>CM040920.1:26360480-27560480 GCA_023029165.1 Gobiocypris rarus
CATTTTGAACAAAACATCTCCAGGCAGTGAGAGACTATCTGAAGTTTTCCACCAAAAAGCAGTAGAAATCAGGTGAGAGGCATTGAAAATGACCTTGTTAAAGTTAGTGCCTGTATGGTTTATAACCTGCACCCTGAAGGTGTATCACGTCCAGATAATCAAGTCTTATTTTTATTCATTTCATCAAAGTGTTATGGTACTTTCCTCTGATAGTGCACCTGTAATCATATCGTATCATCTAGGATTTGAAATGTCCTCCCTCATTACTCCCCCAAAATGAACTCAACTTCACAACTCAGATCATCACATACACACAAAGTCGATGGAAGAAACCCTGAAGTAAAACCTAATCACTCTCATCTCTCGACACAATCCTTGGAGTAGATGTCAACAAGCGTATTTGCATTTTAATTACAGAGCTTGTTTGCATCTAGCTAGAAACAGGCTACTCTCTGTCACCGAATTTTCCTCTTTCCTCTCGCTGAAAGACATTAAATGTAATTGAGGCTTAAAGACAAAGATCACCGATATGAATATCAAATCACTTCAGCCTGTATACTGACTACAGACGTTTGGGGCAACCATCTGTATTCCAGGTGTCCTTTATAAATGTGTGCCTGTATGCTCATATATTAACGTAATTTCAGCAAGAAGAACATGTTCCTGGATGGACCATCCTTGTTGATCCTGAAATAACATTCCAATTAACCAATCAGATTTGAGGGATAGTTTTTAGTTTAGACTTACAACAAGGGTTAGGGGCTTCTACAACCATTCTTATTCACCTTTCACAATCATTTTACTCTGATTGTAGGGATACATTATGGGTTGGATTAGGTTTAGGGGTAGAGATAGGGTTAGGACTATGTTTTTGAACAGAAATGTTGTTCCAGCGACCAATACTTGACAAAATGATACTTGATGATATGTGAATGATTTGTTATTTGTCATTTATGTTGTGCAATGTATGTCATACTTTATTCATACATGTATGTTAGGCCCGGGTTTTGACACCAGATGGGTTTAATTTTGCATTGAGCAGGTCACCTTATAGGAACAAACATGCTGAGAACACATGGCCAGTTGAATTGATTATTTAATCTCAGTACCTTTGTTATCAGAGACATCAGCAAAAAAAAAAAGAAGCAATTTTGAGTCAAAAAAGGATGGAAAATGGCTGTGAAAAAAAACAAAATTGACCATTATTGGGATGAAAACAACTTTACTAATATTATGAATGGATTTCAGGGCATCATTGTTATTGTTATATTATAAAAAAATAGGTTTTGTTAATTGAAATATAGCTGAAATTAAATAAAATATTAGATGAAAACCTAACTAATTTAACCTAACCTAAATTAACCTAACCTAACCTAATTTAAATACGTTAAATGCTAAAATTACTAAAACTAAAACAAATTAAATCTAAAAAGACATTTAAAAAAATAAATAAGTCATAAGCTGACCCCTGTCCAAAAGCGCCAACGGTGGGCACGTGAGCATCAGAACTGTAACATGGAGCAATGTAAGAAGGTGGCCTGGTCTATTCACGTGGATGGCCAGGTGTGTGTTCCCCTATGGGAAGAAGGCAAGCCGGCAAAGGCAGTGTGATGCTTTGGGCAATGTTCTTCTGGGAAACCTCTGGACCTGCCATCCATGTGGATGTTAATTTGACATGTACCACCTTAGCATTGTTGCAGACCATTTACCCTTTCACGGAAACGGTATTCCCTGGTGGCTATGTCCTATTTCAGCAGGATAATGTGCCCTGCCACAAAGCAAAATTGGTTCAGGAATGAGTTTGAGAAGCACAACGAGTTTGAGGTGTTGACTTGGCCTCCAAATTCCCCAGATCTCAATCCAAACGAGCATATGTGGGATGTGCTGAACAAAAAGTCCGATCCATGGATGCCCTACCTCGCAACTTAAAGGACTTAAAGGATCTGCTGCTATCAGCACACCTTCAGGGGTCTTGTGGAGTCCATGCCTTGACGGGTCAGAGCTGTTTTGGCAGCAAAAGGGGGACCAACAGAATATTTGGTCATAATGTTATGGCGTATAGTGTAAATACTACTAAAATAACAGCTTCAGGGAAGAACATAAAAGTAAATAAAACTTTTAGAACAAAAAAAAGTTCTTTGTGAATGACCCTGAGCATATAAATGCATTAAGGTGGATGCTGGGTAAACTTGCATCCATTCAATACCTTCATTCAATTATATCTGAACTGCACTGCATATGTTTTCTTTCATAGATTCTCTTTTGTTTTTTCTATCCCTATCTATTTAATTTGGAGCTGGGAATCTCACACAATGCAAAAACGGAATAATTTGATCTGATTTGCTCTTTGGCAGGGACTCGGGGCTCCTGTGGGCACCATGCTAGGTGGGTCAAAAGATTTCATACAGAGAGCAATACGTGCCCGCAAGGCACTTGGCGGAGGAATGCGCCAATCGGGTGTCTTGGCAGCAGCTGGTAAGATTGCCCTGTCAGACATGATTGGCAGACTGGAGGAGGACCACAGGAACGCCAGACACTTTGCTCAAGGTGACAAAACCCCATAGATGTCCTTGAAGGATTGAACCCTCCACATGACACTAAACAAGCACCGTTGACTTTATGTATAACTACAATAGTTAGCCTATGCGTGAAAAGCTTTCAAATATACTTAGACCATAATAATTATAAAAGAATCAGGCATATGAAATACTCTTATTCACAATAGCTAAAATGAGTTAAATAGCTCCACCGTTTTGCTAGTCATCTAATTATGCTCATTCTCATTTGGCTATAATGCATACTAAACCTGTACGACTGAAAAATCAGAAACTAAAAGCATTAAAAAAAGAAGCCAGTCAGAGAACCGAAGAGGTTAGAACAAATAAATAAAAATTCAATGGAATATTTCACTCAAAAATAAATGTCATTAGTTAGTCACCCTCATGTTCTTAGAAAGCTATTTTAAGTTCTTTCTTCCAGGGTAGACAAAGGGTATATTTTTCTGCTCTTTTTAATACTCATTTCAGAGGGGGGCTGTCAAGCTCCATAGTGCAAAAATGATTGTTTTAATGATTCTGTTGACAAATCGGACAGATTCGGTTCTTGAGTTCTCAATGACTCAATGAATGCTGCTCACAAGATCAGTGAATAATGACTTACAGTAAATGACGGTTTGTTCTGTATGACTCCAGAAGAATATAGTCATATGAACAGCACACATGATACTTTTGTAGTGCTGTTGTGTACTTTTTTTGAAGCTTGAACATTTTAGTCCACATTCAGTGCCTCGAAAAGAGCTATTTTTAATTTTATTATCATTTTAAATGTCTCCTTTTGCTGGAACAGGTCTGAATGTAATGTCTCTCACCTTCTCTGTTGTAGCGCTGTTACAGTGTGATCCTCCTCTGTACCAGGTGGATCTGACCACTGTGGAAACCAACATTTTGAGGTTCTGTCTGCGGGAACGCCAGATGAGCCCAGTGGAGTTCTGCGAGCGGATGGCAGGTGTAGATGAAGAAGAGGTGAAGGCTCTGGGACAGGGGGTCCAGGTTCTGATGTTCCCCCACGTTGGGGGCACAGTCAGGGCTGTGTGGCATCTGGGCATCAGCGAGGAAGACACTCAGCTGGCTATACAGAAGGCTCAGTTTGTGGCCCAACAGCACAACCTCAAGTCTATCAGCCCTTGACCAATCAGAGGTGTCTTTACACCAGCCTATTGGTCTCAGGGATATTTCAAAAACTGTGAAACTGCAAAAACAAGCATAATTATTTTAACTATTTGGCACTCCAGTTTGACAGCCAAGATTCACCCACTCAGTTCAGCGGTGAGAGGTATAGTACGCCCACTTAGTGTGCACACACATACACACACACACACACACAATAAACTTTTTCACAATAAACTATTGTGATTGACTTGACATTTGAATTTTGTTTAACTGCACACTATGAGCACCAGACGCAGTTTAAGGACTCTTTAAAAAGATTCTAGCTAGTTTTATTGTTTTTATCATTGAGTGTTATAATAAGAGTTCCCCATAAGGATGAGACACATTCAGTGTAGAGACGGATCGTCATGACAACAAAGCAGAGATTCACTGCAGTAGAGATCACAAGGGGTTCAGGGCCACAGTTAACTTTATTACTATAGCATGCAGAAGGAATGAAATGACTGGATTTACTTTTTATTTTTTAAATGCCGTATCCCTAAACTGATTTGGGGCATATTATTTATTCTGTTGCTTATTTGCTGCATCTTTACAGTCCAGTAGCCCTCTATATTTTCAGTTAATATGTTGTAGCAGTGACAACCTGTCAAGAAAATGTCTATGTTGTATGTCATTCCAAAATTAAAAGTAATAAAAAAATGACAGATAATAAAAATTAAGATCCTCTTTTTTCATTTGTGACATTTTCATGACAGTTGACACATTCTTGTTCTTATATTCTCATTACTGTAAAGTTAAAAAAAAATAAACTACATAATAAATTCTAAGGTATTGATACATCATAGAAGTACATTGGGCTCCAAAAACACTGGCACCATTGGTAAATATGTTTTAAGTGAATTTGTTTTAGCCATTTCTCCTCTAGTCTTATATGCAAAATATTCACACAAATCTAACCTTTAATTGAAGTTAATTTACACAAAATATAAATGTGGAATACATTAAATAAATATGTAGCCTGCAGGGCTCAATCTGAGGGGCGGGATAAACGGTTGTCTTTCAAATTTCCTCTGCACGCAATAGGATAGCGCTACAACCAACCAGAGCGCTATCAGTGATGAGAAACAATCACAAGCGGGTTGTGGCTGAGTCCCATATGTTTTCCCACAAGCGAAGCTAGTTGATAGATTAAACCAGTGTTTCCCAACCATGATCCTGGAGGCACACCAACACTGCACATTTTGCATGTCTCCTTTATCTGCCACATTTCATGTCATTAAGTCTCCACTAATAAAATTGTCATTTGAATCAGGTGTGTTTGATTAGGTGTGCCTTCAGGATCATGGTTGGAAAACCGAACACATCTTCCTTTTTTGAGAATGCCTTCAGTCCAGACATTGTTAGCGGGGAAGCAGCAGGAAATCGATGCGGAACCGTCGCAACTCTGCTGTCATTATGTTAAGCCCGCCCACTGACTCTATACACGATGTGATTGGCCTGACTTGAATTTGTTTTTTCATGCTCGCATGCAAACAGAGTGTTGTTAGACGACCCTGATCCTGGCATACAAATTCTAATGAGTACAAATATAACTGAAGTATATTCCCATTGGTATGTTTTTAAACTTTAGGTTTTAGCTGGTAATTTAACCTGTGTGTCTTTTTAAAAGCACCAGTGGTGGGTTTGGCGTGAACAAAAACAGCCATGTGGAAAATTACCTGATCCCAACTATGCAGAATAGTGGTAACTCTTTAATACTGTTAGGGCTAATTTTCTTCCAAAGACACTGGACAACTTTTTAGGATACACAGAATCATCAAGTACCAACAGATATTAAATCAACTCCTGACTGACCCTGTCAGCATGACGATGATCTAAATCACATAAACTGACCACAGAATGAAGGTTTTGCCATGGATATAGCACTCCCCTGACCCAAAACCCATAAAAACCTGTGGAAAGAGCTGAAGAAAAGAGTCCTGAAGTATCTGGAGAGTTTCTGTATGGAGGAATGGTCTCAGATTTCTTGCCATATCAACCTTATTACGCATTATAGAAGAAGATCATGAGCTGTTTTCCTGGCAAAGGGAGGTCACAAAATGTATTAAATGAAGGGGTGCCATTCATTAATTGTGCAATGCAAATATTTTAGAAGAAAACATGACAAGATTTTTTTTTTTTAACTATTTGACATATTTCAAAACAGCCTTCCACCTTAGAAACTTCGCTAAGCTACAAAAAAAAATCTGTTAAATTTATGGTAAAAACTGGCAGCTGTGGTTGCCAGAAAATTACCATAAAAAATATGGTAGCAACATATTAGGTTTTACAGATTTATGTTAAATTTACAGTAAAAAACCCAACATATTTCATTAAATGAAATTATGTTAAATTACCAAACTATTGAAATACTTATATCTTTTATGTACCTTTGATATATACTGACATGTTATGTTTTGTTGCATATGTATGCTTGCGAATCTGCTTTCTATATTCTGGTTCAAAGTTGGCTCCGCAAATGGCTGCCTTGGTGTGAACCCCTCAGCTGATTATGTTGTCTTGGTCATCGTATATCCCATGTCTTGTCACTATGCTGTTGGAACGGAGTAAGAATACCTACTGTTGCACTTGTGTATACAGTTGTGTTTTTGTTGTCATATGTCTCGTGTCATGTTACTATGTTGCTTGGAATAGCACCTAAGAAAGCATTGCACCTACTGTTGCACTTGTGTATCTGGTTGTGTGCCAAAGTAAATCTGAATCTGAATCTGAATCTGACAACCACCAAACACAGTGATGATGAAAGTCATGATGAATCAAAGCTCATCACAAGAAGCTTTTAGGACAACTTTTACCATTAAAATCACAATAATTTTTCATAACATGTTATCTGTTTCTGATGCAGAAAAGCTAGTTCATGCATTCCTGAACTCTAGAGTAGATATAATGCAATACACTAGTTGGTTGTCTTGCGTCCTCAATAAACAAGCTGCAGTTAATCCAAAATGCAGCTGCTAGAGTTCTAAGAAAATATGATCATATAGCCTAACACCAAATTTATCATCTCTACACTGGTTACCTATTAATTTCTTTATCAATTACAAGGTAGTGCTAATGACCTATAAGGCTCTAAATGGTTGAACTCCTGTGTATTTAACTGATCTTCTGTCGCTCTATACAATCCTTGACGTTTTTTTAAGGTAGTACCTAGGATATCGAAGTCCCATTTGGCTCCTAAACTCTGGGATAGCCTTCCAGGTAATGTTCAAGGCTCAGACACTCTCCCATTTTAAATCTAGATTAAAGACACATCTCTTCAACTAAGCATTCACATAATACATCTCATAGCCTTGTACTTCAGTTATATCAAATGCACATGATTGTCTTTTGTTTGAAATGTTATGAACAGCAGCTAAGCTAATTATGTTTCATTTGCTTTTCTGTCTCTACCTCGGGATACTAGAGAGTACGCCGGTCTAGTTTGGATCCAGCCTCTTTTGAAGATTTCAGATGACCCAACACTGTGAGGAGAAGATGCCAACCCCTGCAGGGACTTTAGATGACGCCAACTCTGAATCAACATGCATGACTGCCAAAATGTATTTAGTAATCATTATGATCACAACTTAATGTAATAATTGCTTTAATGAGATCATTGTTTCTGCCTAAATTAATACATGATATTAGCATGATTTGTATTATTTTAGAACTAAAGCTGTTTTAAAACGATATGTATTGTGAAATGCACTATACAAATAAATGTGAATTTAAAAGAATTTAATATTTGGGGGGAGGGGAGGTATGCTGTATGTGGTTACATAAATTCCCATACAATCAATAGGCCCTATATGACAGACTGCATATATCAGTGAAACATGGAAAATACTGCCTTTATGGACTGAGCCATGACGCCACACCAAAGGAACATTAATTTCAGCCTTGTTCTGCTAGGGCTCTGATGGGGCCGTGTACGGTAGATGGGGTGGACTAATCAGCTGCTTATGGAGGAGGACACAAAAACAGATTGGTCCCAACAGAAATTCAAAATTATTCAGTGAGGGCTTGAGTGCTATTACTGGACTCAATGTATTCATCTAAAAGAGATGGCAAAAATAGGCACGGCAACAAAACACAATTTATAGGTTGTGAATAATTCAAAACAAAACATTTACATCTGTTTAGGATGCAGTAGTTGGAAATCTGTGCTTTCAGATCGCCCTGGACTTTAAGTGACATCTCTGCAATGTACACAAATACTAACAAGGAAAATGAACAATAATCAGTTTCCATTAGGAAAGCACCACCAAGTCCACTATTTTGCTTGAATCAAAGAAGGTAGTCTCATTACTCACTTGTTCAATTTTCTTTCCACACCTGAAAATGAACTTGAATGATTCTGATTTCTTGCCTCTGCTAGAGATCGTCACCCTCTGAGAGTGTTAAAGCAGACCCCTGATGTCTGTTATCCTGCATAGAAAAAAAATGAAACCCACTGCTGCACTCTAAGACATTACAATCTTTATGATTCATAACTTCAGCCAAGTGTGCCAAAAGCAACTTTATTTGAGTCACGACTGTGAGTCACATTTGTTTTTCTGTTGTTGTTTTTTTAAAAGCGGTTTCTGTGTGTAATCAAAATTAGAGTGAATTAGAAATATTACAGTTGTCCCTGATATTATTATTATTAGTCTGCAAGTCAAATGTTTTCCCAGTCTTCTGATGCACTGTTATACTTTTTTTGTAAAACTAAAGTCAAAAAGGTCATATCCACAATTAACAATATGCAGACAACCATTATCTACAGACAATTCAGTTAAGCTTTAATCTTGACAATTATCGAAAAGCATCATGTTCCTCACTGTTCCCATAAACCAAAATCAGAATAATAGCTAGAGATTTTCATAAAGCACACTATCGCTTTGAGACTGAAAGCTGTCACAACTATATGACAAACAACAGTTACTAATCAAGTTAAAGTGCAAAACACTCAAGAAACACACATTTAAATGAGAAGATTGTATTAAAAGCAAAACATTATTTGAGAATAATATTTACAAGAATAACACCATTCACAAGACAATCAAAGTCTCAGGGATTATGGGATGTCTATATAGTGTCATTGCAAATTAAATTAGCGTCTTTCGGTTAATTGATAGAAATGTGAGGAGAGAAATAACTTTGATTAGATATGATCCATCAAATAAATTACAGATCAGATGCAAAGCTCACAATCATGAATTGTGAAGCCATTTAAAACATTAAAAGTGAATCATATTTAAAGTTTTTCTTTCAGAAAGGACTTTTCATATTTTACACACATATTTAATGAACAACGGACTGCTGTAAATCATATAGTTATGTCATGCTTCCTTTTACATGCTCCATTCACAATGTGAAATCAAGGACAATAACAGGAAGAGAAAAGCAGCAAATACAAAAACTTGAAAACAGCAGTCCAGCATAAAAGATAACCACAGAGGCGCACACACATGAAATTTACTAGCAATTACAGTTGCAATTATCTCCAAAAGATATGAAAATGCGGCAGACATAATCAGGCCTTTGAATTGGTTTATATACATATACAATGTCATTTAGCTGGAAAGTAAAAGAATGACCACTAACAGAAATACTTATTCAATTTGTACCATTTTTCAAGAGCAACTTTGGTTGTTTAGCTCTACACTACTGCTTAAATGTTTCTCACGATTTTAAGTGTTTGAAATGACTTTTGAAGACAAAACATGCTTATGTATGAATATATCTTCACAACCCTTACATTTCAGTTTACTTCCATTTGTGTTCTTTTATGATTTCAACGGATTTATTATTCTCTAAAATGTTGAAAACAGTAATTATAGAAATAAATCAGTGTCCAAAGTTTGGACAGGTAATGTACATGTGTAGGTTCTAACAATATAAGACTGAGAGGAGACCGAACCTGCTCTATATGGGAGCGACAGACTCTTCATACTGAGTTAAGGGCACCAGCCTGGCAGCCAGCAGTAGAAGAAGGCCAGTGATCACCTCCAGGACAAAGGAGATCCAGGCCATGCCCATAGACCACCCGTATGAGGTGTGCACTTGAGCCATCTGCTCATGGCCCATCCGCCTTTCAGTCTCTTCCAGAGCCTTCTGAGAGTACCTGATGTATAAGCTCACCCCAGAGAGAGTGAGGAGACCTGAGAAAACACATGCACAAGCACGCATGAATGCACCCACACAAACTAAACCAATTAAGCATCATTAAGACGACACCTTGTTGTTCTATCAGAGGCTACAAGACATTCTTTGTTTTGTAGATGGATTAAAAAAAAAAAAAAAAAGGTTAAAATTTAGCTGTGGGCTAAAAATTAATTTGATTCAACAACAATCAGTCTTGATTCAGCAGATCTAACGGGATGTTAAAATCCAGTCACTGTTATTACTATGCTTCTTGGCAATTTCTTTTAATCAACGACATGTGGCTGACAGAGCACTTGTTGTGTGTGGGCTGTGGTGGTTATATTATTGCCACATTCATATCTATATTCAATCATGAATGAATGCCTAATTCAGGCAGCATTTAAAGACTGGTATTTTATAACAGCAGCCTTTATTGTGAAATCTTTTGCTTGAAAATTGAGTTTGAGAGCTTTAAAAAAAAAAAAAGGACCCACTGTATAGGGTTAGTTCACCCAAAAGGAAAACTATCCCATGATTTACTCACCCTAAAGTCATCCTTGGTGTACATGACATTCTTCTTTCAGATTAATAAAATCAGAGTATAACTGTCCTGGCTCTTCCGAGCTTTATAATGGCAGTGACTGTTGGGTCATTTTTGAAATCCATTTACATTCACCTAAAAGTTTATTAGGAAAACCTGTTCAATTTCTCATGCAATTATCTAATCAACCAATCACATGGATTTAGGGGTGTGGTCCTGGTCAAGACAATCTCCTGAACTCCAAACTGAATGTCAGAATGGGAAAGAAAGGTGATTTAAGCAATTTTGAGCGTGGCATGGTTGTTGGTGCCAGACGGGCCGTTCTGAGTATTTCACAATCTGCTCAGTTATTGGGATTTTCACGCACAACCATTTCTAGGGTTTACAAAGAATGGTGTGAAAAGGGAAAAACATCCAGTATGCGGCAGTCCTGTGAGCGAAAATGCCTTGTTGATGCTAGAGGTCCCTTTATACCACCATGTACCCATCCTCTCATGGCTACTTCTAGCAGGATAATGCACCATGTCACAAAGCTCGAAACATTTCAAATTGGTTTCTTGAACATGACAATGAGTTCACTGTACTAAAATGGCCCCCACAGTCACCAGATCTCAACCCAATAGAGTATATTTGGGATGTGGTGGAACGGGAGCTTCATGCCCTGGATGTGCATCCCACAAATCTCCATCAACTGCAAGATGCTATCCTAATTAATGGCTAATTAATTCTGACAAAAGAAAGCAAATAAAAAGGTAAAATAAAGCAATTTGTTTATTCATGCCGTAATACACTTAATACACCGTAGTACACTTCCTCAGATCACAGATAGAATTAAAGGAACACTCCACCATTTTTAGAAATAGGGCTTATTCCTACATTTAGATATGTGGGCAAATGGATTTTTGTCTCAGTTCATGCATTGTTTTAGTTTGTCAGGGTCGCCGCTAGCTTAGCTTAGCATAATGAATGGAATCCTATGTTTCCAGCTAGCATGTCCCAAGTAAAACTGATAAAATAAAAAATAAAAAAACCCTACCTAATTACTTCTTGTGGCCTGCGTATTCACAACAAGTACAAATAGTGATGCAGATTAAGACTAGGCGATTTTCTAGGCAGATATTAACATGGGACTATATTATGGGGAAGCACAGGCAAAGCACTGTTACTTGGGCGCAGAGACATCACGCAACACATTAATTTTTCTTTTTGCCAGTGCTAAATTATCTGAATCCAGTGATCTTACCTGCTTGCATATTGTTTGCATTTTCTAAATGATTTAGTTTAATAAACATATTTTAAGCCACCAAAAACGATGTCTTTTTCTGTGATCAACTGAACCAGAACTGAATACAAAAACAGAGATCGTATCTCCCTAAACACTGCTCTTACTGTAAGTACAGAACCATAAACACATCTAAGCTACAGAATCCGTAGTTCTCTCAGAATTAAGAGAAGCATCATCATCAGCGATGTAAATAGGGAGAAAATCAAACTAGCTTCCTGTGGCACCCTGGTGCGCCTGATGTTTCCAAGACATGAGCCATTATTACTGAATCTTCATTAAAACAGAATGTGCTGATGTGGATACACAGCAGCAAAAATCACATCTAATTAACCACTGACAAAATGAGAATGGATTTCCACATCAGCCGTAATATGCACATAAAATTAAGAGCCAATAAACAGAGAGTTTCTAATTAGCATGGCCGAGAGTCTAGACAGGAACAGACAGACTTGTTTTTGATCTTACATTTACCGGTTCATTTAGAACAAACTCTCCAGAAACTACTGATTATTTTTATATAGCACTGACTGTGTATGTTACAAGTCACAGCCTGGTGAATAGATTCACTGATTTTTCATCTTATGAGCAGAAGACCATTAACAAAATACAGTCCATGTGAAATTCTCTGATGTAAAAATATTCCTTCAAAACTGCATCAGCCTTTTTCACTATGTTCCTATCCGTGAAAACCAATGCACAAAATAGAGGACATTCCATAAAATAAAGATATAAGTAAGTAACAAGAATGATGCCAAAATTTTACACTCATTTACACTAATCTTCACGATGTTAAATACTTTCCATGTGCTCTTTATTACTACGGTGGTAAATGCTGGAAATCATTGGCTGGCTCCTTTAAGGAAACCTTTATTCAAGTCATATGCTTTCAGGCTACATAGTGAGAGGACACTCTCAAATAAAGGCTGTGAGATGCGGTTTGGTGTTGGGGTTATTTCTATGAGTGCATGTACAAATATCAAAGCCAAATTCTTTTGCCTGTGACACTTAAGTTGCTTTGGGATTTCTTGCAGGGGTCTCAGGAAATGAGCTCTGGTTGCACGCACCATGGATTATTATTGTATTTTCTTCTTCTTGTACATGTGTGTGTCTACTGTCTGAAGAACAAAAGAAATAAAATCACATTTAAATGAGAGACTGATGCATGGTCAGAATACCTGGAGGCTGTATTATCCTTCACATAAATCTACCCAGATCTTTTTTGGTTTCACCTTTCCCTTTCACCTTAAGATTGCCGATTTCAATCACAGCTGGGGGGACATTCTCTATTATCCTATCAATTACATGAGAGGAAACGCAATAACTTCATTCCCATAAGACTCTGACATAACAATTACTCTAGGTGAATAATGCCTTCAGCCTTCCAGTTTTTGAATGTCATTCAAAGAACTGCACAGCCAAATGATTGAACTTTGTTTATCTGTGTTGCACCCCATCAGTCTTTAGATATAAGTTTGTCTGCCATTGAGAACACGCTAAAAGTTTCAAGAAGTTATCTATTTAAATGGGTCCTTGTTTATGATTTCTTCCCAGGTTGGGGACATCACAAACCCTAAAATTTACACAAATTCTGCCCCCAGGAACATGTAACAAAGGGGGTGAGGCCATGTTGGGCTGCTTCAAAGAAAATAAAGAGTTGTTGTAGTACATTTGGGAGTCTGCTCAAGCTGCTGCATCCGTCTCTTCACATTTATCGCAATACAGTATGTAACACAAATGCAATAGCATGTCACAGCTTCACATACACACTCTGGGGACGTCACTTATTTTACATCGTGTAAACAAGGCATAATAGGACCCTTTTAACAAAATTAATTAAATAGTCCAAGGCTTCTCTTTTTGTTACTTCTTGCATGTATATGGCATTTTGTATACTAATGACTAGCAGGCTGTTTGCCGGGCTTATGAATGTTGTGTTATGTTGTCTCAATTTGCTGAAATTGGTAAAAGGTGAGCACTAGAGTCAATGGGATTACTGCACGTGCATTAGTTCCCCACATAATTACACCAGCAGGTGGCAACAAGTTATGTATATTTGTGTGATGCCCATGTTTAAATGTACAGTATCTGTTAATTATGATTTAATTTATATGGAATACCCGTATCTTAAGCTATTTTAACAGAAAAAAAATCGCTCTCAAAATGTAGTGGGAACAAGCCCGGTGTTCTGACAATTTGTGCTACCTGCAGTTAAAACGTGTGCAGTAAGCGATTTTTGAGAAACACTGTTCCCGTTTTACATGTTATAGAACATACATCGATTAATGGCGCACGTCATTACGTGCCCATGCCATCATTCCATCGTTACCTCCTGAATTTCACGTATCTTTGTTATGGTACTATATACAGTTTTGTAATAGCAAGTCACTTACTTACATGTATGTCGGTAGAAACTGATGAATTCACGTGCTGTAAATCCGACTGACTTAACTCTGAACTGCGGCACAAACAAATATGGCGGTGCCCATCTCACGTTATAGATCAAGATCATTTATAATGTTTTTTTAAAACTACAAAACACACTCACTTACACATATTTGAGAATCAGAATATCAGATAGCTGATGACATGGTAAGCAAGTTTGTGAATTTTTAGAATAAAAAAGGAAAAGCAATATAAAAGCGATACATGATCAGTCATACAGCGCTATTTTGGCTGTTGTGAGTCAATAGATGACGTGTCGCAATGGACACAATAAGGGGAAATGTTCTAAAATAACATTGCTTTAAAAAAAAACTCACTAGAATATTTTTTAAACTTAAATTTTACTGGGAGACTTCAGCCAGTACGGGTCGGCAGTAACACATCCAGCAACATCACACTGAACACGGGGGCTCCTCAAGGATGTGTGCTGAGCACACTCCTCTTCACTCTGCTGACCCACAACTGCACACCGTTATACAACTCCAACCTTTTCATTAAGTTTGCGGATGACACGACTGTGGTGGGTCTCATTTGCAACAGAGATGAGACAAACTACAGGAGCGAGGTGAGCCGCCTGGCCTGAATGGTGCAGCGACAACAATCTTGCTCTGAATGTGGAGAAGACAAAGGAGATTGTTGTTGACTTCAGGAGAGGGTGCACACAGCATGCTCTTCTGTCCATTAACAGTGAGACTGTGGAGAGAGTGAGCAGCACCATGTTCCTGGGTGTGAACATCACAGAGGACCTCTCGTAGACTAACAACACTGCAGCACTGTCAAAGAAAGCACATCAGCGCCTCTACTTCCTCCGCAAGCTAAGAAGAGCTAGAGCACCGGCCACCATCATATGCACTTTCTACAGAGGCACCATTGAGAGCATTCTGTCCAGCTGCATCGCTGTGTGGTATGGCGCTTGCAACAAGTCCTGCCGGAAGTCACTTCAACGCATAGTGAGAACAGCGGAGAAGATCGATGGTGTCTCTTTCCCTTCCTCCAGGACATCTACAGCACCTGTCTCACCCGCAAAGCTCTGCGTTGTAGGTGATCCCACCCAGTACACAGTTTCTTCAGTCTTCTGCCATCATGGAGGAGACTGCGGAGTCTCCAGGCGAGGGCCAGCAGATTGAAGGACAGCTTCATACATCAGGCTATCAGGAAGCTGAACTCCCTCCAGACCTTGCCACCCCTCTCTTCTCTTTTTAATCCACGCATCACTGAACTCTAACTCTCCCACTTTGTGTAGCATTGGACTGATCAATCTACCTCTTGGACACGGATTACAGACTGTTCTGTGCACTTTATCACTTTAAACAGACTGCATAAGATAATCTGCACTGCACTCATTATTATTATACCTATTATAACTGCACTTTTAAAAAAATTTAAAATATATTTTTAGTTTGTGTTTATAAATAATTAACTGTGTTATCTGTATTCTTATGTCTACCGTTAGTGGTTAGTGTTAACTGTACGCACCAGGGTCTGAGAGTAACGCAATTTCAACTCTCTGTATGTATGAACTGTACATGTGGCAGAATTGACAATAAAGTAGACTTTGACTTAAATGTTAAAGGGTTATCTGTTTCTCAGAAATTGCCTACTGCCCCTTAAAAACATGAATAGCATGCTTTGTGAGACACATAATCTGTCAGAGTAGTAGCACAGTGTGAAATGTGTTAAAAATGTAGGTAGCACATCTTGCTAAGCATTCTTGTGGTGCGATATGGTGAGGTTTTACTAAGATCCAAAAATACCCCAAACCCAACCCTAACTTTGAAACCATAAAATGGCAGAACTGGTTTCATACCAGGGGCTGGTTAAGGTCACTTCAAGGGGACAATAACCCTAACCGGGCATTAAAAAAGCAAGAATGAATCCTATGATTACTGATTAGAGGTAGAAGTGACAACCACAAATTCTTCAATGTGGCAGATAGTGTGGTCCAAAAGGTTTATTTCACATTACAAACATTAGCGAAACACTCCAATACTATAACTTACGACAGTCTGACGGCACTGTATTGCTAGCACAGTGCCACTGCAGACACCTCTCTGGCTCCTCCACTGAAACCATGCACATAGTGTTGGAAGCACATCCTGATATATTCTGATAGCAATCCCCCCAAGTTGTTTCCATGCACCCCATGTCAAATATGTCTATGTTAATCAGTCCTCTGTTGATTTTTTGCAGGCAACCTATAAATTGTATATCATTATTTTTTTTAACAGTTTGTTTACTGTGCTAACCATGGCATTCAGTGGGTAAGACTTACTGCACAGGAGGAAATATGAAGCGGATCCGATCAGGAGTGTCTGGCTTCTGGCTAGGGAACTGACGAGACCGCAGATACCTCCAAACACCAGCATCACCAGACTCAGAGGCAGTAAGATGGCAATCACATTATGCATGACTGAAGCATAGAAAGTAAATTATAAAGTAAATTATAACTGTTACGCCATACAGAAATGGCTTATAAAAACACCAACTAATATATTATCCATGGCTCAGTTATACATATAGCCTATAGAAACATTAGTTGCAGTACAATAAGCAGAGTTTAGAAGGAGTTATGGTCATTGTGTTTATGTAAAAGGATAACACTCACTGTCCATCTGCCTTTCTGATTCTGAATATCCAGTGTCTTCTGTATGACTTTGGACATCTACAGTCAAAAACACAACTCAAATCACCAGGGTGCAGAAATTATTTTGTGGGAACAATCTCTACCTACTTATTCAGTTATGACAGACAGAAACAGTCCTGGATATTCATTGGTCAAATGAACTAATACGCACCAGTGAATATTAGCTGCCAATGCATCCATTAAAAAAATGATCGACTATGATCAAAGTTAATTCAAAGCTTCTCATGGGTAAAGACATGATAATGAAAATAAGCGCCATACCATCTGTAACTCCCCAAAGTCCAGAGTTACTGCGCGCCGGGTCAGTGTGGTTCGCGCGCTTGTCTTCAATGATGTACCAGTATTCAGTTCCAATGGAGAGCGCTAAACAGCTGAAACTAAGAACACCAGTTAAACCCCCGCTGACGACCACGAAACCGAATGTAATTTTCATATCGGAGAGGATATTTGCGCTTCCAATTCAGGACAACCCAAAAACAAACCCGAGCACCATTCCACTTGCGAAAGGCATTGGCTGTGCGACGCGATCAGATGCTGAAGCGAAGTGTCCCGGGAGTTGATGAAATAAATAGCACGCGCTTGCCCGACAGCTGGAATAAGTGATATTGACAGTCCAAGATGTCGACAACATATGTTGGCTTGCAAGGTGTTAATAGTACAAAAGTTGTGTGGTTTTAAGAGAAAACCTTGGCTGCTTGGACATTTATTCCTCGACGGTGTGCAGTCTGTGTCCAACTAACACCGAAGGCAAGATTACGCATGACTGGTATAGAGGCAACATGACGTACAGTGCATAACCAACACCCTTCGTGACATTATCCATCCATCCTTTTTTTTTGTAAGTAATCATAAATGAAAAAATCTGATGCACACAAAATCATTCCACACTGGATTTCCTTGATTGTTCCAGTAATTGATGATTACTGGTTCAAGTTTTTTTTGTTTGTTTTAAGAAAAAGACTAGTGTCACTAAAAGCAATTAGGACACAAACAAACACACAGAAAAAGTGGGGGCCTTTACTACTACTAATAATAATAAAGCAAGAATGCACACCACAGCTCAAAAAATTTAATTTTTTTACTAAGAGCAATTTAGCCCATGTAATATTTCAGAGCTGACGGAGCATAAGGAGATATAAAAGTAGTTAACATAATCTTCATATGGACTTTTCCATACCTGAAAATTTACTAAACTTGTTTCAGCTACAATAAATAAATAAAAATTATACTGACAGAACAGACAAAAAAATAAGACACGACTGAAAACATGTTCCAGAAAACAGAGGCCATGGGAGAGTCTTTTTATTAAGCTTATTTAAAAATAAATACTATAAAAGTAGGAAGAATGTGTGTAATAAGATCAACTTCAACAGGTGACAGGACAAAGATTTAATCACAGGTAACATTTAAAAAGAACATGCAGCATTCCAGGACATACAAAAGAAAAGAGAAAAGAAATGGACCACAGCAAAAGCTGTCAACGTAGCCCTCACTGCACCTCTTCATTCCTCTCCCATTGCCGTCTGGATGATCTTGGTTCTCTTGAGTTTCACTGCCTCTTCAAATTTATCAATCGCCTGGCCACATGATTTTTTCTGAAAGTTTACAAAGCATGTTATTTCATTCATACTCTTAGCATGTAAATGAATAATAATAATAATAATAAAAATAGTATTCAGCTATGGAAACATGGAGGTTGCATTTCAGTTAAAAAAAACTGACTTGCTGACATGTTTTTCCTTGTCAAAAGAAAAATACAAAATCAAATACAACCAGGGCCGCATAACCACCATAGACATTGAGGGGGACAAGTCCCCAAATAATTAGAAATGGCCAAATTGTCCCTCCCAATATTTGATATTCTTAAAGCTGCTCTTCTGTACTCCATTACACACCGCTCTGTTTGTTGCTAGGATGACAAAAGTAACATTTTACATTTTAAGGTCGGTCTGCCTCAGCGGTCTAACAGTGCTCGTCACTGACAGAATGAGTGAAATGGCCAATCAAATCAAAGAAGGCGGGGTTTATGTTAGTACGAATTCCAACACGACACTGTCGTAAGATCCAAGTAGCTAAACATTTAATATTTGACAATTGTTTGACAAAAACATTCGGCGACCAACAGTAATATCAAATGATGCAAACTACTGCAAATTTATGAATTTATGAATGATTTATTTCCCCATTTTGAATTTAAAACATATGTAAATCATAACTGAATTTGACATGTCAAGAATATAATATAATATAATATATATATATTATTTGCAAATAGTTTACTTCATATCTACAACAGAACTGGAACTTATACGTTCTTATTTCTTTTTCCTTTATTTCCTTAAATCCCTTTAAATAATACATTTAAATCCTTTAAATAAACCAATAAGACCAATGTCTTGCCAAGACCGACATGTTCCTGGATCAACATATTTTGTTGATCCTGGAACAACATTTCTGACCAAAAACATAGTCCTAACCCTATCCCTACCCTTAAACCTAATCCTACGCATAACTTCAAACCAGAGGAAACGATAGGTGAATAACATTGATGTAGAAGCACTTGTAAACTTGTCCCTCAAATCTGATTGGTTGATTGGAATGTTGTTCTAGGAATAGCAGAGATGTTGATCCAGGAATATGGTGTACTTGGTGAAATCATGTTCACCATGCATTACAATATTATACAGACTCAAGGGAAGTATGTGATTTTTTATTTTCACTCCACTACTATCAGCTGATGGAGTTTTGGTTCCTTGCCATAGTCACCTTTGGTTTGCTCAGTTTGGGTTTAAAAGACAAATATGTAATATAAATTTAACTGCACTGACACAAACAGTTGAGAACAAAATTTGGACTGAATTGAGCTTAATAATGACACTAAGGGTTTGGATCACACAGAATGCGCTTTTGCTTTGAAAAATGCATAATGGGGGGAAAGCAGCAATGTCTCAAGAAGCATTTTTAAAACTTATTTTAACTTGAGCAGTGCATTTTTAGAACGCTGTGAAAAAGACGCAACTTTTAAACATAGCCTAACACATTTTTATCTCAAAATTCTTGACCTTTATATATCTCCCAGTTTGAACTTTATAACACGCAATTGTGAGTTTATATCACAATTCTGAGGGGGAAAAGTCCTAAATGCAGTATATAAACATGTAATTCTGAGGAAAAAAGGGGGCCTTAATGAGTATCTCACAATTCCAATTAAAGATATAAACTCGAAATTAAAAAAAAATTTCCCCTGGCTTTCAGATTGTTACAACAGAACTGTGATTTTCTGTCACCAAGTAAGTTCCACCCACAAAAACATCATTGCTGTTTGCAAAAACAAAATAGGTCTAAAACCTTGAAATGACTTGAGCTGAATAATGACAAATAAATGAAAATAACTTGTTTCATAGTTGATGAACTTTACAACATTCACAATTATTGAACTGAACCAACAAACTAAACTGAGCTGAACAATGACACTTGTATGTTCTGTAGAGCTGCTTCACGGCTGAAATTGAATTTGTTTAATAAGAAATTACATGTACTGTTTGTTTTTTTTTTATGTGAAGGTGCTTTGTCGTAACAATCTATACTGCATTAAAGCATATGTGACGACGTTCTGTCAGTGAGCTCATACTTACAATGATAAACTTCTGCCTCTCTTTCTGAAGTTTCAGAAACTCCTCCACAGTCAGACTGTCCACTGTCTTCTTCAGCAAGATAAAATCACAGGAGGGAGAATGGGTTTTATGCTCTTTCCTGATAAACAGAAGAACACCACAGCACATCAGGAACAAAATGCGCAATAAGGGGGCTGATGACATTTATTAAATCAAATAACCCTGACTTAAAATCCGGATCTTATTGCATTAAAGAGACAAAGCCTCTCTCAGATCTATAATGCAGTAGTGGAAAGTTTAAAAGACACGGACTCACTCAGGGTCATCCTCGGGCTCCCATCCTTCCAGCTCTTTCAGACAGAAGAAACACTGAGCTATATCTGGGCTATTGTCCGACGGGGTGTGAATAAACCCAGCTTTGGCCATCTATAGAACAAAACAAAAAAGCATGTATAAAGTGGAAAACATTGCATTTCCTTTTGTAGCACCTACAAAACAAATGTCTGGGCTTGCTGGATCAAAGGGTCCACTCACATTTTCTGGAGTGCAAATGCAGCCCTCTTCAAACGGCCACCCGACGAATGTTTGAAGTCTGTTCTCATAAAAGTACATTTTGGTCTGGTCGTCACAACCAAGATCCATTTTCTTGAATGTGGAGAGTAATATTAAAAATAAAAATAAAAAGAACCGAGACACTCCAGTGGCTTACGTGTTATGATCGTTTCTTCCGGTTTAAGTTTAAAATTTAGAGCGCGAGATTTGATTGGCTACAGGGCGTCACTTCCACGCATGCGCAGGCCGAATACCCTACTCTAGTCTTCCTTCCTTGCCTAGGTAAATTATTAGAGCTCAAAAGTGTATAGCTCAAGTGTTACGCGTTTGTTAATCACAGGATGCGGTTTTCATTTGGCTTTTTTTGTTTTCCATGTTTTTTTTCCACTGTTCACATTATTGAATTGGATTTAGGATTAAGTTGGTTGTTTCTATGTATGCCTGCCTACAGTTGTAAATTATGTAGCCTTCTTCAGTAGCCTATACCCAGAGAAACAGTTAAAAAGAAACGTTATAACTTGACATGGAGGACATGTAAGGTCTTTTTTTAATGCTTTGGAATCTTTTTAGACTCTAAAATAAGAATTGAACACACTTTCTATCAAACCACAAGAAACACAGGCCTATGTTTAGTTTATATGACTTAATTGCCACTCTGTGAAGATGGATTTATAATGTTCATTAAGTGCGGTGATTTGTGTCTGCATATTATACACATTTTAAATGTTATTTTTGTATCATAATAAATAAACATAAGGTCTCTTTTAACCAATAGCCTTTATGGAATGTTCTTGTTCTCAGAACTTTCTGAATGTTCTCCAACGTTCTGTGGTCGTCCTGGAATGGTTCTCTCAAAGTTATGAGCAAACATTGTTTGAGTAATGTTAAGAAAACGTTCATTCAGAGTTATCTGGTCTTTAATAATGTTCTCAACATTAGCTAGCACTAGAATATATTTATACATTGTTCATATAATTTTTTTTTTTCTATAATAATTTAGGCAATATGTTTTTTATGTTTTTACTTGTTTCAGAACATTCCCATAATGTTTTCAAAATGATACAATGGAATATTCATGGTAAAATTCCCTTAACATTTTTAGCTTGGAGAATGCCTTTTCAAAGTGACAATTCCTGTAAAGCTCCTGATCTGAAACATTAGTGTACCTCCAGTGAATTATTGGTTTTCACATTTTTATCTAATTGGCTGCAGCTTCGGGCAGTTCATTTTTTAAACAGGACGCTTAACTCTTCACAAACAATACTGTGTTCTCTCTGTCGGTAGCAATACTGAGAGCACAGCAGAAGCAAATCACTGCTTTCCTGAGACTCAATTCTGATGCCTCGGCAGTAGGCAGCCAATTAAATTCAGAGCAGAATGCATTTGCTTTACCTAAACCCAGGATACTGTAAATGAGATTCATTCCTTCAGAATTAAGAGACAGGAATTTAATGGAAAAAACTTTCCAGATGGTCTTAAGCAAGAAAGAGCAAATAAACCACAATAGGGAATAAAATGAATTTAATCCTGGTATATTTCATATTGGTGAGATGAAGTAATTATTGTGTATCCTGTTCTATCCATGGTTGCTTAGCTTCCCTGTCAGTTGCTATTGTAAGCTTTAATAAACAACAAGAAGGGTTCATTTGCCAAGCCTAAATATATTTCTATGTGTTGTATGTCCATATAATACAAACACAGCAGTCTGCAAGCCCATGAGAATAAAATAAGCCTCACTGGAACTGACAGACAACGACATGTAACAAATAAAAGCATGAAAGACAAGATAAAAGGGTTTAAAAAATAGAAATAAAGAAAAACAGCAATTATGAATTTCCATGTGTCAATTTGCAGACGAACAGAGATGTTAGAAGTGATTTGCCACAATAATAGCATGCTATGCAAGACTTATGCATGATTATTACCTCACACAGTATAGCATGCAAAAGTGAGTTGATATGATAAAGGTTCTTGTCATGTTGTATTTTCTACAGGCTTATTTTGTAATGGTAAAGAATACATGCGTAATACTGAATACTGACTCTACATCAAATGAAGATTGATGGGAAACAGATGTCCGAACATTAAACTTTTTAAAAACATAAATTATTAAAACATTAATTTATTTTTTCACATCTGTAAATCCAAGAGTTTAACATGAATGTCAGTTCCTTAAATGTCCACATGGTGTCAGTATTCCCAGAGGGAAGAGCTGTCTGCATTCTCTCCATCTCCTTTCAGATTGCCTCCTTGGTCCCCACGCAGGTATTTGCCGTTTTTGCCCCTCATAGCTATCCGTCCATGCTCTAAGAACTCAAAGCAGAAATCTTCAGGTGTGTCTCCATCAGAGCACACCAAACCACTGTTGGACACATACCAGAATTTTCCACCAGCACCTGTAGGAAAACAATACTGGTCAGCTTCATAAAATACATTACTTGAGCCCCGTTAATTATGTGTCCATAAGCACATGGCAAACATTTTTTATTTAAATAATATTTACATATTTAAAACCTGTTAACTGTCCCCCCTTTTTGAGCACAGACGTGAAAATGCACAAAGGCATCTGTATTCAATGAATGCTTTGGAAAACAGAGCAAAGGTTAAAAAAGACAGCAGAAATAAAAAAAAAGATATGTGAAAAAGATATAGAAGTTTGAGTTTATTGCAAAGCAAATGAACTGAACTAAACATTTTTTATTTGATATAATACATATTTTACTAAATAACTTATAATCTAATTGCTAGAAAATTAATCCAAGCTGTGTTCCAAATTTGAAGTTGATATCACAAAAACTGAGGTTCCTATTTTAATGTGTACTCCTGTCAAATTAAAGGCACAATATGTAAGATTATTTTGTTACAATATCCAAAAACCACTAACACAGTGTTATATATGTTGTTGTGTACTTACATTATCTCAAATGTTTCCAACAATGTTTAAATCCAGATAAATTCACAATTTTAACCAGTGTAACGTCCCTCCTCATTGCGTCACCTGTCTATATCGGTGTTATCCTTGGTTATCCACTTTTTCTGCCATAGAAACCATGCAACACAGTTTTTTTCAGTCTCAAGAAAAAATGCGGCAGTAGTAGTTTTAGCATCTAGCACTCTGCAATCTGTTGTCGCCATGAACCACAATTTTTCGTTATAATGTGCAGCAGGTTCTGTCGTCAAAGACAACTCCAAAAAAACATAAATGTTTGAGAGAATCAAATGACCCAAGAAGAGTTTTGGACAAGAGGAGAAATAAAACGAGGATCAGTATCGGTGTGGCATTTCCTAGATGGAGAGAGCTTAGGTAATTAGCACTGTTTAACAAGTTTATGGCAGTGTAATTAATACAGTATGTGTTATTCACAAAAAGTAAGTCATTCTTTTTGCAAATGCTGTGGGTACGTTCAAATGTATCTTTAGTAGGACTGTTTTGAACAAAAACTTTAAAACTGCACTGCGTTACCCCACCATTTAATTTGACAAATAAAGTGACATGTATGAATAGTAATTTAGCATTAAACTTTACGTTACTTTTGGCTTATTCATTTGTATGAAATAAAATCATGTGATCAAACACGGTTATAAAATGTTATTTCATTACCTCATCCATGAACATGATTTGTGATCCCTGTTGGACTGATTTCCATTGGCAGTGGAGGTGAAGACGACAACTCCCAACAATCCACGCTCCTTCACAGCATCATCAAGCTACGCCTTTGTTATTGATTTGAATATGCGACCTCTAGCGGCGAAAATTACACACTGTGCCTTTAATAAGTTTCTGTCACAATATCACGTTCTATCACAAAAGTATGGAACCTTAAGTCTCAGACCTTACCAAATATATGTGTTTGTCAAGATTAGAAAAAGATTTGAAAAAAAGTTTGTACAATTTAAAATATGAGACTTCGCACTAGGGGGAGGAGCCAGCTAAAAGGTTTTAATGTACTGTTTAATAAAGTGCTGCAGGGATGACGTAATTTTGCAGGCCAAAACCTAGAAACGAGTTAGCATTTTAGCACTTCCAGCTCATCGTCCTGAAGTCAGTAGGTTCTTTGAATAGGTTTTTGGTTCAAATATTTGAAATAGGGTCCGTGGTGAACACAAGCACAAGATATTTTCATGTTGTATATTATTTACAGTTTACAATCTAAAATACATCAGTAAAGTTTTTACTTGCCTGGAAAGTGTGTTGCTAACAAGTGGCTAAATGGGACAACAGAGGTTGCCGGGACATTAAATGTCATCCAGCCGAACAGGTAAACTCATCTACTCACTAGTCCACTTTCACAGCCTTGTTGTGTTTATAATCGTGAATTATCCTCTTGCAAAATATTATAACTCAAACTTTCAGGGAAAACACTGAAGTCATGCGACCATGGTATCATTTGTTTTTAGCCAACATTTAGCTTTTGAATTCTGCTGCTTGTATTTATGCTTAAAAATTCATAAAAGTTGTTTATCTGTGAAGATTATAACAATGAACAAAGCATGTAAGAAGCTTTTGTTAGTCACAATCCAAAAGCCAATGGAAAATCCAGAAGGGTTTATGTCAAGGGAATCAGTGTGATGCTAACTTCTGGGTTGTCCTACAAAAATAAGTCTCCCCTGCACCAATTATGGTAACACAATGTCCCGATATCAGAACACTCCACCGTTTTAGAAATAGGGCTTATTCAACAACTTTCCTACATTTAGATGTGTGGACAAATGCATTTTTGTCTCAGTGCATGCATTGTTTTAGTTTGGCAGGGTCACCGCTAGCTTAGCTTAGCATAATGAATGAATATGAATATCTTGCCAGCTAGCATGTCCAGAGTAAAAGTGATAAAAAAATTTAAAAAACCCCACCTAATTACTGCTGGCCTGCGTATTCACAACGAGTACAAATAGTGATGCAGTTTAAGACTAGGCGATTTCCCAGGCAGATATTAACATGGGACTATATTATGGGGAAGCACAGGCGAAGCACTTCTACTTGGGCGCAGAGATATCATGCAACACATGAAATGTATGTTGACGGAAGTTGTGGGATTTCATGCAGGCCACAAGAAGTAATTAGGTGGTTTGT
This sequence comes from Gobiocypris rarus, assembly GCA_023029165.1. Classification (NCBI taxonomy): domain Eukaryota; kingdom Metazoa; phylum Chordata; class Actinopteri; order Cypriniformes; family Gobionidae; genus Gobiocypris; species Gobiocypris rarus. The sequence continues at coordinate 26,386,463 of CM040920.1, forward strand.
TTTTGGATCACTTTTACACGGGACATGCTAGCTGGAAACATAGGATTCCATTCATTATGCTAAGCTAATCTAGCGGCGACCCTGCCAAACTAAAACAATGCATGCACTGAGACAAAAATGCATTTGCCCACATATCTAAATGTAGGAAAGATGTTGAATAAGGCCTATTTCTAAAAACGGTGGAATGTTCCTTCAACAGGTTAAAATGTTGAATGGTGCTTTCCTCTTTTTTGTCTTACATTTGGTGTATTTCATAAGAAATAAGTCATAAGAAACAACTATAGGCCTATGCCTTTTTAAAGGTAAACAAGTTCCATGTTCCTGGTTAATTTAAACATTTTGACATTTCTGACACAAGTCACTGCCAGAAACTCTTTTTGCCCTTAAATCAATTTAAGGAAATAAAAGCTGACATTTGCTTTCCAGAAAGCTGCTTTAGGATCTTTTACAGGAAATACAGGATAAAAACAACTGAAAATGTGGCTGGAGTAAAACTCACCTTTAATCTGGTATGCGCCATCATTGAACTGCAGTGTAAATATGTCATACACTGAACGATTGGCATCCAGTGTATTAGAGTTCTTGTGGTGGCATACATAACCGTTCTCTCCCCTCAGGATCAGAATAGGCCTATTGATCAGCTTCAGAATCAACTGCTCATCCTCACCTGGAGGAAAAGACAGGGTGGCATACATTTTTCTAATAACATTTGATTTGAAATAGTTTTTATAATTTTGTTTGTTGGTAGTTTCATGTATGAACTCACCCACAGAGTCACTGACTGCAGAAAGCTGGCCATTTTTCTTAGTGCATACGTATTTTCCATTGCTGGCTCGTAGTGCCACCCGTCGACCAAGCCACACTATGTCAAACATGGTGTTGGCACCGCTGCACACAGTGGGAGATTGTACATATAGCGTCCATTAAACATACACCCACAGAGGACAGGACTAAAAGAAATGGCTTCACAGTTTCTCTTATTTCACTACTGTGTTATGGATGCATTTACTAATTGTTACATAATAGGATTGTTGCTACTTTCTCTCATGTCATAGCTTGTGTAAGTGAAAGAGAATTAATAGTTGAAAGTAAAGCTAAATCTTACGCTTCAGTAGCTGTCGACTGGATGCCTCCATGAGCGACAAGCGTCCAGTAATTCCCTTCATTAGTTCTGAATTTGCACTTTCTTGTGTCTTTATCAATCTCCATTTGAAACGTCTCCATGTCTGTCTCATCGTCCTGATTGGCTGAGACACTCACTCCTGTTGAAGCACATAAAACAAACACAACTTAAGAAAATTGGTTTTCATTTAAAAAACATTCTTATTAAGAGAATGTTTTAAATTTGTAATTGTGCCTCAAACATATTAGCAGTCTACTTTTTTGACAAATTAGAAGTCATCTACTCAAAAGTAGAAATAAGTTAATCTTGTGTTCACAGAGGCCGCATTTTGATTAAAAACAGTAATATTAAAAATATTATTACAATAACTTTTCTATTTTAATATCAGAAATCCCTCTAATATGCTGGTGCTCAAGAAACATGTCTTGTTATGCTGAAATGATGTTAATGTTAAAAACAGTTAAAACTGTTTAATATGTTGTGGAAACCAAGAAATATTTTTTTCCCCAAAATTCTTTGATAAACAGAAAAAGTTTAAAAGAACAGCATTAAATTATGAAGCCCCTCCTTAACAGTAACACAAATGATATTCTTTCTTATTTAAAAAAATAATAAACCTTAAGCTTACTTGCTTAAAACTGCTAAATCGTCCCTAAGAAAAAGTATAAAGAGTATAATCACTCATTACTATGGCCCATCACAGAAACTGACAAGACTATTAGAACAATATATAACATGCTTTTCTAAGTACATTTCAAATGTATCGGCTTAAACCAGATAGCGTGTGTTTGTCCTGAACTTTCCCCCAGTTTGGAATCCTGAAGGGAGACAAAGCACCATGATTAACTTCACAGCCATGCACGACAGGCATCAACCTGAATCTGAGTCCTGTTCTGGCACAACGTCTACAACGGACCATGTTTATTTAAGACTCACATCTATAGTTAATGGAGCCTAAACATGTCACTCCGCTGTCTATAAACATCCTTTATATCAATGCAAGATTACTGTTGTTTTGAAACGAGGAGGTTTACTCAATCAGTCACGATGACAGATCCATTGCAAATCACTGTATTATTTGTAACATTAACATTTACACAACAAGACCACTGGCTGAGGTCTGAAACATTTTTCTTATCCAAGCCATTAATCATGATTAAGCTATTAGGTTGTGTAACACATGTAGACTCAGCGTGTTTCTATAAAAAGCCTTGTGTATTTTGGTCTATGTACCTAAAGTATATTCATGCATTCTTATTAGCAAAAAGCAAACATCTTATTTTTGACTATGCGTCTGTATTATCATTCAGTGCAGTAGGGCAGAACCACTTATATCTTTCTCACTGAACCGATGAAACCTTGGCATAGAAACCACGACCTTGGCAGGGTCAGAGGCCTCGCTGCACCCTGCTGGGTTTTTAGTTAGTCCTGAGATTGTTTCAAGGCATTCATTAGACTAAAACTGAATGCATATTGTAGCTTTCTTCAAGAAAATATCTTGAAAACGGAACACAGAAGGACCAAGAGACACACATGAGAGCACTTGTTTACTTGTAATTGGCAAAAGTATGGTCAGTCAATTCAAAGTTTGCTTTAGGTTATTACGTTTGAGTTATTATTTCACTGAAATGGAGAAAGTCCATCCATCCATCCATCCATCCATCTATCACACACACACACACACACACACACACACACACACACACACACACACACACACACACACACACATATATATATATATATATATATATATATATATATATATATATATATATATATATAATGTAAACACAAACCTTTATTTTGGATGTGATTTATTGATTGGCCAGCACTAAAATAAAATGATAAATAAACAAACAAACACTGTATAGTTGGACATTTTCAAAGATAGCATTTTTCTTAACCTACTGTAATAAGGTCTTCAAAGGCTTTTGAAGATAAGAAAAAATTTCAGTCAGGTGTGTTCAAACTTTTGTCTGGTAGTGCAAAAAAAATAATTGAATGACATGATTTCAACCAAAACAGACGGCATCGTGCAAAATGCGCCAGGCGGATTGTAGTGGCTAAGGCTCAAAGTGGATCCGAAAATATACCTTGATCATTTTCTTAATCCTCTAACAGGCCAGATCCTGCACCTTACCCCCTTCTCCCTCCAGCCTGTCATCTTCCCTGCCCCTCCCCTTGTCATGCTGCAACCTCTCCTAATTCTCGGCATGCAAAGAGACACAAAGCTGCACCGTAGGGCCCCGTAAGCAGCTTTTTTTTAGTAGCGTATGTACAATCCTCCAGCTCTTTGGAAAACCAGTCGGGAGGCTGAAGTAATACCATTGTTTCGTCGGGACTCTGCAGGGTGCCTGAGGCATGCTGGGAAAGAAAGCAGGCCTATCAGCAGAATCTGCGGCCATCAATCACTCCGCCGTGGAATGCCTTTTTCTTTTTTTTGTGCAATATGATTTAGGCTATCCATGTCTGTTTGTGTTTTGCCTGTCACACAACATGGACAATTTTTTTTAAATCATCATGGCTTATCAATAGACGCTAACTACTTATAGAATTGGATTCCATAATCCGATTCCTAATGGCTTTAAGTAATAGAAGCATGTGGTATGCAGGATTAAGACAATAACAAGAACACAAAGAGTTAACGCATTGTTTTTGTTGGAACCAAAGCACAACTACCAGCCAAAGTCACCAAAACAAAGTCTAGTTTCTAATCAAGACAAAAACAGGGATAACAAAAAAGAAACAGCTTCAGATGTTTCTCTTTTTCAGATCAGACATCACTCTGCTGCAGCGGTTTTCATTTCTGCGGCCCGTTACACTTTATTTTCCAATTTCACGTCTGACTCTGCTTTAGTTTTGCACCAAAGATAGAAGAAGAGAGGCCAGCTGGGGCAGGACACTCTATCTCCTCTGTTGATCATTCCTCATCCACGGCATTGTGATTACTGAGCTCAATCCTGAACTCCTGCGAATGACCTCACTCCCATCACAGAATGCTCCCTCTCAATTTACTAACCCATTTCTGTGGAATGTAACAGTACCCAGAGACAGCAAGAGGACCTTCTCAAAACTGGGGCAAGTAGATCGCTGCATGCGCACCAGGTCAAATACCTATCGGAGAACACAAAAGATGCATGGGAGAACACTAAAAAAGCTGACCACAGTTTTGGTTTAACATGCCTGTATGTAATGGTGTTCAAAAGTCTGTGGCTATATTGACAATCTGGAAATATAATACAAATTAAATAAAAATATGATATATATATATATATATATATATATATACAAAGTGCATAAAGCTCTGCTGTGGTCACTAAAGCAGAAAGTGGACAAATAAAAAAAGAGTCATTTTTTAATTCAACTTTTCAAATTATAAAAATGCAAAATAGGAGCTTTTTCACTAACATGTTCCCCCTTCCACAAGTGAATATGTCTACTTAAAAATATTTGGACTAAAGCTGTGATCTCCAAATGTACCAAGACAATCACTCGGAGATTAATTTTTAATGGTAAAGTGATGCCACAATCCACTGTCTTTCATTTTGTTAGCTTCTTTCTCTTTCTTTCTTCCCTTCTTTCTTTCTTACTTTCTCAATATCTCTTTGTGCTCATCTCCTTTTCACCTTCCGGGCCGGATTAGAATGCTCCAGGGAACATTGTGGAGGTGATGAAGAACATGGTAACAGATCCACCCGCCTGAGTGCATGCCATCTTTCCGACTCAAGTATGAATGCCACACAACATGCTCCATAGCTGCTGTAGAAAAGTACGCCACAACAAAACTAAACTGATGAACATCATATCTTGGCCAATAATAGTGATATTTCTGAAAAACTACTGTGCAGTGTCACTACTCATTATTGATTAAAAGATCATCTGTGAGTTTGTGTTGCATCCCAGGGCGAGAGGCCTGGGGCTTAATGAACGTCAGACCTGCAGAGCTGATTGGCAGTCCTGTCTGAAGTCATCTCTGGTTCCCTTCATCATGTAGAGACTCTCTAAAAGAAATGAACTGCTTCATCCATTAGCAGAATCACTTTACCTAATTGCTTTTTGCACAGAATGAATGTGCAATAGATGGGGAGAGATGCTTCTTGTTCATTAAGAACAAATGTTCCATCTGGTCTGTGTCATTTTCCCTGCCTTTTTTCACCCATAATGAAATGCCTAGATTTTTTTGCCAATATGTTGATACTTAATGTTTCTTAATGTTGAATCGACACTGAACCATTTGAAGCAAGCTAAACACACTGTACGACTCAATAAGAGTTATAACGCGTGACTCAAACATCTCACCCCTTAATTTTGATTACAAGCCAAAAATTTCAACTATGCTAACATTTCTGACCTCACAATTTTTGGATTTGTATAATAGCTGCCTTGCAACCTATTTAGCAACTAAAATTAAACAGTTTTCTTTGTGCTCTTGTAACTGGTCCTACTTGAGGCCAGGAGAGTAAGGATTTTACACGGACAGCTCTTACTAGCTTGCTTCCATTACAATCACCCCACTAAATCTCACTCCCATCCGGGTCATGGCACCAAATGTAACCGGTCCTACTCTGGCTGCTCCGAGCGGGATTAGAACTGAGGTCTCTGGAGTGGGAGGTAGCTTTTACTAGCTTGCTTCCATTATTCCCAACTGGTTCCTGGTGCACATGCTTTACTACCACAAACTTTTCGGATGGCATTTAAAAGCTCTATCCCATGGGTAAACTAATATGACAATACAACATCATGTCCTCCTCAGGGAGCTGCAGCTAAAGTCTTTGATTTATGATCTTTTTACAATGACAAAAAAGCAATACCGTTCACCTGTCCACACCCATAATGCATTATGTGTCTATTCATTGTGATTTTATGCCTGATCTTTATTCCTCCTGCCTGTCTTGTTCTCCTTTCTGCTGTATACTTTCACACTCCATTGTCTCTTTTCCCCCAATTGGTTTTTCCCCCCTGTCGGGCCAGAACCCAACTGCTCCCGAAGGACTCTCTGATTTGCGTCCCCATTGTAGCCCAGCACATTGCATGGTCCCCAGATAAAGAAATGTGGCGGAAGGCTTGTGTTTCTGAAAGAAGACTCCACCATCATTGAAATGCCCCTGTCCACTCAATTATTTATCACACCTTGCCACTAGTGTGTGCATGCGTGCACACATGTGCATGTGCTTATATCAGAGCATCTTCGTCCTATTTTGTTATATAAAAGCACTGGCTAAAAGTATATCACTCTGTGAAAAATATGTAAATATGTGAATCTGTGAGAAAGAATGTAAGACCAAAAGAGAGAGAGAAAGAGAGAGAGAAAGATGGATGAGTGTACTAAAGAGGACAGGATCTGTTACTGACCCAGCTTCCTATGGTGGATATTCAAAGCCATTCAGTTTCTCCAGTAATTTATCTATTGCAGGTGGCTCAAAATGCTTACCAAGAGCTCTGCACTGGAGATAATGGATAATGTTACAGCGTGCAAGATTTACATTACAGAACTTAGTTGCTCAGTCAAGACAGGAAACCACAATTATGCAGCGTGTTTGTTAGCAGAGCACATGGCCAGCAAATAAAAATCGGCTATGTCTGGCAGATTAATATCGGCCTACTCAGCTGAAGAGACAGCTGCCATATATTATTTCTGTGAGGTCACGCTCATGGGTGTGACTCAGTGTTCACCTGCTCTCCAGGCTAGTTTCCATAGATTTGACTATGTGTGCATAGTTTGCCATGCAGCTGCAATTTTGCATGCAATTTATTTTCATGCATTGATATGCTTGTATATTAAAAAAAAATGGGGAGCAAGGCTGATAGTACAACAGTGCAAGTTATGTTCAGACTAAAATCAAGTTGTTTAGCATATTATTCAATCAGAAAAATACATTTTTCACTAATTCTACAATTGACATTTACATGCCTGCACTCCATACTCTAGCTTTTTATATCTGGTTACCCAACAGGTATTAGAAGTACTTAATGGTTGTAATGAGGACTCACATCTGTTACACAAGTCGCCACATGAGTGCTAATGGAGAGAGACAAACTTTAAATCGAGAGTTCCCTTGAATCTCTTTGAAAGGAATACCCTCCAAAAATGAAAATTGCCATCATGTAATCACTCTCATGTAATTCCAAACCTGAATGGCTTGCTTTCTTCAGTAGAACATACAAGATTATATTTTGAACAACCTTTTTGTCCATACCATGAAATTTATTTTATAGACAGAAACACTGAGATAAAAAAAAATATTTTATTCTTAAAAAAAAAAAAACAGATTTGGAAACAACATAAGGGTACAATTTTAAAGATTGTATTCACTCGATTCAGCAGAAAAATGAGGCTGGCCACTGATATCAGAAGCATGTGGTCCTTCTGTAGGGAAATGTCAAAATAAATTCAACCAGCACCACTTACCTTGTCGGATGGAGACAAATCTGTTGTTGGCGGCCTGAAACACCACTTGCGGATGGCTTTCCTCAAGATCAAACAGCTCGTCTTTGCCGGGTTTGGAGCAGCGTCCAGAGCGCAGAGTTCCAGTGGGCCCCATGGGGGTCAAGTACTTCCCCTCACAGTCCTTGAAGGCCAATTTGCCTGATTTCAGTTCCAAGGTGTAGCCTGTCCCACGGCCATTTTCAGTGGACAGTTTCCCGTCGTTGCCCAGGAAGCGGCTGTCACTGGTCTTAAGACAATATTTTCCGTCCATGTACACAAGAGTTAGAAGAGCATCCACACCCCAGGGGATGTTGCTGTCCACAGCAATCTCTCCCTCTGGAGACGCTAGGTGGGCATAGCGTTTACGGGCCACACTGAGCAGATTTGCCTGTGGGTGCAGGGCCAGGTGCATGGCCCATAGTTCTGCCTCGCCAATGGTCTGAGCGAAGCAGGACAGGTAGTCCGCCGAACCTCCAAAGAAGCGCAGATATGGCTCGGACTGCAGGGCCCAGCGGCCGTCCGACTGTGCCACAATCAGAAAGCGGCAGTCGTTCTCTTTGGTCTCAGCCTCACAACTCACCTTGCCATCTTTGTCGGAAGCCAGGTATCGACCCAGGTGACTGCGTAGATAAACCACCTGACCATCCTGGTCATCCTGCTCTAGAGTCCAGATCTGCTTCTTCTTTAGACTTGGAGCTGAAGCGTTCAACTTGAAGCCAAAGGCCTCCGCTGTTAGATAGCGATTCTCATGATTAATAAGCCCGAATTGTAGCTTGAGGGCTTTACTGCCATTGGAAGGCATCCTGGCTTACAACCCAGATGGAAGCCAGAGAGTGTTGAAAGTCCAGAGAAGAAGCTGATCACACTGCAGACTTACAAAGTTAGTTCTCCTATGTGTCCCGATTAATTTGCTTCTTATTGGCGAAGAGTAAAGTGAAGTCCACTTCACTATAGACTCCTTAGTGTAGCCTACTCTCTTCAGATACAGGCCTTAACTTTCTTTATTAGGCATAAGTTCCTAAATTCCTCTTCTAGTTTTGGTCCTGGCCTCTCCGTTCTGTAAAAAAGACGTCTTGCTCCCCGGAGAGCTTGCAGAGGCTCTGGAGATTTTTTTTCCCTGTGTTTCCTAATCAGATCAGATTATAATCAGGAGGACTCAACACCTCAATCCAGAGAGCTGCTGACGTCACCCTGATCCCAATGGTTCCTTTTCCTCTATGCCTCTTTCACCCGCTTTCTCTCTCATTCCCTTTCCTTCTCAATTCACCTGCATCTCTTGTCCTCTTCATTGGCTGCCTTTGAGATTGTGGGACTACTGATCTCTTAAAGAGATGCTGCTCAAGACAGAGTCACACGGTTTTACTTCTTCTCGATGACTTAGTCTTAGTCGTCTCAGTCCTTCAGTCTGACATTTGATTAGTTTGTCGCCTCCTTGTCCTCTTCTAAGTATTTTTACTTCAGTCACATCCTTAGAACTTGTGCATCCCTTAAAAAGACACATCATTCTCCTCGGAGACCTTGAGAAATAGCAGCATGTTAGTGTGCAATGTGCCTACTAAGATGCCATGCCAGCTTGTCAACAAACGCCACCTGAAGTACAGTGCAGATTTTCGGGTGTACTTCGACAGCTTTTCTACCTCCCTTTCGCTTGTTGTCCTATCTTTCTTTTTATACGTCCTTTCTCCTCTCTCGTTATATTGGACGTATTCTTACACTAGAGACCCTTTATGGAGGCCCAGTAATCCACCCGTTCTATAGTGCTCCTGCCTTTGTCCTCCTCCCCAGTCTCTAACTCTTTGCTGATGGCGCTTTGACACAAAGCTGGGTAACCAGAGCCCTCCCCCAGCACCAGTGGTAGTGGCCTGAGAGGGGGATCGGCTTTCCAGGGTACACTCAGGATACAGTTACATGACTTCTCTGATTCCAAGCTCGGTTGATCATCTTTATTACAGCAATGTGTGCATGGGTGTGTGAGTAGTTGGAGGTAACAAACAGATGCTTATTCAAAGATGCCTGACATGTAGCCATTGAGGACCGATTTACTGTGACTGAAAACTTTATTTATTATCCAGTCACATAAATTGTTTGCTCAGCATTTTACTAGCTGTGATGCGTAATGCTATACATATTGTCAATCCATTTCAAATCCCAATCATGTTTGTTCAAAAAACAGTCTCCACCACAGGCCCCTAATCTGCCTTTCAATGATCCAACTCTTTTATTAGACCAATCTAATCCATAGCAGCCCCAAACCCCTCCTCCTCTCCTTGGGCGCATCTTGGACACAGAACCTTCCATCTGTCGGGGACTGACCGCATGTGGGACAAGTAAGCCTGAACCACACACACATATATACACACACTCTTCTAAGCATAGGAACAATAAGACGTCCATTAATCGTTATTGGCTTTGGCAAATCTATACTTTGTTTACATTTGTTCAAGATCCTCTAAGCAGAGATGTTAACCTTAGACATGCACTCTGATCCTTACATTTATATTTACACTTTTACATTGTTGCCAGAAGCTTCGATACTATAGCAATGTACAAGAAAATGCATATATTATGTTTGAGATGCTACAGTGAGTAGCTAAGGATTTAACTACAAGAACCAGTATAGCACAACTGATGTGCTGTCAGTTGAGTACTAGTAAACCATTGATATGGCGCCTTTGAGAAATCTCAAAACAAAGATGGAGTCAAAAATAACATCAAATTAGGTTCAGAATAAAAGCTGAAGCAACACACACAAAACAAGTATTTCTATATTATCAAAAATCAGTAATGGTGGGAAACATATTTGACCTTGTCGCCATAATCAAATCTCTCTTCACTTCAGCTTTCTTCAATGGACTGAGAGCTTGTCAATAGCAAGTAATCCGTTCAACAGCCTGACTGACAGTTTGGAGCTTTGCTCTTTCAAAGAGAAAAGCTATCATGACCTGTGAGCCAGGTTAATTCTACTGACTACAAATACAGTGGCACAGAAGCACCCATTACATCACAGACATATCTTTCTCCACACACCGGAATTGATGCTCGAATTATAGCTTAAGATCCAGGAGGTCTCTTGATATATGAACTTGGACATTTCTGTGGAATATAAATGGTTAGAAATGAATGGTTCATGAAATGAATGATTAGCGTTATGGCTAAAATGGAAAGCATGCATGTTCCTAACCATGGAAAACTTTCTGAATGGAAAGAACATACTGGGATGTACCACCAGAGGGAGGCACAGTTGCAGAAATTTACCAGAGACAGAGCAAAATATCATGAGGGAAAGTTTACCACAGTATTATCTCAATCTGAAATATTTTATACCAATCAACATGGAAATGTCTGTTTTTCTTTTCTACAGGGTTCCTGGTGTTCATGAGGAAAGCCAAAAATCTTTCAAGAATTAACCACTATCAGGGACATAAAATGCAACACAGTTTGGATTTTGGGAGGCCATACAGCAGAACCAACAAAATGTACAACTAACAGGAAGTAAATAACATATTAAAGATAAATTATACATACACATTAACACATACACATATCTGGTTTCTACTAGCGTGAAGTCATTGTTTGGGCCCTCTCAGAGTCATTTTTACATTTAACTACAAGGTGTGTCTGATATTAGTATTATTTCAGCACCCAGTTCCTACCCTAACCACAACAACACTATTACCACCTCTTTTATTTTTGTTGGTATTCAAGTATTCCCGTGGTCCATTACCTAAGTCGGGCATGACTCTACGCAACACAGTATTGTGCGTGTCCATGCATGAGTGTGTGCATGAGTGTGCTTACGTGTGTGTAGTGTGTCTGGTGCAGTGGTACCTCTTGATAGGCAAGCAGATGTTTTTGGGAGGCCAGCGCTGCCAGGTTGAGTCTGAAATGGTTCTTTAGAGACCATTACCCAGCTCCTCTGATGGCAGTCAAATAGCTATCATTACTACACAGCCTGGGAGGGAGCACAATTGTCAGAGAGAGAGAGAGAGAGAGAGAGAGAGAGAGAGAGAGAGAGAGGAAGGGGAGGGGGTGAAAGGAGAAAAAAGCTTGAGTTTAAAAATGAACATTTCAGAGTTAACAGCCCCCCAGCTTTTTCTACCCTATTAACTGCAATGCTGCTATTCCCCTGCTCTGTCGGGAGCAACCCTGCCATCCCCAATACCACCAATATATGTAACGTCCTTCTTTCTTGCTCTCCCTCTTTCTCAGTCTCTCAGTCTACTCTGCCTCTTCATCATCCCTTTCATTTTTTTCCTGTCTCCCGCACTCTTCTCAACCTGTGATCTTTTGTTCCTTTTTTTTTCTCCTCCATCTCACCTTTTCCACACCCTGTGCTCAATTGTTTTCCCACCCTGATCTCCTTTACTCTGAATTCTGTTCTTTGGTTTTGCAACCTTGTTATATCCTGTCATCAGAACATCATTGTGGCGAGGTAGACGAGCGTGAGACATGAGAGGACTCAAGACCCGGTGTTCTCAGTCACGCACCGGTCTCCTCTCGCTCCTCCCACGTCTCTCGCTCATCTACCTCGCCACAATCATGTTTCAGTTAAGACGTGGCTGAGATAGTTTGCCCCAGGGTCCATCACTTTTTTTGGACTTGAAATTAGGTATTTTAGAACGACTTGTAGGCCTATTTTTTCCCCTCTCTGAATTAATAGATTATTGTAATTTATTTGATAAAGAAATGCATGGATGCAAATTTAATGTAATCTTGTATCTATAATAGCATACTATTCAAGTACTATTTCAATTTTTATTGTATGACTACTTGTATTTATCCATTGCATTCTTCAATTTGATTTTATTATTCTATTTTATAATTCATGTTGGATAAAGTGTGTGCTTCATAAATACATGAAAATAGAAAGTATTCTTTCTTTGGAAATCCAGACCTGATCAGAAGAGTGCTGATGGCTGAAGATGTCACCAGGGCTTTAGATGTGGTAGCCATGCTGCTGGGGGTGACCTCCTCGTCCACCATGGGAGCAGCTAAATTGTATGTCTGCTGCATAATTCATAAGGGGTAAACGGGAAAGAGCACCTTCCATCAAAATAAGTCCTCGATCTGCCCTCTAGGTGTCACTGTTGCTTTGCATGTCTCAGCAGAATCCCTTTTAAAGAAAATAAGAGATTAATGCTGGGTTTGTCAGACGTGGTGCCTCTGTGACTGTGAGCATGATGGGATTATACTCACTTGACTATTTTTAATCTTTGTTTTATAGCCCCCCTCTGCAAACGGGACCTTCCAGTCAAAGAAAGGTGCAAAACAGGAGCCAAGACGATCTTAACAGCAATTGAAGTTTTACATATAAAGAAATAAAAAACACTTTTTTAAAAAAATTTTTTTTAGCATTAACAGCATTAAATCATGTACACACACATGAAAAGACTTTAGTCGTGTCAGTCATCTAGAAAAGAAAAGAAAAAAAAACATGTAGTGGGCTGCGTCCTAATAGGCGCCGCCATATTGTGTCAACTAATTGATCAGGTTACTACTACTAATACTAATAATAATGTGTTTACTTTATATGGTGTTTTTATCCAGTGCTCAAGGCACTTCACTAGGCATAAGCATAAACAAAACAAGCCAACATACTACAGACACAACAAAATAACGGAGCATGAAGCGGCAGCGTTTAGTGACGAACTTCATCCAGGCCAGTAGGTGTCAGTATAGATTCCGGAAGCACTGAAACTACTGAGGCGATTAATTTTTGGTTGCAATACGAAACGTAAACAAAAACTTACAGAGTCCAGCTTTAAACATCATCAGTTTAGGCTACTATACGGTCGCTTTTAGGAATTTTCCCACGACTCTGTTGAATTTATAGTCAAAACGCTAGGGAGGACTGGCGCTAAATATTACCCTCAACAATTTGGTCTGTTGCCTTATTATTACAACCTAGAATAGACATGCTTCCTCCTTAATAGTGAGGTATTTTTAGACCTCATATCCGTCTATTCAATCAGACAGTTTATTTAAGAACATTTCATTTTGTGTGTGGGCTAATTGACACATCCGTATCAACAGAACCAATGTAAATTTCATCCTAATGTAATCAAGCTAATGGTTTATGGCCGAATGGATGCAGATTATAAAAATAGGATGGATGTTTTATATACAATTTGCACCTAAACTTCGGGCCATTTATTTTTGCTGACAAGAAAATGCTTCCCAAAAAGGGACTTGGATGAAGAATGCTTCATGAGGCAGTCACTGCAAAAACGTGTGGCAGGAATGAGTTAACAACTGAGCTGAATAAAGAACTGTATGAAACTGCCAGCCAATCCGTATTGAGATTAACACTTCGGACCCAGATGATTGGCTAGAGCGGATTCAATGCATGTTCGTTGATAAGTACAAGATTCCTGGTCCACGTGGGCCGCTTTAGCGTTGCGGAGCTGCCATTGGCTGAGAAGACTTCGCGAAGCCCCTCCCCCGCTAAGTGATTGGCTTCACACTTCTCTCTCTCTCTTGTCCACAGTCTGCGGAAATACCCCTGCGCGAGTTGGGAGTCAGCGCGAGCGTATTCGGCTCGTCGCTTCGCATCTATCAGAGAGCGCGTGAAACTAACACGGTTCTGACATTTGGTGCCGCACCTCTTAACAACCTTAATATGATTTCCTTTAAAAACATGATTATTAGATATGATATTTAACTCTATCTTTTCCGCTTTTGCCTGTCTGGAAACACCATACGTGTAGCCCGGGTTTTTTTTTTCCATCCAGCTTTTGCTGCAAGGAATTAACGTTACTGGATTCAGATTCTCTCTCTCTCTGTGTGTTTATCTCATTCATCCCGCTCGTTCTCGGCCAGTTTCAGGTTATATTTTGCTGACAACATACAAATTAGATAGGACATTATAGAATGCATCAAATAGACGTACGCCTGCAAATATATGTTGGCCATAACGCATCTTGTTCAGATTAGAGTGTATGTGTTGAGGGGTATTTACACGTGGTTACTTCATGCATTTTTACTGATTTGACAGCCAGTGTAAATTCCCTCTAAGATGCATTTGAGACAGAAATATGATCACTGATCAATCCAAGACACAAATCAGCCAAGCGTAAATGCATCAAGCTTAGTGTCTATACCTAGAGAAACCTTTCTGTTAATTTTCCTATGCCTCTCAGTGGCACTTGCTCACTTTGCGTGCATGAGAACACTGTAAGAATGCAATTCTCATGGTAAAATGTCAATATTTTTTTTTTTGCCAGTCACCTGAATTGCCTTGTAGAGCAACAGGATCTCATCAGCATTTTTTGAATTGGATTTTTTATTTTTTATTTTAAAGCAGCACATAACTACCAAGGTGATCTTACATCAGGACAACTTTACACAAAAATGCAATGTGGCCACATGCATTTTCAACAACCTCTGAATGTGGTTAAAGTGGACGACTTGTTCATGCCTGTATTTACTATTGTTCCATCTCGAACAGACGTAAACGGGGCTTTAGTCAATACAGCAGGTTTTCCTTATGGTGCTGGTGGGATGCATGGCCTAAGGTCCACAGCGCATGGTGATGTTTGCTGTGATGGTTGCCGTGGTGATTGTGTTCTTTTCTTACCAATGTCCACTATAGGTACCAGGATTTACAGCATTTCTGCTGACTGGAAACGAACCTTGCTGCAGATGCAGAAGACTTGATTATATCCCTGTCACATTCGAATGCATTCATTTGAATCTACACCCCTTCTCTTTCTCCGATTGACCACTGTCCTAAGCATGCATGCAATTTGGGATGGTTTTAGTCAAATGTCATATTCTTTTTATGCACAATGCTGTGACTTACACACAGCATAACACTGTTGAGAATGCATGCACATTGGTGTAATTTACATTTAAACACATCCATTAAGAGGTACACATGACTTAAGATGCTTGGGCTGCCTCATTCTAAATCAGACTAGTGCACACACACACACACACACACACACACACACACACACACACACACACACACACACACACACACACACACACACACACACACACACACACACACACACACACACAGTCTTTGCCCATGCATTATCCATATCCTGGCTCAGACACTCATCACACACACACACACACACACTCCCAGATGCTGCCCTGCTGTGATGCCTGAAGCTAAGCAAGCCAGCAAGATTAATAACGACCCCTGCCTCCCGAAAGGCAGGGCAAAAAATACACTGTTTGCAGAGGGTCGAGAAGGAGAGGGAGAGAGAACGAGAGAGACTCTTTTTGTTGGCAGGTTAGTGCCATTCACTACCTCTAACACTCACAGACCCTCCCCCTGGGGCCACCGACATGGATTAATGTGTTTAGTACAATTATTTCATTTATTACTGTCTGGGGCTTTTTTCAGATAAGAACATTTTTCAGGTTGCTAACCATTATTACCTCCAGGACTTGCCAAGCGCGGGGGCTCGCGGTCAGAAGCTCCGCTCTTTTGTTAATGCTTCTGCTAGCATCTGTTTCACAGCTTCGCTACGAGATTGAGAGGAAGAGAGCTCCATCTTTCTCCTCACGTACATTTTTCCCCCCTCTTGCATTTACATTGCCAAATCTGTAAAATTTCTGTGTTTGTTAAATGTAGTACGTAATTCTTAGGACATTCCATTTTGTCTGACAAATCCTTTCTGCTATTCTCTCTGTGTTTTATTCTTTTCTTTGCCTGTGTAGCGGTGTAGTGTAGATTATGATTATGTGGAGCAGCTGTATTACTGCAGGATCCTCAGCAGGTAGTCCTATAGTGCTCACCGAACGCCTGCCACTCTGAATGATGATACCTGCTTCAGAGGGTGGCACAGTGCTTAATCTATCACCCTATCTAGTCTGCGCTAGTTCTCCTCCTCCCATGCCTGTTTGTGTGTGTTTTCCACCTCAAACCATTGCCACTATTTGGCCCTTGCTCCACTCATTGTACATAGCTAAGTTATATTTATCGAAGAGAAAAGTTCACAATCAAAATCAGACTGTGAGATCATCCATCCTATTAATTGAGGCTGGAGATGACATCTGAGAAGGTCTCCGGCCCTCTACCCTTCCCCCTTCATCAGCATTTTTTCATCTCGGTTTCTTAAAACAGAGGTGCCAAGGACCCTCAAATATTTCAATCACTTTAAGAGGGTATATGTAAATACATACAGGCATTATAGACCTTTTTATATTGTCTCTGAGATAAATGTTAAGCGACAGTTATGAAATAGTTGGCTTCTTATGTTGTCACTGTTCTGAAGCCAAAGCAAACAGTGTATTAATATTAACATTATCTAGAGAATATTTAACTTGTATTAAGCAGACACAATCATTTTTCAACAGACTATGAGTAATGTATTCACCTTTAAAAAAACTAGGGCTGTCAAAGGAATAATAATAATAATAATAGGAAAATAATTGTGATATAAAATAATATTTTTGGCATGTGTTAAAAAATATTGAGTTAAAAATTTTATGTAATATATTTAACACAATATTTCGATGAATCATTTTTTTTTTCTCAAACTTTCCATAACCCGCCTTGCAGACCCCTGGTGCACCCCAGTTAGAAAAGCACAAACCACAAAGAACACTTAAAGCACAGAACAGTGGGACGTTTCTACAGACACACCTGATGAGGTTTCTCACAATTCACTTTCTTAATTTTCCATTAGGGAGAGAAAAGAATGAGAGCTGTGTGAAAATAGGACATATTTTGAATGGTGATGGAAGATGGCAGCTGGTGATTACGGGTGCGATGCTCCTCCCACTGGGTCGATGACATCACCAACACCATCGTTCATGATACTCGACCTGCCATGGCGGTGTTACCATGGCACTGCATGGATGGCGCCCTTTCTTTGGGTCCTGAGGGGTAAGAGGGCATATCCAGTCTGGGGTCATCTCATCAATGTGTGTGGGGTCGTTTGAGGGGTAGAGGCGGGTGTTTGAGAAGATATGTGTGTGTGTATGTGTTAAGAGTGGGTGCTTGAGTGATGATGGGATGATACTTTGTCCTGTAGCCCTGTTCTCTGGACTGTGGCCGTCTTTCTCTGGCGTTGATTGAACAGGGGGTCACTGATAATGAAAGACACACACTGCCGCCATCTATCTCCCTGTGTTGTTTTGAAGAACCCCCGAACGATCTGTCATGATCACCCCTCCCCCATTCCCTCTCTTTCTATCTCTCCATCTCTTGTCCTCCCCATCCTTTTCATTAATCACCCTGAAAAAAACCCATCATATAACATTAGCCGCTAAGGGGTCATTCAGGGCCTGTAGAAACAGCTCCACCACTGTGCCAGGGGTATCATGGTCACTGGCATACTGTATTATAATCCGAATGCTATAAATAGAGTTCTTGTTTTCATGCTCAAACAATAAAAACTGTTTACCCAGATGGCAGGAAGTCATGGCTTTTGCTCCGAATGAGGAAAACGGATTGCAGAACACGAAAAACAGGTATTTCCCAACAATGGAAACAATGACATGACACTCTTTCACCATCCTCCTGCATGATTAATATTCTTTTGCAACACACATTACAAGAGCTGACTTGCTCAGAATGTAGCAGGTACTGTTGCTGCTGTACTGTTGATAATGCGATTCGAGGAATGTTCCGGGTTCAGTGCAAGTTAAGCTCAATCAACTGCGCTTTTGGCATAATGTTGATTACCACCGAAATTAATTTCCTTTTCTTTAAAAAAAAGAAGCTAAAATCAGTGTTAGAGTGAGGCACTTACAATTCACCCTTTGCCGGGAGTTTGATTGACAGGCGATATGACCAATCATAACGCCAAATTCGCTATTTTGTCCAAACCAGACAATAGTTAGATTAACGTTGGTTGACTGGAACTTGAAAAATGGTGTGTATTGGCGTCTTTTAGCCCTTGAAACAACATACTTTCTGAATTTCATTCATGTTCATTATATGCTATAACTACTAGGAAGAGATGAACTGAGGAGCGCTACAGCAAACTGTCATCTTACATTAAAGAGCCACAAAACGGTATTTATTGTTTGAATTTTGTTTTGAATTTTGAAGACAAAATTTGAAAGCTAAGACTTTTCATACCAAAATTAACCTGCTCTATCTTATTTGTCGGTGTGCTGTCAGTGTATTTTTGTATTTTTCAGTGTGTGAGTATGTGTGCGTGAGAGCACCATGGCTTGTCGGACGTAGCAACAGTAACTAAGGGAGGCGGGTCTCTGCGAATGGTCAATTAGGAACATACATAAATTGTTAAAATGTAATATTTTTTTCAAAAGTATATCTACAAGATTTAAACAATATGTGTGAATGAGTTTAATATGAAAAAACATTGCTTATTAACCTTTTTCTGTAAAGTTACATCCATCATTGCCTCAGCCACGTAGCCTAATGCCGTAGTCTACAGCACGAAAAATACTCAAATATTTATAAAATTACAATCTTTCACATTCCTGCTTTTAAATGCTCCCATTTACTTAAAGTAAGTGCCTCACTGTAGCCTCAAGTTTTTTTTTAACGAATGAGTCACAATAGTTATTTTGTGGTAATGAACATTATGCCACATTTGCTTTTGATTGAACCTGAAATATTCTTAAATGCAACCTTTTTTTGCAGTTTTTTAAAGAATGTTTAAACTATTTTCTGTGGTAATAAACATACCACATATGCTGTCGATTGAACTTGTACTGAATCTGAAATATTCTTAAATATAAACTGGAATAACCTTGATTTTTGCTTTTTTTAAAGAAAAGTCAAAACTATTTTTTTGTGGTAATCAACAATATACCACAAATGCTGTCGATTGAGCTTAACTTTTACTTAACCCGAAATATTTCTTTAAGGATATGTGTTGCAAAATAACATCTGTGCACTCACTGAATTTCTTTTTCCCCGGAATGTTTAAGTGTTCGCTAAGCCATATAACAGGATTTGGAATCCAATTGGTACAGCTTAAGTACAGTTTCACAACAAGGAATAGGCGTGGATTACATGGCAATGCAAAAAAAAGAGAAAACAAGAAGCACATTCCTATTGTCACTAGCCCGTTTGCGTACTCCCACATGTACATCTGGCTCGCTGTGTAACAGCAGCTTGAGATAATGATAAAGAAAACAAGCATGCCTTCAGCAGGACAACACATTTGCCTGGACCTACTAGGGTTTTTCTGCTTTCCCCCTCCTCCGTTTCCTTACTTCCTTTTTTCTTTTCCTTTCTCTCCAGGCCCATCGTCTGTCACTGTGAGGTAGATAGACTGCACTCGTGTCTTCTTGGGGGTCTAAATGCCACCTGGCACCATCCAAGGATGGGCCAATCTATTCTCATTTTCCCAGCATATGCAGGGGGGCAGGTGGGTACAGCAGGAGGGACGCTGCATAAGAATTCAACAAATAATGATGAGGGAAAAAAAGGGGGATAAAAGAAAAAATCATGCAGAAATGAACAGTCAGTTTTTCACATCACTGAAAAGGTTTTATTTGATTACGTAAAGGAAGCTTGTGTTAATCTCAACGGGAAAAAAACTAAATACTGATAGGGTAAAAATTTCCCATAATTAATTACTCAATTATCTCACAGTTGTAACTGAATAAGTTTTACAAAAACATCTGCTTATTATTTGATGCGTATCTCAGGTGCTCTGTGTGGAAAACATTTTTTTTTAAAGAACTATGCTATTGATTAAGAATTTAAAACCACTGTTAAGCAAAATGACAGGAATGCGAGAGAACTGTATGCGTATCATTTCCGTGTTTATACTTTTTCAATCTGTCGTCCTGAGCAAGATACACTAATGCAGAGAAGCTTGACTGAATTCCAGCACTTGCCACAGCTGACATACTCGTGCCATTCAAGACCACAAGCATATGGGTGATGATAGCCTATGAACACGCTTAAAATGTTCTCCATGCTTTTGGCCCGCGCACAAAAAAACAGTGGAGGCGAGATGCACTCCACTTCCATTGAGAGCAAAACTACAGTGCTGAAAAGCAGCATCTACAGTCTACTGACAGCGAATGGCCGGCAGCTACAGTCCCTCAATAGGCAACACCACCATGCAAAAACAAACGCTCTTACACAAACTCAGCATTCATGCACCTTTCAAGAGGCACCCTGCTCCTTGCCCAAATATTTGTCTTTCTTTCTTCCTATACATGTATTTATTTTGCTTATCAATGCCTATTCATCATTGCAGAACACAACCTTACCCAACACACACACATACATTTCTAGCCATAAAAGATTTATCACATGGTGTAATGGGGTACCTGGCGAACAGCGTGAGCTGGTAATTAAATACAGGTCTGTAAATGTCACCGTTTTTAATACCATGGCAGCAGTGATGCTATTTTTATTTTTGTTTGGTCTTAATTGTCACCCTCGGTCCGCTCGTTACGGCCGCCTCTGCATTACACCGCCTCGTCCTCACTGGCTTTGTGTGACAGAGTGTTTTACATTTAAGAATCTCGTTCAAAGGCCTTTGTCACTCTGACACACGAGAGGGTTGGGAAGAGAGATGGAAGAAAAGAGTCAGAAGACTGATTGAATTAGAGTGTTGGATGGCCATTAAAAGCAGGGCATTTTGACAGGGCTGGAGGACACTAGACTACCTGGTGGGGAAGGCGAACAGGTTGTGGTGGCGGCCGCTTGTAGTTGTGTATGGCACACTGAGGTTTGTTTGTTTTTTTGCTGTGGACCTGGGAGAGAGCTGGCCATGTGCCCGGGATCAAATAGAGATGGAAACCTGCAGCATGTGCGGTGTGCTTGAGGGTCAGAGTGTGTAACACACGCGCGCAAAATAAATAATGCTGAAAAAATAAACATATATTTACATATATTTAAGGGTGTTTTGGTTTACCATTCATACTTTAAGTACTGCATCTCCATGCATTCAATTACAATTTTTGTTTAAGTCAAATAGCATAAAAGATGAGTTGAATAAAATGGGTTGAAAAAATACACAAAGCACATAAAATGTAACAATTTAAACCATGCATTGGAACAACTACATATAACTTTTTTAAAATTGTTAAAAATAGTTAGAAATCTTATAGAGCTACTTAATCTAAATAGGTAATTAGTAATAATGATGGTAGAATTTAAGTCATGGCAACTTTCAGTTCAGTCAAGACATTTAGCTGAATACTTTTAATTGAAATAATAATTAAATTCAACATTATAAGCCATAAGGCCATGCAAACTGTTGCCCTTTTTAAAATTCTATGAACACTTTTTACATTTTGCCTTTTCTTTATAGCTATGAACAAGATGGATATACAGTATGTATCTAAAAGTATTTGATTTCTAAAAAAGAAAGTCTCTTTCAAAAATGTGAGAGATACAAACAAAAACATATTTAAGCATATTTAAAATGTATAACAAATCAGATCATGTAATAATTTTTTTTTTAATAATAATAATTTTGACCAGAAGAGTGTTTCTTTGGCTCATACACAACAAGGGTTTTTAAATAAATTATGTTAAATCTTAATAATAAACTTGAACAGATACATTCACATCAAAAGCTTAAAAAAACAACAACCTGAAGCTGAAAAGTAGATATAATAGAAAAATAATTATCATATTTGCTAAAATTATATACAAATTTTAATATAGCAAATTTGGAAAATACTTAAAAATTATATAAATAAAACCAACATTTAACACTAAAATGCAAATCAAAATCGTCAGTGATTTATATTTGAACAACTGCTGTAAGTAAAAAAAACATCAATATGAACTACTGAAACATATTTGTGTATAACATTATCCCACCAGCCGTTTATATTATTGTCCTGTGTGTCTTTTTCTATTGTCCAATGACAATACAAAGCATCGCAAGTGCATTGCCATGTTCCGCCATCTCAAACCGGCGAAAAGACAAGATTGCTTTTGTCCGCTGCAATGCTTCCCTCCTGACTCAAGCCTGAGCCCCCACCCTCTGCCAATTAACTGTGTGACCATAATGGATGTTGTTTGGCATGTTTTGCTGTGGGCAGATTGAATTAGCAGCCGGGTGGGGTCCGACTCTGAGCGATTTGAATGATTATCTCAACGTCTCTTACAGCAGTAATGAAACACAGTTATGCGTTCCCTCAGTTCTGTTAAAACACACACACACACACACACACACCTGAGAGTGAGGTGAGGGAGGAAAAGAGAAAGAGGAGGGTGCTAGAAGGGAGAAATCAGACGATACACCGAACAGATGGATCTTGTGTTCAAGCACTTGAGTTCCTGATGAAGAGACACCCCCTTTTTTTCCAAGCTTTGTGAAATCTTGAATTGAATAAATGTATCATTTGGGTGGCTTTACCTCTCTCTCCCTTTGTGTCCATCCAGCCTTTCCCATTCTCCATCCACTCGGACCTTGAATGTTTCCTTTCCTCTCTCTCTCTCTCTCTCTCTGGAACAGTGGGAAAGTGAAGGCTCAGAATTGACGGTAACAGAGCACCAGACGCAGCCCAACAACTTTTAACTTAATTCTGTTTGCATATGAGATCAATTAGCTTTTCAACGGAGTTGTTTCACTGATTATTCACCCCTGTTTTCAATTACGCCATGCTGCCGCGGGATTTGGGGAAACAGGGCAAATCTGGCCATACAAAGTATGACTTTTCCTCTCACTTTGATTGGAGGCAGTGTCATGGTTCCTTTGCATTGACAAGTGTCTGCTCCTCATACTTCTTCCCTCTTTTTGTCATCTATGCCACTGCTGAAGGAGAATAGTTGCCTTGAGCAAGAGCCCAGCGTTGTGTGCTAATTTCAATTCACTTTATTTGGGATAGTACAGTTGTTCCCCAGGGACAACCTTGACACTTGTTATTTGATTCCATCAGGTTGCCAATATTAAATAAACATTATTTGTTGTTGTTTTATTAGTTTGAATATCAATTTATCAGTTGTCCGTGGCTAAAGTTTTTTTAATTTGTGAGATCTTCTGAGATGCTCATAAATCATCACCTCTAATGGATCTATAAAGAAATCAATCAGCCAAGTTGGCACATTTCCATATGAAATTCAGAGTTTCATCAATTTTTCGTAATACAGTAAGTGCCTTGGTTCAGAGTAGTCTCACAGCTCATTCCCTGGGTTATAAAACACACCATGTTGCAGATTTAGAAACCCCAAACATACTGCAAATCAATCGTTACGAGCACAGCGCGCCCCACATAAACGGAGCACATAGAGACCTTTCACGGCCTCCTGTGCATATCATCTCTCACATTACGCTGCAGGCCAAAACGGCATTGTGAAAGAATTCACATAGTCGCTTGCAATAGCCATTTTCTTCTGATATCTAACTAGCGCATAGATAAGCTAAGTTAGTGTGTTTTACATGCCTATTTGCATAGGTTCAGAGTTCAAGCTGCTTATTTTTACGAAAACGTATGACTTCCATGGAAATTTGTGTGAGGTGGGTGTATGTACATATTCAACAAACCATGGCAAAAGTCAATAACTGAAAGTTTTGCTTCTTGTCAGTATGATTTTGGCTGAAACTCAATAGGGAGGTGTGGGGGGGCTAGTTTCTCTGGGTTTTGTTGCCAGCCTCCTTCGGCATGCCCGCTGTTCCCAACTGATTGTGGGATGGGGTGTGTGCGCGGGGTTAGCGCTTCTTCAGAACTTCAGAACAGTTTACAACCCTCTGGCTCCACTGTCATCAGACATGTTTCAAAAACAGCAGTAAATCAAAGCAGTGTTTACACAAGAATACAGATCATCAATTAAAAGAACCAAAATGATGCAAGTAGACTGCGTCATTTCAATGGTATCCTTCCCAAAGGTGTCCTTCATTTGGCCAGAGACATATGTTCCCATTGGAGATTCACACTAAAGACCCCCAACAACATTATGTGTGTGCGTTTATCCCTAGAGGTTTGTCCTCAGTTGATAACGTTCTATTGAAAATGTGTGTGTGTAGTCAGTGTATGTGTGTACATTGATGTCTGCAACTGCAAGCCCGACCACCTAGAGGTGCTATCAAGATCTAATTCTCCATTGAAGTCACCTGCCCAATGCTGGATCTTTGTGTAAAGCTAAGAAAAGAAAATACCCACCATCCCTCATTGCGATAACGTTACTTTTGAAAGAAAGACCTGAAGAAATAGACTATCAGGTCACCCAGCCCACATCACACGTTTGTTCTAAACAGGTGTAATGATCCAGTACTTTCCACACTGTTGGAGAGCAGAACAGGATCAGAACTGCACAACTGCACAGCAGTAACCGGCTGGGACATGGAGGCTCAGAATGACAGTAACAAGTGGTGGCATGGACAGTTGGTGTTATAATTACATCACGAACGGGTCGTTAGCGGAAGGTCAGCACGTTCTGACACCACACCTGGCGACGGACGCGCCGAAAATGACTCTGGTTGATTAGCGCATGCTGAACACACCTTGTTTAAATCCATTACGACTCTCAGCATGCTTAAACTGAAAAGCGGGATCTAGAAAGTCATTATGAACTAAATTAAAATGGTGAAGAAAATAATGGATCAGGCAATACGACAAAGGCTGCTAAAGGTGCACTTGTTATGTGCGAAAAGCAACCCATGCACTCCCTTCCGTCGTTTCTAAATTAACAGATGCCCATTTTAGAGGATGCCACATGCCATTAAAGCCACAGCAGTCCTGACTGCACCCATAAAGGTTTATTGCCATCAGTAAATGAAGAAATAGAGGCAAAGCTCACATGCAAAGACCGGAAAGCCCACATCTGGATCTTAAATTGTTCCTCATTTGAATCGAATTTGCCATTCGATTCATTCCAAGAGATAACGGTCATTGATTTAGACTTACAGTGTAACAGGGTTTTCACTCTGACTCTTGGCTTGGAGCAAGCAGAACGTATATTGACAGCCTGAAACAAGGACAAGCATAAAAGAATGAACTACTTCACATTCATTCTTTACTTGTGTGCAAAGAATAGCATTCACACATAAAAAACTGACAGTAAAAAATGACCAAAAAAAAAGAAGTAATGAAACATGACTCAAAACCATTATAAAAATAATAGGCCTACCACAAAAAAACAAAACAAAACAAATCTAAATAATTAATAAATGCTTGGTTTTCAAACTGTGAAGAGGAAGCTCATAAATCTAGATTCTGGAACATATTAAATAGATCAAATCTTGGCTATTTTTCATCTGTATTGCATTAGGGAAAATGATCATTTTTTACATACGGGGTGGATTTCTCCTTTTATTTACGGAGAATGGGGGTTAAAATGTATTTACATCAACAAAGCCCTTTAACCTGAACAGTACCTTCAGCTTTGGAGGGAAGCGTTTCCATGGAGACACAGTAAAGCTGCAGGAGATTCCTCAACTGTGATAGTGCTATTAAAACAGTAACGTTCCCAAATGGTTACATTTCCATTTCGCAAAGGTTATGATTGTTTAATTTGAAGCTCCTTTGACAGAGTGCAGTACGATCTACTATATTCTGTCTTCCAGAAAATGTTGTGATCACTCTATTATAAAACTGTTTGCACAAGATTCACTGTTCCTTATGTATTGTGGTAAGATTTAGTGGATATATATGCTACTACTTAGACTTATGATTTTTGACTGGTGGATGATAAAATAAGTTACATTTAAAGGGTTATTTCACCCAAAAATGAACATTCTGTCATTAATTACTCACCCTCACATTGTTCTAGACCCGCAAGACTGTCTTTCATCTTCGGAACACAAATGAAGATTTTTTTAATGAAATCTGAGCGCTTTTAATCTCTCCATTGACAGCCTATGTAACAACTTTCAAGCCCCGGAAAGGTAGTAAAGACATCCTTAAAGTAATCCATGAACTACAGTGGATTAACCTCAATTTATAATTTTATGAAGCGACACGAGAGCTTTGTTTGTGGAAAAAAACATAATTTACCGTTTTATGTACAAAATATTAATCTCCGACGTGCATTCTCAAAACAATGTGTTCTCTTGCGTAATCACACGCGTTGAGTCGTGGTGTTTTCGTGAACACGCGTTGGAGATTAATATTTTGTAAATAAAATGTTAAAATGTGCTTTTTTGCTGAAAAAAAAGCAGTATGTGCCATAAGAAACCACCCAGAATACACTAGAAACTGCATATCTACAGCTCATAACACCCTAGCGACTTTCGCATGAGCATTACTTTTCAATCAAAAAACTTAGAAACACTAAGCGAAAAACATAAACTATGCTCAATTTCTACAAGACAGCCCTTATTTGCATTTTTGCCACTGATCAACTAAGGCATGACATACTGGAGGCCTCTATAAACTCCAACAGAAGTCAGATAGTTGGCCGTGCCGTGTTGGTTATACAGGGGATAATGACAGCACAGCGGCAAACTGGTTTAGTGTCTCTGTCAGTCCGACAGTGCTGCCTCAGGCCCCCTGACACACCTGTTTTATGGTTAAACGTAAAGCCTGTTTTCGCAGTGTGTGTGTGCACAGGGATTTGCTTAAGGGGGTTGGTGGGTCGGTTGAGCGGGAACTGCTGAAGTGGCAGGTGGAAGCTTTCAGTGACAAAACAAACTCGCTCAACATTTCTCTTCTCAGCAGTCCACTCAATCTTTTGCACTCTTTCTCCACCTTTCACTATCTGTCTTTATTTCTTTAAGCCCCCACTCCTTTCTTTACTTTTCTTTATCTTTGTCTAAGTGAGTAAATAACCAAAAGCACTATCAACCTATCTGGGTGTTTCTTCAACTTTGGGCACTTTTATGTCTCAGGAGTTTAACTAATTTCAGCTTTTTGTTATATAAAGGTCCTATTACATTTTTTATTATAATGTTACAATTTAAAACTGTGTACATTTTTTTTTTTTTGTTAAAAGTATTCAAAAAGTGTGAAAATATTATTTAATTGTGTAAAATGAAAGTTCATTTACACTACCACTCAAAAGTTTGGGGTTAATGTGATTATTTTGTAAAGATAGTAATATTTTTATTCAGCAAGAATGCATTAAATTGATCAAGAGTGACAGTAAAGAGTTCTTATTTGAAATGTCTATTTCAAATAAATGCTGTTCATCAAATAATCACTGTATTTTGCTAAATATACCACAGTTTACACAAAAATATCAAAGTTATGATGAAACATAAATAGCGACAGATCTTTTCTTCCGTATTGTGACATACATCCGAATGTAATAGATATTTCTTCAAAAAAGAAAAAAAAGGGTAGAGCGGAGGCTTGGTTCTATGCATTGGTTTGTTGATTGGATGTTAAGATGAGGCCCTTGCACTTAACTCTTTCCCTGTCAGTGTTTTAAAAAAAGTTGCCAGCCAGCGCCATTATTTGTAATAATTTTCATTTTTATGGCCCCGAAAATATTACATGAATATTTGAACATGAGTCCATCAACACCCCCAAGATAGCACAGTCCTATAGCTCATCCTGGGTCGACATTTCATTTGGTAACAGCAGTTTAGATTTATATGCTGTTTAATGTTTGACGATCACATTTTTTTTTACAAGTGAATAAACAAGGCTTCTATCGCTTGTATCTGCTGCTTCTTCGTCCGTGTTTTGATCTGGAGATTTTATACTCTTTCAGAAGATGCGTAATAGCACCCGCTACAGTAAAAAGCGTTGTCTCATAAATGACGGAAAATTCTGTCAATGGCATTAAAAGAAAATTTAATTATGAAATAAATGTTTTTCTCTAGTTCACGTTGGCCATAATTAAAATAATTTATAGGGGTGCCAATACTTGTGGCCAACATGCATTGTAGAAAAACATTTATTTCATAATGTCAATTTCCCCCCATTTTCAATTGTTTTACTTCAACGCAAGGTTAGAATTTAGTGAATTTTTGGAATGAAAGATCAAAAGGATAAACAATGCAGATTTATTTTCACAGCCATCTTTGATCATACTTACCAAGGGTGCCAATATTAATGGAGGGCACTGCGTGTGGGTATATATATATATATACAGTATATATATACACACACAGTATGTATATATTTGTAAATGTATTTCGCTTTAATGTATACAGCTAACTACTTTTTCTAAATGATAGCTTGACTTTAGTGACTTTAGATTCTGAGTAGGACTATCTAGGCAGTTTCAAGTCTTTGACTCGCTCAGTCTGTTTTCTCCCCAGTGACTGTCCATATCTTTTGCCCTTCTTCGTTTTGTCACTTAATCTTTGGATCCATCGGTTTTAACTGTTTTGTCTCCATTTATCTCTCTCTCTCTCTCTCTCTCTCTCTCTCTCTCTCCTCTTTATCTCTTTCATTCCATCCTTTCTCTCTCTCTTCTTCTCTCTGAGAGTGCTTATTGTAGTGCCTGAGGAGGACATAGACAAAGAACGTTTACGCTTCCCTACCACCTCCTCTCTGTCTGTGCTTCCCTGAGGCGGTCTCCTCCACTATCACCCCCCTCCCTTTCTCTCTCTATTTTCCACCACTCCCCCTGCCACTCTCACCAGGGTCCTGTCTCGCTCCTTCCCCTTTTTCTCTTGTTCATCGAACTCTGCTCTCTCCATGCTCCTCCCTCCCGCAGGTCTGTTGTTCTCACCATCCCGCTCCCTCCGTATCTATCGTCTCTCTCTTCGTTCCTCTCCCTGTGTCACAGACACCTCTGCTCCCTTGGCTCCCACACTGTCACATCGACACGCAGACACACACTATAAGGAGGGTGAAACATATATGCTGCATAAATGACAGCTTGTTATACATAAAATCAACTTGAAAGTAAAAATTTGCCTAATTAATTAATTAATTAATTAATGCATGCTCCTCATCTTATTGTGCATAATTCATCATGGCATGTTAAAGAAAAAAGTTTTAATAATATTTTATCAAAATGTAATGAATTGCTCAGACACGATTTACCTGTTCGGTTGACATCACGCTTTTAGAAGTAAAGGATCTTTATAGAACCATAAAGGGACCTAATCAGTGCTTCATATATAGAACATTTTAGGAAATCCCATCATGGGATCATTTTATGGATTTAGTTTTAATTAATTAATTTTCTTTTAAAACATTTTTTATTTTGATTACATTTTATGAATTAAACAGCTTGTAAACATACTTTATCACAAGGGGGAAAACAACTGTTGAACATGAAATTATTATGTAATCATTTATTAAAAATTTCCTTAGAACCTTTACGGCATAATAAATAATAACAAAATATAGCTTTTTGGGGCAATTATTGGGGTTCAAGCATTTAAGGCCTTTAAGAATATGCGTAAAAAGATATTATGTGTCATTAAGCAATCATGTAACCACTTCTTAGATCATAGATTGAAAAGACCATTTACAGCCAATATAGGCAATTTACTCAGGAAAAATATGTTTTTTAAACGTTTTTTGACAGTTATAGCACCACCTCTTGCCCGATCCCCAGCACTTGTTTAGGTGACATTCACATTTTTTTAAGCATTAAATCACACCGTTGCACAAACCATAAGGTGAAACCTGGCATGTTTGGTATCATTGGACTGGCTCGAAACTTCTCAGACTTATTATCTTATCTAATAGATGCTCACATTTCATTGGCCAATGAAAGTCATGTTTTTTGAGATACGCCAATGTCTTTATAGACATACATGGCACCCTGGACAAAGACACTGCATGCCAATTTTCAAGTCTAACGGTAATCAGACTAACGGTTGGGTGGTTATAGCCATTTTCATTGGTTTTTAAAAAAATAGTACATTTCTCGCAAATGCCCCCTGAAGGACGTGAAAATCCGAGGATTCCAACGATATAGACAATTGAGCCTACACCTAACAGTTTATGAGTTATGAGTCATTTCGTACTTTTGACCCCTGTAGCGCCCCCGTCAGGCTGATCGGGGAGAGCCTTGGTGACATTGTTGGTAGTGTGAGTACTACTAGTCCTCAAATTTTCAAGTCTCTACGACTTACGGTTTGGAGTGCCCGATCACTTTTAGGGGAGAATGCTGATTCTTGGAAAATTTTACAATTACAATAGGCTACGCATTTCAACTCCTAATAATAATAATTTAATAATAATAATTTAACACACACACACACACACACACATGTTGTGTTTCCATGTTTTATGGGGACATTCCATTGGCGTAATGCATTTTATACTGTACAAACCATATTTTCTATCCCCCTACACTGCCCCTGCCCCTAAACCTACCCATCACAGGAGACATTCTGCATTTTTACTTTTTCAAAAAACATCACTTAGTGTGATTTATAAGATGTTTTCCTCATGGGGACCAAAAAAATGTCCCCACAAGGACAAAAATTTGGATATTGCCATCTTTGTGGGGACATTTTGTCCCCATACCGTAGGGATTACCAGTCCACACACACACACACACACACACACACACACACACACACACACACACACACACACACACACACACACACACACACACACACACACACACACACACACACACATATACTTTATACCATTAAAGATGTAATATTTGGCACATACTATGCAAATTCACTTGTAGCACTTGATTACAATGTTTAATGTTTTATTTTACATTTATTTAGTTATTAATCAATTATATTATTTTACATTCTACTATATTTTTATTATATATATATATATATATATATATATATATATATATATATATATATATATATATATATATAGTGCATCTCTGTGATGTTTCATAAAATACCATTCATAGTCCAATGTGTGACACTTCTCAATGTGTCATTTCACACCAGCTGTGCCATTAAGCATATAGGACTGATTTACTGATTGCTGAGAAGAGTGGCATAAACTGTACGCGTGTTGTGCATCCGTCTTATGGCTGTGTCTCTGAGCAGAAGTGATATTTTAAAATCTGCCATATAAATGCAGAGTCTATATAGCAGGAGTTTAATTTAGACATGTCTCAGGCAGAGGGACATGCTGAGATGGACTACACTAGGCCCGGACAGCGGCGAGACGGGACGGGAGATCAGCAGGTTGTGGTGGTGTGGGGGGGTCTTGGTTACAACCCCTCGGGAGCGAGTGACTGACAGCTTAACGTACTCCCATTAAAAAAGCTGTATGACATGTTCCACATGCTTGCTGTGGAGGGGATGGGGGCCTGTGTTTGTAAGCGACGGGAGAGCTGAACCCTAGGGAAGGCCGCATGGTTTCAAAAAAGACGAGACAGAGTGACTAAAATAGTCCAAACCAGCAGCAGTAGTCACAATGAACGCTATACTGGCTGTTGTTCAGATTCAGAAATAAAAAAGGTTAAAAAAAGGGACAAAAAAATACAATTTAAAACCCACACAGAGTTTCTATTGTTTACAATGTGCGACCACTGGCACATTCTTAACTTTATATTGTACAATCATTTATAAAGTTCAGTAAATATGAAATAGGACCATTACACCCACATGTTTTTTCAGACCTTTGCAAAATGTACCCTTTATTGGAAACATAACTTATTATGAGTAATGTTTCTGATACACATTGCTGGATGCTCATGTTTTGCAACTCTCAGTTGAGAAATGTTGAACTTTTTAAGTGTAACAATTTTTCCAGTGCTCCTGTTTTGGCATTTTACACTTGTCTCTTAGTTAGCTGTGAAAAACATATGTTCTCGACATTCCTTTTTTAGTTTTTAACAAGTTAAGTTAGTGAAAGGTCTTTTCTCAGGAAATGGTGCCCTTTGAATCCCCATGGAATATTGATTATATAAATTACAGTTAACAGGTAAATACTATAAAAAATTTTTTTTTAAAAAATGTATTGAGGAACTTCTGTTCAGCTTACTGGGACACTTCTCCATTTAAAATTATTCAAACATCATATCGAAAGAAGTGACATTTCACATGGTTAAAAAAATATTGTCTTACAATATTTATTAAGATTTCATTTTATTTAAATATCTCTTAATTTTGTTGTTGGGGAATGATTTTAGAAAATGTTTACAGATTTTTTTTTTCTTGGTGCAAAGTATAGAAAAAAATGTATTCATTCTTTTCAATAATAAAAAGTGAATACAAGATAAACTGAAACAGATCGATACTACCAGAACACACTCATCTATAATCTCTGTTCACATGAAAACATATCGTGATTGAGTTTCATTAATTCTTTAGGGTTAGAAATAATATTGGTACATTGCAAGGCTACAGCCATAAATGTGTGGGTTTTAGGCTATAACTACATATCTGATGATAATAGATTAAGTATCAGCTATTAAAAAACATATCGGTTAACCACTAATCTGAATATTGAGTCTGTGCTGGTTTCAACCTTGGTACTTTGAGCCTGAGGTAAGAAAAAAATTTGTACAACAAATTCAAAATGTATTTTTTCCTGAAGCTTTTTGGGCACTATTTCATAAGAATGGGCTGGGAACATTGTCAGACCGCTTCATAAAAAAAAACAAGCATCTTTCCATAAGCTGAGATGTGACTACAGACCTTTAAAGCACTATTGCAGAAGTTCTTCATGACTTTTGGCTAATGTAGGTCTGAAATCCACAGTCCAGCAAGCTGCAAGCCTCCTGGACTTCTCTGGAATCCACCAAATGAGCCCAACCTGAAGAAAGGAAATGACTCATGAGTTCACGGTAAACTATTTGCGTGAGAGATATGACACTCCAGCCTTCCATCAAGAACAGCCTCACACTCTCTCATCATGAAAGAACTAGCCGTGATATACGAGAAGGTTACTCAGATTATGATGATGACAGAGATGCTGTTTGTTTAAAGGGCGACAATGGCTCAAATCAACCTCACAGAGTTTAGTTTTACTGAAGCGTCGAGCTCTTGTAGTATACTGACTGTGGATGCTTGTAATTCAAGCTTAGTACAAAAAGTTGTCGAGGTGTAGTCTCAACACTAAAAGCAAGTTTGCAGATAGTATGTCATTCCTCTCACTTGCTTCTTGAGAGTCCGTTAACGTATTCTTAGTGATATAAATTCATCAAATTTCCTAATATAAGAATCAAGTGTTTAGTGACAGCACAATAAAGTATCTGGACATTTAAAGGGCTTGTTCACCAAAATGTAAAATCTGTCATTATTTACTCACCCTGAAATTATTATTCCAAACCTGCACGCATTTCTCTCTTCTGTGAAAAAACAACAACAAAAAAACACATTTTTTGAAAAATGCTGTTAAAATGTTTTTGCTAATGCAAAATGCTAATGCTAATGAGGTCCAAAACAACACTGGTCCCCACTAAGCAAAAACAAAGAGAGACATTTTGAATTTTTGAGACATTATTGAATTTTCAGCATTATTACCCCAGTGTTCAGTGTCACGTGATCCTTCAGAAATCATTCAAATATTCTGTTTCAGTGCTCAAGAAACATCCTTTTACAGTCAATATTGAAAACAGTTGCGCTGGTTCATATTTTGTAGAAACCGCAACCTTTTTTTCAGGATTCTTTGATAAACGTAATGCATCCTTTCTGAATTAAAGTATTTGTTTCTTAAAAACAGAGGGAAATCTTACTGACCTCAAATTTTTAAACAGTAGTCTATTTTATTTTATATGATAAAACAATGATTGTCAACCGTTAGTGAATTGCGTTCATAGGTGACCTGATGAGCGACATCTGTACAAACTGACTTCATACATCCACTAAAATGATACTAGCTGGCTAAAAGAAAAATCTGCATTTAATTTCTGAGAAAAGGCCTAGCATCATTTGTTCACAGATGACACTTCCTAAAGCAGTGACATTCAAACAGTTTAAGAGAGGGTCGAGCATCCAAAAACTATTAGGGGCCTCTGTTTAATACATTACATTGATTTTATTTGGCCTTAAAAAGCAATGGTTGTAAAACGATATTGTATGATTCTTGTAAGGAGAGGTTAAAAAGTTTAGAGGCCATTTCCATTCACACCTCCACTACAGTAAAAGGAGAAAGTCTCCCTCTGTTCCTTTTAGAAAGTAGATGGCCAAAGCCCTGTGAGGGATCTTTTTTTTGTGTCTGCCATCAGTGTTTGCTGGTATGTTACCATGGAAACTGCTCATGGTGATGGCCACTGCTGAGTGGGAGTTTAATGAAGGGGGTGGGGGTAGATGGTTTCTCCCATACATTAGAATGCAAGCAGAATGTAGAGTCTCACACCATCAAGAGCTTGTATGTGATGAGGTGTGTTCCTGCATGTATATGTGTATATGGTGGCAGCTTGTTTGTTCTTTGTGTGTGTCACATGATAAAGGTTTATGTGTGTGTGTGTGTGTGTGTGTGTGTGTGTGTGTGTGTGTGTGGACAGATCTTATCATTCAAAGCTGGACCCTTTGTTGATGAGAAGACGTCAGAGGGAGTGATTGATGGAGCTGTGAGTGATTCAGTGAGATGAAAGGATGGAGAGTCCTCGCTAACCACACACACACAAAAACACACACATACACAAACGGGTTATGATTGATAGTTTCAGATCTGTGATCCACTAAGCAAATTTAATGCAATATATATCGACAAGATCACATTTTTTCAAAAAACAATGTTTTGAATGAATAGATCCATTTTAAGCAAGAAAAATCAGCTTGGGTATCATGCTAAATATCTATGATATTAGGGAGAGCAAATGACAGATTCACATTTTTTGGGTGAACTATACCTTTAATGGTCTCTAATTGTGTCAGAGTGCACATACACACATATATGCACACCACATGACAGCCATGCACACTCGTACACACCTGTCATACTGATATTGATTGATTGTATGGCCCCGAGAGTGAGTCTGCCGACACCAAAGAATGAAAATGGAGTAGAATGGCTGAGGGCTTTACGCTCTCTGTACTGACTCAGCATGCAGACAGAGTCGCACACACATACACACTCGCACAGACACACACACACACACGCAGCCCACCCCCCGTCAGCTGAGAGCAGAGCAGACTGCGGAGGGCTGGAGGGTTTCTTGCCACGGCTGATGCTCCTGCCACATTCTTCATTGGCTCAGTGTCGGCTGCATATAAGCACACACACATACAAACAATGCAGACAATGCACTGTCTTTCTCTCTATATTCTCTATCATTGCCATTGTTACACTCATATGCACTGTGTATTTGTGTGTCTGTCAAAGCATGTGCAACATAAGCTATATTATGTGTGTGTGTGTATGTGCCATGCTGGACTATAATACCTGCGGAGAGCAGTCCGTTAGCATTCACATTCTTCTCAACTGCAGTTGCTCGACTGGCACATGCAGCCATGAAAGAATACGACTTCTGAATTTTTTTTTCCTGTATTTATTTTTGTTGAGAGAATCATCTGAGTCTTAAGGCATAATATGTAATTTTCGCAGAAAGAGGTTAAAACAAAGGCGTAGCTTGATGACGCCTTGATTTCACGGAGTCATGGGGGTTGTTGTCTTCACCTCTACAGCTAGTGGAAAAGAATCCGATAGGACTCGGGTAGAAATCATATTCAGGGATGAGCTAATGCATTAAAGATTTATTAACGCTACTGATATATGAAGCAGGGTGGGAACGAGGCCGCTAATGAGAGACAAGCGGGATACCCGCTCATGTGTATGTGGGGTAATGCAGAGCTGTTTTATCATTTTATTAGACACATCTGAGTGTTTTGAAAGTTATGTTATAATGCTAATCTGTGTGTTACTATGTGACACACTGCAGTAAGCTAGATCGATATTAGGCGCATGGTAAAACATGCAACACGATCTCATGACAATGCGTATAAATAGTACGAGTGTGCAATCTCGTAGAATGTATACGCCAAAACTCATTTTGGCGCGTGTACGCCGTTTTGGCGTGCATATGATACGCACTTTATGGCCTGTATATGACACGCTTTTGGGTAGGGTGAGGGTGGGGGTGTGGGGGGTTCGTACATATAATACGCCAGAAAGTGCGTGATCATATGCACGCCAAAAACGGCGTACCATACGCACGCCAAAATGAGTTTTGGCGTATACATTCTACGAGATTGCACACTCGTACTATTGATACGCATTTTCGTGAGATCGGGCTCAAAACATGATACTCGGGGTAAATCAAGAACATTTTAATAAGACTGGTTTGATAACAATGATTCGTTTTCTGTTGATGAATGTCCCCAAACAGTTGGTTACAGACAGGGTTAGGCATTAGTTCAATTAGAGCATTTAAGTCGCTTTTATAAATGTGCCCTACAAAAAAAAATTACTGGTGTGCATCTTGAGACAAAACAATGACACTGACATATTTTAAGATCTGTCAGTGCAAGTTGCTTCGAGTTAAAACAGCTCAAACATGCATTTTAGTCTGGGACTAGCATAAGCCTTGTATGTGAAACCAGGGGATAATATATTAAAGCGGAAATTGAGGGTAGGTGATGCACGGAAACGGTCCGTATCCTGGTTAAAATTGCTTATTTCTCTGGATTTAAACATTCTTTTAAACATTTGAGATAATTTAAGTACACAAGTCAACTAAATATATAGAAACATTGTTCTTGTGGTTTTTGGATATTTTAATTCAAAAATCTTACATATTGTGCCTTTAAAGTAACTAAAAAGCCAATGAAAAATTTGATACTTTTATTCGGCAAGGATACATTAAATTGTAAATGTTGGTTTCCACAAAAATATTAAGCAGCTGTTTTCAACATCGATTATAATAAATAAAAAAAATATTGCGCACCAAATCAGCATATTAGAATGTTTTCTATAAGATCATGTAACACTAAAGACTAGAGAAATGATGCTGAAAATTCAACTTTGCCATTTCATGAAAACAGTTATTTAAAATTGTGATAATATTTCACAATACTGTTCATTAAATTTTTGTTGACTTTTTGACAGACTTTAAAAAATCATGAGAATCCCAAACTTTTGTACAGCAGTGTGAAACATTATTTGAAAAAACATAATTATTTATAGAATACATTAAATAAGGATGAAGGAGGATATATTCTTATTAAATTTATTATTAAATAATTTATTAATTTATTTACTATTTTCAAAGTTTGTATATAACTGAATTATGTTAATGAATAATCTTCTTTAACAATGCATTTTTTTATATTTATATTTTACTTGCAACATTTTTTTATTCTGACAGAAAACACATGCCTTTTGCCTTCATAGTGGTGTAGTTATGGCATCTACCTGCACTGCCGAACTTCTTAAACTAACCAGCCAAACCTTGACCCTCCCGCTGTGTGCCTGCCATAATTTGGTGGGGCACTTATGATAAAACTCATGCTGATAAAAGCCTTTTTGTAGTGCCGCAAAGCATGGTCTCTTTCCTTTTCGATCTACACTTTTTAAAAAAAGGGAATATGACCTAACACACATCACTTCCCAAATGTCCAAAATAGTCATGGTTTCTCATTGATCCTAGTCACACCCCTTCTGCTGAATAATGACCGACTTCTGAGACACAAAGTTGGTAGGCTCAATTATTTTAAAACCATCAGTGTCTTTTGTAAAAAGAAAAAAAAAAGAAATATGTATGTACGTCACTGTTGAATCGCTTTGAATAGATGCTTATTACTTTCAATCAACACTCTCTTAACACCTACTCATTAGTCCGGTCCAGATGTTCTACGTATTTGTTCTCTGTTTGCATATATTTCTCTCTTTCTTTTCTACACGTGCATCACCGCCAACCATCTGTCTCTCATAAGGGGGCTTGCAGGTCCATCTCTCCTCTCCATCACACACACAACACGCGTCACACACCCCGTCCTGAAGAATGCGGTGACTGGAACGGGATAGCAACAGCTGGATACACAGGAGAGAGACAGCGAGACAGATAAACATGTGGAACAGTAAACAGAATATACAAATCCTTTTATGGCTTACAAACATAGGGACAGTAAACAAAGCCGAAATGACTGGTTTATTAGCCTCAGCTGTAATGTGGAAATCTTTAGTAGAACCAGACTATGACCATCTCCACAATTATTTACAAAAAAACTGATTGCTAGTGTGGTTTTGGTCTGTGTTGTTTTGACAGGTCTAAAAAAACAAGTGTCCTGTCCACACTCTATTTTCCTAATTTAATTATGTAGGATTGACAGAGCCAATCTAGAGATCATTTCTGACTGTATATAGAGAAACTCCTCAGACCTAGAGATTTAAATCTGAATCCACCAAACTCGGCACAGTCCTGCCTGGTCAATGCAACATTTAAAATGCATTATTTATCCATTTGCATTTCCTTATCCGTTTGCCAAATGCTCTCTTTATTCATTTGCCAATAGCATGGAAAAAACGCAATTGGAAAGGCAAATGGCAGCAAAGCAATTGGCCATTTTTTTTAAAATGCATTTTAAAAGTTGCATTTAAAAATGAGTTTTTAGAGCTTGAAATTTGAAAAGTGATGTATTCATTTTTATTTTACTATATTACTATTTACTATTATTAATTTCTCTATTAAATTAGAAAAAAATATATTAAAAAAGGTTTTTTATTTATTTTTTAAGTGGCAATCCTAGTTCTCTACAGTCCCTGACAAAAGTCTTGTCGCTTGTGTACAAATTGACCTGAAGTGCCGCTGAAATATATTTCTTATCAAGAATTTTTTACAAGAAATGGCTCATTTTAATCCCAACAGCTTTTGTAATAATGTTTCAGTACAAAATAAAACAGCTTGGTAAAGCCCATTGAGTGAATTTTTGCAAAGACATAAGTGTTGTTGCCTTGTCATATGAGCTTCACCTGTGACTAATAATGGATCAATTAGATCTCAGGTGTGTATAAAAAGAACCCCAGTGCACTAGACCTTCACATCAACTGCAACTAGACCTCTGCAAACATGCCTAAGATTCACCCTGAGACTAAAGTTTTGATTATCAAGAGGCTGAAGACCAGATCCACTGCTGATGTGGCAGACACCTTCAAAGTGTCTCAACGTCAAGTACAGAGGATAAAAAAAAAGATTTAAAGAGACTGGAGACGTTTAAGACAAACCCAGGTCAGGCAGACCCTGCAAGACAACTGCTCGAGAGGACCGTTTGTTGGCTCGAAAATCCAAGGCCAGCCCATTTTCCACTGCAGCAGAGCTCCACGAGACCTGGTCACCTGAAGTCCCTGTGTCAACCAGAACAGTTTGTCGGATTCGGTCTCGAAATGGCCTCCATGGTCGAATCAGTGCCCAGAAGCTAGCACTGAACAAAAGACAATTGAAAAACCGTGTGGCATGAACATCATTGAGCATATGTGGGGGAGGATGAAAGAGGAAGCATGGAAGACGAAACCAAAGAATATTGATGAACTCTGGGAGGCATGCAAGACTGCTTTCTTTGCTATTTCTGATGACATCATCAATAAATCTGCATGGATGCAGTCCTTCAAGCTCATGGAAGTCATACAAGATATTAAATTTGGATCTCACAGCACCACTACTTAATTTGCTGACATATTTTTGTATTTGCAGTAAATTTGTTCAATTTCTGTATAGGCGACAACTTTTGTCTTGCCAAAATTTGACCTTTCTGTCTTGATTAAATGATAAATCTTTTTTCAGTGAAACTAATTTATTTCAGTGCATTAAACATCATTTGGGAGGGTTTTAGCTTTTCATATGAGCTATTTCTAACACCAATTGATGAATTAAAAATCAGGTTAATACCAGGTGTTTCTACAAAATAGATAAGCGACATGACTTGTGTCAGGGACTGTATATACAAAGACAAACAATTTAAATAAATAAATTAGAGATGAAACGGTATAAAAGGTTCATATTGTGATTATATTATCACAGTATTGTCATGTCACAATGAAATCAAAATTGACAATTCTTATTTTGGTAACACTTTATTTTAAGGTGACATAGTTAGACATACTTACTATAGTAATAACAGTAAATTATGCATAATTACAAGTAACTATTATTACCCAATATTATTATTTTTTATCGCAGTGACATCTCTTCTTCGATGACGTGTTCACTGGTGCGAGTGTGAGACCACCTGTCACTCGCATGAGACCACAGCAATAGCAAACCACAACCATCCAATCAATTCCTGATGGACAAAATCTCTACATTTTTTCTTGTTTGAGAAGCCGTTTCACTCAGATATAAGTCACAATAGGGAAGAAAAAACTATTGCAACTTCCATTTCATGGCAACTTTAATGCTGGACGGTGAGTTTTTCAGATCGCAGTATGATTTATCGTCAAACCGGTAATGGTTTCATCACTAAAATAAATAAATAAAGAATTCGGAGCAGTCTTCAAGTCTACAGATAGACAAACTTGATTGCAAAATGGATTACTGTGGACTGTCTGTATGATCAATAATATGGAAATAAAACGACAATATAGTCACTTCCAGTGCCACTTTTTGTATGTCTATTCAAAGCTTAACTGCATAATAAATGTAATTTTCTTCATTTGGAGGTTCAGCCAATATTGATGTATGCAATTAATTGTAATTAATTCAATTAATTAACTGACATATCATGTAACTAATTCAATTTAAAAAATGTAATAGATTGACAGCCCTAGTTTTTTAACTTTCAGCCAAGGTTTTATCAAGCCAACATCAAAGTTTGTCTTGACGAACTTTCCTTTTCTAGTTTTTTGAAGCTCTCCTCTGATGTGAAGTGGGGCATCAGCAGCAGCGTGCACGGCAGGCAGGAGAGGCCTTGCTTGCTTTGGAGAGGCAGATGTCTGGGAAAGCTTATCTGGGCCAGTTTGCGAGATACTGCATTGCAAAATGCTTCTACCCCCATGGAGCATCAGCATGACACTGTAGGGGGAGCATCAGGCGTGTACGACTAGACTGTACCAACATGTGTAAGTGGTTATAAAGATCAGCTACCACCAGATGAGCTTAGCATGGGCAATATCGATGCCAGAGGCAAAAGCTTATGTACACACACGCACACACACACAGATCTCTCATCACAAGTGCTAACAGATTTGTACTCATTTTATCGTCTTTTTTTTTCTCCAACACTCAAACAAACACATTCACTTTCATTCGACTAAGAAAACAATTTTGTGTGCACATGGATATGTATCAACACAGACACTGCTACACACAAAATGCACACAGTTAAAATCAATAGCAAAAATACAGCGCTACACTTTACACTGTTGCAGGAAGTATTAAAGGATTGGATCAACAAAAACTAAAAATCTGATATCATTTACGTACTCTCATGTCATTCCAAATCCATTTGATTTTCTTTCCTCTGTGGAGAACAAAATGAAAAGTGCTTGATTCTTTCATCAGAGGACTTATGTTGTACAGTACCTGTCAAAAGTTTGGAAACATAACATTTTTGTTATGTTTTTGAAAGAAGACTCTTATGCTCATCAAGCCTGCATTTATTTAATCAAAAATACAGTAAATAATTTAATACTGTAATATTAAAATAACTGTTTTGGCAAATCTGAAATTTGTCAAAATTAAACATTTATGGTGAGATAAAAAAAAAGTGATTAATACTTTTATTCATGAAGAATGCATTAAATCGATCAAAAGAGTCAGTGAAGACATTTATGTTACAAAATAATTATATTTAATAATAGGAGGACAGCTCTGGAAGCTGTCCTCCGAAAAATGTGCAGCACACAGATAAACGTTGGGGTTATAATGTTCAGGAACAGTGTTAAAAATAAATATGAACCACTGTTTTTAAGTTCGTCCGCCTTAGGAAGGCCAAAAATAAAGGGGTTTTGGAACTGGGGTGGAAAAAACAGCACTTGACATGGCAACAACACGCTCCTAAAGCTCAACACAGCTCAACCAAGACTTGCCCCCATTTTTTGCGTTTTCCATGGGCTGGGATTACTTAAATGAGTGACATTGAGACTTCACAAGATCCGGAAGAAGCTTGTTGTAGTCTCAATGAGCCGTTTTGTGTAGTTCTTGAAAAATGTTTTCTGTTAACGTGAATATCTCCCTTTGGAGTTGACTTTGAGCTTTGTATCCTTGCAGATAATTTTTAAGCTAAAACAGCAACATTACAC
Organism: Gobiocypris rarus; assembly: GCA_023029165.1. Classification (NCBI taxonomy): domain Eukaryota; kingdom Metazoa; phylum Chordata; class Actinopteri; order Cypriniformes; family Gobionidae; genus Gobiocypris; species Gobiocypris rarus. The sequence goes on from CM040920.1 coordinate 26,428,840, forward strand.
ACTAACCAAAATTGAAAAAGTGGAAAAGCATAATTAAATGATGATAGATATTTTATTTTTGCGTGAACTATCAATTTATTGTAATTATAAAAATAGGTAGCAACCAAAAAAATGATCACTTTCGTGATGTCATATGCATTGTTTGTGGCTTCCTGTGGGGAGTGGATTTCCAGTCTAAGTTTACGATAAATGTATTTTTAGTTTCGCAGATCGGGGAAGAGAGAGAGGAATGGAGCACGGAGCCAAGGTGTGTTGATGGAGCTGCAATCCTGACCATCCCCTGGGCAGCACGCGGAGTTACAGTTACATGGACGAGGAGTGTGTGCAAGATCAAATATTCACTTGTGAAAAGTCCACAGAGGCTGCAGCCTCCTCCCATTAATATCAGCTTCCGTCTGGATTTTGTCAGCCAAACCCAGTGGGAGGAAATCGTCTGTCATCAGGAACGTACACGTGTGCACTCAAATATACAATCACACACACACACACACACACTGTTGCAAAGCAATGCAAGGAGAGGCATGCAGTGCATGTCGATATTAGAATTTGGTGCTATAGAATATCGTTCAGCAGACGGTGAGAAAATTGGTGTGAGAATGAAGCCATGCCTTCTCCTACAGCTTCTATATCAGAGGATCAAGGTTTAGCTTGTTAGCCTTAAAGCGACCATGATATCATAATTGACAGTTCTTATTTTTTCATGAAATATTGCAGAAATATATATATATATATATATAATTCATCATTGTCATCATTATATTTTTTAAATTATTGTGCCCTCATAATCTTCTAATCAAAAACATTAACTTACCCTCCCCATGGCAATGACATCTCTTCTCGTTTCTCCGGCGCAAGAGCTGAGCAATAACCCTTCCTCTCCAGCAACCTGCCTCTCACATCAGAATGCAGCAATAATCAAACAACAAAATCAAATACCAGCCTATATTTTCTTCCTCATTGAAGAAGCTGCTTCATTTGGATATACAGGTATGTCACAATAGGGAAAAGACAAATCACAATTTCCATTTCTTCACAGAAAATCTATCTATAGAAAATAGATCTATCTATCTATCTACCTATCTATCTATACAAAACAAAAATACCAAGTAAGAAAAATAGCCCCCGGAATTGACTAGCTATAAAGCAAAGATCGCTGTATCCAGATTGAGGCTTCATGCACCAGCCAAGCAACTGCCATTTACAGTAGATTAATATAAATGCTAACAGATAACTGAAGAATGTGAGGCTCATATGTGTGAAACGGTAAAAAAGGCATGACACAATAGCCAAAGATTTGTATGTGTACATACAGTATTGTTCAAAATAATAGCAGTACAATGTGACTAACCAGAATAATCAAGGTTTTTAGTATATTTTTTATTGCTACGTGGCAAACAAGTTACCAGTAGGTTCAGTAGATTCTCAGAAAACAAATGAGACCCAGCATTCATGATATGCACGCTCTTAAGGCTGTGCAATTGGGCAATTAGTTGAATTAGTTGAAAGGGGTGTGTTCAAAAAAATAGCAGTGTGGCATTCAATCACTGACGTCATCAATTTTGTGAAGAAACAGGTGTGAATCAGGTGGCCCCTATTTAAGGATGAAGCCAACACTTGTTGAACATGCATTTGAAAGCTGAGGAAAATGGGTCGTTCAAGACATTGTTCAGAAGAACAGCGTACTTTGGTTAAAAAGTTGATTGGAGAGGGAAAACCTATAAAGAGGTGCAAAAATGATAGGCTGTTCAGCTAAAATGATCTCCAATGCCTTAAAATGGAGAGCAAAACCAGAGAGACGTGGAAGAAAACGGAAGACAACCATAAAAATGGATAGAAGAATAACCAGAATGGCAAAGGCTCAGCCAATGATCACCTCCAGGATGATCAAAGACAGTCTGGAGTTACCTGTAAGTACTGTGACAGTTAGAAGACGCCTGTGTGAAGCTAATCTATTTTCAAGAATCCCCGCAAAGTCCCTCTGTTAAAAAAAGGCATGTGCAGAAGAGGTTACAATTTGCCAAAGAACACATCAACTGGCCTAAAGAGAAATGGAGGAACATTTTGTGGACTGATGAGAGTAAAATTGTTCTTTTTGGGTCCAAGGGCCACAGGCAGTTTGTGAGACCCCCAAACTCTGAATTCAAGCCACAGTACACAGTGAAGACAGTGAAGCATGGAGGTGCAAGCATCATGATATGGGCATGTTTCTCCTACTATGGTGTTGGGCCTATTTATTGCATACCAGGGATCATGGATCAGTTTGCATATGTTAAAATACTTGAAGAGGTCATGTTGCCCTATGCTGAAGAGGACATGCCCTTGAAATGGTTGTTTCAACAAGACAATGACCCAAAACACACTAGTAAACGGCAAAGTCTTGGTTCCAAACCAACAAAATTAATGTTATGGAGTGGCCAGCCCAATCTCCAGACCTTAATCCAATTGAGAACTTGTGGGGTGATATCAAAAATGCTGTTTCTGAAGCGAAACCAAGAAATGTGAATGAATTGTGGAATGTTGTTAAAGAATCATGGAGTGGAATAACAGCTGAGAGGTGCCACAAGTTGGTTGACTCCATGCCACACAGATGTCAAGCAGTTTTAAAAAACTGTGGTCATACAACTAAATATTAGTTTAGTGATTCACAGGATTGCTAAATCCCAGAAGAAAAAAAAATGTTTGTACAAAATAGTTTTGAGTTTGTACAGTCAAAGGTAGACACTGCTATTTTTTTGAACACACCCCTTTCAACTAATACCCCAATTGCACAGCCTTAAGAGCGTGCATATCATGAATGCTGGGTCTTGTTTGTTTTCTGAGAATCTACTGAACCTACTGGTAACTTGTTTGCCACGTAGCAATAAAAAATATACTAAAAACCTTGATTATTCTGGTTAGTCACATTGTACTGCTATTATTTTGAACAATACTGTAGATTAACATTTTTGTTTAAAAATAGAGTAAACTACATATTTTTGCTTAATAGATAAACAGGATCAATATTTATACATTGCATTAAAATATCATAGTATAAGAATTTTGTTAAAGCACCATTATTTTTTAGATAAATTAGTAAACCTCACTATCATTCTGTCATATTGTATCATAGTCCTGCTCGTCTACTTCAGGATGGAGAGGTGAGAGAGCAAGAAACAGAAGAGAGTAGGGAAAACTAGTAACAACGCATATGTATTCGTCTTCTATCCTTCCTTCCTTCCTTCCTTTCATCCATGACTCCATTGCTTTTACCAGCTCTAATATACATGCAAACACACACACACACACACATGCAAGGATTCACTATGCAGGGGAGGGCAAGCAAAGGGTTGTATTGGGTTTCGCCTGTCTGATAAATAGCCTGTTTACTTATAGAATACGTCAGACAAAGACTATGATGGATGAGAAAGACAGTAGCCTCCCCTAACACATACAGTACTCTCCCTAAGACACACACCTGCCAGACTCACAGAACACACATTTCAAAGAGCTTATTTACACTCAGGGCCGTTTACACGACACCATTTTCAAAAAAAAAAAGTAAAACGTTTTAATGCATTTTGGCTGTTAATTTTCACAACGTTGTTTGGGGGGCATGAAAACAAACTTTTGAAAATGGGTTTAAAAGTGTATGTTTTTAAAAACGATACCATGATCATCTCCAAAACTACAAAAATGCAAATTTGTGAAAACGTGTTTATTTTATAGGCACGTTGTTTTTCTTTACAAAGTGACATCACCAACTACTGGCCTGGCATGCAGAACACAGCGTTTACGAGGATCTGCAAAAAAACGCAAAGGAAAAACGTTTCCGTTTTTAGTACATCGTTGTCGTGTAAAAGTACCCTCAGTCTCTAGACCTTTAACTAAAAATCATGGTTTCTGAACCACACTGCAGCTTATTCTGGCCAAGAACCACCCACTTAGACAGGAAGAGACTGTCTGACCAAAATGTAAAGCAACCAACCACAGCTCATTCTGTTTTTTTGTGCCATTTAGGGATGGGTTTATCTGAAACAGTATAACATTTCAGTATAATTGTGATCCTGTTATGGTTTTATTAATATTTTGAATTCGTTTTTAATTTTAGTTAAAGTTTTAGTAATTTTGTTGTGTGTTTTTGTCCGTTCTAGTATTAGTTATTTTAGTACGTCATCAAGTTAAACTAAATGAAAATGATATCGCTTTGGTTACTAGCTGAAATAAATAATATATTAATATATTTTATTTTATTTAATGTTTATTTTATTTCACGCAACAACATTAAATAGATAATACCACAGTAATAGACAGGCATTGAACAAGAAAAAAAACTAAACAAATATTTAAAAATCTTTGAGTAAAATAAAATAATCTGTGATAGCAAGGTAAATGGTGTATCATAAATGGAAATTGAATATTCAGAAGTCCACCACACGCCACTGCTGCGGATCATATCCACTGCTCACATGCCTGAGAGCACACCTGCACATATGCATAGGAAATCCCCCTGCCAAATAGGAAACTCAGACTTCTCTTTTCCCCTTTCTGTCCCTCTCACATTCAACCACAATCTGAGAACACACACAAAGACAAAAGAGGAATAGAGAGAGATTTATCGCTTTGTTTGTGCATGTCACCCAAATGGAGGCTTAAAACGCAGAGCGGTAAGCAAGTGGAGTGAGGTTTCATGGTCACACTCATATTATCACAGAGACACAATACAGCCATTGCATGCTGGTCCGTCTGACGCCCCCAGTCACTGCTTGAGCAAGCGAACACATCAGCGGAGAGACTAAAGGATGAGATGAGATAAGACATGATGAAGAGATTGCACTGGACTGTTGCTGGCTGCATTTTCATAATTTGGAGCAGTGTGACAATATATAAGGTCTCCATTACCTTTTTTTAAATCAGTTTGTAATAATTTTATAACTAAATTACTTTCTTTCATCCATGGAACACAAAAGGAGAAATTTGTCAGAATGTTTATGCTGCTTCTTTCCATAAAAAAAGAAAAAGAAAAAAGAAAAAGATAAATGGGGACAGTGTCTAGCACAAAAAAATAAAAAATAAAAGAAACCATATAAAAATCCTCAAAGTGGCCCATATGACCCATGCACTATATTTCACTAGCCTTTTCCTTTTGGAGTTTGACAGCCCCTGTTCACTTCTGCTTTCATTGTTTGACAGGCATTGGAAATAATACCCAATAGCAACAGTTTCAGGAACCAACAGCTCTTTTGCCTCACTTAAAGGTGTTGCATGTAAGTTTTTCACTTTACTAATGCATAAAAATACCATAATATATTTGCTGATATTTAGGACACATGATAAATTAACTTATTTGTTTCTCTGAAAACAAATGCTACAACCAGTACTTCTACTTTGAAATGTGCGTTCCGTGTCGGAATGTCTGTTTTTGTTTTGGCCTGTATGACCCAATAGTATTTTGACACCACAGGTTGCCAGTTGGCGGAAAACACAGCGTATTGCAGCAGCCATGGGAGCCAGCAAACAAACTGGGTCAGAGATCGCTGATTCTACCCAACCTAAAAAGTCTCAACATCCATCTAAAAATCTATATGAACGAAAGCATATTAAAACGTTTATAAATCAACTCATCAACTTACACTGTGTGTAAGTCTCCAGGACTTTCATTGTCAATTGCGCTTGCCCCTGTTGCGTGTTCTCAAGCTGACAACCCAGCTGAACGTTGAGTCTGAGGAGGGGGCCAGGGAAAAACAATCTCCAATATTTTGATCCAATATTACTGTCAATCCTACATACTGCACCTTTAATCTTGATTTGTCCTCATTTAAAAAAATAAATAAAAAAATAAGCCCTTACGGAGCTTGACAGCATTCATGGTCACTGTCTGCTATATGTCTACACAATAAAATATATTTTATTGTGTTCCGCAAGAAAATAAAATGACATGACATAATTATCACAGGATGTTCATATGTAGGTGAACTGTCCCTTTATGAGTAATAAGCCTATGCTTCTGCAGTTGCTTTTCCAAGACTGCTAGCAGAGCTCCTAGTGTCTCTCCAGGCGTCTGCCCCAGTTCCCACAGAGAAAGCCCCTTCCCCCTTGTCTTTCCTGCGCTGTCTCTGCATGCCTTGGACCTCCTGCCTGAGGGACACGGGTATAGCTGGCTTGTCTAACAGACGGAGATGTGTGTTATTTGGCCGAAAGCAGTATGTGTGAGAGTGGGCGCTCTGTGCCATGGCTGAGCTATTGCTGCCCAACTCTGCCAGTCCTTCCATTTCTGCATGACGTCCGCCTGATTTACAGCACCCTGCGGGGGTCCCCAGCTGCCTGACGCCCACCCTGATATCAACACGCCTGCCCAGGCACCATATGTAGGGGTGAAGCACCTGCTTACATAAAGTGGACGTAAAGATGAAGTACGCATGATGTTTACAGCAGGTGGATCAATATATTTATATACTTTTTATTATCAGAGTTGTTGGCAGCCGCAAGAAGTTATGATGGAAAACATACTGAGGATGTATGCAGGGTGTTTAGAGGGGCACAGTCTCGGGTTCCTGATGGATATTGTGCAAGTGAAAAACCAGTATGGTTTTAGCACAAGCATATGCACACATACTGATAAATAAGAGTTTGTGGGTTGTTACAGAAGTGGTCTTGCCAAGAGTCTTACTCTGCCTTGGAGACAGCAGGTGAATATATATTAATAAACACAGATCGCAAAAACTGTCTGCCTCACGGTGACACATTCACCAGCTACATTTTAAACAGGATTTACAGGGTGTGGATTCAGATATACCCCCATAAAATGTCCATGGTAAAAGTGGTTCACCTGGAGTCAGGCGGCACTGAAGTGTCTATCAGATCATTTCAGGGAGGTGAACTCCGGAGTCCTGTTACTGTGTTTTATGACACCCTTCACTTTATATTTCAGCTTTGAAGAGAAGCAGAAAAAACCCTCTATACCAGTGGTTCTCAACTGGTAGGTCACAGACAGCAGGACAAAAAACAATGCTGAATGCAATTAATAAGATGACAAGTTCCACAAGTCGAGAGGTAATATGGTAATATCAATATATATTTTAATATACCCACTGATACATCCATATTGTGTACATATATATATATATATATATATATATATATATATATATATATATATATATATATATATATATATATATATATATATATATATATATATATCACACACACATATTTTTTTTTTTTAGTAAGGTTTGATTTTAAGAAGTTCGATTTTACTTTTATACACAATTTTACAAAACCACCACTCGTGTATATGTGTGTGAATTTTATATGTGAATTTTCGTTGGTTTTCATACACTAAACTATTTAGTTTAGTTTTAGTTTGGTTGTGCTTTTTTATTTATTAATTTGTATTTCCGTTTATTAGTATTAATAGGCTACTTCGAGTTATTTAATTTCAGTTAGTTGTCAAGGCTACATTTCTGAAAACAATGAACAACTACAGCATGAATCACCAACGTAAAAATCCTACAGCAAAACTTGTTGAGAACCTGCTCTATAACAACTTCCAGGAAAATCTCAAGTGAAAAGAGAGAGGATCTCACAATGGCATAAGCATTACCCAAAGGGGGAAGAGGGAGAGAGAAATCAACAAATGCAGTGTTGCGTAAGGGCAGAGTGCAATATAATCGCTGGCACATCGTTCCGCACACTGACCTGAAAGCGCACACTCAATGTGCTGTGGATGGATATGTTATGTGCACAGGGGCCCCAGCTGTAAGAGGGATGGATGGGGTGAGCTGGACGGGTTCCATGCCCTTAATCCCCCTCCACAACCTCTGCGGCATTGGTCTGGATCACCATATCCAGCACTTTCATGCAAATGACAGCTATTAATTTACATACGTAGCGCATAAAAAGAGAAGCACCAAATTTAGGATGGAGAGAGGGATAGAAAAAAAAAGAGATGCATTGCTGGGAAACGTTACTTTCAAAAGTACTCCAATTAGGTTCTTGCAGAAAAAACTGCTTTAAACATTCTGAATAGGTCTTAGCTGCTCTTCCTGCCTGGTCATGATGCTATGTTAGCAGTTTTAGCGAGTTTTGGGGAACTTTTCAGCTGGTCAGCCTAGAAAACATGTCAACCAGCTACTCCAAGCTTGGCAAGTGGCAACCAATTAGACTAGCTTGGCCAAGCCGTGAGTTTTGGGGCCGGTTGCAAAAACCGATTAGACTAGTCTAAAAAGTTAGTCATCTAATGTTTTTCTTTAACTTTTTAAAGGTCATAACTTTTTAATGTCAGTTCCATAAAATTGTAGATCGGTTTAATTTGAAAGTAAGATTACATTTTGTAATCAGTAAGATTACTGCTAGTTGGTCAAATGAGTTTTTAATAGTGGCTAAGTCAATGCAACTGGCCACCGATCTTAAACCAATTAAAGTCCCTGTAAAGTCAACATTAAACATGTGTTCTGAGTTTGTCACACCACAGACAAATGTGTTATTAACCACCCAGCAAATGAATCATAAAAAAAAATCAGCCAAGTAAATAAAATAGCTTATCAAAATCTTGAAAAAATAAGCAGCATTTTCTGCTCTCAAACGCTGGGGGCGTGTCCGCTGTCGGCACCGAAACCACGCCCATTTACAGGAAGCTGCCATAAGCACAAAAGACAACAGTACTGCTCACGACAGCTGCCGGATGAAGGCTGGGGGGGAAGATAGTCGGTTCGGCCCCATTCAGCAGCGGATTATCAGTGAATCCTTGTTGTCTCCGAAGAAAGTTTGTAAAAATGACCCGGTGTAAAGTCACTGCAGAGGCAGGAGTTGGTAGTGATCCTCAGCTCTCCATCAAGGCAGCTGTTAAAAAAATAATCCACCTCTTCTTGATATCATCGTTTTTGTTTTGTAAGTTGTAGGCTGTCGTAACTAAGGGAACTGACAGTAACTTGCGATCGAGCAGGCGAACTGATGGAGATGTGCTCCAGATATGATAGTGTTAGGGGAGGAGCCAGGCTCAGTGGCACCAGTGGATTATCAACAAGCGGCAACCTTCTGCAGTCTCTCTTGAAGCCAATACGGAAGTGACTTAAACTACAATTCATAGGCTGGCCTCTAGAGACAGGCTCCAGAAGGGAGCAGAATCTCATTGATCCCCATGTTAAAATGCATTTACAGCAGAATAAAACATGTTTACAGCCTGGTACAAATTGTGGTTTTGGTCTATACAGCTAATTTTGCCCTTCATGACAACTGTGAGGGGGTGAATTTTTCATTTACATTATATAAAGCCTTAAAGTTCTGCATATTTAAGGGTATGGCCACTTTGAGTGACAGGTGGATAGCTGTTTGTCTGCTGTCTGTTAGTCATCACATCACCTCAGCTCCACTCACGTCCCACATTTTTGCCCATTTTCAGTTATCCAGGAGTGACGCGCAATGACACGCTGACAAGATGGCAACGGTCAGCTCAACCCTACTTAAAGCTTCAGAACTGCTCTTCAGAATCCTATGGGAGACGTCACGGACACAACGTCCATATTTTTTTACAGTCTATGGTCATCAACAGTTATGATAGTGTTGGGGGAGGGCCATATGTTTAGTGACTCCCGTGCGTCATCGAGCCACCGTTTTTAGCCCCACCCAAAAAATCCTGAACACAGCAATGGTGAAAAACTGTTTAATTGTCTAACAGAGTACTACACAGTTCACAGTCTTTGTAACATGTTTCAGTAATACATTTATAATGTGTTTAGAAACAAATCTCAGAATTGCATTTACAGGGACTTTAAGTGGATCAAAGTTCACCATCGAGTCTCTTCAAAAAATTTATTTAAAAAATAAACTTATTTAAAACTTATTTAGAGCAGTAGCCCCTCTGTAACCATGTTAATATTTAATAATAGGAAATACAACTGAATCTTGACACACACAAAAAGTAATGTCAAATATGAGCAAATAACGCCAGATCAAGTACATATTACACCAAGGAAATGATGTCTATTCCAGCATTAGAAGATCTAGCCAGTATATCTGTTCAGGAAACAGCTTAATCCTGTGTAATTCCAGGTTAAAGGCATCCTCAAATCCAGTGCATCAGAAATTCAGTAAATGTCAGAAGTGATAAGTGGCAGGTGGATAGTGGATTTAGGGAGTTAGCAGTTTAAGGATAGTGTCTGGGTAAGTATTCTGGGAACGCACAAAGACATTGAAAGTCACTGTTGCAAATGTTATGAAGCTATAGAGGGTGTTGACAGACAATATAAGAACAGGGGATTTATTCCCTAGTTTAGATATCTAACATATGTTCATGTTTTTCAGCCTGTGCAATTGCTATGTTCAATTCCTAAATCTCTAAATATTCTTGATGCTCTGATTACAGAAGCCTGGTGGCATAATTTGTACATAAATCTCATTTACTGTCTCAGTGTCTGCGTTGTGTGAGTGTGTGTCTGTGTGTGTGTTAGCTTGAGCACTTATTTATCTGCCTAGTATCTGCACTTATCTGAATTGCAACAAAATTAAACAGTATATCCTAAGCACACCAAACAGTAATTGTGCTCACATGACCGCAGTGGTTCTGCTCAAATCATATTCATACACTATAGTTCAAAAGTTTTTTTCATGCATTCTGACTTTTTTACTCTGTTAAAGAGTTGGATACTCCATGCTAAACATGGCCAAAAAAAAAAAAAATAATAATAATAATTAAAACGAGTTGGCCATTTGGCTGTGCCAAATAAACTTCTTCAGGATTTGAAGTTTCTGAACTTTTTGGCAAATATGGCCCTGTATGACGTCATAAAGGGTGGAATTCCTCCATCAACCAGAGCAAGAGCAAGAGCTTAATTTCGGGCGTGCGCGACTCTTTAGCTCCGCCCACTACAGACCCCCACGAGTTCAATTGTTTTCGGAAAGAATCGGCACAGTGTATCTGTCTTTTATAAATATTATAAAACTACTCTTTAGAGATATGAAGGATGCAATACTACTCTATAGATCAAAAATACAGTAAAAACACTAATATTGTGAAATACTGTTACAATTTAAAATAACTGTTATGTTGTTGCAGTCCATAACCTTTGGCGCTTAAGCAGCTAATAACAAAACTGCCAGGGTTTCGTGAGCTAGCTAACATAGTCTGAATACACTTTTATAGTTGTACCATAGTGATTCAGGATAAGACAAAAACACGGTTTGGAAAATAAATTTATAATGTACTCGCTCATTATATAAATGTAGTTAATTTTGAACACAAAAAATTACGGACCTAAGTTTTAATATATTTTAAAATCCAACCTATTCTTCTATCAAAGCTGACTCTGAGCCATTTCTCCAGTCACATGATGATCCTTTAGGAATTACTCTAATATGCTGATTTAGTTCTTCTCAAGAAACATGTCTTATCATTATCAATGTTGAAAACGTCTTTGATGAATAGAAAATTCAAAATAACATTTATTTGAGATAGAAATCTTTTGTAAAACAATTAATAGGCTACGTAGGCTATTTACTGTCACTTTTGTCAATTTAATGCGTCCTTGCCTTCTGACTGACCCCGTAGGCCTACTTGCAACTGTGCAACTGCTTATACAACAGTTCTGCAAACAAGAAAGAAATTGATATGGAGCGAGCAACTTACGTTTCTGAAGTGGCTCCGTTGGTATAACGTTAACGTTAGCTATTTCTTCTCCAACGTAAATAATTCCAAATTAGGCCAAAGTCACAAGCTTTGATAGTCGCCAAGCAACGCACCGACTAAACTCTCTCTGGCCTGGCACTCTCTGTATCAGTGGAGCGGAGCAACGGACATGTATCCACCGCTCAAGCGTTCTGTGAAGATCCACTTCGGCTTTCCGACGCTGTAGATAAAATGCTTGTTCGAGAAGCATCAGCTGCGCAGAGTGACATCAAAGTACCGCGAGAGTAATCACAAAAGAGCGATATGTCTTTGAATCGCTCTCGCGGTACTTTGATGTCACACGGCGATCGGTCTGCGCAGCGCCGATGCATTCTCGAAGACTCGAACAAGACTAAAATCACACAACTAGAGAAATAACAAACGCCCAGGCTATACATTAGAGTATTTTAATTTTATATTATTATTATTGTTGATGTTGTTGTTATTATTATTATTATTTGTATTAAATGCTTTCACTGCTTTTATTGTAAAACCATGTTTAAAAAGTACTTTGAACTATGATGTGCATTCTGTTGCAGTTGTAATGTAATTGGCTAATCAAATGTTTGTATATTTGTATTGTACTGCTAAAATACTTCTTAGAAAATGCTAGGCAAAATTTTGTGCAATACATAAATTATTATAATAAACAGTCAAACTGACATAGCAGATAAAAATAACAGCCATAAATAATAAGCTATAGCTAAACTTGAAAATACAAATAATTGTATTATAAGAACAAATATGACAGTGGTTCTAGCCTTTAGAAAACTTGAGGGTATTTGTGTGGTTGCAGTGTTTCTAAGGTGTTCTGAGTATATAGCTATTTGGTTGTTAGGGTGTTCTGAGAGGGTTATTAACTGCCCCAGGCTAAAAAGAGACCCATCCAATATCTCGGTCTCTAGATATAGTTCGGGTCACTTTTATTGTTTAGCACTCTTTCTTTCTATAAATACTTCACTGACATGGCAAATGATAGCGAATTTGTACTGCTGAAGCAATAGCAAGTTAGACTGTCTCTCTCACATACATTCTCCCTCTATCTCCATGTACTTGTCTTCTCTCTGCCCGTGCTTGGGCCTTTCACACCGACAGGTTTGGGACCCCTGAGCAGCATGACACTGCATGATGGATGAGCTCTCGGACCTTCAAACCAACCCCACCATAGGAGGGGTCTGTGTGCGCTCTCCGTCTCACCAGCAGCACCTCATTCAGATGCCACCCCGCCCCACCCCACCCGCTCCACACACTCTCCTCTCGTCCTCCTGAGAGCCACTCAGCAGGCGGGCCAGAAGAGGTCATGCCGAGGGCAGGACATTTATGAGGTGTAGATATTTGCCTTCTCTCAGAAAAACACACCGTGGCATTGACATGGTCTGGCTTCTGCTCTTTCAGGTTTTCAAGTTTCAGGTTCAGTGAGTTGCTGGAATAGCTGGCCAAGTCTGAAACAGCTAGCAAAAACATAGTATTTGTTTATTTGTGTCAGGATTCGTGTCAGGCAGCCGAACATGATCGAATCCTGCAGTGTTGCCCAAAAGATACAGTAAAATAAACTGCCTTTATAGCACACAAGCTAATAAAAAATTCCTCCCCTATAGTGATGCATGGATGGGCCTCTGTCTCCGGTATGACTGATGTGAGCTCTTTAACTCCAGTTCTTCTGGTCAGCCTCACCCTCCAGTACCAAAGTAGTCACAAGCACTTTCTCTCTCAACTAGCAAACATGGCAAACAGGGAAGCCTTCACTGGGAAATAAAAGGTTAAGGGACAGTAAAAGAAAAAAAAATACCCATACTGATTCTACAAAAAACAAAAATTGTATACACTATCTGTCTTAACTTCAAACTTTTGAATAGTAGACTATCACAGTTTACAAAAAAATATTAAGTAGCAAAAACTCTTTTCAACACTAATAAATGTTTTTTTTGAGCAACACATCAGCATATTAGAATGATTTCTGAAGGATCAAGTGACACTGTTGCTGAAAATTCAGCTTTGCCATCACAGGAAAAATTTAGTTTTTTTTAAAATTGTAATAATAATTCACATTACTGTTTTACTGTATCTTTGATCAAATAAATGCAGCTTTGCTGAGAATGAGACATTTTTTAACAACATTTAAAAAACTCCAAACTATAGTCTGCATAAAATGTTAAAATTAGGCACATGGGTTATTAAATTATTTTTGCCTTCATAAGGCATACGATAACACTTTGTGGAAACAAAATTAGCAGACAAAAAAAGTTATAGAAGTGTTCCTGCTGTGTTTTGAATATTAATGAAAAAGGCTTCACCAGAAGAAGAAAATTCAAAATAAAGAATTATCATGAATGTAAATCACACATGTAAAGGTGTTAAAAACCCTTTAGTGTAGGTCAGTAAATCAACAAAAATATGTCCAGGTCATTTTTCACCCCATAAGCAAAATATAAAAATGTATTATATTTTGCATAAAGTAAATTAAGCATTTCATTCAATGAAAATACTGCCACCGTGTTAAAAAGGGATTTATTAAACAGGATTTGTTTCCTTTATGCAAATTATAATATTGTATTTTTTTCCCCGGGTGATTGTTGAGTGAAATATTCCTGTAGCAATGTCCGTTGCTTCTCTCTACATCCACCTCTCTTTATCATTCTCTTCTCAAAGCGGTATTGGAGGAAAATGACCTGACACACAAAAAATGACCACAACCTTAACAATAAGACAAGGCAAAGCTGTTATGGAAAAAACTAATAAAGAATTAGCAAAAGAACACCAGTCACAGCTGCAATCGTTCTTCCCTCCGCCATGTTTATAGTTTATAGCACGCCCAACTACGGAACTTTAGTATAATTACGAGCTTCCCAGTGGTAAATACGACTTGAGCGGGCGTTCATGACATGTCCAATTTAACTAGGAAACTCGTATTTACGATAATTCCGAAACTGCTGATCTTAAACTGAACAACAATAGATTAGCGAACTCGGGATGACTTGTCAAAACACAATTTTTTTATCATTATTTTGCGTTTGCAGAGTCAATCGAGTTACTTATGTACATTTAACAAGACATCAATAAGACAATTTAATGCATATATACATTCAGTAAATCAATGGTTTCAATATCAAACAAGCTTGAATAAAATACACTGAGTCACGGTAATTTAGATTTTTTTTAATTAAATGCAACACGAATGCAATAAAATTAAGATAAATAACGTTTTAACAGTGGAAATATCTTAGAGTTATATTCCCCACAAGGTCAAAAAGAACATCCACCGTAAAAATCAGTTCCAAGTGGGTCTCAAATTCAGGTTACACAATGATTCTATTTCCTTTGAGGCTTGGCCAACTTCCTGGCATGCTGGCGGTGCCAGTGCCACCATATCAAGCGTTGAATCCAGTGTTTGTTTACAAAAATACCCTTTTTCTTTTTCTTTCTTTTTCAAATTTTTTATAGACCCAGAAAGTGACATTACATTTTTCACATCAGATTTCTTAAAGCTTTAGCTTCTGCAGTGTAACAGCAACAATGTCATTAAAAAAGTAAGTCATCCTTTAGGATTGAAAGGCATATCTGTCACCTTTTTCACAATTCCAACACGGAACAATCTGTACAGGCTTGCATATTAAACAAATAAGAGTACAACATTGACAATGGAGAAAACAAACAGAAAGATTTTTGGCAAAGCAGGAAGAAAAAGTGACGAGAAAATATTTTAGATTAGATCTGTTTTAAACTGCCATCACTTACAGGTTATGATTGTCCTTCATGATCACGTGACATAGGACAGCAGGAGGCTTCAAGTGCTGGAAGCGTCTGTTCACGCTTTGCATGTCTATACCCACTCTTTGCAGACAACAAAAAAATCCTTGGCCGACACTTTGCTACAAATTTGCTGAAACGTCGTGAGAACATTTCATCTGTTTTCAAACACAAAAGCATTTGGAAAGCTATTTGCAAAATTAGTTGTCAGTCATCTAAAGTACATCAGGCGAAATCATTGCAAGTGCCCCTTGTTCATGATTCAGTCTAAATATTTATTGCAGTTGGAAGTATAGTAATTCCAAGGACATACTTTGGTTTGTCATTTTGGAGGCCAGATTCCAACAGTCAGTATTTCAAATAAATTTCCGGACGGTAAAACCACCTCCAAATATGCTATATGGACCTGGCACTTTTAACTTTTTCTCAAATTGTTACCAAATTGTCACACAAAGACAATGAAATGCAATAGAAACAAACAACTCTTTCAAAGCCAAAATCAAACTCCAAAAGAAAGATGAAGTGTACACAGACAGCCTGTTTCCTCTGACTGGACTGCATTGTGTTGGTTCAACTGTTTGCTCCATGAGCACAATGTCTCCCAACCCTCCGTTCCCTCCTATACAACAGTGAAGAAAGTATTCAGTAACTAAGGTCGCCTAAATCATGCCTGTCCCAAAAGCAAACCTCCCAAACGAACAGAAAATGTATTTTGTTTTAAAAAAATAACACAATCAAGAGCAATAAAGAGGAATAGAGTTCTCTCTTCATTTATATTATATTTACAGTTTGTTGTTTTTAATATATATTTATATATTTATATATTTACACACATCAAATAAATCAATTGTACAACTATACACCTGAATGAGAAGATAAGCAAGAGGTACAGAAGTGTATGGCTTGACTGGAAAAATCATTCCTTTTGTTTCTGTCTGTGTTTTTTTGTTTGCTCATAAACTGACGTATTAATATATTGACATAATCATTAGCGCCAAAAAGAATGAGAAAAGAACAATAAAAAATCCCTGGTATTGTCAAAAGAGGTTTTTAGACTGTACACATGTGAGAGCATCATTCAATTTAGAACACCGGTTAGGCCTCTAATCTCCAGGTTAACACCCATTCCTGTTTTTTTTTTTTTTTTGTTTTTGTGGCTGATCTCTACATACACACATGGTTGTTCACATATTTGCATACAGCAAAAAATTACCCTCTCATTCACATCTCTCACGCAAACACAAACAAACAGATCATACCACAGCTCAAAGTAACAGTGTATTTGGTCCTGCTGGGATATTTAAAAGTCCTGGTGACATCAGTTTGACGTGATTAACCAGTGAAGAGCTTTCCGAAAGAACGTTCCGCAAATCCAAAATTTCAGTCAGTGTTTTTCACCTCCGATCCATGTCCGTCAGTCTAAATATCCTACTCTGAAGAAATCCAGTGCCTTTTTCATTAATAGATACAAAAATATTCCATGTCTGTGAAGCCTTCATAGAGTGATCACCACGAGTTGTCCTCCCCACAATCCATTTGATAATACACTGTTAAGAGTAGAGATGAAAGTGGCTGCAGAAACCCATGGCTGTGGGTTAAACTCACTTTTCACACCATGCTAGTTTTGTATCTTGAATAAGACTGGCCTGATTGTCAGCCATTTCTTGTATTTCACAATTTCAGTAGTGCATTCAGCCAATTTTAAACGTTAGCAGATGATCGACTCTCCCTCGGCCGTCACCAGCTGGCCACTGGTGGGGTCGTAAGTTCCAGCCAGGTAGTACAGATCTTGACTGTTGCTGTTTGGTTTCCTGATACGGCTCAGGCGCTCATATTCAGCTCTGCTTACCACCTGGCACTTATGGGAGATGGTTTGGACGTCATTTTCATCCTCATGGGAACTTTGGTAAAGGGCATGCTGTGAAGAGAGAAGAAAATAAGTTTTAGGTCTGCAAAGTCTACCTTAAGTCAATCAAAACCAAACAAGACTCATGGTACCTTCCCATCCCGGTGCCTTTTTCCAAGCTTGGTCTCCTCAGGGTGGTAGAACCACTTTACTTTGACTACCATGTTACTGGACCAGGATTCCCATAGACTCTCAATGCGACCAATGAAGGGGAGGTGGGGTCGACCAGCAGAGAGAAAAACCGCACAGTCTCCAACTCGGACGGTGTCTTTGCCCCGAATGATGGCCTTGTAGAAAAGCTTTCGGGCTTTTCCTTTCAAACCCCGTCTCTGATGACAAGAAAGTAAAGTTTAAGGGACTTCTTCCCCAACTAAAACTATTTTGGATTGGGATTAAAACAGAAAAATCAGAACAGAAATTACCTGAGTGGGGTTCCCAGACCACCTCCACAGCTGCCGTCCTGGCATGAACGAGGATGAGTTGGGTGGACCCTCTGAAGATGGTATCTTCTGTTTTTTAGGGAAGTCTTTGGAAGATTTGGACTGTACTACAGAGGAAGAGTTATTGGCAATCTCCTTTCTCCTTGGAGGTTTTCCCACACTACTATTGACAGCAGTCTTTGAATTAGGGATAGTTATAGTTTTGGCTCCAAAAGTGTGTCGTGGTGGGGCGGTGGGAGGTTCAGGATGCTGTTGTTGTTGAAGCAATGTGTGATGAGAAGAAAGGCAACCCTGAAGCAGAAGCCGTGATGCCTCTTCTTCATCTGAACTGTAGGACGAGTCATTGTCAGATGAGCAGATGCTAGAGCTGGACAACGAGCCTGAACTAGATGCACTGGAGGACCCTGAGGACGACGACGAAACAGAAAGACGAGACAGAAAGCGTCCAGTGGTGCGCATTTCCACCCTTCTGGCATCATCTTCCTCGTCTTCATCTTCATCCATATCTGAATAGGAGCTTAGGCAGTCGCTGTGGCAGTTTGGCCCATAATCTGCATATTCATTAAGCCCAAGACCCTGAGGGTGCTTACGCATGTCTGAGGAACCTTTGAGAATATGGCAACTGTTCCTTTTGGCATCTTTGACTAGAAGAACGGACTGGGAGTAGCCCATTGTTGAGGTCAGTCCTCCTGCTCCTTTGGCTCCAAAGCCCTTTTCCATTCGTCCACCTCTTTGTACATCTGGGTTTCCAAGAAGCAACAATGCTTTTCCATTCTTAGTCTTGGGGGAAGTTACCCCTTCATGGTCCAGTTTGACGAGAAATTCCTTCCTGTCTCCTATCTTTCTACCCCGTAAACCTGGGACGCCCTTGTGACTAAGAGGCAGCCCTGTTGCCAACTGCTGATTTCCGAAGGAAGTGCAACCATTTGCAATGCTACTGAAGGAGTCCACCTCAAAGGAAGTGCTGAAGATGCCTTTGGCTGGAGTGGTCATGGTGGAGCTAAGTAAGGGGAACATGTCTGACTCCTTTCCTCTCAAAGCTTTCTTCGTTAACCCATTAAACTGGAACAAATCCATGGAGGGTTTCCTCCTGGAGATAGCGGCAACTGGCCAGCCAAGAAGAGGGGAAGCGGTTTCAGTCACATTCTCAGACACACAGCTCTTTGATGAAGCATTGACAGATTTTGGCCTTCCTGTTGAGGAAGATAAACAAAGATAGTGCTATGGGGATGTAGGAAAACAACCCTGCCACCAATGCTAACTTATTTGCATTTTCCATGCTCTGCTTACTACAATACTACATTGAGCACCTTAGAGAAAACAGACGCAAACAAATATGACATACAGTGGAACATCTTATGACTCCATGTTGTTGTACTATTGCAGATAACATCTGCTGAATTGGAGCTGTTGGACTGGTAGTTCAGGGCTTTAAGTTTGACTCTTTAGTGAAGTGGCGTTCAACCTTGACGCCAGTTTCCCTCATCCATTTGTTCAGTCAAATACATCTCATTCCATTAGTCAACCGAACCCTGTTCCATCAGTGCTGATGTGTTAATTGCACAGGGTCATTTAAAATAATGAAGGAAATAATTCTGTGTTTATACAGATTATTCTACTTTACATCTGATAAGACTTTTAGCTCTTGACAAACATTAAATAAACCATTTGGTGGGTGAGTCAGTTCCAGGAACAAGAACCAGGAAAGGTAGTGAAGCATGTCCTCCGGGACAAACAGATTGAGAAACATCTATCCAATCAGTTTCCCTGACAGACCTTGTGATAAATGTGTAAATTACTAAATCATGAAAATATTTCTCAATGTGTCTCTTTGGAACAACAAGTTTTACCTCTTTCTTTGCAGGTTAAATGTAACACCTGGGGGATGTATGCGAATTATGAGAAAATGTAATCTTAGATGATGCAAAAAGCATTCATTTTAAAATGTGTGACCCAAAATTATTTTAATCCAATCAATGTGGAATTTGGAAAGCCATGAGAATGTGGATGATGCAGCTGTCATTACGCACCTGGCTTGGCTTTAACAACATTCTTCCTGGGCTCTGCATTAGCAGAATGCTCTGAGGACACATCAGCCTGCTGAGTTATCTTCTCTTGAGTGGAGGTCTTCCTCCTGCGGCACCTAGGTGAGAGCAGGTGGGCTGGTGATGGCTCTGCACCTGCAGTACATCAACAATGCCACAGGCTTAATGATAAGCATGGAAACTTGGCACACTGTCTAGCATTGTTAACATGAGACTCTTTGTTTGTACTGGAGATGAAATGTGTTTATCTGCAGAAACGTACAGTGGATTTGGTAGCCTGGCGGAAGCAGGCGAATACTTGAAAGAGAAATCCATCCCCGGTCTCCATCGTCAAACTCTACCATGACACTGCCCTCCTTCTGTTCCTCACCTGGACCTCCTGTGGAAAACACAAATGTACAGGTCTAAACAGAATTCATATGATTGTATTTGTGTTTACTAAAAGTATTAGCAATGCTAATGATAAAAAATGAACTGTTATTCTTAGTTTGGGACTAATTTAAACATGCATTTTGAGCTCTTAAAAATAATAAGCTGACTATCTGAGCCTTAAAGATGCAGAATTTTCAGCAGAGTTGTATTTCTTGAAATAGTGATATAAAATCTTACAACTGCAACTTTATCTTAACTGACTATTTCTATAATAGTGCAATTTTTCTCTTTGTTACATTATATCTGAAAATTGTGAATTTACATATCACAACGTGGATTTATGTTTTCAATTTGGAAATGGGCTTCCATACAAAAAAGCTTTAATTTATTAAAAACCTTATGGTTTATAATTATCTTGGTTGCTTTTGAGTGTGTGTGTAGTTATATGTGGTTTATAAGATCACAAATGTGTGTAATGACATGGATATTACAACGTCAACATTGTTTATGAGGACACCTTACTAAAACAGTGGGTTTTTTTAATTAAAAATGCCAAATGTTTTGTGTGATGGGTATGTTTAGGGGTAGGGTTAGTGTAGGGGGATAGAATATACAGTTTGTAGAGTATAAAAACCATTACGCCTATGAGAGTCCTCGTAACCACATATTCAAGAATGTATGTGTGTGTGTGTGTGTGTGTGTGTGAGAGAGAGAGTGATCTCACCTCTACGAACATATCCAGGATACAAACACCGGGAGCGTTCACTCCAGTAAGCGCACACTCTTGTTCCAGCCGTCAGAGTTTCCACCGTCTCCGGCTGCACATCTAAAACCTGAAACATATGGATGACTTTAAAAATTAACCTACATATCTCGCAGAGAGGCAGGTCATCAAGCATAACAAGTTGATTTAGTTAAAAGACACAGATGAAGAATACAAGACATCCACTTTGCAAAAGCATGGATATCTTTGAAACCTTCCCTTAAGGCAATTTCACCATGGGTATACCTTTCTCAATAAATGTTGTTTGTTGATTTTGGTCTCAACGAGAATAAAAAGAGAGAAAATCAGCATCGCTGAATGGAGAGTCTGCTTTGAAATAATGGAATAAAAGAGCAGAGAGGTGAAAAAGGCCTAAATCGATGACTTTATAGTGAGGCTGCCAGCTCCCCTCCCACTACACAGAGCACATGCACTGAGGGCTCTTTAAGGCCCAGTTCAAACGGGTCTGCCGTAGAAACAGCCCTTTTGACAGACAGAGCAAACAGGGAGCCGAGGAGTTTTTGGCCAGGATATGGAGGCAATGGTGTTGGAAGCAAAATGACTGATAAGAAGTCTTAAAAAGCAGAACAGGAAAAAAGAGGCATAGCTGAATCGGGGGCTAATGCTAGTGGCTAGCTACGTCTCCATGAAAAAAGCAAAGAAAAAGTATACAAGTATAAATGGTAGTTTCTATCAACATACTGCTATTTTTTAGCCCAATATGCCAATGTTGCTTAAACCAATGGCATGAGTTTGGGGCACGACTATCTGTTTAACCCGACCAATGACAGAATGGTGAATGCTTAGGAAACCTGTTTGAATATAGTCATTATTATTGTTTGGTGCAGAAATTACATATTTAAGAAAATGGTCAGAGGAAATCTGTGAGTATTACAGACCATCGGTGCAATCTGAGAGAAATTACAGTAATTTTTTCACAGTAATTTTTTTATTTACTTTTAAAATAAGTCTCAGCTTGATTTTAGCCATTTTATAATTGACTGGATTGTGAAAACTTGGATTTATATGCCATAATGTAGCCAGAAAAAAAAGTGAGTTTGCATTAAGGATTGCATTATTTCATGATGACTTCAAGTTTGTGTAAACCTGAGCTGTGTTCGCTTTGTAATTCCACACTAGTTCCAGTAAAGCTGATACACAAACATGCACACAGGAACAATGCTGCAGGCTTATGGGTGAGTCCAATTTGTTGGAGTAGAGTGTAGCGTTCAATGTCAAAGCCTTTACTGTGCTGGCCTTCAGTGAGAATATACTGTAGCCCTCGTTCTGTCTTTCTGTTCTCCCAGCTTTATCTCTCCCACAACTATGCACAATCACATCCAACACTGACACAGATGACAACCTCCTCTCTTTGTTTTGCATTTTGTGAACAATCAAGAGCTTTTTGTGTTGCAGCTTGTGGATTGTATCAAGAAGGGATATCGTCAGATGTTTTGTGTACTGTACAGAATTTGAGAGCTGCATAGAGCATGCTCATTAATACATCTTTGAGGGAGACTGGGGACGGGTGGGTAGAGCTTGTGATAGGCAGTCCCTAGGCAGCGAGACACTTTTTTTCAGCCTATGATACTGAGAGAGATGAATGAGAGAAGTAACGCTTATAATGTATTCAAATGAATGCATGCTGACAAAGAGCTGTTGGTTTACGGTGTGTAATCAGCTCCCTTTTTCCCCGTCGGCTTAGATAAACTATGCGTGAAAGTGCAACCCGCAGTTCAGCCCCAAAGATGTTCTTAAATAAGATAAATAAATAAAAAAAAGGGATAAAACATGCTATTCTGTACGTCCTCCTGAGAGGCCACGCAGAACTAACAAGGAACAGTTATATACAGTCACAATGTGAAACTGTATATGTAGGAATGTAGTGGACTGCTGGACCACATTAGGAGCAGCTAAGCTAAGAGTACTGCTTAAAAAAACAACCAGGCTATATAGTGATATAAGAGTTCCTAGGTCTACCTTCCTCTATCACAACCAGATGCTGAAATGTTCCTTTACTGATGAATTTGTGCTCAATGAGATAAGAAATGAGCAATAAAAGACGCAAATGTAAAAGAATGCCTGAAGTTGGATTGGAGTCCTTCACACACAGATCATAGCAGTTTACACGCTTTATGGCTAAGTAACTGCCTACTGGAGCACACTCACACACACAACCCCAGATGCTATGTTCCTAACTGCTTTAGCAGAGAAAGTCAGAGCTGGGATGAATCCAGCCTTGAGCTGATGGGGCTCTGGGGGAGAACAAGGGGTCTGGGAGAGGCTGTGAGGGTGGCCTGAAGGCCTGGTTCAGCCCGAGGCCTGTATGGGAAGATGGAGAGAGTCTTTGGGGGAATGAGTCCCCTGAAGAAGCTTTTTAAAGGGTCTCACCGCTTCCTGAAGCAGCTGCTCGAGAGAGTAGATCCTCGGCCTGTTTCCACGCTCTCCCTCAACGACAACACTATAGCTGAAGAGACAAAAAAATCTGAACTGTAATTCTCTATCCATCCATCCCATCCATCCACCCATCAATGTTGGTCAGGGTTGTTGGTCTTACATATCAGGCAGGTCCAGTGTATGTACATAGGCAGCATACAGTAACTCGTCCTCTTTTGAGATTAACACTTTCAACCCATCCTTCAGGATTTCTTTGGTGAGAATGCAGTTGGGCAGGGCTGGTTGTAACAAAGACAGATTAAAGTGAGAGTTCATCCTCCTTTTGCCACATGCAGGAGTTGCGTGTAAATGTAACAGCATTATCTCTTAGTATATGTCTTACCTGGTAATGCACCCATCGCCTCTGATTCCTCCTCCTCTTCCTCTTCATCTTCCTCTCCCTCTGAGAAGCTGCTGTCGTCATCCATCCGGAATCCCTCATCGGCAGCAAAGCTCTCCAACAAACGACTGACTGCTCGCCCCTTAGCCTGCTAACAGTCACGAAACAGCATGTGAGTCTCACGCACACACACTCACACACCCTTAATGGCCCCGGAGAGAGTGATTCAGGGCTCCAACATTCATTCAAACTCCCATACAAATATATCATAACCTCTCGCACCTTAACAGGTCCATTCTTGTACACAGCCCTTGGTACTTAACATTGCTCAAAAAAGCTGTCATATATTAATGTGATGGAGGTTTCGTCACTTGGGGTGATGCTGTTCGGTTTTCATTTTACAAGTGTGTCTCTAGGGTGAGGCCCAGGTGAAGAATGATGCTTGTCTTTGTTCTCTATCACGCTCTTTGAACGAAGCGGGAATTCTTCCCGCCCTCTGATTAGGCAGGCAAAGTCCCCTCGCATGCCTCACTGATGACCTCACAAAGTGCCGACAGTGACAGCCTTGACACCTCCGGTGTAAATCCTTTCAAAACTATTGACTGTTTTATTTAGACAATGCATTATTCAGCCCGTGAATTAGCAAGCGGATCCCATCTTATCTTTATTGTGAGTAGATTTACGAGAGCCCCTGACAGGACAAACCACACGAGAATTGCACAATCCTTCTTGGAGTGATGACTTTTTATGGGTGCCAAGAGGGCAAGGCAGACAGATCTAGGCCACTAGGGGCTAAATCGCTATGTGGCGCTGCAGTCTCGCTAGATCACACTAATGTTCAACATTACTCTTATAAATGAACTGGTCACCAGCATACATTTTATTTTGGAAGCGATCATGTTAGCCATCCAATTTTCATGGAAACTGAGCGGAGGAACCATTCCATACCTGCTTGTTTCTAATTCGTCTGCTCCAAGTGATGTCATCATACTGAGACGACAGTGCTTCTAACCAACAGCTTCTCCTCTGAAACAACCATAGGGGATATGTTAGCACTGTCAGAGCCTTGTTTGTAGCTCATTCACCAAAGTACTCCAAAAAACATAGCTAATACCTTGCCCAGAAGCACTGCACTCTTCCTGGTGGTGATTTCTCGTGCAGTAGGTGAGGTCTTGAGAACCCTAGTGTGGTCAAAGGTGTTCTCCCTTGACCCCTCTCTCCACTTGGGGCCAGTCAATCTCCTTTCGCCCTCCAGTTCTGAGTGGTTATGGTCAGCACTGACCAGGGCTGGCCTACAGGGGGCCTTCCTTCTCTTCACCTCTTCTCTAGTGATGGACCCTGCAGGGAAGACCAAAAAAAACAAAAAACAATTAAGAGTCACATTGAAAGATGAGTGTTTGTGAACCAAGGTGATATCTGTCAATCCCTGCTGTCTAATTAAATAAGGATGTAACATTTACCAAATCCTTGTCTTTCTGTTTTGTTCTTGGCTTTCTGATTGGCCTCAAACTTCACGATGGAGCATTGTGAAGGATGGCCGACTCCAGACAGTTGCTCTTTAGATGATAGATTCTTGATGCCCTCTGCCCCTTCCTCGCTGTCATAGATGCCGTCATCTTCCTCCTCTGTGAAAATGATGGATCGATTGAATGTATTGACATCTTGACTGGACTACAGTTCACAGCGGGCATCTGTATCGGTCATGGTGAACGCAGCCTGACGATTCCTCTCACTGTATGATTTGTTCGATATTTAGCAAAGTTCATGAAATGGGTGCCAACTGTGGCTGTAACTGTCAATGTTCACAGGAACTGTGGCAGTCAGAGAAGTCTAGTCACTGACAGGTTGGACCAGCAGACCTTTGCTTCACACAAGTGTCTTCCCTAGTATCTGACTCTTGCTTACAGCCATTAGCTTACATTACCATTCCAATTATTATTATTATTTTTAAATATGTTCTTCAAACCTTCTAATGAATTTTGGGATATTGCACACAATTTTCTGTATGGAAAGACCTAGGTGAAAATGTATAACATTTTATACAAAAAAACCTATACACTTCAGGTGGATACATTTTTTACAAGTTTTAAGTGATTTATTTAATTTGATAAAAGAGAGACAGTGGTTTCCCCACAGTGCTTAAAAAACAATAGATTAAAAAACAAATATTATAATTGTCACTTTCACAACTAACTGTAATAAGTTAAAGCCGAAGAGCTCAAATGACAAAAACTAAAACTTAAATAAAAAAATAAAAGAAAGCTAATGAAATTACTAAGATATTATTGTTTCTTAAATGCCTATTTTCCCCAGAAGTGATGATTTTGCTCTCTTGATATAAACATTATTGATAAAAATGTTTCTGTGGTGAGGTAAATACTACAGGAAAAAATAAATAAATCAATTCTATATTAATTAACTTAATTTAATTTAACTTTACTTTAACTTAATTTAGTACTTAATTTAAGCATGTAGAAAGTAAAGCGTAAACAACAAAAGTATAAAATAAAGTAAAACCTATACTTAGCTTTTCAGATACTGGTGTTTCCATCATACACTGGGGCATAAATAATTAATACGGTAGTTGTTTTTTGTTTTTTGCTGTTTTCCAGCTGTATTTACATTTTATCATTGCTTTTGTTGTTAGGCTTGGTAACTTGCGATTATGTGACATCTGAAGTTAATTTTCTACTCAAAATGACACATTCATACTCAAATCAATCTATTGAATGCTACCCTCATTGTGTATTGTGTACCAAGTACTGACGTCTCTGTGTTAGGGTAAGTGGTGCATTACTTCTATTGTATAGATATAGAGTCTACACAATATCTATTGTAATATTTACTTAGATCTTTCTAAGTAAAGCATACACTTTAAAAGCATGGTTTAATTCAATGTTATACTTTCTATTATTTGAGTAAAAAATTTTGTTAAGTAGATTTTACTTCATTCTATATGTGAAATGAAATACATTAAATATAATAAAGTAATATTTACTTAATTACTTCATGAATGTTAAGCTCAATACTAAGTAGATATTACTTGATAATAACAGGTAAGTAGTACAGAGCAGTAAAATTTACTTAAAATGTGGTAGTGCAAATTGTTGCGAGGATTTAATCAAGTAAATCCAATTTTTTTCAGTGTATATGAAAACAGCTACCATATGCATTCTAGCTGTCAGTTTTTTAAGATATTCAGATAAAGTTTCATCTCATGCTTTCTACGGCACTGTTTTTGTATCCTTTTGTATTTTGTACTGTATGTTTTGATCACTTTTGAATTTGAATTTCTTACAAAAACATTGAAATGTCTTTATGATTCCCTTTTTTTTTGAGAGTTAGCGTACGCACACAAAGTTTTATTCGCATGCTTGGGTGTCACAGATATGTATTGGCAGATGCCGTCTGTGGGCTATGTGTCTTGCATAGAGCGGAGATGGCACGGTGGCAAGCAGTGTCGGGTGTCAACACAGTGCTGACACACTTGTCACTTACAAGGCACTCGTCAACACTCTCGCAAGCTCGTGAAATGTGAAAAGGATAACTTTCAGGGCAATTAACAGAGCGGCAACAACACCGCCTAGCTCGACCGCAGGCGTAGCTCACATTAGCGTTCATTACTGCCATGATTTCATCTCCACTTTGTTCACTTACAGAGGTGAGTTTGCAGGGAGCGTGGTCTAAAATATGTAGTGGAACTTGGGCGGTGGAGGGAGTGTACCTCTTTTTTCCCTATAGGTGTGGCATTCTGAACGCAGCATGATGCAGGCTAGCATTACAGCTCAGGTTATGCCCAATGCATGCCTGAGGAGGCATCGTTCATTTTATTTAATGGCATGACAGTCGAGCAGGGAAATGAGAGGGTCCGTTGATCGTCATGCCGGGATGCATCTCTCTCGGCCCATAACTCACCTGTGTCACTGTCGCAGGGAGAGATGCCCTTCTCGGTTGCGTCTATCTTGCTATCAGTCACAGCCATATTGCACATCAGCTGCTGATTTCGGTTTGGCAGGGATGAGGAGCTCAGGATGGCCTTTGACCTCACACCTCTTCTCATCATAGGCCGCTTCCCATCTGATCCCTGGTGGACGGCTGACTTACTGCCTGCTGGGATAGAGTAAATGTTCTTCAAATTCTAAATAATTTTCAGTAATCGAAATTCGAAAGCAATTAAAATTATTTTGTCACATGCTTCTTTTATATATAATGTTTACCTGTGTCACTGTTCTCTCCAGTTTTGTTACAATGTGTGTGTTCTTCTTTTCTACTGTGCTTTCGGGACAGGCGTTTTTTAATAGCGCTCTGTGTATTGGCCTCTCTGTGACACAACAGGTTCACCAGTCTCGATCCACGCTTGGCTTTGGCTTTCTGCTTCAGCTGTGAGCAAGCTTTCTGCTTAAACTTAGTGCTCAGCAGTCTTGGCCTGCCTCTTGGCCTACAGTGAGCCTTTATCTGAAACAAACAGAGGAAGAGAATTAAACCAAATGTCAATATTTGCGTTGCATTTTTACAATGCTTGCAAGGTAGCACTGTGTTGATGTTACTCAACCGATTCTCCTCTAAATATTACATTTTTTGTCACTGCATAATATTTGTCTCTTTCACTTTATTATTAATATTATTACATGTTTTTTCTAATATATGAATGGATGCATTATATGTTAACCAACAAACTATTTATTTTAAAATTCAAAATCTAATTGCAAAAAGATGACTTAATTGTGTTATTGGTATACCTACAATTATGATTGGTCTATTTTGTTCCATTTATTTGAATGCTAAATTGTAATGGTTCTTCTATTTTATACATGTTTTTAAAGGCAGGGTAGGAGATTTGTTCCAGAAACATTTTTTGTTATGCTGGTTGAAAGTCTTTTAACATCCTGATATCAATCACTAATTTAAGTGGTCTAAATGTATTTAAATGTATATATTTACATAGTCTGTGGAAGGCATTGGACCATAAAATGTTCGTCTAATCATTGCATTTGCTGCCTGTCAATGTATGTATTTTCATACCTCTGCGCACCCTGTTCGCGCAGATATCACATGTCAACAACGTGTTTCATGCTATGTAGAGTTAGACAAACGCCAATCACCGCGCACCAAAACCGAAACAGCAGCCACCTTTTACAGTTCCTCCTGAACCAAAACAACGAGCCTATGCTGCGGTCACGCCATATCTACTGTCATGGTGTTATACTATTTATACGTTTCAATGGCAAAACTATCAACACCGAAATGAATCTGCAGCAGTCAGGTGGTTCAGGTCAGTGCTCTTTAAGTTGTTTATGTTCATTATTATTGTAATGTTATGTGCTTTGAGACAAAAGGTAGTTTAACACCGTCTCTCATGATGCTTTTGTTTGCTCCCTGCTGTACGTGTTTTGAAGAAGTCGTGGCTTTGGAGACGCTCTGAAGGGAAGGTGGGATCTCATGCTTTCAAAGCTAGCTCGCTATTGCTAGCCTCTCTGAAAATTGCCTATCCTACATTTAACCATATGAGACAAAACAACACTAACCAACTGACAGAAAACAGTATTGAGTGTTATGACAAAAGCAAATTGATTAAGAATTTACTTCACAAATACAAGTTTGAAAAAATTATTTGACTTACACTAAGAATGTTTGGCATTGGAAATCTAACCCACAACAATGACATATTTTTTATGTCACAGTAAATAAATAAATAAGGAAACATTTACTTTGTTTGAAAATAAATTGTCTTACAATGAAAGAATGTTTGACCTTAATGACCTTAATCAAACCAATAATGATGACATAATTGTGATAATTGTGAATAGGTCTTGAATTTAGCTGAATGCTAAATAGTGATGGGACTTCCTTCTTACAAGTATTTAACCATGTGACAGAAAACCAACTGAAACAAAAATGTCATGACAACAGCAAACATTAAGTTGACGCTTTCAAAAACGTAAAAATACTTTTTCTTTTCAACAGTTTAGAAGCGATTAGCTACAAACCTGTGTGCTAGTGAGATGGTGGTAAGGGCTGCTGGTCATTCTCCTCTTCTTCCTCTTCCTGTCTCCGCCTCCAGTCAAGTCCTCCACTGTAAGCAAGCCTGGCCCCGCCCCCGCTCCAGCCGACCTGTCCATCACAACAGAGAGGTATTCATGAGGGGAGAGAAGAACGAAGGATGAAAAGGAGAGATCAGAGGCGAGCGGAGGGCTTGCCTTCCCTCTCTGTGGCTCTCTAATGACCTTCTTTTCAGGCTTTGATGAATGGAGAGGCAGGGGCTTGGTTCCCCGCTGCACGCTTGAAAAATTGGGATCTGACGCCAAACCGAGAAATATCTGAGAGAAGTGCTGGTAAAGCAACCTCCCACTCATAATTTTGTTTGTTCTTTTTTTCCTCGCTCTCCCTCGTCTCAGTCTCTCCGTCTCTGCTTACTCCTTTTCCATTCTGTGCCAATGGTTTCAGGGCTGTGAATTCCAGCATTACATTAATAAAAAAACCCTTCTCTGTCTTATTACCATATCAATGCATCTGTTCCTGCACAAAGCAGTACAATGCATAGGCCTTCAGGAGGGCAACAAGAGTGAGTGAGTGTGTGCGTGTAGCCAACCATCCAGCAGACCTATTACACTGAAATAAGACTCATACACTCGCTCTGCGGCGATCGGCCTCTCGTTTTGCAGTGTGTAGTAAGCATCAGTGTTTTTATTCCTGAGAAGCAGACAGCTACTTCAAGCCCGCCACAGGCTGCCTTAGTCTATGCTCGGGGCGGGGGGTGGCGGCACAGACATCAGCTGGCCCGTCAGTCACCAGGATGATTGGCAGGTGAGTGTCAGAAGCCCTGTCGGCGTGTGGTTGGTGAATTCCAGTCTCCCTTCGGTGTCCTAGCGACAGCTATAGTCAGTCACTCCTAAAGCGACTCCCGAATCGTGACATGAAGACATTTTTAATTTTTCTTGATAATCGAGGTGCCACATCACCAACTTGACCACGTGATTTCTGCAGTGCTGGATGCTGCACTGTTTCCCAGCATGCACAGCGGCATGCATAAATCAATTACAGCCTCATTGTTTACTGTGCTTAATGTTTACTTCATTTTATGCAACGGCGTTCATTATTGTGTTTCCTTAACTTATGGTCATTTTACCTTAATGATGTGTACAATGTTAAGTATTTTATTATAAACGCCATGTCATTTTCCTATTCTGCAGAAAACCTCATTTTAAAATATTGCTCATGGCAACATCTCCTAATTTAGACGTGGAAAAAAAAACAGCATAAAAGTGGACCAAATTTGCACAGAGTGTCGCGAGTGGGTCGCAGTTATGCGGCCCACTAATAGTGCAGCGCTTGCCAAATTGATCTGCGTAGAACCGATCTGGAACTGCCCACTGGGTCGCACATGGATAATTTGTCATTAATAATTAATATTATAATAATTGATTAATGAATAATGAAATACTGAATAATTTGTTCAGCTGAATAGTGCAATTCTGTCCTACTTTTGGAGCATTTGGCTTTCCATACACCTCATAACTAAATAAAAAGGCTGCGTGAAGATGAAGAAGATTACTTTGGCATGCAAATGCGAGGGCCTAAACAAAATAAATACATATGATTTTTTTTAGGATTACCCATTTAGAAGTTCCTGGCAGAAAGGAATGATACAAAATACATATGAACATGCATGAAGACTTACATAGACACACATTCATATACACTTTCACCGCACAGGCCCAGCACTGGCTGCGTTGTTTTCCACTCCTCCTTTCAGCTGTCTGAACACTGGCTGTCTGCCCTTTACTCAGGCCGGTGCTGTCAGAAAGAATCAGTGTCCCCACCACATAAACCCCGGCCCTCATCCTCAATACAAAGAGCCCCTGCTTTAGCTGGAGATGGAGGGAGGATACCCGCAGAGACAGAGAGGCACGAATACATGACCAGGACAGATGGGTGGAAAAACATGGACCTTGGTTCAAAAAACCTCAGTAGAACATAAAATTCTGGTCAACATGTTTGTGTGTCAAGACTCAAGAGTCATTCCGATCTGTATACTTTCTGGGTTCTCTGGATTAATATAAAAATGTATATTTATATATTTTTTTCTATATTTCTCCTTATTGTCAATGTTGAATACAGTTGTGCTGCTTATTTTTGTGTAAACCGTGATGCATTTTTTTCAGAACTCTTTGATGAATAGAAGGTTTAAAAGAAGAACATTTATTTGAAATAGAATTGTTTTGTAACAATGTAAAAATCTTTACTGTCGTTTTTGTTCAATTTAATGCATCACTGCTAAAACCTTAAGGTTTTGAACGGCAGTGGATATTGCTGTTACTATAGACAAACGGAACTTTGTAGGATTACACAAAAACAGAAAAGCTAGAAGAACACCAAAACATAACTACAGAGAAAGAGAAGCAGCCCAAGATCAAAGTGGACACAAATGAGAACAACTGATGTAGTGAAATGAAAGAAAGAAGAGAGGGAGGGTGAGAAAGAGAGAATGCAATCCAGAGGGAGTCAGTCGACCGACCGGAGCTGGATCAATGGACACTAACCTCTATCGACCTGCCATCACATGCAACGTGAACATGCCCATCTACACCCCATTCTCCACATCTGCATTCGTGAATTCATCCCAAAAACATCCTATTATCTTTTTACCCAGAACCCCCTTCAAAACGCACCTGGAGATTCATTATTGTTTTTTGGGAGAAGATGCAACATGCAAAACAGACCTGAGGGGAACTAGAGGAAAAATCTTAAAGAACAAAAGCATTACCAAGAGTAAACTGCTCAGCTCTGAACAGAGTAGAGAGAGTATTGAGTGCACTTCCCTTTCTCCTCCTCGTGGCACAAGTACCTCTATCTACAGATCCTCAACTACGATGTCATTAAGAGCCTTAATAAAGACCCCGTTTCTGTCAAAGCTTCGGTCTGTAGCAGGGCGGTATTTTCTCTGGCCGTGTGCATCTCTGATTGGCTTCTGCTGCATTTAAATGCCACAGAGTCTGTAAAACCCCCAAGGCCCGGGAGACCAGGTAACCGTGGAAACCTGATTAGTAACCCGACACCAGGTCCGAGGCAGGGTTTGGTGTGCGGTTGCTTCAGTTGATGAGGACTGTGGCATGGGCGTCTATTAAAGAGCAGAGCTGACAGCCCCCCGCCCTACTCTCCGCTCTGCCTGTCGCCACCCAAAGGCGACCTTCTGACCTCCTGACCCCGAAAGGGCCCTCTAGTCCTTGTGTCAACTCCATGTCACATTCCTGCTGTTGAGAGAGTGTGTGTGCTTGAGCGAGTATGCTGGTAGGAGAATTCACAGTCCTCTAATTACAAACCCCTTCCCCTCAGAGAGGTCAGGATTACACAGTAATGCTATTCAGGGAAGGGCATTGATTAGCAAGACACAATCATCAAGCTGAGAGAGAGAGAGAGAGAGAGAGAGAGAGAGAGAGAGAGAAGGAGAAAGAGAGGAGGAAGACAGCAGAAGAGAGCAGGAGAAAACGGTCATGTGTGTGCGTGCGTGTACGTGTTCCTGCCATGGTCCCCTTCACAGTCCAATAATCAAATTCTAGCATTCTCTCTCTGAAAAAGATGCTGAATGTTGCAATTATTTAGCATTGAAACCCTCAATCATTCGGGCAAGTGAATATATATCGGCATAAATCCCAGCATAAGAGTACTTTGCTGTTTTCTAATATGCAGGAAACCATTTGACAACCACAAAGTGGTCAAATAGGTTTTGTTTTCATTCTGAACTGTTTATGTTTTGTCAATTTAAACCCAGCAAACTTGCTTTAAAAGTGTACATATGCTATTTTTCTAATAAACATCACCCTCTTTTGGCACTGTGCTAGCTAAAGCAATAACGTTTACACATTTTTAAGTGTCCAAATATGATTTGTGGCTAATGTACACTACTGTTCAAGCATTTAGAGAGGGTAAGATTTGTTAAATGTTTTTTGAAAAAAGTTTCTAATGCTTATTTGATCAATACAGTAAAAATACTGTACTGACCTCAAACATTTAAACAGTAGAGTATACTGAAATGACCAGTACTGTCCAAGTACTGCATTTGAAAAAAATAATACTGTATATATCCATGTGTGCACATACATACAAATTGTGATGGCTAGACGACTGGGACAGAGCATCTCCAAAACTGCAGATCTTGTGGGGAGTTCCCGGTCTGCAGTGGTCAGTATCTATCAAAACTGGTCCAAGAAAGGAACCGTGGTGAACCAGCGACAGGGTCATGGGTGGACAAGGCTCATTGATGCACGTGGGGAGCGAAGGCTGGCCCGTTTGGTCCGATCAAACAGACAAGAAACTGTAGCTCAAATTGCTCAAGAAGTTAATGCTGGTTCTGATAAAAGGTGTCAGATCCAACATCACACCTTCAGGGGTCTAGTGGAGGCCATGCCTCCATGGGTCAGGGAGACCAACACATTATTAGGCCCAATGTTATGCCTGATCGGTGTATATATATATATATATATATATATATATATATATATTACACATATATATATGTACACACATAGTACTGTATAGTTAGTAGTTTAATTAGTATTCCTTGAAAAAATTCCTTGAACAAGATGAATTTACATGAGAAGCAACACTGCATAAAATATTAAGACTTGTTTCAGACAATGTATCTTTAATACAAGTGTATTTTGTCTTAATACAAGTCTTAACATCTTAAGCAGTGTCACATCTCAAGTACATTTGTCTAACGCCCCATTCACACGGGGCGTAGGCGTCAACGCTTCTCATTTACTTTGAATGGGTGACATCATCCGTTGCCGAACTGAATCGTGGGTTCCGTCGCGTCGCTTCACTCGCGTTGCAAGTGGCAGATTTCTCAACTTTTCAAGTGCCAACGGAGGCGTCATCCAATCAAATCGCCTTATGCAAATACCCTAGAGCAGGCGCTAGCCAATTGCATTCATGCAATCCTAGAGCAGACGCGTGATTGGCTGTTGTCACTATAACGGCCAAGCTTCAGCCACGCCCTCCGTCAAGTGTTAACGCCGAAGCTCCGTGTGAATGCAGCGTTAGCATTTTCATTTTCCTGAAAAACAAGTCAAAAAAGCCTACTCCCATGGCCTCATGGGATGGTAAAGTGTCCATCAAATGAAACTAAGCACATTTGGACACAGGGTTAGCTGGTCTGGTCTAAAATCTGGTCTCCAATCCATGCTCCCATGATGCACCATCAACACCCTGAACCTAGTCTAATGACCTCTGACCTCAAACAGATTCAGTCAGACACTGAAGGATGTTACACTTTTTAGTACACAAATGCATGAGGGGAGTGAAAGACAAAAAAAAAGCCCACATCAACACATAACCTCAAATCCAATAATGCTGACAAACACAACAATAAATGTTACCATTCAATTGCTCAACAATTCATGTCGTCTGCCATCAAACTGACATAAACCATGATGAGAAAGTCAAACCTCGGCTTCTCTCTGCCATTCCCTAAAGGGACCCTAAAAAAAGCTTTTTACGACTCGGATACATTTTAGTGGCGGGAAGTTGTCATTTGTTTTATTTGGCAGGGGAGCTTTATTAACGACAGGGATAAATGTGCACTGGGTATAGCATGTGTAATTAAGCTCTAGCTCCTGCTTTTCATTAGCACGCTGCTAATCAACCAGGCTCGTAATAAAATGGGAGTTTTGTTAATCAGGTAGGATAAACTTGATTTGACCGAGTTTATCAAAACGTCTAAGGCCTGGCGTAAACAGAGGTGTATCTCAGGGGAGAACGCTCATCCATCAGAGTGATAACTTAAAGCCCTGACTTTGTGCAGGCAATTGGTCTCTGCGCTTTATCAAATTAATATCGCCAACGCGTCATGGGTTAGAGAAGGGAGTCACAACACTTGTAGATAATCAATGGAAGTTGTAAATATGATTAATGACAGCTCTTTGCACTGATTAAGCACTTAGCCTGCCTTGTATGAACTGATAGGAGCCTTATAGACGTATTTACATACACACACCCGAAAGAGTCGGATTGCACATGCACGTACAAAATGAGTTCACAAACATAATCTTTCAAAACATCTCCTATCTAGAATGTTATTAATGCATGTGAAGCGTTTGGCTGCAGGTAAGGAATTGTTTCCTGAGCTAGGCTTAATACTGGTCGCAGTAAAGCTCTAATTTAATCTCAACTCTCTCGCTCTAGAAACTGTGAAAGAGCATTTTCATTATTACTATAAAAGAGCTGTAGAAGAATAACACATTATTTTCTAAATAGACACATACCACTTATAATGTAGTAGATCTATACTTGTGAGAACCTCATATATACTTGTATACCACTTAAACATAGCTAATTATAACTACATTGTGAACTAGATTGTTAGCCTCATAACAGCCAATGCTTAAAGTCGGGAGTAGCGACAGATGTTTTCTTCCATGTTGAGAGTGCAGTGAATTATCGAAAAAGAAAAAGTAGGGTGGTCTAAGTCTACGTTTTTTTTATTTTATACACATTTTATTGTCAGCCGGTGGAAAACCACAAGTATGAGTTACCAGTCAATTTAATTAAAACACAATCTGGCCCATTTATGATCCTTCCTTCTAGCAAGGAAAGTGTTTGCCGGTCAAAAATGTGTCCCTCACAAATACATGGAAACTCTAAGCATGAGGGAACAAGTAGAAAAGGAAACACTCACTTGACTTTTTTAGGGGCATCTGTGGGGATAGGGGGTGCCGATGTGGACTTGCGCTTGCGTGGCCGGCCGGGTCCTCTGCGAGCTGGACTGCGTGAGGTCTCTTCTTTCCTGTAAACACACAAACACGCACACACACAGTCTGTCAATCACTCTAATTCACACTAATGATGCTGAATGAAACGAAACACTAAGCCATCCTAATTGTGAGAGTGGACTAGAGGAAAGACTTAAGCACAGCTCAGGCTTATGCAAAGAGGGCTCAGCACACACTGGGTGGTCTCAGCAGAGCGTTGCGAGGGGACAGAGAAATACCTAGAGAGGGACTGAGCGCGTGTGCTGGGGGATCGAAGAGAGTTCGATCTCTCCGTGCATGTGTGTAAATGGTTTTGAAAGGTGTGTGGAGTGCATTTATACGTGGAGGGTGTGTATTTGGGAAAGTGGTCTGTGGTTCACTCACTGGTGGTCATGTTTTCTCTGTAGCTTGGCCAACTCCCTCTGTTTTTCCTTGTAGCGCCGCTGCAGTTCTGCCAGCTGCACACGCATCGCTAGCTCTTCATGATCGAGCGTTTCCATGGTACCCTTAACAGGACACACCTACACAATGCAATAATCTCCGGTGAGTTTACAGTAAAAATGCCGTTCTGTATGAGCGTTTTTCTTCCACAGAACGCAAATGGAGCTATTTTGCATAATGTTCACAATACTCTTTTCCATACAGTGAAACAATACATTGATCGCTCTCTGACTAAAACTGAACAAACTGAAACAAACTGAAATCTCAGACATTAATAACTAAAAAAAATATTTTCCTTTTTTGTACTTTGAACTGAAAGTAGGGCTGAACGATTTGGGGAAATAATGTAATTGCAATTCCAATTTAAATTGTGATTTTTTTAATAACTCTAAAAATTTTGTTTGCATAATTATATATATCAATATGACTATAAAATAATCATTGTTATTGTTCAAGCTTTTATTTTGGCAGAAAATAGCAGGGAGCCCCTAAAGCTTCTCTTTGGGAAGATGGTGCATGTTGCTATTATAGTGTTTGGAATGATGGAGTTCATGTGGAGAAGAATTTACTGTGATCAGAGCCAATCCACCAGAGCCATTCCGCAACATTTTGCTCTGAAATATTTAATTAAATCTTTGTGATTTGATAATTGCACACAGCCATATTACGATTTCAGTTTATTTCAATTAATCGTGCAGCCCTAACTTCAAGCATTACAAGATTAGGCATCATGTGTTTATGCAACAAATTTGAATATGCCAAAACACTAAAAAGATCTACAGTTGAAGGAAAGATATTCATTCAATAACACATTTTTGGTTTTGAGTGAAGTTTTCATTTCATTTATTACAGGAGTGCAACTGCTGAACAATTGTTTATAGTCTAAACAATATAAAAACAAGCAAATGTAAATGAATGGACGTGAGTCACATTTACCGGTTCAGGCCGTGGCGTCCATTTGCATTTCCTGCGCA
The DNA here is from genome assembly GCA_023029165.1 of Gobiocypris rarus. Lineage (NCBI taxonomy): Eukaryota > Metazoa > Chordata > Actinopteri > Cypriniformes > Gobionidae > Gobiocypris > Gobiocypris rarus. The sequence continues at coordinate 26,466,694 of CM040920.1, forward strand.
GGTTGAGAATTCTGCGGAGGGGTGGGGTTGAGTCTGCTGGTATGGGTGGGGCCAGCTCCAAGGCCCGGGCGGCAGCTAGGGTTGCCAAACTTTGGAGGTCAAAGGTCAGCATGTCGTCTTCTGCACAAAATGTGAAGAAATAAAATGATTAAAGGAGAAATCACATTATCCGAATGACAGAGAAGAGGAAGCTACAGAAAGACATCTGCCTAGGGCAGGGGTGTCCAATCCGGTTCTTGGAGGGCCAACTTCCTGCAGAGTCTAGCTCCAACAAGCCTGCCTGGAGGTTTCTAATAATCCTGAAGACCTTTGTTAGCTGGTTCAGTTGTATTAAATGAGATTTGGAGCACACCTAAAGCACAATTATTAATGGAATAGTTCACACAAAAATGAAAATTCTATTATCATTTACTCACCTTCAAGTCATTCCAAACTTGTATGACTTTCTTTCCTTTGCGGAACACAAAAGATATTTTGAAGAATGTTGGTAACCAAACCATTTTGCATACCACTGACTTTCACAGGACAAAATACCTTCTTTTGTGTTCAATGGAAGAGCACACGTCATGAGGGTGAGTAAATGATAACAATGTTGTCTGAGATGCGCCAAGATGTGGTCACATGTTTTCTGACCCTTTTCAAATGTTGCGAACCCTGTTTACATGTGTATTTGTGGGAATCACTTGAGACAGATGTTAATGTCATGTGTAAACCGAGGCCTCTGTCTCTCCATATATATTCAAAAGTGACCTAGCAAAACAGACATCCAGCCTGTCCCAGTAGATGCAAGCAGAAAAAAAACCTGTGAAGGAGCAAAAATAAAAAGAGAGTGGAAGAGAGAGAGAGCGAGAAAGAGGAAAGCCTCAAACGGTACAAAGCCGCCTCTAAGCACGCCGCTGTTTCCTGACAGCACTTTGTGCTTTCAGAGGCTGAATGAGCAATGATGATAGCTATTAACCAGAGAGCTTATCTCTGTACATGAGGCTTAGATGCCAGGAGCCATGTTACAGAGAAAAAGAGAGAGAGGGAGAGAGAGAGAGAGATGAAGAAGGGCGAATTCTCAACATTTATCACTGTCATTAGGGCAGGCCACATGCTCAGTCTCCACTCAGCCAATGAGGCTTGAATATTCATGACAGCCAAAGCTGGCCTGGGGATACTGAGAAGACTGCATGAGTGTGTATGTGTGAGTGTCTGTGTCTGTGTTAGCGGGCATCCACAGCTCGCTATTCTGTTGCGTCACTGCAAGGCAGGGGCACAGTATGAGATCGGCGAGGAGAGACACTGAATAAGGGGGGAAAGAGGGAGGGAGGGAGGGGAGAGAGGCAATAAGAAGTAAAGTGTTTATTGAGCTATCTATTTATTCGCAAACATCCCCTCATTACTAACATGGAAAGAATCCAATTTTCTCCTCCGAGGGGAAATGCACGGTGCACGAGCAGACCTGCGCGCAGAGGGCAGAGAGCAGGAGGAGATCAAAACCAAACGAGAGGACAGGAGAAGAGGGTGGTGAAAAATGTTAGAGGGGGAAAAAAAGCTTTTTGTAATAAAAAATAAAGCTTATTTGAAAGATTGTTAGGTCAAGTTTTTTTTAAAGTTGAATTTCTTTTAACAAACACAAGGTGCTCATAACACAAAACGCCGAAAACAGCAAGATGTTGCAACAGTCAAAGAGATCCTTCTAGTACGTTTTTCAAAGAAAGATTTGGTTGAACAGCCCCTTAAGATTTTTTTCATGACAATTTAGGACATTTTCCCCACTAAATTTTCAGTCACAATGTTTCAAGTTTTATGTTTTTTCCCATTATTCACAATGGTGATTCTCATTATAAATGGTGATGAGAAATTACTGTTATCATCATGGTAGTATTTCTTTAATTTATACAGATGTAATACTTTATATACTGAATAAATACTGTACAATTTATAATAATAATAATAAAACAATGCAATTCTTAGCATTACAATAATGAGAACTGGGGCAGAAAATGTTCTTAACAGTCATGTCAAAATATATTTTTAAAAATCCTAATGGTTCTAAAAATGGGTCTTAATGGGTCTTAATTTTATATTTAAATAAGTATAAATAAAATGCTAAACCTTCACAATAAGGTTTTATTATTTAACAGTAGTTAGCATGAACTAATAATGAACTGCACTTCTACAGCATTTATTAATCTTTGTTAATGTTAATTTCAACATTTACAAATAGATTATTAAAATCGAAATTTGTATTTGTTAACATTAGTTGATAATGCACTGTGGAGTAACATGAACAAACAATGAACAGCTGGATTTTTATTAAGTAACATTAACAAAGATTAACAAATACATTAACAAATGTATCGCTCATGGGTAGTTCATGTTAGTTAATACAGTAACTAATATTAACAAACTTAATTAAACTTTATTGTAAAGTGTCAGCAATAAAACGCAAATCTTTTAATTTCCCATCATTTTCTAAATTTACTTAACGGTACTGAATTACTACTTTAGATACTGACTAAATACTTTACAATTTACAGTATATTAATAATACATTTAAGCATTAGAGTAATGAGAATTGGGTTGGGAAATGTTCTTAATCGTCATGGAAAATGTTAATGTAAAAATATATAACACATAGAAAATAAAACATTTCTTTTTGTGTTTGGGGTGAAATGTGACCTGGACATGTTCTTGACACATTCTGTTAGATTTGCCTAAAAAGGGAGGGAGAAGAGCGAGAAATGTGAACGACAAGTTGTACAGGCTTTAAAAGAATTATAGTCGCATGAAGGAAATCTCTCAGCTGAAACGCAAAGTGAGAGACAAGTGAACAGAAAGAAAAAAAGAATGAAATACAAGACGAGGAAGACTGGATTATGGGGGTCTGGGAGGGTCTTTGGTTTCCCACCTGGCTGAAATCATTGTGCCACTTTTAGCCCTGTGGTGGTCTTTTTGAAATCGATGCCCATCGGCCTGCCGTAATGAAACCGGTGGGGACCAGAGCCATGGAACGGCGCATGGATAGAGTGATAGAATGAAAGCAAGACGTACAAGAGGCTGAGGCCCAGAAAAGAAATGAAAATGATAGAGGGAAGGAGAAAAGACAGATAACACTCTCTCAAAGCATTTAGCCAAGAGATCTGTGGAAAAAGAGAGTGGTGATATCACCGACCAATCAATAACAACTACCAACAATACTTCAAAGAACCTCTCAAAATCTATATAATTTTATCACACGTTATTTGTCCGAACTTCACAATACCCATAACACCGCAAGGAATGTTAGCAGAGCGCCAGAGACGTCTGCCATAGATAAGGATGCTTGAAATCAAATCGGTAAATCACTGAAGAGTAAACCCAATCGCATATGAAATCTTTAGCCGGCGAGAGACTGGGTCCTGACAGCCCGCGCGGCCGCCTCACCTCCAGTTCTTTAATAATTCAGAGGCGGGCGTGTTTATTGATGACTTCTTCCCCACTGCAAAGAGCTTCATCATATTCTCTTATTAGTCCCTTTAGTGCAGCTTGCTTAGACAAGAATTACACAGCAGATTACATTCCTGTTTTAATATGGGCAGAAAACACACACACACACACACAAACAGCTAAAACGATGCACAGCGCCAAATGTGGTTAGACTTTTTTCCTGAGCGGTGTGAGAGTTGGGGATTTCTCAGCTGCTAGAGGATGCTGGCGTAAATAAAAACATCCTTTGGCAGGGATACCCTAAACGGTCCCTGGAAAAGCAACAAGCCTTTAAAACAGCGCTCACAACAATGGGGCCTAATTAGCCGACAAAAACGCTGTTGTCCTGAGAGGAAAAAGATCAGCTGTTTTTACTATTTCATCAACTTCGCACTGTGGGACTCAGAGAGCTGTGGGAAAGCGCCAGAGCTTTTTTTCCATCTAAAATGAGGCTTATAAAAGTGATCAAACAGGTTTGAGGAGCAGGGGCAGGGGAGCCGTCCCTCAGGATGAGTGAGTGGACACAGTCCAATCCGGCAGACCCGGGGGGAGCTAGCTATCATTAGAGCTGCCTTTTAAGACAGGCTAAAGCCCTTTAAAAACACGGCCCCCTCCTCACCGCTACGTCTTAGTCTCTCCCACAGGAAGTGCTGAACCCCAAAAGACGGGGGAGCATTTGATCTGTAGGCAGGAAAAGAAGGCAGGAGTGCGAGCTTGTGCACAGTTGAGTGAGCGAGTGTGTGTGGGTTCCTATGAAATTGGAAAGCTGGACGGTCAGCTGAGAGTTAGTGTTTGTGTGTATTTCAGCGTGTCTCTGCACGTATTGTTGAGATGGCAGTATGGGGGGGGGGCTTTGTTATCTTTCCTTCACACAAAGCCTGGAGATCTGGCTGGACTGAAAACCCTATTTTTGCACCTCTTTTTGTGAGGATAGAAAAAAAATGAAAGCCTCCGACATGGTCTTCCCTTGCCGCCTGTATCACAGCACTACAAGGCCACTCATGCAAATCAGTGATGAGAAATTGTGTGATTGGGCATGCTTTCTATTGTGATAAGAAAGAACAGAACGGCCATTTCTCTGGCTTTTTAACTACCTTTTGTAAACCTGTCGGTGCAGGAAATGTTACAGGATGGACAGTCTTCTGAAACTGTGGGAGTTGATGTGATGATGGTATACATTTGGAAGGATGTAACAAAATGAGATTGGGGTGTGACTAAATAAGGACTCTCCAAAGGGAGCCACAACAAAAGGTCGGTATGGTCTTCAAGGAGTAGTTCAATTTAAAATGAAAGTTACCCCATTTACTCACCCTCAAGACATCCTATGTGTATATGACTTTCTTATTTCTGATGAACACCATATTTATATATATATATATATATATATATATATATATATATATATATATATATATATATATATATATATATAAAGTAAAATATCTAGCGTCCGCCAAACCCAAACAGCCTTCCATGTTCAACTTACGGAAAAAGCATACCTGCGTGACATATGATGTCAGACGTAGCATAAGCATTTTGAACTGCGAGAGGCGTTACACTTTCTGCATATGTTGAATACGGAAGGCAGTCTGGTGTAAGCTAGATATTTTACTTTATAAAATTTTAAATATGGATATTTTTTTTACAAAACCCCATCGATTCGCTTCAGAAGGCCTTTATTATCCCCACGGAGCTGTGTGGAGTACGTTTATGAAGGATGGATGCACTTCAAACTCAATGGACACAGTCACTGCCATTATAAAACTTGGAAGTATCAGGATATTTATTAATATAACTCCGACTGTGTTCATCAGAAAGAAGGCTTGAGGGTATCATGGGGTAATGTTCATTTTAGAGTGAACTACTCCTTTAAAAGTACTCATAAGTATGTACTTAAAAGTTCTTTTTTAGGTGCAAGTATATTTGAGCACTTTTCAATAGTCTAAGTTATACAAGGAGAGGAGCTTGCATACATAGTAGAAGATTTCTTACAACAAAAAGAAAACGATTTAAGACATTATGTTTTCAATTTACATCATCAGTGTCATCTATGGCATTTTGTTTTGTTTTTGAACACGTTTCAATAGCCACAAAAGTTAGCAAGCTCTTTTTTTGTTGTGTTATATTGTTGACTCCTCTCTTTAAGGGTGAAGTTTATTGTGAAGATGTCTAGGTTTTGGTATAGTTTTTATGTTGCTTACCCCTTTTGAGTGTTTGATTAGGGGTTTGTTCTTTTATAAACAAATTTCTATAGGGAATTATATCTCATTACTGGACCTCAATGTTGCCAGGCAAAATCCTATACAAATTCCCTTATAAAAGCTGACTCCCCTGAAAATGAATAATGTTCATAGAAATGAAAACAGTACGAATTTATGAATCAACAATTGTTAAAACCCAAACTGATCAACTGGTAATCTGAATATTGGGGGGCATATGTGTATGTTCTTCCTTACCTCCATTCTCTCCCATGTTGTTGCTCTGCTGTTGGGATCGCTCCAGCTCTGCCAGTTCACTCAGTAACTCTATGCCATAATTAGGGGCCACTGCATTCCCAGACACAGGTACAGGGGCCGTCATATGGGCATCTCGCGTGGCACACAGTGCTGCTGCGATGAGCAGCTCAAGGCTCCAAATGCAGCTCCCGGGGTACTGATTCCCCAGGGCAGCGGGCACAGGGCAGGGGGAGAAAGGTGGCGAGGGTGAGTCAGTGGGTGATGTGCACTCATCCTCAGCGACCCTCTCTGGGTCGTGCTTGGTAGGTTCCACAGACTGTGAATCCTGAATGGTGGTCACAGAAATCTGGACAGAGTCTTGTAGCTCCTCATCCTGCTTCTTGTTGTCTTCAGCTGGCTCTGGACTCTCTATTCCACTAATCTGGCTATTGGGGATTGTGGTTGCCCGGTCGGGATGGGCGTCCATTACTGTAGAGTCAGTAACAGCGCAAAGGGAAGTTTGTGAGAAAGTGGCATCCACCTGTCCTTCACCCACTTGTCTGTCTGTTTCTATCACTCCACCCTTCTCCGCTACATCCTCTACTTCCTGGGACATTCTAGTAGGAGAGACAACACCAGTGGGGCAAACAGGCTCCTCCCCTTTCGGAGAAAGTGGGTGGGGCTGAGGCGCAGGTTCTGCAGGTTCCGCTTGCTCCGCCTCCAAGTCGGCATGCTCAGCCAATTGGACTTCCTGAGGGGAGGGACCACCCTTGTAACCCATGGTGATGGCGGGGTAAGTGTAGCCAGGAGGGAGATCTACAGGAAAAAATGAGAATAAAACTGATTGAGTGTTTCCATAAACACTGATGTTAGTTTGGGCTTCTCAACCTTGTTTGAAGTCACTCTATTACAAGCATAAAGATTTAACTGCTCCTGAAACACACTTCAGCGCACAGCGAACCAGCAACCCATTACCATTCATTTGTAATACACATCACAATATGACCTTGTCAGTTAAGGGGCACGGCCCCCTGCCGCTGAAGTGCAGAGAGGGGTGATATATATGCTGTATACAGAAGCATTAGCGACAGTGTGTACCATTCGTTGCGTTTATCTAGTATAACTCACACACATAATGGAGCCGGCGCCATAAAGGCTATGGCGCAGGCATGAGCGAATTTTCCATGAATATTGAATTATGTTCAAGTTGTTATGGATGCAGTGTGTGCGAGAGAGAAAGAGTGCACGGAGGAATGTTTGTGTATAAATTAGTCTTTAAGTGAGAGTGTGTATTCGTCTCGTCCGCCATGTGAGTGAAAACGATTGCACAGGGAACGCTGCGTGCATGAAAGAGTGAGTGTGCGTGTGTGTGTGTGTGTGTGTGTGTCTCTATATGAGATCTGCAGCATAGCTGGGTATATTGATGACAGCATGGTGTCTGGGTGTGATTGCACAGCCAGCCCTGTCACCTCAGCGCTGTGTTATTGATGGTATCCATCCGCCAGATGAATGCGTATCCCTCCGCCAGCCAGCACCCAAGGACCTCTGAAGGATAAGAGAGGCCCTGTCTGCTGTCTCACTGACCTCCCTACTGTTTTCTGTCTGTCTCACTCATTCCTACCCCATACAGCAAGCCGTTCTCCACGGAGTCTATGCTTTCTTGCACATACAAATGTGTCAGAAATGGATACAATGGTGCAAAACCAGTGCTTATACTTCCATTTATATTAACAGGCTGATTGTCTTCAGTAATCAAAGGGCAACAAGTCCTTCAAAAGCTCTGTGTATCTTATCTGTGGCGAAATATCTCTCTCTTCTGTTGTCCGTCCCTGTGGTTGCGGGGTTTTTCTACTCTGCCATCTCTTCTCTTCTTTTTTCCCCTTCTCTCCTTCACTCCCTCTCCCCCAGGGGTTTGTGGAGCCAGACGCAATGGCAAGACCCTAACCTTGAGAATGAAATGAAATGTTCCAGTCTCTTTCCTCTAGTCGCTGTTTTTTTTCTGACTCAAATATGAGGGCAGTGGGATAGGAAGCATATTAGTAAAAAGCACTATTTTGGCTTTTATTCTATGCTTTATTCTGTTTACCCTTTTTTTTTAAAGACTGGATTATACTCCAAACAAACCAATCCACTGCCTTTTTATGGTTTGACTCATGTTAGCATGGATTCCATCAATATGGAAATTTTGGCCAAAACTGATGATATCAATAACCAACATATTAGCTTATATTTCAAATATAAGCTCATTGCAAATTCTATGTTATTATTTCTGTGATATTTTTATTTGTTTTTTTGGAAAATACAACTTACAAAATACTAGTGTACCATGGAAAAGCTATTTCTTGATGATCATTTGTCTATAAATGTCTATATGACACCAATGATATTAGCAAACATAAACAGAAGCTCAACCACGCTTGCTTGGCGCGTGAGAAAAAAACTCAACCTCATTGGTTCTCGCACGTCAAGCAAGCATGCTTGAACTTTCATTTACATTTACCATATCTGATGTGTGGATTGATGAATGTTTATATGTGAATAAAAGCCTAAATTAAATTTGTTCCTTATATAAAGTCTCTTCAGAAAATGTTGACTACACTGCTCAATTCATATGGATTCCTTTTACGATCTCTTTATAACTTTTTAGAAGCGTCAAAGTGGTTGTTTAGAACGTCAATGGAGGGACAAAAATCTCTCCGATTTCATTAAAAATATCTTAATTTGTGGTCCAAAGATGAACGAAAGTCTTACAGGTTTGGAACAACATGAGGAAAGTAAATTATGATTTTTGGGTGAACTAACCCTTTAAGACCAAGCTGAATGAACCCTGAAAGTGGCACTCTCAGCTGTTATGATATGGTTTAACTTACTAGCATCTGCCTTTAAGTAAACAAGTTGTGCAAACATTATGAGACCTAATTAATATTAATGAGCCAAGCTTAAAAGGTATATGAGTCCTATTCCCACTTTTCATATTATTACTACACCCCTGCCACATATGCTCACAATAGCACCCATCTACAGGTAAAACCCCACAATGCATTTTTGTTTCTGTAAGTATACTAAACACATTCGCTGAATAAACGTCCTACTGAAATAACAGGCATGAATGCTGCTGTTTTCCCACTCACCAGGCTCCAACGACTGAGGGTAGTCCTGTGGCGGCTGGCCCTCTCCCCTTTTGTCCTGGGACTCTGCGGGTTTTGGCAGGTGGTGGGGGGTGGCATGGGGGCTGAGTGCTGGGGAACAAGGGGCGGCCACGGCCGGGCTGGGCTCAGGGCAGGGTGTGCAGGGCGTACTCTTGAGGTGGGACCGCGGGGCGGGTGAGCGACAGCAGGGCGAAAGACGAGAGGCGCAGCCCCCAGGGGACGAGGAGGAGGGGGGCGGTTTAGAGGAGGGGCCAACGGAAAAAGGCTTAGTGTGCTTAGGCGTGCGGTGCTCAGACGATCCCTCAACTAGATCGATGGGGGGATCCTCAGGTTTCCTCTGAAGAAACAGGAAATACAAACAGGCTTCAGACACTGTCTAACACAGAGCACCCCAGCAACATTATTTTCTCACAACTGAAATGCATTTATAGTGCAAAAAAGGATACTAACATGGAGCTAGTTATGATTCAGTCACAGGTTTCTTGCATAACGGCATGCACCAGGGACACAGTACAATGGGTGCTAATGATCCACTGTTCACTTGCATTCTGCTCTGCTTCTTTGTACAAAAGGAGCCAGATAAAAGCCAGAATCCTGCCCCGTTCCTGAGAAGAATCCCACTCTTTCAAAACTTCCAACATTTAAATGTGCTTTGAAAATGAAAGCTGGCCGTTCTATGGCTATAACTGCTATGAATTTCTGAGAGCAGGAATAGCAGGCTTTTCATAACCTCAGGCACCCTGGATAGGCCTTCTGAAAAACGCAGGACTTCAGTAGAAAAATAGCTGTTGGGAAATCACCTTGAGTGGTACGAGGAAACGTGGCTAACCATGTAAGTGTGCTTTCTCCTTCATGTGTTACCTGTGAGTGACTGTGTCTGTGCGCCAGCTCCATTGCCTGTGCCGCACGGTGCTGCTGGTGCTGATGTTGCTGCAGCGCGTAGAGTTCCTGTTGCCGTAGAAACTGGGTGCGGGAATAGACAGCGGGATGCTGCATGTGTGAGGCGGGCCCTCGGGCTCCGTAAACAGGGGGCCACAGTCCCTGCTGCTCCATTACATCTACAGAGAGTGAGAGAGAAAAAGAGAAAGGAATGAGAAAAGAATGAACAAAGGTTTTTCTTTTGCCTCAAGGCAAGTCTCAGTTATCACTCTGAAGGCCTATTGATTTACGGCTATAAGATTCCACTCTTTTTCCGTCCCTCTTTTCTTCTACTCTCTTTTTTTTTCTTTCCAAAAGTCATCCTCCATCCCCAGGGGAAAAAAATCCCCTTTATATTTCCACATCTCTTTCCTAATCATGTAACACACTCAATTCGTGGGCAGAGAGAGAATGCAAACTGCTTATTTTTACATCGTCTGTCCCTTGCACTCACCGTTAGCCTGGCAATACCACAGCAGATTAACACAAAACGACGGTCACCAGTGAGCTCACCAGCCACACTTGCCTCATCTCTGGCTATCGCATGCCGCAGTGCCAGTCAAGGCGATTCAGCGCTGCTGTCTCAAACTGTCACATGAATGTGGCTCCTCTGACAAGACCTTCCTGACAGCCTGCTGAGAGCGGGCAGGAAGGGTCTACTCCCAAATGGCCCACTCATTCACAAGAGCTTGGGTTGGGTTATAATACCCGTAATAAGGGTTAGGTGATGGGTGTTGGCCTTAAAAAGGAACACAGATGTTATACCCAGAGACAAACTCTTGAGGAAAGGAGACAGACATGGATGCATTAAGGTCACCCGTTATCTTGGCCTCACAAGGGAGCACCCGCTGGCCACCTGATGCATATTACATGCAAAAACAGCAAGTGTTATCTAAAATTACCAGTTCCACTATGATTGACTGACACTAAGTGACAAAGTTGTGTTTACAAGATACTGGGTTCATATAACGAGCAAGGATTAAATGAATCACTGGATTTGGTAAAGTTTGCCAGGTTAGTGAATCAAATCTTGGAACATAATATCAAGTTAAAGTTCGCCCAAAAATGAAAATTCTGTCATTTACTCACCCTCACGTTGTTCCAAAATCGGTATTACTTTGTTTTTTTCTTGAACACAAAGATATTTTGAAACAATGCAATGAAAATATATTTAGTGAGTAAATGATACAAGACTTTTCATTTTTGTGTGAATGATTATCACTTTAACTAGAGAAGCTGAAACGTGAACCAGACTTAATGCTACAAGTCAAAGTCTGCGTACATGTGACTAGGCATTTTACAGATGCACTTTTGTGCTGTTTAATCGCTAAGCGAACAGGATATTTGAAAGGAGTCGGTCATTTCTATAACAAGCTGATCAGATAGGAAGGACGGAGGAAGGGGGGAGTGAGGGAGAGAGTGTAGAGGGATGAAGTGCAGCTGTGCAAAGCACTTAGTCTCAGCCTTGAGCCTCAACCCACAGAAATTTCAACACAATATGTTTTTCTTTCAGCCATTCGGTTTTGCATGCTGCATATTCTCCGCCCCTCCTTCCTTGATGTATGGCAAGGACCTTTGTTTGGGAAAGATTACTGGGACAGGGTTATGTTTCCCTAGGGAGGGATCCAATGGATGCACTTCCCTTCTTTGTTGCGGAAAGGGGAGTGTGACGCTAAGGAGCAGAGAGCTAATTAAATTTCACAGCCAGTGTGGGGAGGAGGAATGCCGAACAGAGGCGCACAGCACAGGACAGCAGAGCACAGCACAATACAGCAAAAAAGCCATGGAAAGATGCGCCGCACAGCAAGGCACAGTATAATAGGGCGAAAAGACATACAGAGATGCACAACAAATCAAAGCACAATGCCAGAACTGTGCAGACACGATAGCACAGCCAAACACAGCATGGCATGACAAGGCATGATGCAATACAGTTTAAAACCATTAAAGACATGCTAAGAATACCATATCCTAACTTTGCTCAGGCATCATGGTGTACCAGAGAATGACACAAACTGATGGCATGAGCTGATCCTAAATATTGCTTTGGTTTAAAGTACGATAACTCAGTGTTCAGGTAGAGTAGGAATGTGTTGTTATTAAAATTTTAAATGCTACAAGAGATTTTATACAGTATGAATAATTAATATTCATTCTGAGATTTGCTAAAGATTACATTTGACAGTGTTATTAAATTATTAGTTGCTTTTAAAGATAAACTTTAAGTGAGCATTAGATGACTTCAATGGTAATCTGAAGGGCTGCATGCAAATTTAATTATATTGATATTGACCAAAACAAATACATTTAAAAAAAATTATGTTGGCCAATAACTGATATATATATAAATCCTGTATAGCAATTTAAAAGTAGTAAAAAGATGTTCCGCTGTGCAAAACGAACAAAACATTTTTGATCCCTAAATTGTTATTTTTCCCTGTACCCCTCGCAATTCTCAGGTTCCACACATTGTCGCAAAGGAGACAAACTCTTAAAAGCCCACCTGGGCCAAATCTGCTGCCATGCGAACAACGTATTCATACAAATTTAATCTAAACCAACAGACCCTGAAACGTACACCCACACAGTGACTTTAGATCTCCATTTCTCTCACTCGCACGCGCTTATCTATGCATACGCCCCCCTTCCCCCCCCACACACACACTCAAAGTCAAATACGCAAGCTATCTACTTGAAATGATAATTTGTTTAAACAGTTTGAATAATTCCACTTTGCGCATTCAGAGTGTGCATTAGGGCCGCTTGTGAAACTGTTCCCATTAAGTCCATACTACAATGTGCTGTAAATGCCTGCTTGGCTTAGTGAAGCGTTTCACAATAATGATTACAGAATGATACAGGGGCAGAAGGGGATGAGATGGAACTGTGCAGAGGGGGAAGGGACATTAGACCCAAGGGGAAGGAATTCAGTGTAGAATTCTGCAACAAAACAAGTAGACAGACTGATCACAGATTCAATTGCTGTAACTGTCTTGCTGTTAAAGGAAAAGTTCAGCCAAACATGACATTTCTATTTGATCATTGAATGAAGGGGAAAAAGAGGTGTGATGATCCTTCAAAAATCAGCTTTTGTGTTTGTATGGTCTTTGAAATCATGTGTAGCTGAATCACCTCCATACACTTCATACACTAGCCTACTTGACAATAGCATTGTTGCTAAAAAAAATAACAACCAAAAAACGCATTTCCTGGGATATTTAAAATGTTGCAATTTTTGGGAAATGTACCAAGGTGATGGGTGGCAGGGTGGGCCGCTGGCTCGGTAGGCAATACCACTAGGGCGGTGGAGGGGTCCTGAGGCAGGGGCAAGACTGGCTGCAAGGGGCTGGGCATGGTTGCAGAGAAGCCTGGGGTCAAGTTCTGGTGCAATGCTGCATGACTGAGACCTGAACAGAGACATGGAAAACTGCTTAATGATGAAAGATTTCGGCTTAAGTTTCAATACTAATGGACAATTCATTGATTATTTAGTAGGGTAAAACTAATTAAACAACACATGCAGAAATTCAACAAGACCATGAAGTATATTGTAATCTAATATCATCAAAACAGTAAAAACAGATGGCATTTGCTCACCATAAGAATGACCCATCCAAAGGGAGGGACTTCCTGTCCGAGGCATCCAGTGATGATGGGCGGGGTGGGCGTGAGCAGATGGCTCAGTGCCTAATTGGCTACCGCCTGGCACAATAAGGTGTGAGGTCAAATCTCCATGGCAACTACTGGAGGGGTGGATTCTGGCAAACTCAACTCTGTCTTTGTTTTCCCTGAGGGGAGGCCAATGGCACAATGTCACTCTCTTAGTCAGTAAAACTACACTGCAGCATGCTAAGTCTACAGGTTGATCTTTGGAAACATCATATAATTAAAAGCCATACCTGAGGAGGATTTCTCTCTCTCTGTCAAATGGAGGCCGTCCAAGCTGTTCCTCACAGACTCTCTTCCTGTCTTCATCCATCTCCCGCTCCAGCGGGTACATTGGGCGTCCAACACCTAACACAAAACAGTTCAGCACCACAATCAGAACACCCACAACTGACCGAAAACCTAAGACCATCCTGTGGCAAAAGTCTCAGTGGCTGTGTCTGAAACCGAAACTCCCTGCTTCGCTGCCCAGTTAGTCATTGACTCAAAGATACCTATAAAAAGATCACCTTAAACCAACTAATTTGCCTTTAGTAATTTAACAATGTCACTTGTTCAGATAACATTTATATTCTTTTAATCAAATGGCAAACCAGAGGTACAGAATAGTGGGAGATCACAGGCACCAAAAAATACATTATTGTATTCATGTCTTTTTTATCTCTTTATACTGCCTATAAAAGCAGCATTTTCAGGTATCAGACACAGTCAAGGTGTTGCAACTGGGTAATAGCTATTCAACATTTTATAAACAGGTGGCAGCTAATTGTCATCCTAAATTTGTACAATCTTGGCATATGTTTATCTGAGAAGATATTGTACACTGTGTGAAGATTTAAGAGTAATTTGGCAGTCACCGTAACACCTAATAAACACAATATGGCAAGGTTACACCTACAAACATCAAGGGATGACAAGTAGTTTGGATTAACAACCCCAAAAAATCTTATCTGTGACCAATCCTTTAATCACAAGTTTGTTTTTTTACATGTGAAGTTTACAAAAGTTCGTCAAACATATCCAGTACGGTGAAAATTTATATATAGCTTGTTAGAACACACACTTGTACACACACACCAGACCTCTTGTTGTGAGTCGCTTACCCTTCATGCTGGGCATCACTCTGCTATGGTGGCTGTGGGTGGGATGCCCGTCTGGCAGGCGACACGGGGGCTCTCTTTGCCTGGCAACGGCCACCGCTATCCCTACAGGGGGCTGTCGCACCTCGCCCTCCCCCTGAGCTTCCCCTGAGTCTTTGCCCGCCCGCTCCGAGCGCTCGTTCTCCCCAGATGACGAGGATCTCCTGGGTGGCAGGGTCTGCTTCGCCTCCTGTAGAGCACAGCTCGAGCCGCTTCCACTTTTCTCGCTTCTCTCGTTCCTCTCGCTCCTCTCCCCAGTTACTGCCCCCTGCTTGATGCAGCCCAGGCCACCAAACGGGCTCTTCTGAGAGAACAGCAGTGGTTGCTGGCTGCTGTACTTCATCAGACTACTCATGGCATTGCTTTCGGGTCCCTGGGGGCCCAGTGTGGCCTCCTGCGGGGCGGTTAGAGGGGGAAGAGGGCCTTGGTCCCCACGTGAAGTCTGGGAAGCAGCACCCAGAGAGTTGTAAGCCTTGTGCAGTTCTCCATCCAGCCGTGCAGGGTGTCCTCGCACCTCCCAGGAGGGATGAGTGCCAGTCTGATGCCCGCTGAATGCCTGTGACGCCGACTCCAAGTCCATCTTCCTCTTGTCTTGTGCGCTGTTGCTAGGCTCCAACTCTGGACCCTGTCCACCAGTGCTAGCCCTGTTACTGTGCTGCTGATGACGTATCCGTGCAACTCTTTGACTGTTCCTCTGAAGAGTACACTCAATCTCTGTTGCACTTTTACCTTCGGACGACGCCCTGTTCGACGGACCTGAGTGGGAACAGTCCCGGAAAGGTGGAGTGCTGGCATAAATGCTACTTTTAGCTTGATGACCACCCTTCGTCCCCTGTGGCAGAGAGGGACGGAAGGCATCAGATTCCTCAGTGCTGTCCAAACTACATGAACGAGCCGAGTGGGGATGCTGATTCTGACTGTGCTGAACCTCGTTTGTGCGTGAATGGGGGCCCGGGGGCCAGTCTGGGCTCTTGTCTGCTTTGCCATATGCGTGTTGCTGCTGGGAAGATTTTCTTTGGCAGCTACTCGGGGGAGGCAGTAGGGTAGCTGCTCGACTTCCACTGCTACTCCTCTCAGGAGTTTTCATTTCTTTCCCTGCACCACCCCCAACCATCCCACCTCCCACACCTCGACAGTGAGGGTTTCCTAGCTGGAATGGTCCACTGGTTTTGTCTCCCAGCGGCCCCACAGAGGGCACAAACGTAGGCCCTGTCACCTCAGAGTCCCTGCCAAGGCTCTTTTCCTGAGCAGTTGGCATGGTTAGTGGAGCAGGGGGTGGTGGGCAGAAGAGATCTGGGTGGTGATGATGAGGATGATGATGATGATGGTGTGGATGACTCGGGTGCAGCCAGGATGCTCCCACGGCAGAGCCTAGGCCCAGGGGAGGGGGCATGGAGTAGGGCACTGGGTGGGCATGGCCCAGCATTGCACTGTGGCGAAGACAGTCTGAGGCCGGCTCACTAATTCGCATCTCTCCACTGACCCCATCCTTGCAACAATGACCATCTCCGCTGGTCTGCCTGACAGTCCCCAGACCTGGGGCCCCCGGCCCCACACAACTGGGCAGGGAGCCCCTGGTTGTGGCCCCTGGATCAGAGCCATTCTGAGTCTTGGTGCTAAGCAGGCAGGAACTAAGGTGCTTGGGGTCATCTTTGTGCCGAAAGTCCTCTTCTAGGCCTTGGGGGTGGTGTTGTGGATGGTGCGGGTGGTGGTGGTGGTGGTGGTGGTGAAGGGTGGGAGGACCGTGATGATGACGATCCTGCTTGGACTCTTGTTTACTCTTTTCTTTGTCTTTTCCTCCGGCTGCTACTCTTCGCTCAGCTACACCTGTCTCTTTGGAGCTCTTCTGGGAAGCTGTGCTCCCAGGTTCCCGTTCACGACTGCAGGAGTCCAACGGGTGGGCGGGAGCAGTCCTAGATAATGGTGGGAGGCTGTGATTTGTGGAGAGAAGGTGGGGTTGCGACGGGAGGCTTCGTAGATAGAAATCTTAGGAAAGAAAGACAAATTTAGACAAATACTTTTACATGAACTGTTTACTGTTCCTTGACAGGAGAAATTGAACCTCACTCACCTTTCTGAGTGTCATAGAAACGGTGCTGTCCATAGAGTACGCTGCTGTTGCCATGGTGATCAAGGGGGCTCATGGACAGGAAGGTGGGGGCTAGACTCCCTGAAAAGCGGGGATACCCTGGGGGTGAGAGAGAAAGGAGAGAGGGGAGAGAACATTGTCAGGATAAACAAATGTAACAAAAGAGAGTGACAGTTTTGGCCTTTTGCTGTGGTTGGACACAGGTTCATGAAGCCCTACAGCATGGTACAACCTTTCCCAGAAACCCCTGCACAAACAA
The DNA here is from genome assembly GCA_023029165.1 of Gobiocypris rarus. Taxonomy (NCBI): domain Eukaryota; kingdom Metazoa; phylum Chordata; class Actinopteri; order Cypriniformes; family Gobionidae; genus Gobiocypris; species Gobiocypris rarus. The sequence goes on from CM040920.1 coordinate 26,483,802, forward strand.
GTTCAGTTCTTTACTCGACATTTATGAGTAGCTCATCTAAACAAGAGCTTTTAGAACTTCTGTTTACAATTATTTATAATTACAGGCTTTTTAAAAAAAATTAATCATTATTTTAAAATATTTTTTAAAATATATTTTAAGCTAAAAAGTACTTTTTACAAATATTGTGAATTATTAATATATAAATATCAAGTTTTTGGGGAGTCGCACCACATGACATTTTACAATCTGAACTATGAAAATGTATTTGAATTCAGAAATAAAAGGACGCACATCATAGAAGAGGTGTATTCTCAATGTAGACTCAATAACTAATAATAGTATCAACAAAAAGCTTTGCCTTTAGTGCAAAAAACTATATATATATAGTATATATATATATATATATATATATATATATATATATATATATATATATATATATATATATATAAAGAGACACATATATATATATATAAAGAGACACATTCACAGAAGACAAAAATACAAGACACTATTTTACAGGCTATGCACACACATTCTACTGGTTCAGAGATAGGTAAATGGCCGCTCAGCTTGACTCTGTCTCTAACTCCAATCTTCAAGGACACTGAACTGTGTCCTGAGATAGTGAAGGCTACAGTGGGGTGTATTTATGTGTAAACTAAGCACATGGCTGAAACCCAACCACAGACTAGCAGAGGTCAATGGCCAGGCACACAAGGGTCACATGCTTAAGCCGCCCACAACACAGAGCTATTATAGCCATCTCTGGTGTGTGTGAGAGTGTGTTTCTGTCTGTCAGTGAAATGGTACTCCATGTGAGGGGAGAGTATCCCGGTGTTTTTTCGAGTGTGTGTTTTCTTCTGTGCATGCATTTGCTTGAGACACCCTGTCCTTGCACACAGTTTAATTGGATGCAGTTAAAAGTTTAACGGTCCAGGGCCAAAGTAAACAGCAGTCCATAATGCTCATCCTCAGCATTCCACAGAGCCATTGTCCCATAGCCTACAAAACACACACACTGTCGTGACCCCATCAGTCCTGACACAATAGGGAACTCTGGAAATAGACAGATGGACGTGCACGATTTATTGATGCCATATCAATCATCAGCTGATATTAGAGACTTTTTATCAGTAACAGTCAATATTCGACATTTAGTTTGCATGCGCTTTTGCATTGCTGTAATATAACACTCATTTGAAATCTTTACAAACGCAAATAATTTAATAACACTATTAAATATAAGATTCAGAAAATCTCAAAATTAAGCTAAATTTTTCATTGTTTGATTTTCTACTGTTAAGTTTTTTTTATTTATACAAAATTTAAGTAACTATTTATGGGTTATCAGCCATAACATTAAAAATAATTGTTAAGATGGACTAGAATGGTCATTTTCGTGCATAACTAAAATGGATTTGGTAACTTGCTCGGCTATAAAAAAAAAAAAAAAAAGAAAATTCTGTCATTAATTACTTACTCTCATGTCGTTCCAAACCCGCAAGACTTCCGTTCATCTTTGGAAAACAAATGAAGATCTTTTTTGATGAAATCTGGGAGCTAATAGACAGCTATGCAAGTGATCGTAAAACTTATTCATATGAATTGAGCGGTTTACAGATTAAATTTAGGCTTTTTTGATCAGAAAACAAACAGAAGCTCAACCGAACCTGCTTGACGTGCGAAAACAAACCGCTTGCTGAAGCGTGATGCGTGACACACAAGAGCGAACCTCATTGGTTCTCGCATGTCAAACGCACATGCTTGAGCTTCTGTTTACCACGACTGATGTGTGAGTTGATGAATGTTTATTTGTGAATAAAAGCCTAAATTCAATCTGTTTATCAAATAAAGCGATCATATCTCTTCAGAAAGTTTTCAACCAAACCACTCATATGGATTAGTTTCACAATCTCTTTATGAAATTTTTGAAGCGTCAAAGTTTCAGTTGTGTAGCTGTCTATGAAGGGACAGAAAGCTTTCAGATTTCATCGAAAAGATCTTCATTTGTGTGCCGAAGAACAAAAGTCTTACGAGTTTGGAACAACATGAGGGTGAGTATTTTTTTTTGGGGGGTGAACAATCCCATAAACCAGCCTTGTGTCTGTGATTGGTGGATGTGATGAACGCACACCTCCTGAACCTTTGTTAAGAATTTCATTATAGTAACAGACATTTGGGGCATGAATTAAACCTTTGTGTAACACATACATCAATAACGAGCAAGAGGGTGAAAGTGAGAAAGAGAGATGTGAACGAGGGAGTGTGATAGAGACAGAGCATATCATTTCAAGAGGCAGATTATGAGAGAGACAGACCGTAAGTGTCTGTGTAGGTACATGTGTGAGTGTGTCTGGAAGAGAGAAAGAGCGATTGAGAGACAAAGGAGCAGGGAAGGAGATCTCCCCCTCTCCTGCCTCTCCTACTAATTGACACCAGTGGAGCGTCCTGCTGACAGTGACATCACAGGGGAGTCCAGATGTGTAATATCAGGCCTTCTGGCTGCACCTGTTTCCTACAGCCACAGAATTTCAATGTTATCGACACACACTTACACAGAGCGCACACATACACACACTCCTGCAGCGTGTGCAGATATAGAGAGACGCACACATTACCGTGAACATGCACTAAGGTGAGGTACAGAGAAATAGAAATTGAAACAGCATATTTAGCAGTCATTTGTAAACGTGTGTATGTCCTTGAGCATGTATACTGTATACACGTAATGTGTATGTGTACACTACAGTTATTAATGTTATTGAAAGTCTCTTATGCTCACCAAGGCTGCATTTAAATGAACACAAATACAGTAAAACTAATATTGTGAAATTTGATTACAATTTAAAGTAGGCATTTTATTTTAAAATGTGATTTATTCCTGTGATGGAAAAGCAGTTCCAGTGTCACATGATCCTTCAGAAATCATTTTAATATGCTGATTTGCTGCTAAAGAAACATCTGTTCTTATTAATGTTGTTTTCAGGAATTTTTTAAAGATAGTAAGTTCAAAAGAACAGCATCTATTTGAAATAGATTTTTTAAAGAAGTCTTTAATGTCACCTTTGATCAATTTAATGCATGTTTGCTGAATAAAAGTCATTTCTTAAAATAAAATAATAAACAGTACCCCAAACAGTAGTGTGCAGTCTCAAAAAGAAGATGAGAAGGAGATAAAAAGGAAATGGGAACTGAACAGACCACCACAGATGATGCCAGACCAGAGGAGAGGAGAGGAGGCAACAATCACCCCAATCCCTCCGTTCCACAATTAATTTAAATGCCAACAATTAGAGCAGAGAAGCACGGCAGTCTGAAAGCAATCACACTCTAATGATGAGCAATAAACACAGTCCAGCAAAGACCATTACAGGCTAGAGTGACGAGACACACACACATAACTAATCAAACACACTTATTGTAAACTACAGCTCCCCAGTCTGAATGAAAACTGTATTCATCTAAATGAAGAATGATGGAGCCACAGGAGCTCAGTGTGCCAGATCAAACTGAGACTGGGCTCAGAAGCCAAGACACTGTTTTTGTTCTGTAAGACTGAGAAGCAGTGAAAAGTACAGGTGGGGAGTGTTGGACAGTATCCCAAACAAAGTCAAAGAGGATCTGTGGTTGCTTGTGTGTGTGTGTGTGTGTGTGTGTGTGTGTGTGTGTGTGTGTGTGTGTGTGTGTGTGTGTGTGTGTGTGTGTGTGTGTGTGTGTGTGTGTGTGTGTGTGTGTGTGTGGGCATGTTTTCGTGAAATATCAGGACACAAATGTGTATAATGACATGGGTATGACATAGGTATTACAAAAGAGGGTGAAATATGAGGACGTTCCCCATGTCCTCACTTTTCAAAATGCTTATAAATCACACAGGATGAGGTTTTTTCACAGAAAGTAAACTGCACAATCTCCTGTGATGGGTAGGTTTAGGGGCAGGGGCAGTGTAGGGGGATAGAAAATACGGTTTGTACAGTATAAAAACCATTACGCCTATGGAATGTCCCCACATTTCACAAAAACAAACGTGTGTGTGTGTGTGTGTGTGTGTGTGTCCATGTTTATATTACATTGTTACATTATTAATCACACAGGATGAGTTTTTTTGAGAAAGTAAAAATGCAGAATGTTTCCTGTTATGGGTAGGTTTAGGGGCAGGGGCGGTGTAGGGGATAGAATTTACAGTTTGTACGGTATAAAAACCATTACGCCTATGGAGAGTCTCCACAAAGATAGTGAACCAGATGTGTGTGTGTGTGTGTGTGTGTGTGTGTGTGTGTGTGTGTGTGTGTGTGTGTGTGTGTGTGTGTGTGTGTGTGTGTGTGTGTGGACTGGTAATCCCTACGGTATGGGGACAAAATGTCCCCACAAAGATGGCAATATCCAAAATCCTTGTCCTTGTGGGGACATTTTTTGGTCCCCATGAGGAAAACATCTTATAAATCACACTAAGTAATGTTTTTTGATAATGTAAAAATGCAGAATGTCTCCTGTGATGGGTAGGTTTAGGGGCAGGGGCAGTGTAGGGGGATAGAAAATACGGTTTGTACAGTATAAAAAGCATTACGCCTATGGAATGTCCCCATAAAACGTGGAAACACAACATGTGTGTGTGTGTGTGTGTGTGTGTGTAAGAGAGCAATAGAGAAGTAATGGTGCTACACAGAACTACCAATCCAATCATATACACAAATACATTAACCCTGGTGAACTGAGTGTCAATGTTTCTTTTATGGAGGTAATTTTCTCTTCAGTCTTTGAGAAATTATAAACAAATAACTTGCTGCCAGTCCATTCCTCCCTCTTTCTCTCCTCTAATTTTAACTTCTAATGACTAATTTCAATTTCAAAATGTGTTATTGCTATAGGACTGTTCAATATAAATAACTAAATCAGTGACACAAAAAAGTACCATTAATAAACCATATTTTAACTAGTCAATCTGTTCCAATCATAAAGAAGTACTGTAAATGTTTCTCAACACCAGCTCCACCGGCACACACGACACAATCATATACCTTTACACACAGGGCACAATGAAGTGCATCAGATTACAGCCTGTCATGTGCATGACAAACTCAACATCCATGTACAGTACAAAACCTACTGCATGTAATGCATCCTACGGGAAGAGAACAATAGAGTCACACAGAGACACTCTAATCTAGCCCTCTAATCATATATATGTGAACAAAGATTCCTGAGGAAGAGACCGTGAGAGAGACCGTGTTACTGTTCATTATTACAATTAAATTATTACAATTACTTATATATTTCCTTTAATTATATATTTAAAATGTGTCACCCTGATTATCTATTCCTTTAAGTCACATTACTTAATTGTTCATTAAAAGTAAAAGCCTTTATGTACTGGTATAATGCATTATAAAACTATTTTAATGCATCAATTGTAATGCACCTTATTATGCGAACCACAGTTATAATACATCATAATACAGAGAGTATAATGAAATAAAACACGACAAACAACCAATTTTAGATGTATCAAGGAATCAGTGTGAATGATAAGATTTATAATATATAACGCATTATAATAAACATTATGAAAACCTTTATTATGCATTTTGCATAAAGGCTTTAAGTACAGAGTTACAGTACATTTTTGTTCAATATATTTACCTTTACTTTTCTAAGCACTACAAAATTGTGCTATATTTTATTTTTGCCATACACATTTATTATGCCATTAAAAGTTTAAACTGATATAGAAAGAAAGCAGTAGAATATGAAAAACAAACAGGGCTGACGCAAAAGCGCCCATCTATCGCACTAATTGAAGCGAAGCTGCAGAATGAAGCAGGCAGACGGAGGGAGGAGAGAGCAGAACAGAGAGGGGAAGAGGGGGAGGAGATCTTGTCAGCTCTGTTAATTGTGAGATGTGCTGAATCAACGGCTGCAGAATGTGGCCACTGTGGCTGGCTGCACAAAAAAAGATGCAATAAGCCACACACGGCCGATTCACTTCGAAATGGTGGTAAAACCACTGTAACGAATACCCTCGGGTGGCTTGTTGCTTTAATGAAATAGCAGAACAGCAATACAATAAACAACGATGATGTTCTATAAATAGTTACATTTATTTTAATATAATAGTAATCGAAAAAAACTATTGTTTCCAGCGAGTAATATAGTTCATTCGCCTAAGGGATCACACATAGTAAAAACAATCTAGATGGAAAACATGCAGCTATCCTGAAGTGCGTTTTAAAAAACAGATTTTTAACTTGATCAGACAAATGTGGTGCTCATATTATATTTTAAAATATCATTTATTCTTGTAATAGCTGAATTTCCAGCAGCCAATAACATTTATCCTTCAGAAATCATACTAATATGCTGATTTGCTGCTCAAGAATAATTTATTATTATTACTAATGTTGAAAACAGTTACTGCTTAATATTTTAGTGGAAGCAGTGGTACTACTAGCGTATCTAAATTTAGAGTCAGGAAATAAAAATAAATAATAAAAAAAGAGAAGCAGATGAAAAAAGATAATGAAAGATGATGGTCTATCGATAATCAATAGTACGAGAAGGTGTTAGAACCTCAAAGCAACAAATGATGGATAAAAAAGAAAGTTTTAAAAGGGAAGAGGAATGGATGAAGGTGAAAAATAGAGAGGAACGAACCAACAAAAAAAAACATTAATGTAGAGGAAGAGTGGTTCAAGTACATCAAGGAGAAAGAACTCAGGTATTGAATGAGTGAGAGATAAAAGAAAGATGGACAATGAGACGTGGAGAAAGAGAATATGCGTATGAAAAAGAGAGCGAGAGAGTCTCGGGTGGCAGATCTGTGCGTTGGCTGGGCGCCAGACACTGGAGTTTGGCCAGCTGGCAACATGCCGATTGGGGCTTCCTGGATTCAGTCCTTAAAAACAATCATTTGGACAGAGTGTGTGTGTGTGTGTGTGTGTGTGTGGGAGAACATATATTTGAGTGGGTGTACATGAGCTACTGTAACCAATTATTTTCCTCTTACTCTCTCATTTATTATGAAATATACAAACTGTCTCCATGTCTTTTCCCAGGCTAAACACACTCCACACAAACACACACACACACACACATTCACAGTCACTGCATGCAACGTGCCAAGCCAAGCCTGGCTTCCTCCACCAGCTGGGACTTCAAAGGTGATCCCCTCTCTGTTGCTTTGAGCCAACTCCCTTGCTCTCATTTTCTCTTTCTCTCTCTCACACAAATGCAGAGCGCAGACCTAACTAACACCTCGCACACTCAAAGTACAAACTCCTAGAATCTTTTGCTGTTCCGACTTCATTTCTACCTGCTCCAGGCGTTTTACATTAACACCCAGCGAAGCACTCAGCTGCACGTTTAATGCCTCACACAACACTTGTTTAGAGGATTTAGAGGGCACAAATGTGTGTGAGTGTGTGCGCCAAAGAAAGAGGGACAGAACGAATGCAAGCATCCTCTGGTCAGGCACAATCACAACCTGATGTTCCTCAGAGGGTTCACACAGATGGGAAAACAGGTGTCCAGGTTGCTTCGATACACACAGAGTCACTTTATTTTTACAGGAAAACATTTATGGATAACTGGATAAAAAACAGCACTATTAAGTCTTAATTCACTCTGACAAACATGCTTAGAATTAAAGGGACCATGTCATTTTAAACGGTATGATTTTCTGTCTTCTATGGAACTCAAAAAGCCCACTATATTCCATTTAATGTAAGTAAATGGGGACTGTGGCAGTCAAGCTCCAAAATAGAATATCCACACACAAAAAAACACACACCATTGAATTATCATAAAAGTGATTCAACCAATGAACTATATTCCACATCTTTTGAAAATATGCGATAGATTTGTGTAAATAAAACCTAAATTTAAGTTCTTATTTACTGAAAATCTTGACTTCCGACTTTGAGAGTTCAAGACAGACCAATATGCAAATGAATCACTATTTTAGGTCAGATCTTTTCATTGATTTATCTAGTTTCACAAAGTCTGATTCATGAACATTAACCGGATAAAACGATTAAATGAAAAGGTCCAACTCAAAAGAACAATTTTGTGAAACTGGATTCGGGTGTCAAATTCAACTTGCTGACTCTGCCATGAAATGAAAATGTACCCTACCCAACAATCAATTTTGTTTTTAAAAGATGTCTAATAGTCGTCCAGACACAGCCCTGACTTCTAGGCTGAAACCAGGCAAAGACAAATTTGGGCTGTCAGTGAAGATGTACCCAAAGAAATGAAAGCAAACACCTTTTGATCACTGTTGACTTTGCTTACATGATGGAATACCATACATCTCGACAAATTATTTTGGCAAAACCAACATGTAACCAAATTCAAGGTTATTTTGGCTAGAAGTAGGTTACTCATAGCTGGATATCGGTTCTATAGTTAAATGAGACCGTGAAATTACAGCTATTGCTTGCTGGGTATTTTCTAAATGCATATTGTTGATCTAAATGCGATTCTTCCATCCATGTGTAGTTGTTTTTTTTTACTTCAAAATGTTTAATTTAAAATATCATAACCGCCATCCAATCAACTAATGGACAGAACCAAGTCCCTGCCCTTATTATTTTCCTTTTTTGATACTTTGATTAATGTTTCACAATACGGAAGAAACTTGTTGCTACTTCCGTTACATCGTAACAGCTCACCAAAGGGGAAGATTATCAGTGAATAGACCTTCCTCGCCCGTTTTCAGCGCTGCGTTTCGTCTTCTGGTATTGTATTTTCACAGCATGAAGGTAAGATAGTACGGATTTATGAATGAACCACTCATTTTAAACACTTCCCAGTCGACTGACATTTATTTTGACATCTGCTTCAAACATTACATTGCTCATGATAACTTTCATTAACTCTACAATAACTAAATCCACCTCACCAGCTGATTACTCTTCAACAGCGATGCCATAGAAATATACAGAGCTACAAAAAAAAACTAAATTCTAAAGATGTCTGTGTGCTTGTTTCTCTGGTGCATAAGACCACAAACTGTTTATAGCCAAAAGAGGAGCCGAGGGGCCAAAAGCCAGAGAACACACACACACACACACACACACACACACACACACACACACACACACACACACACACTCTATAACAACTTAAATTTCAGTCCATTTGCCACAAGCTATAATATGATAGCACAGGTGTAATGTTTGCCACTTTATTTGTGCTTTTATGTCCCTTTTGGAGCTTGACAGTCACTATATGTCAATGCTTAGAAAAAAGCATTGTATATAACTTGTATAGGAAAAAAAACATGTTTTGAATATTTGGAGTATAACTGTTTGAGTCCACTCCATATCTTGTGTTTTTTGTTTGGAAAACACACACACCTCTGGCTGATCTATCTGCCATTGGGCGGTTGGGCGTTTAGGTATCTGGTTATCAGTTAGGTTAAGCCAGCATTTCTCTTCATTGGCTTATTTCTATGATATGACTATAAACACATGTTCTCTCAGACACTCATTTACACAAACACACTGACACACACCTGACCGGGGGAGATAAAGAAGGCACTGAAAAGTGTTGCCTGACCACAAACTGTTCATAGCCAAAAGAGGAGCCGAGGGGCCAAAAGCCAGAGAAGACACACACACACACACACACACACACACACACACACACACACACACACACACTTACACATGCTCAACAGGGTCCGGAAGCCAGCACCTCCCTGTGGTGATGCTTTTAACCATCGGCATCTCTCAGTTAAAACCGCATTCATGTACCCACACAAATCCACACACAGATGCATACCCCGTGTGTTAGAGTCGGTTGTCTGAGCAGGAAGTAGACCGTTGCAGTTGGGTTTAACCGTAAGGGTCACGAGACCCCTGGGCCTGGATGAGGAAACCCCACATCAACCCCCAAAACAGCGAGCTTATGTTAAGCCTCACATTGCAACGTCTCTTGGCAGTCAGATGTCCACAGGAGCGTTGTGACCAGCTCAACTTCCCCATGAAAACCCATTACAATGATGCTCAAAATGCATTTCCTCACCTCTTTTTTTTTTTTTTTTTGCTTTTAAGGTAATTTACTAAATTGCCGACAGACATTACAGCACCATCCTCATAAAGTTAATGAATATTAATTAACAATTTCCCAGACCGCACAGGAGATCCCGCTGCATCCAATCAACTAACGCTTTTCTCTCCTGTCCTCCCCCTTTCACCCCCCTGGCCTAATGGGTCAGGTGGGGCGTCACATCATCGGTAGCTGGACCGTCTCCAGGGGAACGGGGCTGGGGTAATTGCATGGCTCGTTTTGATGACATGCTTTTTATGCAAATGAAGTAGGGAGTGCAGGGACACGGCTGGGGGGAAAACGGAGCCATCCAATCAGTTGCTTCGAGAGGCTAAGCACAATTAAAGACTGATTCAGATAATGAGCTCTTATCACGATGGGGCCGTTTGCATCATTATAGACACATTCTGTTATTAATATTATTGCTATTAGTTTTATTATTATTATTTTAATGGTGATAATCAGAAGCATCATCATTATCTGTATGATTATTGTTATTGTTGTAGGGTTATTGATGGTTTATATAAAGCTCTTTGAATATGCTCTAGGTCGACTATTCCGTCTTTTTTTCCTCTCCCTCTAACTTTCTCATTCTGTCTCGCAGGCGCAGATTTGTTCAGTCATTCAGTTACAGTAGCGCTGGGTGCCAGCAGTAACACCACTGTGTTCGCTGCCAACCACAATTACTGTTCCATTCTGCCAGCTGCCAAGAGCTCCGCAGATACAGAGCAGTTAACCCGCACTGATACACACACACATACACTTGTACGCGGTTGTACACGAATCTGTGAAAATACCAATAGCAAGTGCTCAGCTGTGCATACTATTTAAAAAGAACAGGCATGAGCACGTTAACACAAATACACACTATACTCAGACACACACTAAAGGCATAAACATTTATATGAAGCTCTATAAATGTTTAAAAGAACATATTGCACATTATGGATAGTCTAAATTAATACATAAGCACACAAGGGGAAAACACAATTACGCTAGGATATAAAAATCAGGAATTAAGAAAGGGGTACACTAATATAGCACAGCACAATGAATCTTATACATACTCTAAGGTGGGCGTTTGTCCACTATAGAAAGCATGCTGGGTATTTATACAAGACTAGGATAGATAGATGAATAGATAGATATAAGGTCTAAGAACAATACAGACAGACAGACAGACAGACAGACAGACAGACAGACAGACAGACAGACAGACAGACAGACAGACAGACAGACAGACAGACAGACAGACAGACAGACAGACAGATAGATAGATAGATAGATAGATAGATAGATAGATAGATAGATAGATAGATAGATAGATAGATAGATAGATAGATAGATAGATAGATAGATAGATAGATAGATAGATAGATAGATAGATAGATGATAACCTTCATGTGAGTGGGGGAACCAGATCTGTGACGGGGCCGTGGAGTGAGGTCCAGAGCGATAGGGCGGAGAAGAGGGGGATGATGGGGGTCCGGTAGGATGGGAGGCAGGAGATCCCAGACTGCTGGCCAGAAACGTTCCCATGAAGGAGGCAGAGGAGTTCCCTATCAGTCCACTGCCTGCAAGACAAAATTAAAAAAATGGTTAAAAATCTGACATATCCTCGAAATGACTTGAATTATTGAATTACTGAAAATTATAAAGTGGACCTACAAAATTACAGTGCAGTCATTACAAAGAGAAAATACATTCTGCCTAAAAAAATCATCATAACCAAATTAGACAGAATTAAAGTGCAATTGTGGAGAAAGACTAAAGGAAATATCAAGATAGCAAAACACGTAATGAGAGACAGAAAGTGAGGTATGAGACATTAAAAAGAAAGAGAGAGAGAGTTTTGGAACATAAGCGTGCAGTCTGTTCTCTAAGACACCATTCCCATAATGAAGTCCCTGTGATCACTCTGTTGTAGCCACACACACACACACACACACACACATACACACACACTTTGCGACAAGACCTACAAAGGAGAATAAGAAATAGGCCGTAATACACTCTCAACTAAATGATCATTACCACAGCACACCCAAAAGTGGGCGTCTGTCTGTCCAGCCAGCAGGGACAAATAATGCTAAACGCAAATAAACCGCAACAAACCGAAGTACAAAACAAAAACAAAAAACAGACTTTTAAAATGGAATTGATGTCCATATATAAAATCTGGGTCCTGAGGCAAAACCATGTTGAGAACCACTGACCTATATCACCCAAAACACAGATGCACAAAAAAGAGAGTGAAAAATACAGTGATGGAATGATGATAAGGAAACCCTGGATCGAAGATCATCAAAGAGATACAGCTTTATTCATCCCTGAAGGAAAATGAGCAAGACTTTATACATTCAAGCCAACAAGGGTTAAATAAAGCAAATCCATTACACATGCACAGTACATTTAAACCACATGGAGAAGTCATTACATTTCCAACACATCATCTATCTTTTTTTGTTGTTTTTTTCAACACAGAAAGAAACAAAGCGAATTTGCAACACTCCAATAAGTTTGATTAACCTATATGCTACAGAGGCACCGCTTTAATAAACTTCAGACATAATTTAATTTAAAGATAAGGCAGCTCACCGGAGACGATTCGCTCATGGTGCGATACAGTATATAGAATCATCAAACCAGCTTATTAAACATGGAACTTAATAGAACGAATTGCGCTGAAGACGATGTCTGCACAACATTTACAGTGAAGTCTGTGCAGATGAAAAAAAACACCATGCATGAACACCCTGTTGTTAGTTTCAGTGCATACCACTGTGGTTTCCTGTGCGTCTTCCCCTGACAAAGACCCTGCCCTTGTGTCCTCTAAAACAACCAACACCACCAATTAAACAGCGAGGTGAAGGCGAGTGCGGTTTCATTTCCTAAACTGATAAAAGTTAATTAACGTGGGTGAGAGGGATGAGGTTAAGGAAGACGTTTATGGGTGTGAAATTACTAAATGAGTGCTCTCACAAGATAAACAGAGCACCAGGCCACAGCTCAAGCCCTAGGCAAAAAATGACAGCAAGCAGAAAAAAAGTCAAGAAAGCAGGAAAAGAACAGCGGAATTACAGGTCTGGAAAGACGTTAGGCCGCTGGTGCCGGGGTGGATGCTGAGATCACAGCCGTCAAGACACTTTGTCTCCGCTCACTCACTCACTCGCCTCGGGATGAAAGTAGCCTTTTTTTGCGCTGGTCTAGGAACAGTTTCCCGCTACATGAAATGGTATAATCGAGGCTGCAGAATTTCCAGCACACATTACAGACGTCTTCTCCTCCTTCTTCTCCTCCCAAATGTCCCTACCACCTTCCCACGGGTTCCACTCCCGAAATGAAAGGACTGTGCATTATTCACCAATGCATTATGAATGCGGTCTCTGGGTGGATTCTGGCAAAATCCACCCCTTTCAAATGCACAGTCTTTTCCAGTTAGCTAGGTCAACAGTTAGGACACAACACAAGACTTTGAGAAAGTGTATATATTGTATATACACATTAAATTGAGTCAATTTTTCATCATGTCACATTTTTTAATTATAGTCTATTGTACTAAAACAGCATCTACTTTTACAGAAATTTTGACAAATTTTAATTTTTTTGACAAATTATGTTATATAATATATATAATTTTCTCGTCAACTACATAATTTGTAAAAAAATAATAATAATTTGACTAAATCTAGTTTGTTAGTTCATTGGAAAAAAATGTGTCGATATATATAGCTTTTTCACTCAATATATATATATGTTTTTTTTGTTTTTTTTCCACATTTTTCATTTCAGTGACCTAACAAACATTTAATATTAAACTAGATTTTATTTTTTTAAATCTGCCATTTTTTTCACCTCATATTTTCATAAACTAGCCTACTTTAATTAAAACCTCTGCAAAACAAAAATAAAGAAATAGTTGATGAGATTTTGCGGGAAAACAGGGGAGCAGTTGCTCATTCATGATCTCCTAGCGACTTGGAGAAGCTAAATATTCAATCTATGATAAATTCAAACTGAACGAATGAAAGCAGGGAGAAAGGGAAACCTGATCCACCCTTACGTGACCCTAAATACTCCTGCATGATTCAACTCTGCCGGTTGCCATGGGTAGCCTCAGACAGCACAACCACAGCCCGCTGACACTGACCTTCTGATGGATAGTCTACTGAACACAAAACTGGAAAGCACATCTGAAACTCACAGCAACAGCAATGCAAGTTCCATGCACACAGGTTCAGCCTGGAGGGTAACACAAACAGTGATTACCAGGTTAAAATTATGAAAGCATGAGAGGAAGAACTAATCACTGGATTCAAATAGCACACAGAGACTAAAGTGAACTGTATGCAGCTTTCGATGGGCGTTTTTTTTAGCCAAAATATGCAGTAAAGTGGACCAGACTTTATGCCACAAGTCTGGTTTGCTCTACACCCACTGTACCCAAGCATCTGAACAGAACATAAAGCCCTCGCTCCTCCTCTCCTCTACGCCCTCCGCCAACTTCCCTTTAATAAAATGTTTCCTCTTGTTTGCTTTGCTTTATTGACTTTTTTCTCTCTTTTTTTCCTCCGTCTCGAGCACGCCGTGGGCCGAGCGTCAGCTGCAAAGGCTGGCGTTATTGCCTGCGCCCATCCTACTAACCCCCTCCTCCTCCTCCTCCTCCCACCACTTCTAATAAACCAAACTGCAGAAATTAAATGCTGTTGATACACGAACAGAGGGATTGGAGGAGAGGAAAGGAAAGGAAAGGAAAGGAAAGGAAAGGAAAGGAAAGGAAAGGAAAGGAAAGGAAAGGAAAGGAAAGGAAAGGAAAGGAAAGGAAAGGAAAAGGAAAGGAAAGGAAAGGAAAGGAAAGGAAAGGAAAGGAAAGGAAAGGAAAGGAAAGGAAAGGAAAGGAAAGGAAAGGAAAGGAAAGGAAAGGAAAGGAAAGGAAAGGAAAGGAAAGGAAAGGAAAGGAAAGGAAAGGAAAGGAAAGGAAAGGAAAGGAAAGGAAAGGAAAGGATTGCGGGAGGTCTAAAACGAAATGTAGCTGCCAAAAAAAGCCCAAACAGCGTGTGTGGGGCGGCACGCTGAACCTGGGGAAGCCCAGTCACTGTGAAAAAACAACAGCGACAGAGTCATTACGGCGGGAATACAGTGAGCTATAAAGGATGATGCTGTCTTGTCAGGCGGATCCCCAAAGGGAATGTGTGTTTATTTATGTCCGTGGCGCGAAACGCGGCTGAACGAGAGAGAGTGACTCTTGTGCGAGCGCTTAAGGAAATCGGGTCATGTGCATACTAATCGCCTGATTCCAGGCTCAGAGCAACATTAATCCAATTAAGGAATTAAAAGGAAGAATCCTGAAGAGTGGGAGTCCCGAGTGTGTCTGCCACACACAAATACACACTCACGTAACTGCCAATTGCACAAGTGCATGTTCAGCCTTGTCATCAAATGAGAGTCCCCCAGCGCTGCCCTTTAGTGGAACAAGACGTGTGTGTCAGACAGACAGAGAGAGAGAGAGAGAGAGAGAGAGAGAGAGAGAGAGAGAGAGAGAGAGAGCATGATGTGGGAAAAATAGTCAAGTCAGAGGTTTTATGTGTTACTTGTTTAAGTCAAATTAAGTGCAATTCATCAACACACACAACAGCTCGAGGTTCTAATGGGTCAATGTTTTACATTACAACAGCTCTCTCTCTCTCTCTCTCTCTCTTCACAGGAGGATGTTTATGTCTACTGGTGCTGAGTACTCAGTTCAACAGGCAGAGATAACACAAGTGTTGCTCCAAATACGGCGGAGAAGAGAATAGAGAAGTAAGAGTAACAGACGCAACGTTTTTTTACACCTAAACCATATATAAATATGCCAAAATGATATATTGTTAAATACATACATAATGTTTGGGTAAAATATACAAATCTGCTATCAAATATTTTATATAAAGCCTGTGACAACACTCGATTCCCAACATAACTGTGCCAGTTTCATATCTCTTGTATCACTCTGTGTCCTTTGTCTCCTCTCAAAATAAAACAATTTCGCTCATTCGCATCAATATTGTATGTCCATAACTTACTTGGTAAGTAGTTGTGCAATAAGAGAGATAATATATGGTCAGACAGTCAATATTAATAAACCCTGAGAGGGTGAACAGGACCCTGGTGCATGCTACATGAATACTGTACTAAATGTAAGAACAACAGATATCCCTGTAGAGATAACTAGGTGAACATGAGTGACCGAGCTGTAAGCAAGCTTCACAAAATCACAAAAAGTCATATCAAACACACACACACTCATGTTTTAGCTCCATTAATGTGAGAGGTGGAACATGTCTTAGATGGCAGAGCTAGTGGAGGAGGGGCATGAGAGACTTCATATTAAGGGTTTTGTCAGGGGAGTGGTTCCCGCGTGTGTGCGTGTGTGTGTGTAGTGAGGGAGTGTTTACACAGCTGGGTTCCTCTCACACAACCCCACATCTCACTGTCCCCCAAAAACATGTGCCACTCCAGAAAAACCCCAATATTTTCTCTCTTCACAGTCATAATAAATAGCCTTTGGGAGGGAGGAAGGGCAGGGTCTGCAGAAACAGCACACTTCTCTCATTGCCTATTTGTTTTGCGTCTCTAAGCCGTGACTCAGTCAGTTTGGGACTGTGCCGTACAAGAGGATATTTTTGAAGTCGTTTGGTTTTGGCCCGATCGCTTGTGCGAATGAGTCTAAACTGACATGGGTGTATTTAGGGTAATCCACATGTAAAATTAGCATTAGTCATTAATCATTTCTGTTCCTAAACACAGAAATGGCAAAGACAGGAAGGATTTAAATGAACATGGCATTGAATGTGTAACCCGGCTCCCGCTGGAGGCCTATCCCCAGGTTGCGCTCTTAAATTACATTTGTAGGTATGCTGCTAGAAGACATAGTGACATGATAGTTTTGAATATTGAACAGAATGAAATTTAAGGCATTCGCTGATAATCTTTCCCTCCAGTGAGTTGTTAACTGCTGCGACCGGATCACGGAGTCATTAAGTTTAACTCAAGAAGCAGATCAGTCCAACTGATCCAACTGGAACAAATGATTAATTCAAAACGTTGGTAATACTTCTCTCATAAACTTGTCAAGGAAAGCTGAGGCAGATATCAAGGTTTAAGTGATTAGAAACTTAATTTCAGTCAGTTTCTCACATGATTTTTGGCATTTCAATATGTTTACAGTAAAACAAACCATATATTTTTTTTGGTTGTTATTCTAAAGTAGATTATTTAACTTTGGTCAATAAAAGTGTTGTGGGGAAAAACAGACAATAGGAAATAGGACAAAATTAAGATCATAAAACACAAATTCACCTAATCTCCCCAGGGATAACTAGTTATTCAAACAGGGCTTTAGAGAGATCTGCTTAATCATATCACAACTCCATATTGTACTCTACGACAGGAAGCAAGAATCAAGGTCAGATTACACCTACAATGGTTGCCGTACATTTCTCCTTTTTTTCTTCAAATCTTCGAGTGAACACCCAAACAGTCAGGAAATAAAAAAGTGATTAACAACTCCAGCTCAAACTGTGAAGAACATGCTCCGTTTTTCCAAGAACCACTAGAGATGTGCTGCTGTTGTGGAATTTCCTCCCTGATGATGTCATTTGTGAATGTTGTGCCAAAAAAGACAGATTTGCATTTTAGAATTAAAATTTCATTCATCTTTGGCGTATATGCGTACACGTTATTTTTTTTACCTTTCACTGTTATGTGTGTGGATATGCCATCCGTGGTATTCCCTGGTCATGAATTAAATTATAACTCAGAGGAAGCGTCTTCCCCTGGGAATCGGGAAGAGGCTGTATGAGTGGGTGTGTGGTCTTGTAAGTGTATGAGTGTGTAACTCTGCATCTGTGTATTTTAAAACAGGAGGTCAGACTGGAAGTGAGTTAATTCCCAGAGGATTGGGACACGCCACACCCCAGAACCGCCACAAACTTTTGGCAGTGAGCAGAAATCACAATGGTGTGTGTGTCTGTTTGTCATGTGTGGGTCGTCCTATGGCAGGATCATTTAACACAGCTATGCAGCTTCTCAGAATGAGGTACGTCAAACCACACTAAATAACTCACACAGAGGCATGAAATAATATGTCGTAGAGGAGGAAAGGCGATTTGAGAAAAAGACAAATAGGAGAATGGGGAATTTTAAACCGGCAACAATGAAAGAAAAGAGTAGACAGAAAGCGCACAGCACACGGCAGAAAACCAAAGGCCCAAAGATCTATAGCCGAAGTCCAACAGCCAGGTCTGCGAGTCGGAGTGTTTGTGTAGGCACGGACAGCACAGCTGGCGGGAACAACTGAGCATCGTTTGCTGGACAGTAAAAGTGCATCGTGCATGTAAAGAAACGGAGAACTGCACACCACCCAAAGAGAAAAAGAAAACAATGACGGATAGTCTAGAAGCAACACCATGAAGTGAATGAGTAATGCAAAAAATACATTTGTTTTTTTCTAAGATAAAGGGTTATGCCTGAAACGAATTGTGTCAAAATACAATTCATAATATTTTATTTTTTGTGTTTTTGCCTTTATTACGATTGGATTGCATAGAGTAGACAGAAAGTGAAGAGGGAGAGAGAAGTGGAACAGGGCCGGGAAAGGTCCATGACTCGAACTCAGGTCACCCAAAGTGCAATCGTGCTAGATGCAGGAGCGCTGCCCACGAGGATATCGCCTCCGACTACGATTCATAGGGCCCTATTTTAACGATCTGAGCACATGGTCTGAAGTGCATGGCGCACTTAGGGCGTGTCCAAATTCACTTTTGCTAGTTTCATAGTGGAAAAAAACGATCAGCATGCCAGGCGCATGGTCCAAAAGGGTTGTACCTAGTCTCTTAATGAGTCATGGGTGTGTTTTAGACGTAACATGCACAAACCAATCAGAGTCTCATCTCCCATTCCCTCTAAAAGCCAGTTGTGCTTGTGTAACGGAGGCCAGCTTGTAGTTGCTGACTGACTGAGTGAGTAAAGCTACTCCTGTGATCTCAAGAGACGCTCTAGCGACTAACACTAGAGGTAGCAGCCTTTAAACTGGAGGGGTTACACTTGCACCATAGCGGATTCGCTATTTACATGACGGAATTTGCATGCGGAGAGACTGAACATTGTGCACCCGCCTATAGGCGCATATCACTAACGCGCCCTCAAAATAACACAAAAAATACTGCGTTATTGACTTTAGACCAGGTTTTTGATGGTCAATGGAGCAATCGTTTTCAGTTTCCTTAAAATAGCAATAACAATGCACCTGAACACACCTCGTTTTCAGACCAGCACGCCAATGGGCGAACAGATGGGCGTGAGTGCATTTGTTATTTAAACAATGTGGTGCTGGACTTGAAAATGATAACTGCGCTGGGCTGAAACTATAGCAAAAAAAAACTTGCATTGCACCCGGTGTATATTAGGGCCCATAATGTTAAACAAAGCTGCAACCTCCCCCAGTTTCTCTTGAAGTCAACACTTAAAATGACTTAAAGTGTAATTCATCGGCTGGCTGCTAGAGACAGGCTCCAGTAGGGAGCAGAATCTTATTGAGCCCCATGTTAAAAAAAACATGTTTACAGCCTGGTACAAATTGTGGTTTTGGGCTATTTTGGGACAACTGTGAGGTGGTGCATTTTTTTTTATAAATCATTCGTTTACATTATATAAAGCCTTAAAGTTCTGCATAATTAAGGGCATGGCCACTTTCACCTCAGCTCTGCCCATGTTCCGCCTCTTTGCCCATTGTCAGTTATCAGGGAGTGACGCAGGATGCCGTGTTGCCAAGATGAAAAAGGCCAGCTCAACCCTACTTTACGCTTCAAAAAAAAAAAGGACATGTTGTATTATCAGTGTTGCCACCAGGGGCACTATAGCAAGCATGAGAGTAAACTGTTTTCTCTGGTTAGTTTTCTTATTCATGTTTTGTTTTGTTATGTTTTATGTTATGTTATGTTATGTTATGTTATGTGTTATATGTTATGTTATATGTTATGTGCCAAAATTCCAGCAACTGAAATTATTTGGCAGAAGTTTCGAAAATCATTGAATGAAACAGTGATGTTTAGCTTCTCTATGTTTTGACTGTTTCAGCATATGGTTTGTGAGTAGAAAGTGGATAATCTCCAGCAGGTAAACATGTCAGCAGTGTGGACCCACTTTGCTATGACCAAAAATGAGGATAGAGAAGCAATATGTAAAATTTGTTTGTCTGAAATATAGAGAGGTGGCTTGTGTCCAAGAATTTTACTACCACTGAGTAAAATCAATTTTCAAGAGATCAATTCCCAAATTACCCAAATTGAATGACCAAAACTTTGATTGAGGTTTAATTTTTGGCCAAATTAAACCTTTAATTTCTGTGTTTCTGTAAAATATAATCTCTATTATATATATATCTCTATTATGACATGCTTATAGCTAACCTCCCTACTAATAACATATTCAGTCTATGGTATGTGAACATAAATGCTTTCAAAGTGTCAAAATGCAATTTATAACATAATGCAATACTTTTTACCACAGGGGTGAACTTTCTTTGCATTCTCAGAGTTGCCACAAGAGGTACTATAACAATAATTAGCATCTTCTATGACAAGTTTTTTTCTTTCAGGTCAACTACTAGCATGCCAGAGCAAAAGATAATCGTGCTGAGGAAGTTACTTAAAGTTAGTTCAACTGTAAATATGTTTATAGCATATTTACAGTTGAATAATAACCCATCCAGTTTTACGGCACATGCATTTGAAGGTAACTCTATCGCCCTTGAGTACTTGCCTGAGATTATTTTCAGAGAGATGGTTACAGTGTTTGGCAAGAACAGTTTAGTCCTGGCAAGAAACTCATGATCTTATTTTCTGATGAAAACCACAAGGACAAAACATTAATAAGCCAGCATGGCCGCAAAACACTGGTAAAATTGAACGGCTGTCTTTCTGTTTCTTAAAAATTAGTAGGTGCTATTCATCAGCTCCAGATGTTGGATTCGGACTACATATAATTTTGGTTTGGAAAACCGGGAGGACGTGTCCAACCACATTTTCAAATATGACAAATAGCTGTTACGTCTCCATTGCGGATCAATAAAGCATTCCCACAAGCCAGCACTCACACAGGTATCACTTTAAATCAGCAACAAGTTTTCAGCTCTCTTATTAAGAACCCGGTTAATTCAAACACTATCTGTCAATCAAAAATCACACCCAGACTATTGAAAGTACACATTCTGTGTGTGTGTGTGGAAGTGTGCATGTGAGACTCTGAGATGAGAGTCAAACAGAGCAGACGAAACAATAGCGGTGATGAGCAGACGTACACACACTCCAGGACACAACACACACACAGCTCCCTGCTGGCACTGCCGCCCTTCCATTTCCATGTATGAATGTTTGAATCAACCCCCCTGGGTGCGAAAACACCCCTCTATGATCAGCAGGTCTCTAAAATCACTCTACCTTCAGAACAAAACAGAGAGCGAGCGAGAGGGGATAAACACAGCAGTACAAGGTCAAACATTAAAGCCATACACACAAATAAAAATCACATACACACAGTGCTTTACAACACAAATACGGTAGTCTGGGTCAACTCAGGGTTCGCAGATAGGACACCAGCTTCACAAACACAGACAGAGCTTTGTCCAAAAATGAGTTTGCACAGACAGCAATAAAGTCCACTCCTAACCATGGCATGGCAGGAACACTGGGCCGGGAGGGGCAAAAGTCATCTTTTCTTCTCTCATGCTATTCATGCAAATCTACCACTGCTAAAAAGACCAGCATATATGGTGTTTTAGATGCTACGGTGCTGGTGTCTACACCAGGCTTCTGAACTAGTATGACGAGTGAGATCCCGCAGCCATCGGAGAAGTGGTCTGGTTCGAATCTGACTTGAGCTGTTTCCCTGCTTCTCTCTATTGCACCTTGACTGTCCCATCTACTGAAGCATGTTTCTACCGCAGAGTAAAAAATAAAAAGGTATTTTAAAGTTTAAAACATTAAATAAAGTCACTTTATGAAGATATGAAGTCACATTACGGTAAAAACGAGGAGATATAAAGTCACAACTGCACAAAATAATGCTGCAAATGTGAGATATAAGATCACAAAGAGAGATTTAAAGCTGCAATTATACAATATAAAGTCACATAGGGTGATATAAAGTTGCAAATATGAACAGCTAAGCTGCAATTACGTGATATAAAGTCACTCTGTTCATTCACAGGCTTAGGACAAAAAAAAAATCATGTCCAATAGAGAATATTTGAGTGTCATATTTGCTAACTAGCATAAACCAGAAAATAAGCAATGTTTTCTGCTTCTTTCTCTCCTACTACTTTAGTACTCTATTCCCTATTTTGCTGTTCTTTTTTTCTGACACGTCAATCTCATCCTCAGTAGCCGTGTTATCTACATGGACTTCCACCTGGCTAGATCACAGGTCCGCTCGCCCGTCACCGTCCCACCACACCACCATGGCCTTTAATGAAGAAAACCTGGCCTCATTCCCCCGGGATCAACATCTTGCTGTCGCCATCACTTCATTGTTATCTTAGCAAACAGCAGCTATGTTAAATTGTCATTTTTTGAGCTCTCTACCTCATTAAATCTCTCTTCCTCCCTTTGCCGCTTCCTGCGGCTCCTCTCCTGCTAAAAATGCTGTGCTAGTGGCTAGCGCTCTACGCTCCAGCGCTTACGGTAAACTCACACACGCTCTCGCACCCTCACAGACATATGGATGCTGTCAGCCCGCCTCGGCTAGGCTAATTACATGCAACAAGCAAAGCCACCATTTGTTCCAAACAGGGAACGATTCAATTGTCTGCTACGAGCATTTGTTTTCATGTTAATCGGCCTGTTGTCACAAGAGCACTTTGGCTCAGGGGCCGAATATCATTCCACATTCCCGATCCACCCTCTGTTCTATCCTGAGTGTCGGCATGGGAAGAGAGGCAAGGACTTATCCAGGGAATATCAGATGGAGCTCTCAGTATTAACTAATGACAGGACGCAGTCCAAAACCTGGGGCTCAGCAAGAGCCGCTTCCCAACCCGAGTGGCGATAGAAGAGCAACCAAGAGAGTGTGTGGAATTAACATGGAGTCAAGCCTATCTGCTCTCAGGATCGACCAGGCATGCAGAGCTGGAGACAGAGGCCGAGGCTTAATAGATCTTGGTGGGCTACTGGACGGGCCAAACGGGTTCTGGACAGCTGACTGAATGATAGCTTGTGTGTTTTCTTACCAGAAAAGACCTGCTAACAGTCCTGACACTTCCAGTACGGGATTCCTGATGTAAAGACCAAGTGCCTCTCTCGTTCTCTTCCCAGCAGTCTTCTATCTTGTTTTGATTCGAGTTCTTCTTTTCCACTGGCACTGTATGGAGAAAATCATATTCCCTTTCCCACTGGGCTCATGCAGTTGCACTGATATGGAAAATTATTTCAGAGGCAGCTTGAACCGTAAACGCTATTTTGTTTTCTTTTTTCTCTCTCTGCTTCTCTCTCTCTCTCTCTCTCTCACACACACACCTCATTTTTGTCCTCCCTCTCTTTCGAACTCTTTCTCTGTTTCTTTCATTCTTGGTAGGGAGGATATATTCCAAGGCCTTGAGAGCGCACTCAGTGAGGGCGATTTGGCTGGTCTGTCCATTCCACAAAGAGCGAGAGGTGAGAAATCCATTTAGCATGTACAATACCCTTCACACACACCTGAATCACACCAGGTGCATGCTTTCAAATCGACCGGCTCTGCTAACACTCCTCCATTCAGTCCATTCATGGGGTGAAGTTAGACTCGCTGCGCCTCTCTTTTCTGGATTATGTTTTGTATCATCCACACTGCTGGTGGAGAATTTGACCCACTGTAAGCAGAGATTTGCCAGGTCAGAGCCGTCTCCCGTGGGCAGCGAGTTTCTGTGAGCTGAGTCTGGGGGAAGAAAGCCGCTCTATTTCATGGGTGGAAATTCACAAGGCATCCAGCAAGACTGGAAAACAGGCCCAGTGTGAGACTGATTCCTGTAATAGATGACTAATACATTGCTTATCCTCACGCCACTGTGTGTTTGTGCATGTTGGCGGCGTCTCTTTGGTTTCAGCTCGAGTATGTGCGTGCATTTGAGTTTTCCCTCTCATTTTCTGAGCATCCTACCATTCTGCTTTCTCCGGCACGCTCCTGACAACAAGATGCCACGTGCCATGGGAAAGAAAAATGACAAATGAGATCTAAAATGTGCAAGTGTAAGACTGCAATGAAATTGCTTTAAACTCCTGCTTCTCTGGTTTTCCTTACAAAAAAGATAGAGACTGCAGTCTTTAGCGTCCTTGTTAGTGCGCCCACCTCCCATAACAGAGATGCCATTTCTAATCCCGCTCTGAGTGGGTCAAGTAGAGCCAGTTAAATCAACTTGAATTGCATTATTATAGTTTCGTTTCTAATTAGTTTCTATTGAGAAATTCAGACGGAAGTTTAAGACTTCTCAAACCCCCGACCATTGCACATTTTGGATGTCTCCCTCATCTAACACAATTCAAGTCTTGCAATCTCTACAAAGTCTCTGCAAAGCTGAGTAAGGTTCAATTTAAATGCGTAATTGGCATGCTGTCCAGGGGAAGGGCTTCGAGCTCGGACTTTGGCCCGAACCCAGAGTACCCCCGTATGTAAGTGGCTTAGAACTAAAAAAGGAGCAGAATGTGGAGAAGGGGTGGTGGAGGGATGCTGATAAACTGTCAACAAAATGGAGGTAAGATGGCTCCGTATATATACCTCTTTTGTTGATTAGCTGAGCACTCTCCACCTGTGTCAATTATCTGACATATTCCTCCCGAACCTCGTTTAATAAAACAACATTTAAAATGAAGAAATTAATATAAACAAGTATGATTTTTACCTTGAGAGCTTTGATTGAAAATTAAACCTTTTAAAAAGTCTTAGTTTGAAGAATTCATAGTAGTGTTGTCACGATACCAAAATTATGACTTTGATACAACACCAGACTAAAATACCTCGATACCGACACTAAATCGATACCACGGTCAAAATACCACCCAGTAAAAGTAATTGAATAATATGACAACGGAACTTATTATTCATAGATTTATTTAATTTTTTAACTAAAAACTCACGTGGCCAGCATGTTCCTGCCCTGGTTTTTGACCATGTCTTCTAATTGCAATTTTTTTTTTTTTATCTTTGTTTTTAAATATAAGCTAAAAATGCAAATTACAAACAATATGACAAAAACAGTGCTTTATTTTTCAGCTATAGGTCTATTTAACGGTATAGCAAGTCAAGAAAGAAATAAAAAAAACTGCTCTGTCTTCACTCAATAAATTAAATATACACTGATTCTTAATGAATATATTAAAATTGTTTAGCCAGTCATGGGGTGGTTTTCTTTTTTTCATTGTTGTTTGATTAAGATTAATCACACAGAATATTAGATCCGGCACCGATCCAATTACCTCAACTGTACACATTCACTAAAGACACCCCCGACTGTGTTTACCTGAATACTCACAGGATGTGCATTTTTACATATTTTTGACCATTGAAATCCATAATCCGAAAGAACTGAATCGCGATCGCATGTTGTCTGAAAGGCGTGTGCGCACGCTTCAGATCAAAGACCGGCAGCACGAGCACATCCCGCGCCGAGCTAGATTTTCTCATGCGCGCATGTTTCTGTTGCTTTCTTTGTCATGCGCTGCGCGTATATATTTAACTCTTCTGCTTCCAATGTTTAGTGAACGGTGGAAGCAGAGCTCTGCACACACATCCTGACTCCTGCTGTCACACATCGACACAAATAAATACAGCTCTTATAACGCGCGGTCCTTCTTAAAGTACCGGTACTAATAAAATTCAATATCGTACCGTTTGTAATAGCAGGGTATCGCAATACTTTTCTAGTACCGGTATATCGTGCAACACTAATTCATAGGCATACAGTCACATAGTTTTATTAACTGGGTTGGAAAAACTTAATTCATTGTCCAAAATTCCAAACCTGGAATTTAAGTAAATTCCACTTCCTGTCATTCAAATTCAGATTCCAATTAAGCGTCCTGTGAGTCATGGCCTATTCAATTTAAATTCCAAATCCAACAGGATTTTTCAATTCAGAATTTATTACAACCATTATACACATAAATATGCCAGACAAAAAAATAAAATACACATGACATATGTATAGCCACATGAGCCCACTGATGTATCTGAAGAGTCCTGGGATCAGGTGGTTGGGTGGTCTGGCTGGGGAGGATGGGACTTTGGGCTGAGCTAGACTGTCAGCTGGGTGGGCTCCCAGCATGAAGCCTCAGGGGCCACTCAGCCAGTACACACACACACACACACACACACACACACACACACACACACACACACACACACACACACACACACACACAGTATGTCCGGTGCACAGGACTTAATTCTCCCCAAGGAACAACACATTTCAAAAGCAAGGACACACACTGTCTGAACAGCAAGGAAGAAAGGGAAAACAAGTGATAGGGAAGGAAGAACAGAGAGGAGAGCTGAGGCAAATTATGCAAAGTAAAAGTGTTTTGGTGTTGGCAGGTTACAATCGGAGAACGCTACTTATCCATCTCTTTCACTCCTTTTCTTCCTAATTCACAGATCCTGTCTTTTTCATTATCATTTCAATCTTTCATTTCATCCCTTCTTTCCCAGAAGCCCTTGCCCTTCCCATCAGGCTAATTCTTTCGCACACAGCACATCATCATTGTTTTTAATCAATGTCCATCTTGATTATTTTCAATGTCTTCACCAGTTCTACCAAGAGCATTTGATGCACGTGGTCTTAGTGCTTATTGGGCCCACATGAATTCTGCAGACATTCTGTCGCATTTTCAGCACTGTAGAATTCTGTGGGATGCATTTAAATATGGCAAGAATGCGTAAAAACTGAGCTGTTCTTCTGTCTTTTTATTTAGCTAAAAACATAATTAAATTAACAATAATATTAATAAATAAAATATTAACTAACCCAGGCCACAGATTTCATGTAGGGCATTGTTACAGAAAGAAATGACACTAACACTTTACATTAAGCTCCTATTTGTTAGCATTAGATAATGAACACAACATTTATTAATCTTGCTTTGTGATGATTTACACAATAAATGAATACATTTTATGAATTATGAACAAAAATAGCAATGGACAATACTGTGCTGTCCTGCATATTTATAAATTAACGTTAACATAGATTATTAAATGTTGACAAACGGAACCCTATTGTAATGTGTCATCAAAATTATGTCTGGTTTAAGATTTTGTACCCAAAAAAGTATAACAAAAACTCTGGAATTATGATTATGTTATGGCTGATTTCAGATATAATCATTTTAAATAATTTAATTGAAATTAGACATTACAGCATTATCATGTACAGTATGAAAAATCTATATTAATTTAGAAAGAGTGTTAGATTACAGCAAAGGTAATTTATTTTTAAAAAATGAGCATGAACAATTAAATATCCAGCATTGACTTACACCAAAAAAACTGATATGTTACAGATATATTGTGCATTCCTATTTTAGATATGCCAGAAATGATTAGTAAAACAAATAAATATTAATTTTAATCAAAGCAAGGGTCCATGAGGCATATTCCATACTTTTCCAGTTTCCCAGGCTTCTTTTCTCTGACCCTGGGCCACGTCATCACTCCAGAGGCCTTTTTGCAAGACTGCAGCCTCACAGAGGAACCAGAGATCCCACACAGCACTGACAGCTCACTGAGAAGTCATTCCTGCCCTTGAATCACAAGACCTTCCAAAACTTTCCATAAAGCTGTAAAGAGTAAACCAGGTCAAAAGGAATCTAAAGGGAGTCGGTACGCCCAAGGTTTAACTCTTGACAAATCATCAGCGGGTCAGTATTTACACAAGCAACTAAAAATGCATGTCATAGATTTCAGGCAGATGCAAAATTGCACACTCACTTCTAAAAAAGCTAGACGAAGAAAGTTCATGAAAAATCTGCCGCCATTGTATCAAGAAATAAACAGGACATGAGACAAGTTCACTTATTGAGCCGCACTAACCACCCATTCCCACCATTAGCACAGTCCTAACATTTACACAACTTTGAAGCATGAGCCAAATCAGTTTTTGGACCGACAGCAAACATTCATATGCCTTGCCCTGGCATCAAGACCTGAGTTTTCTCAGGGCCGCACTCCCACTCCTGTGAGTGAGAAGATCCAGAGCAGGCCAGCAGATGCAAGACAGAGCTGACCATGACTCGACACCCGCCTGCATCTGCTCAAAGCCCAGCCCTGGGTGGAATCTCCCCGGGGGTGAGAGAGCGCTCGGATTGAAAGCAGAGCTGAGAAGATAAGACTGCCGGCTGCACCGGCCAAGGACTCTCTGCCCCCCGGTGCAAGGTCTGGTGCTGGCGTGTACTCTGGGGGAGGTGAAGGAAGATTCTTTTGGGGTTGGAGAAAGAAAGACAGGAAGAGAAGAAAAGGAAGAGCGAGTCAGGGAGGTCAGAAAGAGAGAGGAAGGGAGTAAAGGTGGTCTACATGCAGGAGAAGGGGGTACAGATGATCAGGTGCAGGATTGACCACTGGTTCCTGTACTTAAATATGCTTTTGTTTGAATGCTCTCAGAGGGGGTTGCACGTGTTTGCAATGTGTTTCCATAGGGGAGAAAAAAGAGAAATCTGAAATATCTGAACTGTATCTATAAGACAGCAAAGAGATGAAATGCATTTTTTTCTGCCAGTAGTTCCCCACCAAAAAGAATGTATTAACTATAAATAATATTTATATTTTATTATATTATAGTATTTATTTTTTACATTCTTTCTAGAAATAATTATGGAAATAATACAGCTATAAAATCACCATAAATTCATAACCTCAGTTTTGCTGGAAAACATGAACTATCAAAAATTATTACTTACTGGTAGTTATCAGGACATTCCTAAGGCACATTCACACCAAGAATGATAACTATAATTTTTGAATGATCATTTTAATACTTTAAGAATAGGGAAGCCCACACCACAACTTTAATGATAACCACACAGAGGAATGATGATGTTGGAATCACTTTCAGAACGATTTTCCCAGCTGATGAATGGGTCTTTAATGCTGATTTCAAAACTATCACTAGTCAATCTCATCCGTTAGCCAGCTATAAATCATTATTCTTGTCAAACAAAACAGCAGAATTTGCAATAAGGCATAAACACAAGATACAAATGATTTATTCATTGGCAAAAATTTTAATGAAAAAAAAAAGTGCTTTTTGTTTTGGGGAAAGATTCTAGTAATAAGAGAATCAAATACTTTTATAAGAGGTGTCAATCACGTCAATGACAACATGGCGGAAGTAGTACGTCAAATTTCATTCACATATTTATACTATATAGAACATACTTTTTTAATGGTCGCAAAGTAAGTTTAAAACCAAAAGTAGCACCTGTAGTAAATGATGACAGAATTTTTATTTTTGGGTGGACTATCCTTTTAAATACATCTGAGAGCAACCATTATGTCTTTAGCTGAGCTATGAAAGAGCAACCTCTGAGCAATAATTTCTTCTGCTTGTGTTTGCATGTGAGAGCTTGGAAACCACATAGGTTAAACACATGCAGATGAAAAGGTTCATATACAGAGTTCAGACAGTCGTCTTATCTTCCTCTCATCATCATTGCTCTACTGAGGCCTAAGGATTACCTCCTTATTCCTTACAGTGAACCTGCCCAGGGGCCTCTTTCATGTGTTTCCAGCCTCTGGACTCCACCAGTCAGGGGCAAAACGGAGAGTCGGAGGCGGGTAAAGCATTACCAGAGACACATCTGAATCTGACTTGCACTAAAGTTGAATTACGCCTGCCATCACACAGCCGCATTCATCCGTGGCGTTCAGATGTCTGCTGGACATCTGGTGAAATAAAGCAGCAAGCCTTCCCAGCTGGGGAGTAAAATTAGGGAGCACTTCCTGCAATCTGTACACTCACAGCAAAGGTCATCTTCACAGGGGAGCACGCACAGAGAGAGGCGTCATTTGACCCCGTGACGTTACTGCCAGAGAGACGTCAGCCAATACCTACAGCTCAGAGTTTGCTCTTTCATAGCTCAGCTGGAGACATAATAGAGCTCTAAGTTATATTTAAAGGGATAGTCCACCCAGAAATGAAAATTCTGTCATTATTTACTCACGTCAAGTCATTCCAATCCTTTATGCATTTCTTTCTTCTGCAGAACACAAAAGAAGCATGTTGGTAACCAAACTATTTCAGTTTCCACTGATTGATCCATTGTAATTTTTTTTTTTGGTCTAATGGAAGATGGAAGTCAATGGGAATTTGGTTTCCAACTTTCTTCAAAATATCTGCTTTTGTGTTCCACAGAAAAAAGAAAATCACACTGGTTTGAAACAACATGAGGGTGATTAAATGATGACAGAATTTTCATGTTTGAGCACACTTTCCCTTTAAGTTTCAACTCATTCTTGTGTTTCTACAAATAGTCTAAAAAAGGGATGTGTGATGTTGAGTTGTGTGAAAAGCAAAAAAGTTCTCAATTTTCCAAATTCTCTCCATTTAATCTAATCACAGTCCCAGGGGAAAAAACTGATACAAACACAGAATTTTCTTTTAATTAGTCTTGTCCTCCAGTTAAATAAATCAAGAAATATTTCAAAAAGAAAATGTACAATGATATATTTTATAAATAGCGAACAATAAATTAACTGTAAAACATATTAAGACTTGTTTTCATAGGGTGTGTCTTCAACAAAAGTCAGTTTTATTTATTTAGATTTTACTACATCAAACTGGCACACTCAAACTTGTTTATGGTTTAAACAACACTAAATCTATCAGAGAGTTATCTATTATCTATGTTATCTATATCTATAAATTATTCATTCTTTGAAAACAACTCTTAATATATGCAGTGTTGGTACTCAAGTAAATGTATCTTGTTTCAAGGATTTTTTATATTTTAACTCGAAAACAACACACACAAAAAACTACTTTTTTATTTATATATGAAATCCTTTTGTCAGAAAAAAAGAGCAAGAATCCCAATATTTTCTCCATTTGAATCTAATTAGGAACAATGTGGCAACCATTCAGATATTAAAGAGCTTCCTTTAGCCAAAACTATTTTCACTGATTAAAACCAATTAAAGTACTTTCGCAGGCCACACACACACACACACACACACACACACACACATACACACACACACACACACAGTTGTGTTTCCATGTTTTGTGGGGACATTCCATAGGCGTAATGCATTTTATACTGTACAAACCGTATTTTCTATCCCCCTACACTGCCCCTAACCCTAAACCTACCCATCACAGGAAACATGCTGCATTTTTACTTTTTCAAAAAACATCACTTAGTGTGATTTATAAGATGTTTTCCTCATGGGGACCAAAAAATGTCCCCACAAGGACAAAAATTTGGATATTGCCATCTTTGTGGGGACATTTTGTCCCCATACCGTAGGGATTACCAGTCCACACACACACACACACACACACACACACACACACACACACACACACACGCACACGCACACGCACACGCACACACACACACGCTCACACTGTGTTCAGTCATGATGGGGAGTAATACTCTGCATATTCGATCCCTGGCCGATCTGGAATCAATAACTGCCAGTGTTATATTGTCACAAATGCCAATTAACAGGGTCTCTACAAATGCTGACTTGTTGATCTGGCACTCCTTCTCATTCTCGCTTTTGTCTCTCTCTGTCGCTTCCGTTCTGTCTCATTCGCTCTTTTTAACACTTGCACAGACACTACCTGAGTTAAATTACTGCGTGCTTCCAGGCTTGTGAGGTAAATAAATCTCTTGGAATAAAGTGGGAGGACCTGAGCCAGTTGCCATAATGGAGAGAAACTGCTGCCATATTTCAGCTGAAGAAAATCTCAGAATATCCTTTACAACATAAAAAGTCAGTTTAGAACACAATAAAAAGGTAAAAGGCTTTCCTTATGTACCTGACGAAAGCTGTGCATATTTGCATCATAAGATAGGGATGAGATAGTGGGTGATTCAGACTTGTTACCTCACTGCCTATGACTTTGCAGGCAGTGTTTGCGCGTGAAGGTGGCTCATAAAAACTGATTTCAGACAGGCTTCTGAAGTAGCATAAAGCTTTAATGATCTTCAACGAAACAGTGAGAGCTTTGGTGATGACTATAATAGTAATTTAATTTAATTGTCAAAGTTTGTCAAAAATGTACATTTTACACACAAAGTAGCTCAAATGTCATGAATTGGAAAGTACAGGATTGTGGGATATTAAATGCAGTGAAGGATACATCTATGCTGCCTTCGAAAACCGATTAGATGAAAGTATCTAGACAGAATGTGACAAGAATCTTGCCTTCCTACCTTCATATGTGGAGGCAGCTTTCGGGCACAGGCATAGTGAGAGTTTGTCACAATGTATTTTGGGACTGCCTTCTCTTCAAAGGCTACATGGAATCTGGCCAAAACAAGGTATCTTAGGAGGCAGCATAATTAAATTTTGACCTTTTTGAAAAGCTTTTGCTCTGGGAACTCACCTATGATTGCTTAAAATGTGGCCTACGTAGGCAGCTCTCTAGGTTTTAATGTGTGTGTGTGTGTGTGTCTGTGTGTGTGTGTGTCAGCAGGCTGACAGGAGTGCACAGGGCCTCTGTGCGGTGTGCTCAGATCAGCACCTTCCCAAGAGTTCAACCTTTTAACAGGTTGAGCACTGTAACCACCCAGAGACTTGGCAGCATGCTGCGTACCGATGTGTGTGTGTGTGTGTGTGTGTGTGTGTGTCTGTGTGCGTGCGTGCGTGTGTGTGTGTGCGTGCGTGTGTGTGTGTGTGTGTGCGTGTTAAGAGTCAGTGCGCAGTCCCTGCTTTGAGATGTTTTGACATAAAGCAACAACACAAGTGACAGGGGTACTTACTCAGACAGGAAGCCTGATCTCATATGCTTACACACATACGCAAACATGCACGTAAGCACACACACATACGCAATAGGCTCATTAACGTAAGACTGAATTCTTATTAACACCAACGAATCCCTCTGTTAAACGTAATTAGGAAGGAAGTCGTTCATTTTCACTTTTTGTTGGGTGGAAGCGGAACAAAAAGCGTTAGAAGAATTATGTGATAAAAACCCACAATGGGTATTATTCATTAATAATTACATACGCATTGAGATATGTCAGATTTACTAAAGGTGCATCGCGTATGCGCAGATCAGTTTGTTCTTGATCAAAATGTTGGTGAATCTGGATTATTCTAAATGAAGGAAAACATAATTAGCACAAAACATGCTAAAATCATCTGCTTATTTCTTCACGACAGCCATTCACCAATCTATGCGAAAGTACAGTAATAAAATAAAAAATATTTCCCTGAAGAGAAAAAAAGACTAATAGGATCACTTCTGAAAATACTTAGGGTCAGTGCAATATTTTTCTTTTGCAAGAATACATTAAATTGATCAAAAGTCCCAGTAAAAATATTTATAATGTTACGAAAAAATTACATTTCTGACTTTGAAGGATCATATGACACTGAAGACTGGAGGAATTGATTCTGAGAATTCAGCTTTGCCATCACAGGAATAAATTAAATTTTAAAATGTATTCAAATAGAAAACAGTTATTTTAAATTGTGTTAATAATTCTCAATATGACTATTTTTTCAAGGAATAAACGCAGCCTTTGTGAGCATAAGAGACTTCTTTCAAAAGCATTTAAAAAATCTTTCAGACTCCAAACTTATAATAATGATAAAAAAGAGAAATGTTTTATTTTCAGAATACATATTTCTACATATATAAACTAAGAAATAAATCTATGAAGTAGATAAAGTATAAACAACGTATTGATGAATCGCGATATCTGCTTTCTCACACAGGTTTACACCCATTGTCAAGTCAACATCAAAAGCCACATGCTGGGCTTTACAGCCATCCCAGTGCGATAAAAGAGCTGGTTCTGGTCCAGCGTGGTTCTGATCTGTGTAATGTTTGTTATGTGAAGCTATTTGAAGGGATGAGCTGTGGTATCAGTGTGGTGCAGGTTCAGAGAATGTCTATCTGGCTGGGTTGGCTTTGGCCTGCAGCCCTGAACGTTCTGCTAGATCATTAACTTGTTTTTTTTATATATATCTGCGTGCGACTGCACAGGCTGTAGCAGCATGCTGTACGCACTATATGGACAAGTTAAACTCAGTATTTCCTCATTAGAGTTGAGCGCATTGATACACACACAGACATACACACGCACTCATGCACACAAAGGACTCCTGTGTTAGGAATGTTTATTCAGGGCTGACCGTGTGCTGCTCTCTCTGATAAGGGAGCAGTTAAGTCAACAGTGGACAGCGGGTCTGCCGGTGAGCATGTTAGCCGCTGTTTGTTCAACAATCTGTTTACTGTAAACACTTTGACCGCAAGTCTGACCCCCTTCACACCTTCCTACCTACAGCGCCCTCTAGCAGAGTGTCGCCCCCTGTTGATAGCAGTTTGCTTTTGCAAGGCAAGATTAGGGAAATTATAGTTCCCTAGAAATCTATTACACACCATCAGTGAAGAGTTTGGACTCAACAATTTGCTTCTTGTGACTGTAAAAAACTTTTCAAGCTTATGCTCACATTAAAATACAAAATATAAATAAATATTAAAATATACATTCAAATATGAATACAATTTCTGGCACATAAATTCACTACAAGAAACTTTAAAGAACCCTACGTTTAAAGCTGCAGTCCATAACTTTTGGTGCTCTAGCGGTTGATAAACAGGGATGTATGCGTCTTGTGGAAGAACATTGTAGCCGGAGCTACTTCTCTGTGTTTATGTCTATGGCGGGTTCACGACAGGTACTGGGCTACTCCGCAGCAGTGCGACCCGAATCGGTCTAAAATAGTCGAAATATAAAACACTTATTAGGTGTACCGCAGTGATTCAGTATAAGACAAAAACACGGTTTGGAAAAAGGATTCATGATGTAGTCGCTTATTATATACATTCGGTAAATTTGGAACAAGTTACGGACTGCAGCTTAACATGACATGACATGTTGATAATACTAACATTCATGTGACAAGCATGTCTAGGTAGTAATTTTTTTAATAAAAAGAGCTAGATTGTGTTCGTTACCTGTCTATGTTTATGCTAAAATATATAATGAAATAATGGTTTCTAAGTGTAGTCAGTTGGCTCACATGATTTAAGTTTCACGCTTTAGAACTTCTGTTAAGGGAGCATAGTGAGCATCGATGCACCCTGGGTTTTGCGGTGCATTGTGGGACTTTTTAGGGAGCGAATGTTTCAGTGCACTGGAAGGATTCTGCGATTGAGACAGCCCTTATGGCCAACTCCCTGATCAGTGCCCTGACTACTGAACTAAGGAGCTGATTGAGACACACCCACGCATTAATCAATTATTTTTTTGTGAAATTTTAGTGCGCAACCAGTGTAGTTGACTCGATTGACTCGGTTCTTTATCATCAAACAACAACAGCGCAACTATTGTACGCTGATTGCCAAAAAAATTAAGAAAGAATCAACAACAGGTCAGTCTCTCTCAACCATCATCTTCTTCCTTTTTTGTGCCTGTTTACTGAAACAGGCACAAAAAAAAACCAGGCACCTTTTTTTCTTCATTTCCATAAGGAAGACTTCTACCTACTCTCTCGCTTTTGTCTTCTTCTACTAATATTTCTCACCCTGCTTTCTCATTCTTCTTCAGTCTCGCAGTCACTGAGGGAATAAAATAGAGAACGAGGACAGAAGGAACGAGGCAGAGAGCATATCATCCAAGAGAACCAAACCAAGTGATCTGGATCATCTTAAAGCAGCAACAAAAGGGGAGAATAATGGAAATGGAGAATAAATGAAAGGGGGGAAAGGATAAACCATAGCAAATGACAGATTTCCAAGGCATAATTCAAGAGTAGACACCCAGTCGTGAAGGATAGAGGATCCTTAGAATTTAACTTTCGACCACCACTTTAAAAACACACACATGGAGCAACCCAACGTGAATGCTGTTGGTCCAGAATTGGGAAGAGCGCTCATAAAAATCAATCACTGCCCAAATTAGCTTGAAGTTTTAAAATTTGCCACCACACACAAAATAGCATGCTCAAATTAAAACACATTAATACAGCAAGGTGAATGAACAGAAAGGCTTAGTGCGATTATCACATCGCAAAGTTTCTAAACTCACAGCAGATACCAACCTTTTACCGGTTCTTGGTAAAAAAAAAAACTCAACCGTTCTCTACCCACAGTTCGGCACACACTTGCATCGTGGTTAATCTCAAATCTTACAGCAGGTTCAACATATTTTCCCCAAATATTTCTTCATTTTCATTTGAGCTTTTTGGATCTATTTACCCAACCAATAGCAATTCCATATTTTAAGCAGACTTCATTTTAGTGTCAATAGTGATGCAAGAAATATACCCTTCACCTATAACACTACATCTTTTACAGTATTTTCTGTCCACATTCACAACTCTCCTGTTAGTTCCCACTCTCTCACTCTCTCTCTCTCTCTCTCTCTATGGAGATTTGTATAGGTTCAGCAGCTGTCAGTCAAACCTTTCTGGCTCAAGACTGGAGGATTCTGAGGAGTTCACTCCAGGTATCCGCCCCTATACTCTCACACACTGTCACAGAAATCACACCACAGTCCTTCAAGCACTCATCCGTCTGCCTGTCAAGAGACTGAAAGACACCCCAAACTATAGAGCTCAGAATCCCCCAGAGAAGAGAATGACAGAAGAGACAAAGAGAGAGAGATGAGTGTAGAGGAAGGGAGGAGCAGAGGGTGGATGAGTGTGTCTGGGGAACTGGGGGACGCTCTCACATCATCAAGGGCAGAAGTGCATGCTGCATCTCTCACACTGAAAGGTGGCTGTGTGTCTAGACGTGCACACACATATCCAAGCATTTCCAGTCACACAACACAGAAATGCAAAGTTATGCACTTACAAAGACATCAGCATGCAGAAAAATGGGCACGCAATGCATAAGAACCAACACACTATCTATACAAATAGAATAAATGTGGTTCATGCAAAAATCAACCCAAAGAGAGCTGAGTTGATGATTGGCTGACAAGCCAGCTGGGGTTTGTGTTCTTCCTGTGATGGCGGAGGAGAGGAACCAATCAGAGACAGCCACAGGGGGCTAGGCACCTGACTGATTAGATTCGCCAAAATAGCAGTTAACATGGAAGTAATCATAACTTTTAAGTCAACACAACAAAATTCACTTCACATGAACACACCCATATAGGAGAGATATAGGAAAAAGAAAGTGATATATATATATATATATATATATATATATATATATATATATATATATATATATATATATATATATATATATATATATATATATATATATATATATATATATATATATATATATATATACACACACACACACACACACACAAGACATACAGTATATATGACTAATGGCTACGTCATGTTGTCCCCCAAACAAGCTGATAATGTATAAGCACAATCACAAGAGACATCATTTAAAAGTAACATTGATATTAAAGGGTGTTGGTTGTAGCAGTAGTCGTAGTGCTAGCAGGCTGCAAGAATCAGCAGTTACTCATTCTCACTTTAATCACAGACGCTGAATATGTAGGTAAGCTGCACGCCTCCTTCCTGGAGAACGAGTGAGCCTGGTATAATCCAGCAGCCTAATTACACTGACTCGTCTGAACATGCCACGAGAATCAACTATCAGTATTTATACCAGCACAAACAGGCATTGGCATCTGTCACAGCGCTGGCAAAGATGTCCAACAAAAGCAACGACTCACATTTTAAGGGAGTCACACAAGCAGAATGTGGACCCCGAGGAGAAGTACCAACAACTCATTAGAGTTTCTTGTACGGAGACTGCGGGAACAACAGGAACTGTGGGAGAAGCCATGTTCAGCATGCGTATGTTGCTGTGTGTGTGTGTGTGTGTGTGTGTGTGTGTGTGTGTGTGTGTGTGTGTGTGTGTTATGATAAGGCTCTGATGGTGCTGGAGGCAACCAGGGTCAGACACCTCATTAAGCCAAGAGGAGGAGGAGGAGGAGGAGGAGGAGAGGGCAATTAACCATGATGGGGGAGAGAAAAGCAAACACACTTCATTCACTATACTCACACACAAATATGCACTCACACACATGCACAGAAACCAAACAAAACAGGAGTGGCTGGATGGGCCCTGATCATTAATGAGTAATCACAGAGACAAATGACTTTTTCCGCTGCCCTAGGTGCGCGTCCACTTACACACACATGCATCCAGAGCTTGTGCAAACAGGCATGCGGAGACCTGCAGATGAATTACTCAAGCTATTCTCTTCTGAACTACTTCAGTCACACTCGCTAATTCCTCCAGGTTGCTCTTTTTCAGTATTCTTACTCATCTTTTTATACCCATAATGATATTTCTGAGCCCTGCTATTGTGTGTGAATGTACAAACCATGTGTATACGTATGTGGTTATTCTTCTGTTGTCTTTTTTGGTTGGCTAAGACTGTTTTTGTTAATCTGCTAAAGTTTTTCTTGGGTTGCCTGGTTTGTGGTCTTCTGTGTGTGTGTGTGTGTGTGTGTGTGTGTGTGTGTGTGTGTGTGTGTGTGTGTGTGTGTGTGTGTGTGTGTGTGTGTGTGTGGTCCTGGTAAACCCAACGTTATGGAAACAAAATGCCCACACAAAGATGGCAATATTGGGACATTTTTGGTCTCCAATAGGAAAACAGCTTATAAATAATACAAAATTATGTTTTTTGAAAATGTAAAAATGCAGAAAGTTTTTGTGTGATGGATTTAGAGTTAAGGGATAACTCTATAACAGATAACAGTTTGTACAGTATAAAAATCAGTGTACAGTGTGTGTGTGTGTGTGTGTGTGTGCGTCTGTGTGTTTATCTGTAAAACGTAAATGTATTTATTTATATTTAAATACGTATGTTTTATTCACTATACTTGAGGAGAAAATACTTTTTGTACCTTAAAATTGCATTAATAATTTTTTTTTTACAAATATAATTTAAAAAAATTAATAAATACTGTTTCATAAAAATGCAAAAAGGGTTTTTGATTATTTTTTACAACAAACGTATGATGTCGTCACTTAGATAAATAAAAATGCAAACTTTTTAAATTGAATTAAATTAATTTAATTAACTGTTTATAAAAAGTAATAGGTCATATATTACCAATTTAGATAGAAAGTAAATTAGTGTTTCACACGATTCAAAAGTTTGAGGTCTGTGAGATTTATTCATGTTTTGAAAGAAGTCTCCTATGCTCACCAAGTCTGCATTTATTTGATATAAAAATATAGTACAACAGTAACATTGTGAAATTGTTACAGTTTAAAATTACTTTTTTTTAATAGTTTCACATGAAATCATTCTAATATGCTGATTATTATTATCAGAGTTTAAAACAGTTGTGCTGCTTCATGTTTTTGAGTCTTTGATGAACAGAAGAACAGTATTTACTGGGAAAAATCTTTTGAAATGTTATAAATGTATCTTTTGTAACCTTTGATAAATGTAATGCATCCTTGCTTCATAAAAGTATTAATTTATTTTCCTTTTTAAAAAATCTAACTTTTGAACATTAGTGTATATTGTGGGAACCAAAAGATTAAACATGGATAGTAAAACCTGAAAAACACCTATGATGTGTGCACAACACACACACTGAAAAAAAGGGTAGAAGTGTAAAAAGTGCAGAAAGGATTCTGTGAAGGTTTAGGAGAGTTGAAGCATAGATAGCATAATTCGCTCAGTATAAAAACAATAGAGGTCAAAGGAAAGTCCCCACCATGATTTGTGCGTGTGTGGTTGTGTGTCTGGTGTGAACCTTATCAGCACAATATCAATACACTTTAAATGCTGAACATAGATATTAAATTGCCCATTTTCCAACCACAAGCACAATTAAACAATGGTCGTTTTTCCAGCTTTGCAAACATTGACACTCTTTTATGAGAGCAGATGAGGAGGAGTGAAGGACGAGGGAGAAAGCAGACACGGGGGGTGAAATAGCTTCCTGCTCCTTGATGCCCGTTGTAACTGCTCACTAGATCCGATCAAATGTTCTTTCTGTCCAACATGAGATTACGCGCACATGCGCGCATGACATTAAAACCCACCGTACTTTCTCTGCCACATGCACACAAACTCCAAAAGCCCTTGCTAAGCTAAAGCCACACAGCCGGTTTCCTGTTGGAAAGTGGAAATAGCAGCACTTGTTGCAGAGGGGTCTAGTCTGGTCAGGGCTGGCGGTGTCTTGCACCCACACTGGAACGAGCCTCTATATTTGGCCTCGGCAAGAGAGCGTGAAGCACGCCTGAAACCCCAAAGCTGAGGTACGGCAAAACCGTAGCCCTCCCATGTTGAAAATAAGTGATGGGAGAGAGAAAAGAGGGGGTTAACAGAAGTGTAACCAAAAACCACATCTGCTTGGCTTGAACACACAGGCGCACTCATATCAAATGGAAAGGGCTGCTTCTAGAGGGAATTGTTCAGTATGGCTTGGGCTAAAAAAAGATAGAGACAATGAAAGAGGGGAAATGTTCACATCGCAAACCAACGAGATTTTCTGCTGAAATTCAGTTTTTCATGTGGTTGTTCACACGATTTTTTAAATGTGACCCATATCAGACTTCAGTTTGAACAGGTGACGCTTCTAGACCTGCACGTGTTAAACAATCTAACCTGCTATGTTCAACAGAAACAAAAACACAAATTGCTGATGAAATTAATCTTTTTATGAATGTTCATGAAAAGATCAACCATGGGCAAAGGGCAATTTTTAAAAATTAAATATAAGTGAATATAATATATAATATAAAATCAAATTATGAGCTATAGAGACATTTGACCAATAGAGGACATCACAGTTTGACTTCTTGATTCATTACAAAATCCATGTATTATATATTATCAATTTTGTGAGGAATATATTATTGTTTGTGACTTATTACATAAAATGTAGAAACATCTAAAAAGACTCATTAGCGGAAAATAAAGGAATTTTTAAAGATTTGTTTTAAATTAAATATTTTTAAATGTATTTTTCCCACTTAGTTTTTCTCTACTCTAAAACTGGCTAAATATTGCTGTTTAAGATTGTTTATATATATTAGAATTAGAAAACATTGAAACATCATTCAGTGCATTTTTTGGAGACATTTGTACACTAAATGTATAATCCTTAATAATGATTGGTTTCAAATATTTCTACCTTATACAAATGGAAATGGCTATTAAAAATAATAATACATTATTATTTAAATATCTGGTTTAAAAATATAAAAAAATAAAGAAGTTGGAAAAAGTTCTAAACTAGTTATCATGAATAACGGAAAAGGTCAAAGTGTAGGAACCATGAATGTGGTTTTTGCTGTTCAGATAGTCTGTGTCAGATCTGTGTCACATGTGAGGAGTAAAAAACAAAAAGATTTAGGGCACATCCAACTGCAGTGTGAGAGAGAACGAGAGAGCAGTCAGCAGTCTGTGGTGTGAACCACCCCAGATCATTCGGTGTTCATGCTTCTCTTTGCATGCGTGTGTTGTGTGTGTGTGTGTGTGTGTGTGTGTGTGTGCGCGCAGTGGTTGGTAAGGGTCAGGCTAAAGTTGTGTGCAGTCAGTGAAAAGGTGAGAGTTCCCACGTAAGGCTCTGACAACCCAACACTGTCTTCCTATCCTAATCAGACTCTCTCAGGACACACACACACACACACAAACACACGCAGGTCAACACACAGTTCTCACTGTCTGAAGTGACCTCTCACTCTAGCTTCCTTTCGTCCACATCTTTTTTCCTTCAATCGTTCAACAAATTGTTTGAAAATAGTATGTACACAGTAATAGTAACAGCCATTTGATGTAGCAGGCTTCCTGTAAAAAAACAACAACCTCAATTTGTTTTAAATATTAATATTTTATAATATAAATGGCGAATATAACAAATAAAATTTAATTATGATCTGTAGAGAGACCAAATAGAGGACATCACAGTTTGACCTCTTCCATACAAAATCTATTTATTAATTTTGTGAGGAATTTATTATTATTTGTGACTTAATATTATTATTTCTAGTTTGACAGATACAGAGAAAAGCAACGCAAACTGCTAAATTTTCTGGCGTGTGCGTCACAATGTTCTGTCCCTCTCCCTTTCCTCCTTCATTTCTCCTTTATTCCCTTCTGTTCATTCCCCTCCCTGTCGTCCACCTCCATCTATCTGCCTTCTAAATCAATGTGTCTAATAAAGCCATCAGCTGCGCTGAAATATTGGGCAAACATGCACTCAATCAATGCATGCAAATGCCAGCCATCCATTCAGGGCCCTTCTGAATATCGACGGCGCTGCATGGGCGCACTGTTCCGGGGGTTTGTGTACGTGTGTGTTCGACAAATAAAAGCAGAAGGAAGGACACGTGAAGGGTTGAGAGAAGAGGAAAACCCAAGATAAATGTGTTTCATTTTCTTCTCTCATGGCTCCAAAATGGAGAGAGAGTGAACGGCAGGAAAACAGACTTCCGCTCGATCCGACCTGGAGGCCACAGACATGCCCCTGTTTGAACTACTGCAGAAGCGATGTGAGGAAAGGCAAGGCTGATCCCAGATCTGGGGTTAAACGCCTCTAAAAATGAGAAGATTGGAGTGGTATTGTAGCGTTCTAACCTTGAGCAAACACAAAGCAGGAAAGATGAGGCTGTGTGCATTCAACTGAGCGCTATAGAGACGATTTCTCCTTCAAAACGTAAACCAACTGTATGAATTAAATGTAAGATTCATTAGAAGCAAGGGTGAGCTCAGCTGGAGATCTGCAGGAGAATCTGAATAAGCCACCTGCAGACCGTCCTTCCACTCCTGGACTATCACACATACAGAAAATAACATGAAAGAGTAAACATGGCTGATTCACCGACCTCATCCTAACCCTTGCATTTTCCTGTAGTATGATAGAGGCGGTAGTAAAGACTCTGGGTTCAGTAACCTCATGGTGGGAAACCATCAGAGAAGCAGCCAGTGTGAGAACTCTCTTTTATGACCCTGATCTAGAGTCAACAGCTGAGCATTTAGCTCTTTCTCACTCCAATCCCCACATCTACACTCTAATTGATCATGAAAGCTCAACACTTTTTTTGAGACACTTTGTCAAATTATTATTTTGAACAAAAGACAAAGGCGTCCATCCGAGGTAAGTGCACATGAACTTAGAATTGCAACAAATAGCGCGAATGGAATTTGCTGCACAACAAAACATGATTCCTCCTTCTTTAATATTTTTGGTAATTTCTTTTCCTACAAAATAATAGTATTAAAAGTTATGCCAAACTCCTAAAATCATCTTTTCTAGAATTACATTTTTAAATTATTTTTTTATCATATTTTTAACTTTATGTCAAAAAAGTCTATTATGCTCACCAAGGTTGCATTTTTACTTGATAAAAAATACAATAAAAAAGCAATATTGTGAGATTTTACAATCTATTATTAAAATATTTTTAATTTGCTCATTTTCAGCAGGCAAATGATCCTTCTAATATCATTCCAATATGCTGATATAATGCTTAAAAACATTTCTTATTATTCTCAATGTTGAAAACAGTTGTGCTGCTTAATATTTTTGTGGACATTTCTGTTATACATTTTATTTCAGGAAATAGAAAGTTCCTGAAATCATTAATTAACAGACCAAAAATGAGAGTCACCTCACTGGTCCAGAAATCAATTTCAGTCAAGTGAGTCAGTCAACTTAAGTGAAATATTACATTAAAAATGGTGTTTTGCTCACTTGCTCCAAAGAACAGTTGCCAAGTTGAAAATTCTCTATGCATGTGAGGTTGGGTCGGGGGGCACTGACTTATGCCAGGTTCAGACTACCAATTTTGGCATGATTCGTTTGACGTAGGGTGTCGTGGTGATTCGTAAAAGACAATGGGTGTCGGAACGTAAGATGGGTGTCGTTTTAACAATCATTTTATCTTATGTCATAGCGGACGACAACCGACGCCATGTCTGCGATGCTTCATGACATCACGACAGAAAGACCATTCTTAATTTTTTGGGTTCTATTGTGTTCCATTCCAAATCGTGTCTCCTTTAAGACCCCAATCGATCCCTTTGGTTCAAATTGCTTTTAATATGTACTCTCTTTAGCCCCTGATTACAATTCCGGCAAAATCATGTTATGATGAATGCTTTTTCTATGTTTTAACTAAACGTTATAATGACCATTTGTATTAGTTAGCTTATATAATAGCATAGCATACAGATAGCTTCATTTATACATTTGTTTGCACCCCACATTTTCTTAATCATCTTTAATGTAATTATGTTAAATTAAGTGTTAAATGTCCAAATATTTCAGTTATAAATTAAATTAATTATGTTCAACTTAAAATTCTATTATTGTTATTTATGAATTAACAGTTAAGAGATTGCATTCAATTAGATTTATTATACACTGATGTGTATTTTGAATTAATATTATTCATATTTCTGATAATTTTTGAGGAGTTTTTGGGGAGACTCAATTTCGAGGGAGGACCCGATTTGTCGTGACACCGTCACACGTGACCAATAGGAGCAGAGAAGCTCTTCTACACTTCTTTCAAACATGGCGAAACGAAAGAAAGACGATGGTATTGGTGCTGCTATGTGAAATTATGCAATAGAGGAAAGGTTTTTGGAGATATGGCACTAAACTAGTACCTCTAGGAACTACCACAGCGGAGTGAAAAAAGATAAATTCTGGCAAACGATAGCGGAGGTGCTTCAGCAACCCGGTGAGTACTGGAATTAGCATTAAGCTAGTAGAAC
This sequence comes from Gobiocypris rarus, assembly GCA_023029165.1. Classification (NCBI taxonomy): domain Eukaryota; kingdom Metazoa; phylum Chordata; class Actinopteri; order Cypriniformes; family Gobionidae; genus Gobiocypris; species Gobiocypris rarus. Next base: position 26,528,750 of record CM040920.1, read on the forward strand.
CATGTCGTTAAAGTCGGTAAGCAATGATTTATCGGGAAGCAATGTGTAGAATTTAGGAGTAAAAATCACAAAATCTGACACAGCGACTATCGTATCAAACAAAAACATCATGTAGGCTAGTCTGAACCCTGCATTACAGCTCTTACCAATACTCCACAAAGAGGATAAAGAGTTATTGAAAGGGTATTAAAAAGCAACAACTCAATGAGAGAACTATTGTAAAATAGAGGCACAGAGAGGATGGAGAAAAGAAGTGAAAGGCATATGCAGAAATAATGCTAGTAATGTTCAGAGGGGAGTGAATGTGTGACTAAAGGAAACTGAATCACTTTTGCAGATTGTGTGTTAAGGATCAAGGCTGCTGTACAAAGGTGTGTTTGTCTGCACATGTATTAGTACGAGACAGATAGTCTATTGAAGGTACTGTAAGCAATATTTGGTGTATGATGCATAAAATGTGATTACCTGTCAGATTTCAATGAAATAGGTGTCCGAAGAAGCCATACATGTCTCTGTGACAGCGCTAAGCCAACCCCTTTTAGCCAACCAGAATACCAGCCGGGGTTTGGGTTTTGGAAGAAGAATGTGAAAATGAAGTTAAAAACAAGGCGGATCCTAGCAAAACAGCACTTTTAAATTGAGTATCAGACTAACAGTTGGAAGTGACAGAAAGAGCAAAAGAAAACAAGCATGAAGTGAGGGAAGAGAAATACAACTTGCAGAGTCACACGGAAAGCTGAATCGGAGCCAAAGGGAAGTGTATATCAGCCAAAGTGTAATCATAGGCCGGTCTCTCGGCTATTAGGAGAATTAAAGGCTGATTGAATGGTCTTTACAGTGGCAACATAACATTGGGCCGCCTCATCGTGTTTGTCTACTCGCTGTAACAGCTGGCCCGAAAAACTCTTCAGCCCCACCGAGGGGAGCCAAGCTATGAAGAGCGTTTAAACCATTAAAAAGATCTGAATCACTAACTTTCATAAAAACCGGCACTCGTTCTATCCTTAGACATCCGTCAAGAAGCGAAAGGGAGCAGCGTTTCTGGCACCCAAGATGTGGAATCACTATAGCCTCGATTCACGCCTCACATCTTTCCCTCAGGCTGGACCGGCTCCATGTCCTGAACGTATTCGTGTGTGTGTGTGTGTGTGTGTAAGGGGGAGATGATAGGGGAGGACTGTGGGACTTTGACTGCCTCTGTGTTGTGTCCACAGCTGTGTGTAAGGCTCCTGACCTCCAAACAAAGCTCAGCACAGAGGAGCCACTATCTGGCAGGCATGATAGAGGACAGGCCTGCCCAGCCAGACGTGCTGAGGGAATGACCGTAAAGCCAGAGAGACAACACAGCACCCGCAAGGCCTTTGATAACCGCTGACGACTGGAGCCAGCATGACACGCATACACTCATAGCGTTAATACAGACAGACACACACACACTAACAGAAATGGATTTTCACAAGTTGACGCACATGTTTAAGAAGTGGAAAAGCACAGGCAGGTTTAATATGCTGTCCACAATGACCTGTAGGAAAGAAAAATCACAAATGAGATCTGTTTCTCATATACAGCAATGAGACTAAATGAAGAGCAAATCCAGTCTTCTGCTTAAAGAGATACCAACAATTTATTTCTACACCAGTAAGACACCAGGGGTCAGTAAGATTTTTTAATAAATTAATATTTTTATTTAGAAAAGATTAAAAAAAGTATTTTACATTGTTACAAAATACATGCAGTTTTGAACTTTCTATCCATCATTGAATCCTAAAAAAAATAATGTATATATTTATTAATAATAAATATTCCTTGATTACAATATCAACATATTCAAATGATTTCTGAAGGATCATGTGACATTAAACTGAGTAATGGCTGCTGAAAATACCAAAACACATTATAAATTATGTTTTAAAATATATTATAGAAAACAGCTGTTTTAAATTGCAATAATATTTTGCAGTATTACTGTTTTTACTGTATTTTGATCAAATAAATAAAACCATGGTGAGCATAAGATACGGTATAAACATTAAAATTATAATATATAATATATATATATATATATATATATATATATATATATATATATATATATATATATATATATATATATATATATATATATATATAATTTTTAATTTTTGAACATTTTGCTCACCACGTTCATTATATCATTATAGCATTTATGTCAGTTTTTTTATGTCTGAGACAAAGTTGACACTTAAATAAAACAAAAACCATCCAAAACTAAAGATCCATTAAAATGTTCTCTGGAAGGACTCAATGTCAGCTCAAAGAAAACTATAAGGGCAAAAAAACTATGCATGTAGGCAAATTATTTATGTGGCTATTTCTCCTGATTTCCGCCAGCTCCCTGAGGACTGCTTATTTCCTCTATAATCAGAAGCAGGATGTTGATTTGACGGACAAAAACAGGAATACAAGATTTATCAAATCAAAATATGCGTGATGAATCCCATAATCTATTGCGTAATGTGCACGAGGCTCTTGTTGCAGCAAAAGCAGAGTTGTTTCTCATGTAAATGCATCTTATAATTGCAGCGCTGTAGTAAAACGATGCAAATGCTGTGAAGAGAGCGGAGAAGGCTCAGAGCTCCTCACATTAATGAGCATGCACTGCTGCTGATGTCACTCATGCCGTGAGCCCTTTAGAGAGTCATTACACAACTTTCCCTTTCATTAATCAGACACTTTGCCTTTGGTTTTTCCTGTATCTTAAGCTTTCCCTTTCTTTGTTTCCCCACACTCTCACGTCTCTCTTTCGTTGACATGGTTCCCTGTCCCCTGTCCCACCGTCTCTGTCTCTGTGTCTCTGCGGTGTTTAATGTGCCGGCAGTGTTTACACCCCAGACAGCGGGTGCAGCACTTTAATCTTGGTAGTGTCTACATGACATCAGCACTCTCGCTGAAGCATAAACCGTAGTGGAGAGAACACACACACACACACACACACACACACACACACACACACACACACTCGCATATACATTATATTCACACATATATCACACGCTTTCTTTCTTTCTTGTCTGTCTTTCTCTTCCTTCCTTCCTGTCTGTCTGTCAATCTTTCCTTTCCATCCTTCCTCCCTTTTCATCCTTTCTTTTTCCTACCTTTCCTTCCTATTTTTCTTTTCTTCCTCACTTCCCTTTCCTTCCTTTGTTTTCACTTTTCTTTCTTTGTCTATTCTTCCTACCTCTCCCTCACCTTTCCTAATCATGTTTTCATTCTTCCTTTCTTTCCTTCTTCCTCTTTCCTTCCTTTCTTGCTTTCCTTCCATTCTCCTACATTTCCCCCCTTTTCTTCCAGTTTGTCCATCTTTCTTTTTCATCCTTCATTCCTTCTCCTCCATTCTTTCTTTCTTTTATTCTTTCAACATCATCATCCTTAATTCCTCTGTCTGTTGTTTTGATTTTACTATATTTTCCTTCCTACTTTTCTTCTCTTCCTCCTTTCCTTTTCCTTCTATTTCTTCACCTTTCTTACCTTACTTCCTTTCTGTCTATTCATCCTTCCTCACCCACACCTTTCCTAATCATTTTTTCATTTTTACTATTTCCTTCTTCCTCTTTCCTTGCCTCTTCCTTCCTTCCATTCTCCTACCATTCCCTTCCTTATATTCCTACTTTTTTCCCGTTGCTTCCTTTGTTTTCACTTTTCTTACTTCCTTTTCTTTCTTTCTGTCTATTCTTCCTTCCTCACCCTGACCTTTCCTAACCGTTTTTTCCTTCCTACTTTTATTTCCTTCTTCCATTAATTTCTTCCCTTCCTGTGTTTCTTTGTTTGTTTTATACTTTTCATTCATTACTTCCTTTTTTCTTTCTTTCTGTCAATTCTTATTTTCTTTGCCCCACCTTAACAAATAGTTCATTCCTTTCCTTTTCTTTCCTTTGTAATTTTTCCCTTTTCTCTTCTTATTCTCTTTTTCATTTGCCTCACCTTTACTTATTTTCATTCCTTCCTTGCTTTCTCACTTTCTTCACATTCTTTCTTCCATTTCCTTCCTCCCTTCCTTAACTTCTACCTTCCTTCTTTCCTTTTTCCTTCTTTCCACCCTTACCCATACTTATATTCTGGGGTCCAGTGAATGATGAAGTCCTCTAATCCCCCTCTAACCGGCCAGAATCAGTGTGAGAGCGAAGCTCAGAAACTCAGAGCCCAGAGAGGGATTACCTGCAGCCCCAAGCCTTATTCTTCTGCCCTGCAACCTCTCCCTGACTCAGGAGAGACTTATAACAGTGCACACTCTCATGTGCGGCAACCCCACAAGCTGCACCATCTTTAAAAGAAATTCACGTTTAAATTAATTTCACAAAGAAACTTGCTGTGTAACTGGTTACTTGTCAGTAAGCAGACACTTTTCGTTCAAAGCAGTTTACAGTATATTAATTACAGGGACAATTCCCTGAAGCAACCACAGGTTAACCGCCCTGCCCAAGGGCACCATGATTCTCAGTAACGCTGCAGTTCGTGGGTCACCCCTATCTGGGATCACACCTGAGTCGCCAGCCCAGAGCTATTATCACCAGGCTTCCAATACCCTTGTATATGTGTGTGTGGGTAATTAAGTAATTAAATAAACAAGTGTACTGACGTTAGCCGTTTCGTTTTCAAAGCTAGAGATATGTTTATGGGAAAAGACCGATAATAAGGGTAGACTCATACCCAGTCTCTATAGACTTTCACACACACGGACATGCCACTTTCCCTTGTCAACAGCCCCTCTGTATGTAGTCATGCATTCCTCTTCAATCCAAATCACAGTCATTATGTTGCCATGCTGATAGCCGCTGAGCGGGTTTGTGTCCTAATTGAGCTGGCTGTGACCATACAGTACACCTGACCAGAGATCAGCTGCACAGGCTAGAAAGAACAAAGCAGGCCAGCCAAGCCATATTCGTTTAAGCAGTTTAGTGTTAAATCAGTGCATTTTGGGGCCAAGGTGGTGTGGAGAAGGAGGACTCTTTTAGATTATTGGAATGAAACCCACATGTTTTGACATGTTGTTCGCTTCACAGAATTTTACTTGTGGGAGGAGTGAAGCTAAGAATTCATGTGGTCAAAAAGGCTTAGTTTTTCTGTGCATTTTGGGTAAAAATGGCAAGGCCAGAGTCCAGAAATAGAACAGAGGCTATTATGGGATGCATGGAAGGCTGGCTCCGTGTTCAGGCATGACTGTGTGGTCACGGTGGTCACGGCACTGTCTTTCCCCACAGCTAGCCAACCTCCTGCCGTGTCTGAGAAACGCTAATCAGAACCAGAGAGAGAGCGAGACAGAGAAAAAAAAACAAGCAAGTTCTTGTCTAGAAAAAAAAGGAATAAAAATGCAAACAAAAAGATTCAGGAAGACGATTAGGGAGGGATGAAAGTGAGCAAGGAAAACGGCCAAAGACAAAGGCGACGCGTCAACTGGAGTTTTGTTTTAATCAGAGAACATGAAAATATTCAGACATGCGGCTCAAAAGCAACAAGTCCCTCTCGAATTAAAGCCTTCGCTATAACGAGAGAGAGGAGAAATAGAGGAAAACAGAGAGAGAGAGAGAGCATGTGTGTGTCCCTCGAGACTGATTAATATTGAATTCCTGATGCTAATCTTTGTTTTGTGCTTTTTTTCCTTTACTGGTGTGGAAGCGACGTGTCCTTAAAAAGCATGCTTTATGTATATTTAATGAAGGCTCTGCATACATATGGAGCGCTTGTCTTGCTGTGTGGTATCCCACCCTCGCATGATCACATACTGCCACATACTGCTCAAGATACCCACGTATCGAAATCTACATGTGCCATTTATGATAGTTATATGAACCGTAAGATAAAGGTTTTTTAATAATGCAAAATGGTGACAAGCATAAAAAAGTAAATGATAACTGCATAAATAAGGTAGTCGGATTCTGCTTGAATCTTGACTGGGGAGAGCTTGTGTGTGTGTGTGTGTGTGTGTGTGTGTGTGTGTGTGTGTGTGTGTGTGTGTGTGTGTGTGTGTGTGTGTGTGTGTGTGTGTGGTGTGCACCTGGTACATACAGGTGTCAGATGCCATTGCAGCATAAAATCCTTGATGATATTGTCTGATATCATCTAAGTATCTGATGGTGATGAGCTCAGCACAACTGTGAAATTGTGTGTGCAATTGTGTGTGCCAAGGCGGGACAATCTGACCTTGGTGAGGACACACAGACTGATCGGTTATTGATCACGGTATGCACACACATGCACAAACACGTAAGTTTTACAGCATCCATGATTCAGAACACACAGACATTCCAAAAAAAAGGAAGTGGATTTCCCAGTTCCTCCAAGCACACAGTCAGGACTGCCACTAGTTTCCTTGTCAAATCACACATCCTCACCACAGAAATGGAAGCACTTTCAAGGTTTTGTTTTTGCAGCCTATTTAAAATGTCATTTCTCTCTACTATCAGACATCAAAGCCAATGTGGAGGGCTTTTATTTTCTAAGCCAAATCCCAAAATTGTTTCTCATTTACAAAAGCTGGCTGCAGGCCTAGTCAAAGTTTGGACTTAATGACAGCGGTGCGAGAGACAGTGCGAGGGAAAGAGTGCGGGAGGAGAGAGAGATTCCCCACATGGTTATAATATGCTGTGGTGGTTGAGTCCATCAGTCGAGGTGTCACAATGAAAAGTAGCTCACAGGATGTAGCAAGCAGCATGCAAGCGCACACACGTACACATGAAAGAAAGAACGTATTCTGCTCAAACCCTGTACAAAATCTCTGAATTTACAGGGTTCAACAAAAGAGATGGTCTCCTGGCCCAGGCCAGTGTGTTATGTGAAAAAAAAATTCTGTACAAAATAAAATAAAATAAAAGCCAGTGGAAATGTTAGCATGGCATGTGAAATCTAATCTACTGGCCCAAATAGACTAGCAGAAAAAAAGCCTTAATTTAGATTAAGTTCAAATATTTTTTTATATCTATTCACACAAACATTAGAGGCTTAAACATTGCTTTTTTCATGCAAAATTAACAAGAGCATACGCTGCTCTTTAATCGGCAATATAAACTCATTTTCAAAGCGCTGAAGAAAGCCCTTGAAAAGAAACGTGTAACGCCCTTAAGGAAATGTGTCAAAATGAGTGAGATAGCTGAAAGAATCACATATACATGATAAACAAAACAATAATACAATGGAAAAGAAAAAAAATGCTGGGTGTTAAACTGATGAAATCCAAACAGCAATGTTGACGAGTCTGTAGGGCTGTTTTCTTGTGAAAATGTGAGCCAGTAGGAAACGGAGAAGGAAGAGGAGGAGGAGATTGAGAAAGGGAGGGAGAGAGAGAGAGAGAGAGAAAGAAAGAGGGAGGCTGACAGCTGTATAAATGAGCTCTGTAGCTCATGGCGCCCCAGAGTACTGCCTCATTGTTGTGCTGATCCAATGCACAGCAGATGAACCCAGGGTTTAAAAGTTGAACTGTGTGTGTGTGTGTGTGTCTAGTGACCCTTATTTGCTTGCATCCGTTATTAAGGTTAGCTTATGTGTGTTTGTGTGCGATTGTTTCTGTGTGCATATTACAAGCCCTCCCATTGAGCATTTTTAACCCAGTCAGTTCTCAAGTATCAGTTGCACAAATCCAAGTCGGAAGGGCGACAATTTTCAGATTTGGTGTGAAAACAACATATCATATGTCAGGTGTGTAATAGGTGCATAGCATGTCTGAGTTGCCATGCATGCCAAGCAAGAGTGTCATTTACTCTCACTTCCTCATTTAAACCCTCCTGCTTTGCATTAAATCTATAGCAAACAATTTTGTAAATGTCTTGTCAGCGTAAAACAATCACATTAATTTGAGTAAGTACACCAAAGCGAGATTTTAAATTACATTATACATATACAATCTTTTCACCCTCACGTTTTTCTTCTGCGGAATACAAGAGAATATATTTTTATCTATAAAAGTGAGGGGTAAAACAAAATTAGACCTCTTTTGAAAAATATCCTCTTTTGTGTTCAACAGAAAAAAAGAAAGTCATACAGATTTGGAATAACATAAAGGTGAGTAGGCCTGAATAATGAACTATCCTTTTGAGATGAATCCAGGTGATCCACCTTCAACATTTTGGAAAGCGTCCTGACGTTCACAGCACAGCTGTGCCTTTGGGAAACGCAGTCCTGATCAATAATCACATTATCACAGACATCGAAAGTGATGATATTCCGGGCGCTGCAGCGGGTAATACATATTTTATAGGTGTACATAAGAAGGTGTACGTATCAAATATTAATAAATGATTTTCTACTGGCATTGATGACGTGCAGATGCATTGTTTGAGGGGCAGCGGTGATGGGTGCAGTCGGGCCAGGGCGTTGGGACTCTCTCAGCCTACTGAGGCACATCAAACAGTGAAAGAAGAGACCGTGGGGTGGAGGGGAGGGGGGACGATGTCGCTTCTGCCAACGAGGCTCTGCTGAATCACACACACACACACGCACGCACGCACACACACACACACACACACACACACACACACACACACACAGTGTTGTACACTCGCTCACAGCACTCAGCTGGCAGGCATAGTGAGTGGCGATGGAACACGCCAGGCTCTGTGCTACCAAGCAGAGGTAATTGGGCCAGATTACCAACCAGGTGGAAACATTCAGACGCTCTTTTTCCTTTTCTCCCTCTCTCTCTTTTAGTCACTTTCACTCGTCCCCCGTATTTTGGAGCAGCGGAAGAAAAGCATGCCATTTCGGAAGTTCAGGATGAAGATGGAATCAAACGTTCAAAAATCAAGTTAGGGTTATTCCAAAAGCGACCTGTTCGTTTAGCATTTAGGCCCATGTATCACAAGTGATCCATTAGCTATAAGTCAGGGATGATGAAGAGGCAGACACAGGTGAAAGTGAGAAAGAAAACAAGATACTAACTAGATTCAAGCGAACGCAACTAATTTGAACTACAAGCCCTATCAAAGGCGAATGGCCCGGGGGCAGCAGTACCTCAGTGCGGAACAGGGCTGCACCGCAGAGGAACGAGTGGACGGGGAGGGTGAGACAGGTTAGAATCAACAGCAGCGCACACAGCATTGTTAAATCAAGACTCAAGGCACACGGAAGCGAGAGAGGAAGAAGTGATATGAAAGAAGGCCGACCAAGGTTTGACAGGGCTTTTGCAGAAGCATGACTGCTACGGCACAAATCTACAGAATAACTCTGTAAACGCCGAGGGTGAGGGCGAACGACCATGTGGATGCCTGTGACAGACGCGGTGCCACCTAATTCAACTGTGGGTTGGTGTTTGTTCCATCTGAGAATAACTAAATTATTCTCTCTTAATCTATCCATCAATCTATCAGTATTTGACTCAAAGAGTTAGAAAATGGTAGCTCTGTCTAAAAGAATATACCAGAATGCATACTTAAGATCACACACATTAAGGGACTTTTACACATTCCTCCCATCCTATATGTCTACACTCTAGGGACTTCCTATGAGAGTGTCTCATTTAATCCAATATAATTAAAAGGGAATATATATTAAATAATTGATAAATTGTATATATGTATATAGTTACATTCCATGTCAACAAAGATCTAAAACTTACTAAATTATACCAGCATATGATGTAAAATAATACACATATATCATCTTATAGTATCTATTCTGTATGAGCAGAAAAGACACCTGTGTTGATTAAAAAAGCCACAGCGGAAGAACAAGAATTTGATACTAGCGCACACACATACTCATACACATAGGCTACACATACACATACACACATACACACACACACACACACACACACACATACACAAGCAAATGATGCACCTGTATGGCATGAGCTGGCGTCCGCCTTGAGGCAGACGTTACAGACATCTGCTGAGGATATGGAGGAAAGAAAAGAAAGAGAGAGAGGGGGATAGAAAGAAGAAAAGGAGATCCTACTGTACACATTATCCGCGCGCACTGCCAGAGCAGCATTTGATGTGCACGCGAGACCTGAGCAGCACAACAAAATCCATCAATCTACCGGCGGTTCGGCTTTTAAAATGCATTCAACTCGACGACAGTCGTCGAATAAAGAGACAATGAACCGATTCAATACATTAGAGATGAAAAATAACGACAGGAAGATGCAGGCTACATTTTCTCGAAAGCAGCTGTTGTAAAGGAGGCTGTTTATAGAGTTTATCTCGTGGACTTTCGTTGTTTTGTCTCTGTGTGAAGTATGAGGGCGAAGTTATTTGTGTAAGGAACAAATAAAAATTACTTTTAAGAAGGCAGTGGTTGAGGGTAGGGTATGTAGCAGCGGGAGGCCGGAAAGAGAGACAGCCGCTAACGACCCCATCAGTACCCGCGCGCATTCACCGTGGGCCGGGGACCATCAGGGTCAGCGAGCGCTGTGATAGATCTCGCTTCTGAAATTTCAGTCTACAGCTCGGCGAACGTTATGCGTCGATTTCGAATACGACTGAAAATAGCCTACGTCAGCTGAGTTTAAAACACAGGCAACGTAATGTCACGTAATGCCTATAGAGTAGACTTGTTCTATATAGGCTATGTGAAAAAAATAAAAATAATGTTAAATGTACATTTTAAGCGATATCAAACTAAACAAAATATAAAGGCCTATATACAAGCACGCTAACTAAAACAACAAAGGGAATTTAATTATTTCATGAATTGTTTAGAACTACTAAGCACATTCTTTAAAACAACACGTCGGTCAAAAGGTGGTCTCTCAACAATATGAAAAGTTATATAGCCTATAAAATGTCAAATTATGGAATTATGTATATGATTGTCTCAGTGATTGATAACAAAAGAGGCATTCCCAGACTGACGCATTCACATACGAACTTATTTCTCATTAATAACCAAAATGCAAAGTGTACCTCTATCCCAAAGGTACTTTGAATGCTGGAGACACTTGTTAAATCTAATGCATGCACCGTCAACTCATTCGCACCCCGTCACATCACCGCTCAATATAGAAACCGGATTTTCTGGTATTACAGACGCCTCTTTTAGCACACACACATACACACAGAGCTACTGACCCTAATCTTGGAGACTTCTCGAACCACAGCGCAGACACACACACACACACACACCAAAGCTTGCGTTATTAACTTAAAGCAGCTGTGGCAGCAAACCACTCAAAGATGCACCCTAATAATTAACATAAAATCATGGGGATTTACAAGAATAGATATTACCAAACAACTTGTTTTGTCAAAAGAGAACTAGATGTCTGAATGAGCGCGAAACAAAGAGGACAATTCAGCTATAAAGTAACAGCTCGTTATTAACAAACCACTATATGAATTTAATCATCAAAAATATAATTAACAAATATAAATGTCATTTTCCTATATAGTAAACTTCCAGTTTAAGGTAGGCTATTTTTCTTGTCCGCTTTCTTATGATAGGCTACGTACTGCTATCAACTACGACCAGCCTTGTCAGACATTATGCAAGCCAACTGTTCAATAAAAAGCTATAATTCTGTCAGATGTGTCTAAATTGAGCCCGTAGCAATTGCTTATTTCCAGAAAAGACCTTAATATCCCAATAAAAAATAAGTAGGTTACGCGTAATGCGCTTTTCTGAAGTTAGGCAATTTAATTCTGCTAAAAAGTAGCCTATGTTTTAAAAGCATTCACTTATCCACAGGGGAACACAAACACTTACCTGAATGTGGAGGCATCGCTATATGTGAGGGGTAATATTTCCCAGGCTGAAAGTGACCGGGGTGCTGCACTGTCGTGTGCCCGGCAGAAGTGATCCTCGAGGCGGCTCTGTGAACCAGCGCGCCTCGCTCTGCCAAAAGGTGCGGCGGAGGAGCGAAATCCCGTCCTTCCATCCCGATAAAAAAACGTTAAATCCGAAATCCAGAGCGGGGAAGCCACGAGAACCGAACCAAACGCCGCCCAGATGTTATAATTCCGTTAAGAGTTTCGGTTAGGTCTTGCATTCAGCACAATTTTGGCTCTGACGGCCAAAAAAGTATGTCCCAGTCATGTTTTCTGCAACACAAAAAACATAAAATGTAGTTTCAATTACAAACTAGTTACACGAATGAGTGATGCAAATCCACAAGATCGTATCATGTTAGTATCCTTCAAATGTGTAATGGTAATCCTTCACTGGAAACACCAAAAGTGTACGTCCAAAAATTCTCCGCTCGTCTCTCTCACATCTCACCACAATTGAGCGAGCTTGCAGCACACCTCCACTTTTACACAGAAGACTCACTGCAGGCTATATGCAATTCACAGAGAGATGCCAAGATCAATACATTTTTTACAGTATCCTTACGCCTATATGGAAAACCAAGGACGTTTTAAGCAAAAAAGATGGAAAATGGACAAGGCTAAACCAGTCGTTGTCTTTCACTATGAAAAACATTAGGAAAATCTATAATAGCTGACGTTAGTATGTCTGCTTCCATTGCAAACGCTAAATTATTGAATTCATCAAGCTATAAATGTAATTTCTTCGGTCAATGTTTCTCATTCTTTTCACTTAATTAAACTGCTTTGTTCGTCTGAACTAGGTTTTCTATAACCTTATATGGGGTAACAGCACATTGATGATGGCTTCTATATTTCACCACTGCCCTCTTAAGTTTCCTAAATCACGGATAAAAGCAACATCTTACGCTGATGCAGATCGAGTCTTCTCATGGCAAAATGGTGCATTGAGGGAATTGTCATGCGGTGTAATAATGCACGAGATTTGTTTCAAAGCATCCTCATATCATGCTCTAATAAAGTACTTTTGCCAGACTAATGAACATTGGAAGGCATGATTATTAGAAAGTCTGGTCAAAAGCTCGCGCAGTTGTGCTCTTCTTATCACACTGGATCACAGATAAGAAAACGAAGACATATTAACTATAAACGAAAGACATAGGTCGTATCTTCAGATATGTGACGCGTCTGCTGGATTTCAGCGTTTTGCTGAATGAGGCCTTAAACGTTGGAAGTGTGTTGACTGTGAGGATGGTTGCAGTGCCAAATTGTCGTAGCCCTACTATCATTAAAACACAAACACTGCAAAAGAGAGAGGTTGAGAATAGTGAGTGAATTGACGTGCACAACATTATGTTTCAATTTAAAAATAAATCCTCAAATAATGAGCATTCGCTAAAATAGCCTACCTAAATGTAGTGCAGCCCTTTTGCGCTGACAAAGGACATTTTCAGCAAACATGTATCATTTTTGTAGCATCGTGAAAAGAAATTGGGCAGACATTTTAAAGCATGAAGTATTTGAACGCAGCAACCTCCCACTATTAACCAAAGCCGAACTTTTAACATTTATTGGGATCTGAGATCTATTAGGTTTGGCTCGGAGGACGGATGGGAGGTGAGGAGGAGCCCATGAAAGAACAGGTTTCCTAAAGGTTTTGAGTGTTAGGAAATGCCATTTCAAACTCTGATAAAACCCAGACAATTTTATGAATCATGGTATTTCTAAATAAAACATGTCGATATAATAAAAGCACGTGAAAACTAAAATTTTGTTAACATGCCTTATTTTCATAAACAACTGCCCAATATTAATTCTTTAAGTATAGGGTAAAAGCGCTTATGTTCTTCTGCCATCACGTCCAATGCATAACAGTTTGCTCGGATTTAGTCTTTTGTTAAGATTGTGTATAATTATTCACACTTGTATTTTTTCCATTATTATCCAGTAAGACATTAAGGTCTTCGCTCTAAATAAAATGTATTCTTTATTCAAACGGAAATTTGGTTGTAATTCAGTCTTGCACTAATCTTCTATTATTATAATAATAATAATGATTATCAGTATTATTATTATCAGCAGCAGCATCATTGCTCAAACAAGGCAATAGATTCGGATGAAAATAAAGGGATATTTTTCCTTCACCCCCAGCAATACAAAATCCGTAATTTTGTATAATACCAGATGTTCTTAAAAAAAAACAGCAGCTCTTGAAAGCAAATGTTTATTATTGCACGCAAATAAATACAATATAAACGAATTACTTACTGGTAAGTTATTCCTTGCAAAACAATAAATGGATTTAAAAAAACATAATACAAAAAATACGTAAAAGAGTGCAGAAGCAGAATAAAAACATATGGAAATGGTTACATCCTAGAGTCTGCTGATTGCAGTGCGTGTGCAGTGCAGAAGTTCGGAGATGCACCGTAGTAGTAGGCTTGAGCTTCTGCTGAATCGAGCCCCGTACAAGCAGTCAGAGGCTCTTTCCTAAATCTGCTAGTGCCACTCAAGAAGAAGAGGGGGAGGTGACTGTGGGAGCAGTCGCGCCCATTGGTCTAATACCTACATGTCAATAAGCTCGTGCAGCGCGCCCCAGGATAAACAGTGGCTCCGATTGGATGACGCTCTGAGCCAATGGCGTGTCAGCTGGATCAACTAAACAAAACGACGGGCGCTTTATTTGAGCTTTCCTGTCTCGCGACTACTTCAGTGTGAGGCACGACCGCATGGTTACTTTTGTAGCCTAGAGAGTGCCATTATTTAAACGACGGAAGAGACGCAATTCACAACATTTGAGATTTTGGAAATGTAAGCCTTGCAAACATGACAATGTATTAGTTGCCAATAGTAGCCTATTGATTATTTTAAATGACAGCTGGTATTGTCTCACTGAGTATGATAAAAACTAACCGAAAAAATAAATAAAATGAGAAATTGAACATCTCGCCAGCCAAATGTTCTTTTTTTTTAACCAATTTGTGAACAATACAATAGTTTATCAGTAATTTTAAAACATGTCACTGCACGTTGGGTTTAAGGAGTTAAAAAACAAAGCGCCAGTCAAATTAACACATTTAACCCAGATCACATCAGGATGCTAAATCACTTAAAGCCCGAACTATGGTGCAATGGCAAACAAAGAGTTAAAATCCTGGGCTTCGTTCTTAAAATTGTTTGATTGGTTGGCGTGTTGCCAGAGCGCTGTCAATCATAGAATGTAAACAAGGCTCTGATTGGCTGCTGTCCAGTCCGCACTGGGCTGCCTGAAAAAAGCAATTACTGGCCTTGCGGTTTCAAGGCGGCCCAGAGCTGGATGATGAAAGGAGATAAGGAGGGGCGGTTTCAAGGCCTCCCCTAGGCGAACCTCGTTGGCCCCAAAGCTAAAGGAGAGTCAAGAGTGACTTAATCAAAGAGAATGCGTTAAAAAGGGGGAAATTACATGTTGTATTAAATTTAAAGTATATATTCTCGGATTAATATCGCTTAATTCAACAACAACATGACAATTCTAATAGCCTAAATGGAATCTAAAAGACTAAAACAAGAGAAGGCTGAAATCAAGGCAAAAGCGACCAAAACGAGCGTGCGAACGGATATTCTACAATGAGGTTTAAACAATAAAACCTCACATTGACTGCGACTTATAACTTTGAGTGGATACTTAATAACAGTAAGATTGCTGTAAAATATAAAATAACAAATAAGATAGCCTGCACGCCGTTTTTATCTTTTTGTTTCTCTCGGTAGCCAAATGCAATTCGGTAAAGCCTGGGTGAGTGAACCGGAAAATCATCATTAACAGAAATTATTAAATATTATTGTTGTTTATATTAAAACGTTTGTATTAGCCCACAATGTATTATTATTGAAATAGGCTATAAAATATTTTGCCCGTCGAACGATATTTTTTTTGTATCAATAAACTGAAAAATGTATCAAGAAGTATGAAATATTATATCGTCACCTAACTAAAATGTCTAATGACTCAGGCAATTATTTGAGGAAGATGACGATATACTGTACAGTTTTGGCCTTTTTAAATGGTTTTCTATACTCTGCAATGCTTCCTTTCTTAATTTCCTCTTTAACTTCATGAAACTTCATCCAGCAAAACCTTCTGCGTGCCACCATCACACAAACCTTAAGGGCAACTCTAGATATAAGCCAACTGTAATTTCATGAATGTGTATAGGTCTACTATATTTTTTTGTTCCATTGTATTATAACAGCACGAATTGTCTTGAATTAATTTGTAAAAATAAATAAATAAATAAATAAAAGCTTTAGTGGATATGAGGAATATTACGTTTTTAAATTTTGCACAGTATAATTGGAAGAAAGGAGTATATAGTGATTATCAATATATGCCTACCAATAATATACCAATAACAGATAATGTAACCTATATTGCTATATTACAAACCACATACTGAATAGGCTTCATATTTTACATAGGTCTACATATAGGTAAATTTAGATAAAAAAAACTGAGCTGATCATTGAGGCCCTCTAAACAAGCAGAGAGAGAGTGAGAGAGAGAATACTTAAAAATATATATAATTGGAAAATTTATAAATGAAACGATAAAACATTCCACGAGGTGCTGGAATCAACATTTCAATAAATCATTCCATTAATGTATAAATTGTTTATGATCCTAGGCGTGGGGTTTGTTGTAAGGAAAGACAGAGATAAAGAAATAAGGTCAGTCCTGAAAGTAAAATGCTACAGCGAATCAGATTCAACAGAAATTTTCGCCTCAGAAATATGAAATCAAGTAGGCTATGTATGCAAACAACCCATAAGCAAAAGCTCTTAATATGACAAAGTGCACAGTCATTGTGTTAACCAACTCTACAGTAAGTGTTACAGAGTGTGTGCTATGCCCTACCACCGACCCTCCAGTCCAAAAAAAAAAAAAAAAAACAACCTGGAAAAAAAAGCAATAACATTGGGGCAATAAAGAATTCTGTTCTGCAATACACAAAGAGGTGCAGCGCTTTAAGCAGATATCGGCACTTAATTTATTTAGTGACAAGAAAGACCCTTTTATTGTTGGGTTTTTATTGGCTCCTTTTCGCAACTTGAAAGGTGGGGGGTGGGGTGCATTTTTAGTGGTGTACGGATAACACACACACACACACAAGCAGCCCATGCAAACACATTTACACACAGGCAAAGGCATTCTCTTTCTCGCACACAGGCTCGTCTAAATACTTGTAGCCTATAGCCTACCTGAACACAACTTCAGTGTCTATTTCCTTCTGCTTCGCTATTTTTTTTAATCTCTCTCTCTCTCTCCTCTCTCTCTCACACACACACACACACACAATCCTCTTCTCTCCCCACGCGCGCACTTACACACATTCTTTCTTTTTCTTTTCTTTTTTTTCACTCACGCACACACAAACAGACACACACTGTCCATGTGCCAGCGCGAGCTGCCCTACTGTGGGACGCGGGGATAATTAATGCGGAGTGACTGATTGCTCTCGAAACAGACCAGTCCCGCGAACGGCATTGTCCGTGATCAATGAAGCGTCTCTGATTGACACTTTCCCTCCATCTTCCAGCCACATTCAAACTACCGGAACGGGGCGTTTGTCACCAGCGTATAGGCCAAGGGTGCGCAGAGACGCAGTTATTGTCAGGCCTAAGTTGCACACCAGTTTTAGATAGTGCGAGATCCTCCAGGTCTGCCTTTGGCAAAAGAATAATGCAGGATGCCTGAATACTAGAGCCCACTCTCAAGTATTCGAATGTATAAACGATGCTTACATGCGCCTACATGTCCATGTAGGTTAGGGGATTTTATGTACGCGTCCGTTAGATGAATCATTGTGACAATGCACTCCATAACTGGTGACGAGGATGGAGCGTGTTCAGTCAAGACATTCATTTCGCTCACTGGCCAGAGATGTCTGCTCGTAAAATTGCACGAGAAACACGATTTTAAAACATCCTGCATTGGAAGAAAAAACATTTTTGTGTCAGTCTAGTTATTAATATTGTATAATTTAACAAAATTGCACTTTCGTGTTAAATGATAAAGGAACATGAAATTATTGTATTGACTGAAGACAAAAAAACTTGATTTGAGAATCCACAGGCATCTTAAACCTATGATCTAAATTAGGCTGATTGGTATTTGGTGACCTCTCCTCTCATTTTGATGATTTAAGTTAGGTTAACATCCAAGTGAAATATACTTGGAGCAACTTTTGAACATTTGCAACCATCAGAATTACAAAATTCTTGTGAAACGACTTGGCCTCTGGTAAGTGTCAGGCATCA
Source organism: Gobiocypris rarus (assembly GCA_023029165.1). Lineage (NCBI taxonomy): Eukaryota > Metazoa > Chordata > Actinopteri > Cypriniformes > Gobionidae > Gobiocypris > Gobiocypris rarus. The sequence continues at coordinate 26,546,782 of CM040920.1, forward strand.
GGGACGTGTAGGCTACACAGACACACACACACACACACACACACACACACACACACACACGGCTTGGACAAACGGTTTAGAAGACCAAATGTATGCAGTGCTGATGTGTATCCTATATGAAACGGGGACTTGTATTTAAAACGTTGACATTCTAAATAAACATGTATAAGTGTAAGAATAGTTGAGAGATGTGTGTTTTTTGGGTCCGTCGTCACTGATCGAAGCGTTCGGATATGTGTGTGGATGAGCTGAACTTCACACACAAGAACCGTAAGATCTTATGAAATCATAGCGGTTCAGAAACACGTAGGTAGATTTTAGGGATCTCGTGTTATACAGACCTGACACCGAAGTCAAAACTCCCGAAACGCTGAAGATAGTTAAATCAATGTAAATGTAGCAAGAGGTTGGAAACCCAACACTAACCCCAACAACCGAAGAATACTTTGGGTTTAAGGTGGTACAGGCCCAGGGATCATTTTAAATGATTAATAAAACAACTCCCAATAAGGGTGAATACCGACTAGCTGGCCTTTATAAATTCCAGGGAATGGCGTTATCGATAGAAAAAGCCCATCTGTGTCCAATTAAGGGAAGTACTGCTTCACCCCCATAAATGGCACAAACCTACCTCATTACGACCTGTTTTATTGTAAAAGCTAGAAGTCAAACTACAGAGAGGTAAATTGATCTAACAAAATAAAAAACACTTAAAACGCTTTTTGGTTAAAAAAAACAAAAACAAAAACAACTCGAGAAACTTTCTGCTATTACCTTGCAAATCTTCCAAAGACTTTAGAACAACAGAAGGACGAAACAACGCTGATGAACGGGAAGTAAATATGGCGTTGATATGCACCAATTCTTGACTGACCCATTTATAATGAACAAGAAACTGACGACTTGCCCCCCATGGTGCTTCATTAACGAGACTGTCTTATAAATACAGAAGTTTAAATTCTGTGATAATTCGTAAAATATCTCCTTTAAAGCTTATCTCCCAAATTTAACGTGACTAAAGAAATTGAATATTAATCGGATGAGTAGTCTAATTAGCTACTAGGAAATTCGTGAATTTAATTATCAATACCTGTTTCGAGTAATCTTCGTATTGAACAGTTGTTAAAACTACGAGTTACAAAACTATCCACATAGAAGGGAATGACTGCGAGCTGTTATAGCTATTGCTCATTGCTGCCATAGCTAAATCTAAAGCAAAGTACAGCAACAATAATTCAATTATCTACATTATATACAAATTTTGCAAGAGATGCAGTCACACAACGCAGTATATAAGTACACTCCTTGCATTAGCGATAACGAGTCTGTATGTAAAGATTCAAATAAATCCTTAAGGGGATGGCTCAGCACATGCTTTTAAAGGATTGTCAGTGGCCCACTCGGGTTTGATATGGGACACGGTGCTGTCTTGATCCGAGTGTAGCCCATGTAGTATATATAGTTGTATCACAGCCAGATCCTCATCCAGTTCCTGTCACAGGTATGTATCCAATGTTTTACAAGTTGTTATCAATCGACGGCTAAGTGTCCATCCTAAAGGCCCTTGATACAAGGTGAGTTTTATGGGAACAAAAATAAGTCATCCCGAGTTTAATTTGGTCGTATAAACAAATGTATACCTAATATTACATTTCACTAATAGCTCAATCCAAACAGGCTAAAATAATATAAAATCATCTACCATCAATATATGTTTCGTTCAACAGCAATAATGTTTTGACCCTATGACCCAGTAACCTTGGTGAGTAAAGCATTATACAAATTACTAAATTCAAATGAATGAATTACCTAATAGATGACTAAACGACAATAGTAGAGATGCTGTTTTCAAAAGAATAAATTGTACAGAAATTATATATATATATATATATATATATATATATATATATATATATATATATATATATATATATATATATATATACACACACATAGCCTATATCCTATATATAGCTAATTTAATTTAATATATTTTCTATCTATAGGCTATATATTATTTACATTTTATTTTTGTGAAGTAAACTATTTGAGAGTCCAGCACAAACAATGAAAAAGTCAGAACAATCAAATATCCGGTTAAAAGGCCCTCTCCCATATTAGAGAACGGCGTGTCTTTTGTACCCGAATCTCTCTCGAGATTTAACACATTGGTATCTTTGTAAAATTCCCATATCAAATGTGCATGTAAGTGTACGTAAGTAAATTGGTTAAGTTTTAAAATATTGAATTCAAAGCCAATGTAAAACCAGTTTTAGAATCAGGCTTACTTCTCAAAAAAATGCTACAAAAGTCCTTTTTTTACTGACCGTTAAATAGTTCTTGGTCGAATGGTGTAGGCTATATCTGAGATGAAAAGTGTATTTTCATGTCACGAACAGCCTCGTAGAAAGCCATTATTTATTCTGACAACCCATAGCATATCTTCTGCATAAAGGACACAAACAAACGAGTAAACAAGCTTCTCAATACTTCTGCAAAAGTCCTGATGGCTGCAATAATCACTATCAGATGAGTAGAAAACACCTACCTATAAAAATGGAAGTCCATCCAAACAGAAAATATTTTTTGAATAAGAAATGACTATTGATTTATGCAAAATTGTGAAATGCGCCCGTGATCTGGATTCAAATCTTTTTAAAGCCGTCTGAAGTGTCCCTTCCCGGTGCAGATCTTTCTAACAAATCTTAAAAACCTTTGGAAAAAACAGAGGCTATCATAACTGCTCAATCATAGTCTAGTCCGGTAAAAAACGCTTTAAAGCCTAAATTGTATTTAAAAAAAAAAAAACACTTGAATGGTTTCTGGTTGTTGAAGATCTGTCTGAAGGTACGGAGCAAATCCGTCCGAATAGAGCCAACTGCCTCCTCGAGCCTCTATAATCACAAATTTATGGCTGGATGACGCGTCCTCTTCTCCCACAATGGAGCTCAGTGACATTAAACAGAAAATTGATGGAGAGGCGAACGAAATTTAATCTGCTGTCATATCCAGACCATTGCATTTTTCCCTCATTTAATTAGGGGAGAGGGCACGTGTCTCTTGAGCATACCCCAACTCCTTAACACACTTTGAACTATTCTACTTTTTTGCATGTTTGCACCGAACGGGACCTTGGAAAAGATTAGGGGGAAAGCGACCCCTTTCCTCTGCGTCGTACAGACCTTGAATACACTTAATCAGGTCTTCTCCACCATATCGGGTTTTCCACATGATCTGCAAAAAGAACCTACCTTAATCGAACTAAAGTAGCCGGTTTCATGTGGTAACTTCAGGAAATTAAAAGACGTCGCAGATAAACCACGAGTCGATCGTGACCGTGCGCAATTATAAGACGTCGAAGCAACTGTACAGAATATCGATATTTCAAACCGATCTGAACTATTTTTTCTTAATGTACATACGCGTTTGTAAAGGGGTGCAGCTGCAATGCATTCGATGAATCCAATGTGTCTGATAAAAGATATGTTGAGGTGGTAAGATCAGTACCAGAAACACCACAAACACACGTTCGCTTCAATATGTTGTTTACTTAAAGAACTACAGATTTACCTTGAGGAAACACAGGCAATCCATTACAAAATACATTTGTTGTCCTGAAAGAAAAGCAATGCCCGACTCTTACAAACAAGTTATGTTTTTACATCCAAAAGAGGCTATTTGCCTTGAAAGCGAGGCGTATTTCCCACTCATCCCCGGAGCAAAAATCTGCCCCCACCCCTACCTTTAAGGTCACCGCCCCGGGAATGATGACGTCAGAAAATTAACGCTTTCAGTCCCGTGAGCAATGATCGAGCGAGACCTTTTTAGCGATGCAGGCAAGACTTTTGCTTTACACTAATATATTGATATAGTGCAACTTTTCATGCACTAACTGAAAGACCAACTTGAAAAGGGTGACTGTGCTGCTAAACAGGCGAGCAGTTTTACACTCAAAACAAAAAAAATTTAGCCATACAAAGAAAAAAACACTTTTGAGAATATCATTAAGTGATAAATATTACTAAAGTGATGTACTGACAGGCTGAGCCAATTCAAATGTATTCAAAATTAATTTAACTGTAAAAGCAATGTGCATAACAAGCATTGTTTGTAATAGCCTATACAAAATAGCTTTATCTTTCATATGCAACAACCAAATCACAGCAATGCTAAATATATCAATATACCAATAACATTGTTTGCTTATGTCCAAAATGAAGCCGAAAAAGGTAAAAGAGAGATTAAAAGAAATTTATAATTTGGGGGATTATTTGTCAAACTATTACCAATAGGGTAATCTACACTGAAACAGTTGTTTTAGGATTTACTTTGAAACTATTTTACAAAGAAACTAGTACATTTCACAAATAATTACAAAGAAACAGTTAGCATTGAATTATTAAATGTAACACATTGAATTAAAAGGACTACAACAACACTTATACTCCAATAAACGTTGTCTAGAAAGACTGCAATAAACTAAAAATTTTTACAGTGTACAAATGTTAGCATAACTGTCAGCAAATATTACAAAAATCAAACCTTAATTGGTTTAATCAATATTGATTTACATATTAGCCTCCATTAAAAATTCCCTCACAATGTTTATAAATACCCAAAGATGCTGTACAACTTGCTCATGAAATTAAGTTTGTGGAAGTGCCGAAAGTGGCTGAATGCAATAGATTTCCTCATTACAGTTGTCATATTATATTTATCAGATGTGGACATTCCGCGAGCAGGCCTACTCCAAATGACACACAACTCAGAGATGTGCTACTATGCTTACGTCTGCACACTCATAATTAGCAGTCAAAGGTGTCTAAGTGTATTTAAACAGTTATGCGATCGGGACAACAGCAACTTGACAGAACAGACACCACAGCATATCTACATATATTGCATATACAGTGGCTTATATGCACGCTTTGTTTATGAATCCAATTTCAAAAGGGATCAATCAAGGGAGGACAAGCAAAGTCAGTTGCCTAGTGTTTTTCATGGACACAAACTTATTAACCCCAAATGACCCCGCCATGTTGTTAAAAACAATGTCATTGGCATGACTGCAATGACAGAAATGATAAACATAATTTGCTTGTTTGGTGAATATTCTTAATGATTGTGTGTTTTGGGCACTTGCTTGTTTGTTGCATAAACATATGTGAATGTTAAGTGTTTGAAGGAGAGAAGCATGGAATAATTAACAGTATTGTCTGCACTAAGCAAGCTTCGGGGCAGCTAACGGAAGATTAAAGTGATGGAGCTAAACCTCTCCATATTCATGAAAGCATGAATGATGGTATCCTGCTACAAACTCCTAAGCTTTCTCTTGTATGGATGCGTTAATTAAAATTACAGTGTAGCAAAACTTAAGATCCATGCTCCTTGTTTGTTCCAGTGCAAGAAGAGTCCTACCAGAATATAAGTGTCAGAAGATGCAAATATGTGACTGATTCTGGAATGCTTTAATGCATGTTCCATTTATTTCAATTGGAATGTAATCTAATCAGTCCCTCTGTGCAAAGATTTTTCATGCCCTGCCCTCGTATATTACATATTTGAAACAAAATGTATAAATCTATTTAAAATGCCATTTAATACAGTAATTTTCATAGGAGAACAAATCCTCATTGGCCTTTCAATCATCATTCAGCCCCTCCAGACCAGCATTGAGATGATGAGATTAACAGATTAATCAGTATGGTGGATGTAAAAAAAAACACAAGCAAATATTATGAGATAACAAAATATTTCGGAAAAACAGGGCATGGACTTATGGCAAATTAAATTTAAAGTAGATATGTTCTCTAGCCTTAAAAAGAAAAGTCACTAAAGAAACAATCTAAAGAATTGTGAGAAAAACAGTAAAATATGTGGCATTAAGAGGTAAAAAAGAGAATTGTTTATAGGTATATCTACAGATATACTTTTCTTCCTTGGGGCTGCGACTTTGCCTTGGGACAGACCTATCACATGTTAAGGGCGTATCTCTATCCCCACTGGAAACTCTATCACAGTAAACCTGTCTGTGCTTAGTCCACTGTGATCACAGCTGTAATATGTTAGAAAAATAAGACTCTAAATTCCTCCCTGTTTTCGATCTGAAGCTGTTGACAGTCCAACAAATGGAAAACTTTCTTAAAGATCCATGATTTCCAAACCATTTTAGATGTTTTGATAGTATAGACTAAAGGCATTCTATGCTTCAATAGACAAAAAGGCAGTAACTGCCATAAAATTAATCACTGAAAGCAACTGATAGGCCACATATACAGAAGTGCCAGCGGCGTTTAAATAGGCTACATAAATGAATCACTTAAAGGGATAGTTCACCCAAAAATGAAAATTACCCCATGATTTACTCACCCTCAATCCATCCTTGGTATATATGACACTCATCTTTCTGACGAATATGTCATATACGGGACGCCAGTTGCACTTTTTTCTTAAGTTGAATATGGAAGGCCGTCTGATGGAAGCTAGATATTTTACTTTATAATGTTTTAAATATGGATACTTTTATTACACAAACCCATCAATTCACTCCAGAAGGCCGTTATTAACCACCCGGAGCCTTGTGGATTACATTTATAATGGATGGATGCACCTCAAATTTTGGGCTGCCATTTTACTGTTTTAATTTATAACTCTGATTGTATTCGTCTGAAAGAAGAATGTCATACAGGATGGCTTGAGTGTGAGTAAATCATGGGGTCATTTTCATTTTTGGGTGAACTATCACTTTAAATAATCATCCCGTGTCTATACAGAATGGAGTCACTTCCTAAATAGGCTATCGATTAATTGACACAGGCCTAGTGATTTAGTGATAACCAAAGCGACATTTCAACTCAATATAAATATTTTTTTCTTTTAGAAAACCATAGATGAAGGCCGCGTGTTTTGTTTATGCTTTTTGGTTGTTAATCTTTACATTTCACTGCCAGTTATATATTCTGTATATAATTGTGTATGTGACAAATAAAACTCTTGAATCTTGAAATCTGTTGCTCTCTCGCGCATTTTAAACAACATGCGGACCTCCCTCAGACAGGGTCGGTGTGTGGGGAACTATACAGCATCTAAATTTGTCAACGAGTAAAGACACGTACCAAGTGTTTTGTGCTTTCCTTGCAGCGTAACACAGACAGGCTGTCAGTGTCCAAAATAAAGTGACGTCACTGCTATGGTTGCCTGCTTCAATTTGGGAAAATACGTGACCCGGAGTTTTCTTGGGATGCACGGAACGACACGATATGCGGATTTTCTATACCTAAATGTGATTGCCAATACCTTAATTTCTAGTAAAAGTATTTTAGAAAGAGTAAAATAATTTGTTGAGAGAAGATTTATTTGTTGTACAGAAAGGTTCTTTAGACTATAAAATGGTTAGAATTTTTTTTCTGGTAACCAAAAATGGTTATTCTACTATGGCATTGCAGTGAAAACTTTAGTTTTAAAACAAACAAAATATAGAGAATGACTCCTTCAGTAAACACAATTGCCTATAAGTTTTTTTTTTTTTTAAGTATCAGGTGTGTTAATTCCTTGATCCTCATTACATGTTTATGAATAAGATATAAGAGAAATAGTCCGTGCTAAATACATATTAACCACATATCAAACCACAGTTCCAAATCCAGAACAGTTTGACTTGGTCAGAGGTTGATGGATGTGAACAGGATTGAGCAGTGCTCATTCTTTTATCTTCAGATCAGAGCAAGAGGTCTGATTTAAACACTTGCATACATATGCATGAGGCATTAGATGTGCAGAGAGAACGACAAACAGAGATGTCCCTTAAAAAGTCTGAGGCATTCAATTTCTTCTTTTTTCGGGTTTTTCAAATAAGCTCTTTATTGCAGCTGTTAAATACAGCAGCTGGGAGAAAGACACAAGGACAGTATTGTGGCCCTCCCTTTGTATCTGACGCATTTGCTTTTTGCCCTGGCTGTTAAAGAAGTTCCCTCACCACATCTGTAGCGCCATCACGTGGCAGGGCAGGCATCTTCTGTGACCCCCAAAGCTATGGTTGTTGTTGGGAAGAAGAAAGACAGTTTGTGAGGGCATCAGAACCCAGCTGCAGGGTTGAGGAGTGCCACAGTCATCAAGTGATGGGACTGCACACCCAACAATGAACCATCTCTTTTCCTCCCTCTCCCCACTGTCCCTCATTCCTTTATTTCTCGCATTCTGCTGCCTTTTATCAGTCTCTATCTCCAGGCCTTGGGCATCGCTTTCTTTTTAAAGATGTGCAGAGAGAACGAGACGACCCTGTGTTCCCCCTCTGATACACACCAAGGTCCCAAGACCATTGCTGATTTGATTTTATGAGAAGAATGAACAACCGACTCCATCAGCCACAACATGGATGGTAACAGATTTAAGAAAGAGAATGTGAGAAGCAGAAAGAAAGAAAAAATAATTGAAATAGTGAAGGGAAGGATGAGTTTGTGGGCCTAGACTTCCTGATTTGTTGTTGTCTTTTACATCCCATTCATGCAAGATCATACAGGTTTGGAACAACGTGAATGTGAACAAATAATTATATATATTTTGTTTGTGAACTGCCCCTTTAAGTGTGCACTTTGCTTATATGTCAATTTAAAGGAATAGTTCACCCTCCCAAAAAAAAATCTGTCATAATTTACTCACTCATATGTTGTACCTGTAAACCTGTTCATTCCAAACCTGTGTTTCTTTCTTCTGTTTAACACAAAAGAAGATATTTTGAAGAATGTTGGTAGCCATTGACTTCCATTGTATTTTTTTTTTTCCTATTATGGAAGTCTATGGCTGCCGTCAACTGTCTGGTTATCAACATTCTTCAAAATATCAAAATTAGCTTCACATGCATTAAATAGTATGGCTTATTAACAAAATGAAGTCTTACATGACGCATACTATTATGTACTGATAATGGTTCATTTTGTATCTCTCTTGTCCTCTGCAACAGGTGGCCTCTTCTGTATAGATCAGTTCCAAATCCTGTTGGCTCTTTTATCACCGGACAGCAAGAACACGAGTGATATTTCATAGGGAAGGCTTAAAGGGTGCCCAGACATTGAGTTTTACAAGCTACATGAGCAAACGCCCCCCTTGGCAAAAGGCAATAGTGCTGTTATACACATATTCTCCCTCACACACACACTCAATCACACACACACTCTCTATCCTGACAATGTTAGCTGGAAATAAAATTTTAGTACCCCTGGTAATAATGTGCAAGTCGTTCTGAAGACCAGGACACAACTGAACACACACACGCGCATGTATTGCACACACATTATTTCAGACCTTTCCATTTGTTACATTATTATGTGCTACAAGTTTCAGCATGTATGAAACATTGCAATCAAAAACACTGCAAAAACAGAGGAAAGGGGATTAGTAAATTAACAACGTGAATTGATCTACTTGGTAAATTGTGCCAATAAAAGTCAAACAATAATTTACAAATAAGGTTTCTGCATTTTTAGAGTAAGTCTCTAAAAACCTACTGCATTCAAAAACAGATCTACTGTCTGATCCTAAAACTTCAAATCAAACCCAAAATGCCTCCCCATTCCCCTCTCTGCACGCGCTGCTGTGTTCTTTATAGCTTTTAAATGGGGCTCCTTACAGACCACCACAGGGGGTCTGCAGCTAGCTCAGGGGTAAATGACAGCCATGTTATGTTTATCAGAGTTAATGTTGGAGATTGCATCCAAAATTCCAAACATTATTGGCAACTTATTGCACTGTAATACGGAACTCTCTTAAAAACAGACGCAAAATAAATGTAAATGAATGTGTAGCATGACGTTTGAGAAAGAAAAAACTGTACCACAGTATCTTTATTTCATTTAAGTGAAACTATTTATTTATTCATATCCATCCACTCACCCACGGACATGTTTTGTTTACACCAAATTGAATGAAATCTGCTGACAGACAGACAGACAGACAGACAGACATATAGATAGATAGATAGATAGATAGATAGATAGATAGATAGACAGACAGACAGACAGACAGACAGACAGACAGACAGACAGACAGACAGACAGACAGACAGACAGACAGATAGATAGATAGATAGATAGATAGATAGATAGATAGATAGATAGATAGATAGATAGATAGATAGATAGATAGATCTCAAACTAGTCCAGTTGATTAATAAAGCAGTGTAGAAGGGCCACTGTCAGTTGAACTCGATTGTCTAGACTAGAGTGGTAGTAATTCGCACATTCAGGGGGTGCACCAAATGTGCGTCAAATGATCAATTGTCATGTAGCTGGTGACAGACGGACTACGAGAAAGGCAGATCAACCCGAAAGTCGAGTAATCACCCCTCTACGGAGTTATCCATTAATTCAGGGTTAAAGTCTATTTGCATTTAGACAAAGAGAGATCGTCCATCCATCACCGAGTCGAGGGTAAAAAGGAGGGGTAAAATAGTTCTCTTGCAAATAAATCTGTTGCCCTCCGGGGTGCGTTTACATAGGTGTGAACTGCGACTGTTGGAAAGCCGAGAGTAATTCAATTGAAATGCGAAACCCAACTCACAATACTTTCCAAATTGCCATGCCTCGACTTTTTTTGATGACACTGTAATTTTCCAGGCCTTTATAGTAGGCTATACAATGTATGCTCTACATTATACAATGTTTTCAATGTAAAAAATGCACACACGAACGCACACCAGGCTGTTGATGACTTCACCATCACTGAATTGAAGACATTTTTCTGATATTATTAAACTTCCCTCTATGTTTTTGCAAAATAAATAGTATTTGCTTTCCAAAAAGTAGCCAAGCAGAACATCTGACCAGGGCATTAACCAGCATCATGACGAGCTCTCTTCATTTGAAAGAGCTCATGTTTTAAGGTGGACACGTTCAGCTCCAACAGTCAGTTTGTCTTTTAAACAAAAAATAGGCTCGTGCCGAATTTAAATCCAGCTATATTTCAATGGGTTCTCGTTGGGAACAGGCTATGCAATGTATGATTCTATTCGTGGACAGAACTGGATCACATTCATTTCCAAATTATGTTATCTATAAACGAAACCATGTCCCTGCATTTCAAAACAACTTCTCCAACATTTAGTTTATGAGGTCTAAATAAAATTGTGGCTCGATCGGAATGCACATATAACGTGGCAGTTGCTTGCGTCTATCGAGTCTACGGATCCCCCTTAAATATGGGCTACGTTTGGTGGGAATTCCTTTTTACGCGGCTGGCCAAGGGCTCCCTCCCGTAGATCCAGCGGGTTTCCCCTCCCCCTATCCACCTCAGCGGCAGGGTTGGGGAGGGGAGATCCCTTGCACGACTCCTCTCCAACCCTGCTCCATAAAGACGCCTGTGATTTTGCGTTAAGAAGAATGGCGCGCCTCCGGTGCTTCAAACCCTGTCGTGGAATTGGACCACAATGCACCTACAACGGAAGATTTGCAACACGCCAAATGTCTTGCGTTTTTGACACGTCTAGATCGTTGTTGTGGAATACAACAGTGAGGAAGATTGCAGAGCGGACTGTATCGTCTGGAGCAGAGGGGGGGCTAGATAGCTTATTTCACAGTCTTGTCCGAGAGCTGTTATTACATGTAGTCTTTAAAAAAGCAATGACTGGCACCGCGAGCACGAACGTTCTTCCCCGCGTAACGCTCTCATGTTGTCATGCAACAAGGTTACGGATGTCGACTATTTGTAAATGTTTCCAAATAGCACGACTCGGGTTGCAGCATTGACGCGTCATAATGACCAACGAGAGACAGGAGAATTTGGCGCGAGTTTCGAATGTCGCGCTTGCTTTCGGATTCGCACGAATGTATGTAATTGTATAATCGCGACAATCAACATGATTTGGAAAGAAAGAAAGAAATATTGTGTGGTTAAACAAATTCGTCGTTTTCACATCAAGGATGTTTTATATGCAGGGGACGTCTCGGAGGTCACATTGCCATTAAGGTGGGATACAGCGATTTATTTATTTAGCCTATTTACAAATAATATTTGGCTACAGACTGTTTTCAAAGAGACCTATGAATAATTAATTGCGCATCCACAGATTTCTAAGAGGACAATTGCTTGGATCATATGATATGGTAATACACAAAGTTCAAATTACAGCAAGACAAATTTTTTTTTTTTTTTCATAATCATCCTTAGCATACAGTCTTTAGGCATATTAGCCTATGTAAGAATTGAAACATGTTCAATTGTATTTGAATGTTGAAGCCGAATTATTCTGAAATAACGAATACACACCTTGTGCTGTATATTTTAAATCCGCGCATATACAATTGCTATTCTGATTCAGGAATTGAAAGAGACTTAAATTGTTCGGCGTTCTTTTTAGCGCATATTTTTTTATTATTGTATTATAATTTATTTATTTATTTCACATTTGTACGGCATGCTTTCACGTACAAAATAGGCTAATGTAATCAGAGGTATTGTTTCTTTGTGAAAAATAAAAGCAATTTCCCTGGTCCTGTGACGTAGCTATTTTTGTTACATTATTTCGAACTATCAATCAATTTATTAATTGTTATGTTACATATTATGTTGCTTGTCTATTAAAAAATGATCCCTATACACAGACGATTTGTATGTTTATTTATGTTTTTAAATACTGTTCAAGTAAATTTTTAAGATCTGTCGTATAATTTTTTTTATAACGATATGGGTAAAAAATAAAGGATTGATGTAAGATTTTGTTGGTTGAATTTTTAAGCCTATAATGAGTTTAAAGAATGACATTTGTATGGTGGTGAAATGTACATTTGGTGGGTGACACAATTGCCTAAAACTAAAAAGCTTGTGCGTGTTTTGTATCGCCATAATTGAACACATTTTATGTGTGTGTTTTTATGAACATACACAAAAGCAAATTAAACTCAGCATTGCCGTATAGGCCCCAGACCTAAAGCAAACTACAAGCCATTTTTATTTCCCCACCTTATCTACTATTTTCTATATATTTACATGTATTTATTTTACCACATGTTTGATCCATATATATATATATATATATATATATATATATAGGCCTACACACACACATTTTTGTTTTTTAATTTTTGTAGGCATAATAAAGTGAGCATAATTTTTGCGTGAGTGTGAAATAATATTTTTGCATTAATTGTAGCCTATGTGTTTTGCAATTTTGATATTAACCGTTCGATTATAGATAAACTGACTATTCTTATGAAGGAGATATCATAACCGGTTTACCTCGTGCACTGACTTAACAAAAACAAAAATTCAAGACCATAGAAAGAATATTTAATTTCCCTCGTTTTTTTCTTTCTTTCTTTCTTTCTTTCTTTCTGTATACAACAATAGACGGAGCCCTGCAGCGAATAGTGACGAGTTTCTGAAGTTAATTCAAACTGACTTCAGCAGAAGGGTTTTTTATGAATACGATGACGGAGTTAGGCTAGTAGCAGTATATTCCTAGAGGAAAAGACTAAATTTATAATAAATCAAGACAGTCAATTTACGCATTTTTGTGGTAGGCTCTATTATGGTTAATGGAACATTGTGATTTACAATTACTCAATCTTTCTAAAATGTTTGACGCCAGACCAACAGCCTGCCTATGACCCAAAGCCTTACTCCGACGACGGCCAGTGGAGGATGAAGGCCAAATAACCAGTTTTTCCTCGATTCTTTTTAGTAGACCAAAGACACATCTGTGTTTTGTAGATTTTCCAGATTTACATGGGTACTTGATGTATAAAACATTCATTAATTTATGCAGGCTGCTGGCCAGTAGGGCCTCTCATATAGTTCGTGTTATCAGTCTTTTCACTTCACTGACAATACGTCTCGCTGCCAACTGTATTTGGGATATTTATTTACAGTGTAGACCCTTTAGAAAACTCCCCAAAAGCTCTTGTTTATATAATATTCGAATCGAGTAATGTTTAAAATAAATTCAAATGAGGTGCTTTTATACGAAAACATGAAAGCTATGCATATAGACTCAGGGCATTTTACAAATAGGCCTATACCAATAAGTCCAATTGTATTTATTTGTTTGCTTGTTTGTATGCTTGTAGACTGTAAACACGCGTTGAAGTTAGCAGAGGAGTTAATGTGTGACATTTTATATGGTCATATAGCTAATAGCTTTATGTGTTATGTAAGCGTAGTTTACCAACGTCCTAATGCTTAAGGCAAAGCGTCAAGAAAGTAGCCTATAGGCTATACTAAATTATTCATATTTCTGCATTTATTAATTTACATTTAATGATTTATTTGAATTAAAAATAAAAATCTAATTTAGTTCACTGGAAAAATACGACAAGAAATGAGTTCACGAACTTCTTAAAATACGATTCTCAGAATTATAAGGCCTATGAACATTAAGATCAGCTGAAGCATTTGGTTAGTTGTTTTAAAATAGCATTGGCAACTAGTTTTAATGCCTAAAAACCTTTCATTTTAATAGCATTAACACATATTATTGCATTATGTAAAACTCGTATAATTTGTTAACGTATGCTTACCCCATTAGTGATAGACAAATGTCATAAATCCTTGATTTATTTATATATATATATATATATATATATATATATATATATATATATATATATATATATATATATATATATATATAAATTAAGGATTTATTTATATATATATATAGTACATTTTATGTACATGAATTACTGTGTTAGTTGATTTACTATTAGTAAAAGTTATGTTACAGTGTTGCCAATATATTCAGTGGGCCGAGCGACCTGTATCAAGACAGAAGGTGCACCATCGTAAGTGCTCAAAGGAAAACTCTGAACTCTCAGCAGGCAGGAGACTCTCTCGCCCCCCTGAGGCTGCCTCATACCTTTCCCTTTGTGTCTAGGTGCCCAGCTGAGAACTTAACTATCACTTCAGAATGCCTTCTAAAATTCTTTATGGATTTATATGAAAAATTGAGGCCAACAGAAGACAAAGCTTGCAGCTATACAGTCAAAACGGAAAATCGTCAAACTCAAAATTGAGTTAAGCAAATGCTTATAGGTCCTATATGAAAAGTTCAAAATTAGTGATGTGTTGATGGAATTTTCTAATAATTCCTTTAATCAGTTTTAGTCATATTCAGCAAGTTTCCAAGATATCTAATTATTAACTAGAAAAATTTATGTAATTATAATATGACATATTTATATAAGATTCAATATTTATTTATATTTTAATAAGTATTATTAATAACACCCAGTCATCCCACAGATCGTATACCAGATTTTTGTTAAAAAAAAAGTCATAATTTGTATAATGTAAAAGCATATTTTTTTACACGATAAACTTAAAGTTTCATCTTAAACTCGACACTTGAAGTATGTTAGCTGAACATTATTAAACGTTTAGAACGCTAGCACACCACGGCTATGTAAAACACAGAGCCCGTTAAACACGAGTCCAAAGCCGCCGTGCTCATCTAACCGGCTATTTTAAGTAAGTCCAAATACCTTTCTGATCCTTTCTGGAAACGTGTGTCTTTCCTGTGATTATTTTGGCTATGGATTTTAAACATTTTTGCTGCAACGTGATTTAATATTTATTTATTTACGTCATATGAAGGCGTTTTTTGACAAATAGGGCGTGATTTCAGATTAAATTGCTAATACAGACAATGGCAAACAGATGTTAAAAACATTATAGAATTAACCCAAGCATATTCTTCAGGTAATGAAATAAGTCAAACCAGAAGCATGTCTGTTTTTGACCCTTTTTTCTCACAACTACATAATACGTGGTTTGGAATGACCCTGACTCTTTCCTGCAAGTTTTATTTATTTATTTTTTTAAGTTACACTGTATCAGTACCGAAGCAGTTTATAACATTGCGAATGAGTTTTCTCTCGTGTGTGTGTTTTCTCTCTTTAGTATTCAGTTTCCTGTGGTTGTCTGTGCTCTGCATGCAATGACCAATGAGGATGTGAAACTGCAGATTCTGATGCAGTGGCCAATGATGAATGTCCATTCACTAGCATTTAAGACTTATTCTTTCACCGTATTGATATACGAACTATTGACTGATGATCAGAGATTGATCAGGGTAGTATTTCATGCAACACATTCTTTCTTTCTTTTCTGTTTCTCATTCCCTTGTGTGTCTTTTTAAGTCCCCCACTTTGAATCCCTTTACAAATGTTTTGACAGCAATAATAATATCCGCGAAAGATTGGCACAAACAGATTTGCAAGTGACATTCTCCAATAAAATATATAGGAGAATACTGTATTTAGAAGTACTAGAAATTTTGTTTTATATAAGATCAGACAAATTTTGGGTATCCATGAACATTTTGATTTAGACTGCTGGGACGCAGAGCAGAAATACTTTATCAATTACTTTGTTCTTTCTATCGAAACTATCGTCTGCTCCTGCCATGCTTATCATATCATAAAAAGTGCTAGGGTCAATTCTTTTCTCCATACAGGTGTCCTGGCCAATGAGTGTGCTTCTGTTTTTTTTTTTTTCAGCTGAATCCCCACCGAAAACACCCCACAGGCTTGTAAGGTAC
This sequence comes from Gobiocypris rarus, assembly GCA_023029165.1. NCBI lineage: Eukaryota > Metazoa > Chordata > Actinopteri > Cypriniformes > Gobionidae > Gobiocypris > Gobiocypris rarus. The sequence goes on from CM040920.1 coordinate 26,563,310, forward strand.
CAAACATATCCGAAGACTCAATGGCCTTTCTCTGCTCTTTGGTCTATCTTCTTTACCTCCAAGGCCCATGGCTATGACTGACAGACAGTGATGACAATAGAGATCTCTCTTTCTTTCTGTCTCTCACTCCCTTATTCTCTCGCTCTCGCTTTTTCTCTGTCTGCCTCTCTGAGTGAGGAATGAGTGTTGAATAGGAGGTGCAGGGGGTCTTGGAGCGAAGGGTGGTGGGGTAGGGTGGAGCTGGATTGGTGCTTATTTAATTGGCTGTCAGACCTCCTGGAGTTTCAGCATTTCCACAAAATGGGATGAGCCTCCCTCTCCACCCCCCACCCCCCAACACACACATGCACACCCCTGACATCTTTTCAAACTAATGTAATTATGATTCCTGGGGATGTATTACGATACATTGACTCAACATGCATGCACAGCACAGCAGAGAATAAAAGCAAACCAGAGTTTGAACCTCTCCACTTAAATTGATATGACTTTTATGGTAAATGACAATACAAATTTTTTATCCAAAGAATCCCCATGAAGTTCCTATGGGAAGACAGCCATCATCTGTGTGTCAAGGAATCTTAACAAGAAATCGGTTTCTTTCTGACTCCCTAAAATTGCTATTATATGGATTGGTCTGTGTGTGTTATTGAAAGTGGGAGATACAATGTCCTTCCGTCTCATAATAAAATAATAAACAAAGAGTTTTTCGGCCTTTCATTTATTAATACCTGCATATATATAATTTCCCAAAGTCTGACATCAAATTCATAAAACGTTTTCAAATAGTTAATTATAGCCTCATATCAAAACAGCCTGCTGAAACTTTACAAACCAAAAACACCCTAACCAGACCGAAAAAGAGCAGTAATTGGAACAGCAAAAAAATGACTTGTTCTTTACTCTTTGACGTCAAAAAACACAAATTCATTAACAGAAACACGGGCCACTTTTACACGTCAATATCCCTTGTTTTGTGTTCAGAAACTTGACAAGTCTGTATGGACACGTACACCGATAAGCAGAATACGGTTGTCAGTCCTGTATTAGAGAGATTCATTGTTAATGTGGCTACCTTCACACACACTATTTTGGTTATTTGCAAGAGTGACAGAAGCATTCTATAACAGAATTCACAGGCCTCACAACCGCATTTTCGAAATCGTACTGGGCTGTGTTTCCCAAAAGCATCATGAGCTAAGTTGATTGTAGAGACCATTGGTGCCAATGACTTTTCTATCACGTCATGCAGTAGTTTGCAGTGTGGTTTTAGTAACTTGTGAAGACTGAGATGTGAGCTAGGTCTATGTCATCTGTGTCTGTGTTTTTTCTTTTTTTGTACCATCAGTTTGTTTCCTGTCAGTTTTGTGGTCTGCAAGCAATTCTACACTCAGATAAAAAATAAAATAAAAATAAGACTATTGTTGTCGGTTGCTTAAAATTTGACTGATGAAACTGTGGTTCTTTTGGACTGGTGTGAGATCAGCTGTGATAAAACATTGTTTTGTATAATCCTACCGTCATCTTTAATATTTACTTTAGTTACTGTCAACAACAAAAAACTATATACTGTAATAGGAGTGACATTTTTAGTGTGTGTGTGTGTGTGTGTGTGTATATATATATATATATTAGTGGTGGGCATAGATTAATCTCATTATATGTGTGTGTTCTGTGTATAATTATTACGTATATATAAATACACATGCATGTATATATTTAAGAAATATTTGCATGTACATACTGTATATATATTTAAATAATTTATCTTATTTATAAATATAATTATTTTATATATAAATATAACATATTTTTGTTAAATATATACATGCATGTGTGTGTATTTATATATAAATAATAATTATACACAGAACACACACATATATTATGTAAACACAAACTTTATTTTGGATGAGATTAATCTATGCTCACTACTATATATATATATATATATATATATATATATACACATACACACACATTTACCATGCATCACTGTGGTGCATCCGCTTCATTTATAGAAAGCGACAATTCATTTTTAAATGTATATATGCGTGTATATATATATATATATATATATATATATATATATATATATATATATATATATATATATATATATATATATATATATATATATATATATATATATATATATATATATATATATATATACACACACACACACACACACACACACACACACACACACTCACACACACACATTTAACGCATAACTGTAGTGCATCCCCTACTTTCATGGAATAACAAAAAAATGTATTGTATGTTTATGTACATATACAGTCAAACCAAAATGTATTCAGACACCTTCAACATTTTCTCACATTATCACAGTTTATTTTGCTATAGCTTGGAAATAAAATATGACATTAACTTTGATAGAAAGATTACAATCAACCAATCAGCCGTCAGCTGTTAAATGTAAGTACACAATTAGATGATACCAAATTTAGGGCAACCAATTTCCAAGCAATTGTTGATTTAGTTCAGTCTGTGGTGTAAAAGGTCGCATTAGCAATTAAAGAAAAAACACTTAAGCTAAACATGGTCAGGTCAAAGTGTCTGAATATGTCCCAAATTGTTATCAATTTTACTGGTAATCCACCGTATGAAGAATTTTTGGGTATAATATGTAGTTTACTTTTTTTTGCTATCCTCACTTACATAAATGAACTACAGTGTCCTGCACCCACTGGTAAAAAAATGAATCTGATGTCTGAATAATTTTTGAATAATTTTTGACTGTATATACATACATATTTGACATGCATTACTTTGGTGCATCCACTTCATTTATGGAAAGAAAAAAATGCTTTTATCCAGTGATTGTGTACTGCTCTTAATTATTACAGCCTATCTGTGAGGTTCAAGGGACAGAATTACGGTTCAGTTAGATGATCATTGTTCTACAGCGAAAGCCGCGGCAGCGTGTGGTGTGTTTAGGCTGAGAAATAGCAGTGTAATTGCTGACGACAAGATGGCTGAAAATGAACCCCACATTGTCTTTCTTTTTATTATTCACAATGACAGCCCAATGCTCTCATTCCGCAGAATCATTACAATCCACTGCACTACAGAAAAAAATTCTAATGACAAAATGCATCATCTCAAGACTTTTATCTACTGTGCAACAAAAACGGTGCAGCATTTATCAAAATGGGCCTCACATTTTTTTTAAATGAACTGCATTTACAGTAAGATGCTGTTTTGAAAGCACATAAGGCAGTAATGGCCTTCTCCAGGTCCTCTTTCTAACAAGGCTTCGGCTCAGATGCTTCCAATAAAGGGCTAAAAAACTCCTCCCTGTAAACCGTTGTGACATATAAGGAGGACAGGTGTGGTTTGCCTATGGGAGAAAAGGATTTCTAGGAGAAGAGTGGGGTCCGTCGAAGGGAGAGAGCGGCACAGCGGGGTCCGGCTGAGGTTGAGGTTCTGCTCGATTGTCGTTTCCGTAGCAGAGCAGCTCATACATCATTTTCACGTCTTGGGTTTACTTTACCAATCACGGCGAAAGCAGAGGGCATGATGTGGCTGATACGATTAATGGACGAAGGGCAAGAGGTGGCGCGCATGTGTGTGTGCATGTGTGTTAGGTTGAGTTACTGTGTGTGCGTGTGTGTGTGAGAGTGGATCACCGGCAGGGATAGGGATAACCAAACCAGATGTTGATGCAGAGGAAAAGAGGGGTTGAGGAAGGTCATGTGCGCAGTCTTCCTCGTGTCCTTTGAGCCTTAAGTCCCATCTTCAGCTTCTCAGAACTGCACCGACCTGGCGTGTGGAGGACCCCAAAGGACACCGCTGTATGTGTGTGGTGTATCCAGGCTCCCTCGACTGTGAATGCCTTACAGGGGAGATAGAAAACAAGGAATAAGGCAGTGTATGTGTGTTTAAAGATGTGTGCGTCAATCTCAAGGCAGACCTGTCAGCGGGGGTAACCTATGACTGATGAGATCTGAAAGGGTAAGTTTCAGTAAGAGAGATGTTCTAGGGGAGGCCACGAGGGAATTGTATAATGAGTCGAACGGTGAGGCCTGCAACATTCAGTCCCTCTTCTTAAAATTCAGTCACATTACTATAAAGCCCACTTCTATATGAAGCGAGAACTAATAATTGGACTTTCCTGCTTAAAAAACAATATTATGTGTTCATGCTATGCAAAGAAACGTGCAAACGTGATACATGATGTTGAGTCAAACAGGATACTTAAAGAAAGAAATGTGAAGAGGGACTGGATTTTATTCATGAGGAACTGATTGGATATGGTATTTATTATATTTTAATGATATATTTAGATGGGCATTATTTTGTTTGCTTTAGCATAATTCGCACAGATGAATCATCATAAGACCAGAAACATCAGAAAATATACACATATTTAAATGTTATGTAATATTTTTTTGACATTATGATTCAGTGTTGACTTTAAAATATAAACTATATAAACTTATTTTGATGAGTTAAAGCAATGTAAAAACATATGTGTGTGTGTGTGTGTGTATATATATATATATATATATATATATATACAGAAGCCAATGAAGTTATATATACACTCTTAAAAATAAAGGTTCTTCGGCAGTGTATATGGTTCCATAAAGAACGCTAATATCTAAAGAACCCTTCCATTGCACAAAAGGTTCTTTATAGTGTAAAAAGGTTATTTAGAGTATAAAATGGTTAGAAAAAAAGAACCTTTCACAAAACGGTTCTTCAGAGAACCAAAAATGGTTCTTCTATGGCATTGCTGTGAAAACCCCTTTTTGGTTTTTCCTGGCACCTTTATTTTTAAGAGTGTATATATAACTTATATATATTAAAAAGTATTTTTTTTGTTTTGTTGCAAAAAGACAGAAAGAAGCAACAGTGAAATCTTCATTGGCTTCTGCTGAGTACTGAATAAATGACAGACACTTTGACGCCTCCACCTACTGGTGTAAAAGCACAGTGCAGCCTTAAACAAAAAACAGAACCACAGTAAGATGGATTGGTTTGTGTCATATTTACCTGTTTAAATATGCAAGTGAATGAAAAAGGAACTAAAAAATAAGAAAAATTAGCAATAATGTAACATGTAAAATCATGAAATAAAATACAATGTTGATTTATTAGTTGGAATTCTCATTAAACCATAATTTTCGGTTACTTTGTTAAGTAAACTTAAGCAGTTGTTGTTGTTCCTTTGTAGGGGTGGGTCAGATTGTAAATGTATTTCCGTCCGTGCCTGAACTGAGATGATATTGCCACGCCTGTGATGTATAACCCAGGCTCAAGGCTTAGTGGTAAACAGTAACACCTGCTGTATGTATAATTCATACAAGACTCTCTCTCTAACACACACGTACGCATATACAAGCCTATGTATGTGGAAGAGGCTTGCAGTGACAAAAACATCTGCAAAGGATTTGTAGAGTGAATTGATACCTAATCATAAATAACATGAACATTTGAAACTCATTTGGTAGGCTGGCTGTGACCTCAGAAGAGTTGAAGGGAGCAGGAAGGTTTGCGTATGGCACAGAGAAGTTTTAGGAATGTTAGAGTTAGAGTTAAGTGACTCTAAATGAGATGAGAGATGAGTGCTGTAACATGCCTGCTGATTGGTACGGGACGCCCTACCTCACACTAATGAGAGAATCACAGGGATACGCAACCGGACCCGGATGCAACGCAAGCTCCCCTTATGCCCCCTAATTAAGTTGAGTTCAAGATTGTATCCGGGGGAAAAATTAAACTACTCCAATTTTAATATAGCCCTATTTAAATGAGACACTTTGTGATTGCTCAAAATGCATAGATTAGATTTTTCACTTCTTGGTTTTGCAATAGTAAACAATAAAAATAGCGGAATATTGTCAACATTTCGCAATTGTGAAATATAGTCGCATTGTTAGATTAGAGACTTTATAGTCACAATTATGAGAAATTAATTAAGTTGCCATTTTAAAGGGTTGGTTCACCCAAACATGAAAATTCTGTCATTAATAACTCACCCTCATGTCATTCCCAACCCGTAAGACACTTCTAAAATATATTTTTGATGAAATCCGAGAGCTCTCTGACCCCTCCATGACAGCTATTTAATTTACACTTTCAAGGCCCAGAAAGGTAGTAAAGACATCGTTAAAATAGTCCACGTGACTTAAGTGGTTCAACCCTAATTTTAGGAAGCGACGAGAATATTTTTGTTAGCAAAACACACAAAAAATAATGACTTTATTCAAACATTTCTTCACGTCTGTGTCAGAGAAATTAGGGTGAGTAATTAATGACTACATTTAAATTTTTGGCTGAACTAACACTTTAAGACAAAATCACATTGTGAGTTATAGTCACAATTATAAGAAATTAAGTTGCAATATAAAGTAATTAGAATAACAAATACGATGTAGTTGCAGTTATGAGAAATATAGTTGCAATTGTGAGACATAAATTACATTTTAAAATATAGCCACAATATGATAGGTGCAGTTATGAGAAACAACCGTAAGATACAAAGTCCTAACTGTGAGATATAAAGTCAACCTTACGAGAAATAAAAGTGCAATTGTGAGAAATAAAGTCACAATTACTGTACTCTGTCACAGTAATAATAATGCGGAAATGGGCTTCCCAAGCAAACACTGTTTACAAGCCTGTCTAGCAAAGATAAATTAAACATTGAAGTATTCGTAGCCCTTAAGCATGTTGTATGTCAGTGTGCAGAATACACTTAATGTCACAGACTTGGAAAAAGTATGTGCATTCCAATTTCCAACAAGTGTCCAAGAACTTTTCAAATCTGCGACTTGTAAAAAGTTTCTTGTTCATACAGTTAGTCAAAACCAGCATGAATGAAACTTGTCAGCAATCACACATTTTTCCCACAGACCCTATTTTTAGCAGTAAAAACACTTTAGCCTCACACATGTGATAGCCGTCTGCCTCTGTAAGCAGTAACACAACACAGGATGTTCCTCATATGAAAACAACTGCATGCATTATGTGTGGACACTAGAAATACCAAAGTGAACTTTAAACAGCGAAGGTTCAAAGTATTAAATGCAGGAATCAGTCTGTATAGCTGTCTATATATAGACGTGCACAAGGTCATTCAAACGCATTGCTGATAACAACACGAAGCTGATGGAAATATTTTTTCTTACTCTTTGTAATCACTTATCTCTGCATAAAACAGTTTTCATCACTGGCTTCTGTTGCCGGATCAAAGAGTCTTTTTTAGTCAAGCAACTAGGCCGGTATCTCAGAGGGCAGCAGTCTTGTTTCTGTTGAAATCGGTTCAGCCCAGGTTGGGTGGGTTTAAATATTTTGACACTGGCTTCTTTAATTTGAATCAGCTTGTTTATGTTCTCGCCTCAGCAGAGGGAATCTTACAAGAGGAGTCTCTTTGTCCGAATTGCATGTGTTTCTTATCAAGGCAGCCAGGCACAGGCATATTTCCAAACTGCACACAAGGATCCTGTGTGGCCAATGAAAACCCCAGACCCCACAGCGCCCCCTACCTGCACTAACTTGTCTGCTTGCACTTCATTAGTCTTGAAGTCTTAATTGTTCTCCGTTACCTTTTAAAGATTATTTTCCTTTCGGATTCATTATTAATTATTCACTGCACGCCCTCTATCAACCCGCTATCGTTTCTCTCTCTCTCTCTCTCTCTCTCTCTCTTTCAGTGCCTCCCTTCCTCTTGTCAGTGTGATTTGCTGTGTTTCTGTCAGTAGCTGACTCAAGGCAGGTGGAGGGGTTTCCATGTGCTTTCCATTTGCCCTGGACTGAAACGGCCGCAATTAAAACCAAATGTGCAACCTGTGGCTCGCGCATGCAGCGGCGCTCTGACACACAGACGTGCACTCGCTTGCAAATAGTAGGGCGAACAATAACAATTCAAATGTATTGCCTTGAAAAAAAAAAAGATTGGCTGAACTCCGGAAGGCGTTGTATTGGAGTCTCCCGAGCAGGAGAGAACGCAAAGTTGTTTTGGTCGGGTGCTAGACGTGCGGAGGCCGGGGTGAGCGAGAGGCCAGGCCGGGGTCAACGGCGAGATTCCGTTAAAAAAGGAGAAAATTATGTGGGCAGCTGAAGTTTCTCTGCTGCAGCCAGAATGTCTGCTGACCACACCATGTAGCTTGAGGACATGGAGACTATGATTAGAGCCCTGGTAGGCAGGGCCAGGGTGACTCTGGTAAGGTCGTATATAAGTACACCCATATGTTGTAGAAGTGCAGGTCCTTATACCTTGTGGGCATATGCACCCCACCTCTGACACCTCGAGGCCCCTCTTCTCTCTGTAGCATGACCTCAGCGAGCTGATAATCACAGTTATTGACAGGACAGGCTCCAACTGCGCTAAACACTCCCTGTGGACAAATTGAGGTCTGATTTTCCTTTTGTCCAGATACAGTCACACCTTCAACATTTTCTCACATTAACACAATTTATTTGCTATAGTTTAGAAAATGGTAATAAAATATGACAAGAACTCAGAGTTGAACTGTGTCAGAACAAATTAATCTTGATAATGTCAGATAACTTTGAATGAAAGGTATGTAATGATGTAAAATTCAACCAATCAGCTGTCAGCTGTTAAATGTAAGTACACAATTAGATGATACCAAATTTAGGTCAACCAATTACTAAGCAATTGTTGATTTAGTTTAGTCTGTGGTGTAAAAGGTCGCATTAGCAATTAAAGAAAAAACACTTAAGCTAAACATGGTCAGGTAAAAGTGTCTGAACCTTTTTGTTCCCAAATTTTTATACATTTTACTGGTAATCCACTGTATGAAGGATTTTTGGGTATAATGTCACAGTTTACGTTTTTTTTGCTATCCTCACTTACGTAAATGAACTATAGTGTCCTGCACCCACTAGTAAAAAAATACAGACAACAGACCTGATCAGAATATTGAGTCACTGCAATGAGACCCAGAATGCTAGTAATTCCCCTTGCAGTCTATCTGTGGGCTTCATCTAATTTCATAAGAGCTAATTAAGCAGTGAAGGAGAGGTTGGTGAAGGGTTAGTTCCTGCGCTTGTGCACAGAGGGGAACAGTTTTATCTCTCTATGTCCAAGGGCAATGCCACTCCTCTCTTTTGAACACAAAGTGCCACCCACTATGTGTTCTGTGCCCATATATTTACACTCACTGCAGGAATGACCCCCACCCCACCCCTTCTTTTAATGCGGTTTACAGCTCAAAACTCACTGGAAAATGTGGCTTTGGCACAAAGTCAATGGCTCACAGCAAATAAGCAGCACCATTACAGAAAATAAAGAGCAGCACTGTTGTTTCAGGACAACAAATGGGGAGGAGGATGTAATGACAAAGGGAAGACATGGCTTTATTTCTCAACCACTTTCCTCTGTCCACACCACTGCATCCCCTACAGCCGCCAAGCACATCAATCGCGTGGCCCTCTTTTTTCATTTACCTGGAAAAAGGCAAGAATTACGGAGCTAAATTTCAGAGAGAGAAGAAAGCAAAGGAGTAGGCACTGAACAGAAATATCCCCTTCAAAGTGCATGCAGGCAGGGCACAAGGAGCTCACAAAGACTGCCCTTGATCAGATCAGTGTAAGAACAAAGGCGAGATTGTGGGGACAGTGAAGGCTTTCATGTGGATAGCCACTGTCTGTGAGCAGGCCTAACTCATGTGCAGCCGAATACAAATCCAGGGCCATTCACAACACACAAGTGGCAACCAAAAAATACAAAAGCCACAAAAAGTATTTGGACACTTAAGCTACTTGCATGAAAAATTTCCTTGCATTACTTCATATAATATCAAACCAAGTGGCATTTATTCAAAGTCGGCCTGAAATGAAAATTAACCCAATCTATTTTCTAAATGAATGTAATAGATCTATATTATTGTGAACAATTCATCTTGTAATGTTTAATCCAAATATCAATTGTTTGAGGGCAACACCCAAATCTCATTTCTTTTTTAATATTTATTATAATAATTATTAAAAGTAACAATATGTAATTATATTTATACAATTATTTAAATAATTTCAAAGTATATATTTTTATATATAATTTAACAGTAATCGTATATTTCAAAAATGTTTTTATGTATTATTATATAGCTTTTATACACTAGTGTGTAAGGGGATATAATACAGTCTAAACAGTATAAAAGCCATTACGCCTATATGGAGAGTCCCCACAAAGATAGTGAACCAGACATTTGTGTGTGTGTGTGTGTGTGTGTGTGTGTGTGTGTGTGTGTGTGTGTGTGTGTCACAAATGTTCTCTGTGCAATGAGGATATATAAAAGGCAGACTGTGAACTAATAACTGTTTAGATTTATGTGTGATTATGTTTACATATGCTGGCTTTCGACATGAAATAAAAAATAGTGTGTTTCCAGGGCCCAACTGTGCAGTGAAGCCTTTACTTATGGCTATTTAAGAAGACATTTCCTGTTTAGAACAGGATAATGTGTTTCTCTTTGGCCTGAACCTGCGGCTCTTGCCAGCAGCTGCTCTGTGGAGATCCTCACGCATTTCTGCGCTACAGAACGAGGGAGGAGGAGGAATAGGAAACAGGGCAATAAAAAGTGAGAGGGTCGGAGACTTTCTCTGGGTGAGTGTGTACCTGTCTGTATTTGCCTGTGTTTGAGTGTAAGTGTGTGTGTGGTAAGTGTGTGTGTTCCTGAGCATGTGTTTGTGAAGGCTGAGTTAGAAGCAGATGCCGAGATAATGGATGGATGTTGATTCTACACTGTCACCACTGTATGGCCATTTGGAGCCATTAAAAATCCCCAATGTCTCTTTGATTCCTGTTCACTTCAGCTGCTGTGCTCCTTCTGAATTTTATGTGTGCATTTGTGCATGTACATGTATGTGCCTATTAGATCTGACAAAATATGATCAAAAAGGAAAACCATGCTGGAAAGCGGAGACACTATAGAAATGTGTGGTTAGAACTGAAGAGAGAGAGATGAAGAGGAAGTGAAGTAAACAAAAGTGGACTGGACATATAGAAACACTCCTATTTTTTCCAGTGGGCTAGTGGGATTATTTCACAAAGAGATTTTAATTATATAAAAAATTCAAAGGATAAAAGGTTCATCCTCAAGCCCATAGAATTAAAGAGTATGTGTGTAAGAGTAAATACACACACACACCATCAACATCATCAAATATATGTGTTATGGCCGTTTATCAGCACAGCACAAACTTATTATAATAAATACAATACAAAAGAACAATATAACATATAAGAACAATTCCGTTAGAACAATTAAGTCTTCATTACTAATTCAAAAACGTCACGTTATCAATGACGGTTTGCGCCTTTTTTGAGGCGAAGCTAACGTTAGATATTAATATTGTTAGTTTGATATTGCTTTTATATAACAGTTCAATAAACAGGTAGTTAATATTGAGTAACTTACGGTGCAAACACGTCTTTCAACACGTCTTCAATACGTCTTTAAAAACCACAGAAGTACAATACTGTAGTGTTGTTTTCGTTCTTTGAATGATTCCGTCTTTTTGAAAGAATCGGTTCAGTGAATGATTCAATGAATCACTCGTAGACCTTTGCTGAATTCGGAACCGCATTTTACCATACTACTCTTACTATTTCTGCCATAGAAAGATATGTTTTAAAAAAAGAAAAGAAAGAATAGGCTAGTATGCGGTTCTGAATTCAGCACATCATTGTGTGGTTTTTGAATCAGCGTTTTTTAACAAATTGACTGAATGAATGGCTCAAAAAACGTGTTCGTAAAGACCAAAGACAGGCACATGCCGCCACCTAAAGGCGTATCGATGTTACCTGCAGAAAGAGTTATAATATTACACGTTTTGTATTCTTAACTATAGAAATATTATAAGTAGGCTATTGTTAATAAGAAAAATTACATAGCCTAACAGCTACACAATAAAGTAGTAAGCAGTAGTAGTAGTGGCCTACCTATAACTCAGTTCATTCCACCAGATCAGTTTTTGTAAGATGTAACAATTGTGTAATCAAATAAAAAAAATGTATGTTGCTGTCTAAAACACATTTGACAGCACAGTGAATAATAAGATGCCTGAAAAATGGCAACAAGAACATCTCAATAGTGAACAACAACAGCAACATAAAACAAAGCTTTCCTTTATCAGGTAGACTATTATTTAGTTTTGACGCCAACAAAGACTTTTCTTAGATTGGCAAAAAGATTATCCCTAATATGCAGCACACATTCACTTCCCTAAAAGAGAGGAGCCTTATAAAGCTACACTGTTGATGGAGAAGAGAGAGAGAGAGATTATGGGGTCATGGTCCATAAAAAGGGGGTGGGGGTTATATGGTTATTCGAAATAGTGAAAACGGGTGAGGAAAGGGGGGTATTCCTGTACCCCATCTGTTCCCCTCAGTCACTATGAAGAATATATACGTGGCCAGGGATGGGGTCAATCAGAGGGCAGGGGCTGGGTAGCTCACTTGCTGCATGTGAAGCCATGAAAGTCATCTAAAAGAGATTCATTAGCAATGTTAGGGGAGCACTGGCTGTACCCCACTAATTCCTCAGCAGCTGTGAGCCATGCATCTGGTCTGAGCGCTGTGCCTTTGATTGGCCGTGTTTCAGTGGGAGGGGCAGAAGAGGGAGGGGCCACTAAAAATGATCTGTGATCTATGCTTTTCTCTTTTAAGGCACTGAGCTGCCACTGTCTCCTCTCTTTTTACCATGAGGGTTATAATTAGTGAGAAACAGGCCAACACAGATTTCTCAAAGAATTATTGAGAGGCCCGAAAGCAGCGTAGAAAGATTTCCAGAGGCATGCGGTGGCTGTTGCTTGTGTAAACTGAGGCAGAATCAAAGCATTTATGGCGTAATATATTATATTTAGAAATTCACTTTCATCAAGTAAGTCCTAAATGATCTGTTAGTTTTATAGAAACCTAAAACCACCCCAATCACTCCCCACCGCCACACAGGAATGAGGTGCCTTCTTTCTCCGCACAGACCCACCTACCAAGACTGTATTTCAAAAAATCAGTCAAGTGTCGGCATTCGCACATAACCATGTCTCAAAAAAGGATTTTAATTGGAGGAACTCCACGGGAGCCGACACAGGGGCCCTTTCTGTGCCCATCACATGTAACAGGCCTGGCCATTGACTGGACCTTCCATCCCCCGTGGCTGATATACGGCAGGCTTGTATGAGGATGGCTGTGCGTAACTTTGAGAGGAGAGGCTACATAGATCAGCCCATCAGCGCAACTCTTGTCACCCTCCTTTTTTATGAGTCTGAGGTTTTTTTTCTTCCCTTGTAAAGATTTATGGCAAGTTTTTTCTCTGCTATTTCATGGGTGTTTCAGAGGGGTTAGTTAAGCCCAATTCAACATGAAGACCTGATTGAGATGTACTAACAGACGCTACTGTAGCTAGCAGTCACGGGGGGAGGGATGGGTCAGGTACAGCACAAGAAGGAAGGAAAGAGGCAGAGGAATGTTTTAGGCCTGTAAAATAGCCACCTCTCAAGCCAAGACGCTTGCCATGTTTGGGTGGAGAGCAGCTTTTAATGAGGAAAGACAATTTGGCGCTCTTTCTGAAAGACTGACTTTCAGTGAGTGCTTCACAGGCAACCAGCGTCTGTACACATGTGGTCAGACAACTGATAAATGGACAGGACAACTAATCTGAAAGGAAAACATTCTCACTTTAATTACCCCCTATCTTTAAGCTGTGTGAAAACCGAAATTATAGCTGTCAGGCCAAGTAAATACTGAATGCACAGTTTTTCCCTTCACAATTGCCATCTTGTGTGTTTGAGTGTGTGTGTGAGAGAGCTTCGCCCAAAGCCGTAATAGCAGTATCTGTAACGTAGAGAGATTTAGTCGTTCTAATGGTGTAAATGTCATTCTGACACTTTTACTGTCCACATGCACATGCCAAGGAGCTGCTTGTGCATGTGTTACTGCGGGAAAAATTCCCAGCAATGCTACTGAACCCCACGCACTGACGCGTCGATGTGTCTGAGGCCGTGTTCTGCTTATTTAACGAGAACTATCCATGAAACAATGAACACTGTTTTCAAGCACCAGCTAATATTCTGTGTCATCTCCCAAAAAGCAGAGCTGTAACCACCATAGACACTGAAGGGGGCACATCTTTCTTGATATTTTTTCTTCTGTCAATTATGAATTCTTACACTTTCCCCCTGGGGAAAGAATTCATAATTGACAGGAAAAAAAATACAGTATATAAATATACAGTATATAAACATTTTGCAACAAACACAGTTAAACAAAAATAATGTAAACATAATGATTGGTAAGTTTGATAACATAACTACTTACATAATTACACGATTTGATTAATTTAGTCAATTAATTCAGGGTTGGTGCTTTTTGTGATTTTATTTATTTTATCAGCAGGGTTGTGAAAAATTCAGTATGGTACTGAAGAATTGGTTCCCTTTCAATCGCCATGACCTGGTTGGAATGAAAGGAAGTGGAATTTACCAAATTGCAAATTTAACACAGGCATTCTAGTAAATGAAGTGGTTGTGCACCCAAAATAAATGTATTAAATATGAATTATCTATCTATCTATCTATCTATCTATCTATCTATCTATCTATCTATCTATCTATCTATCTATCTATCTATCTATCTATCTATCTATCTATCTATCTATCTATCTATCTATCTATCTATCTATCTATCTATCTATCTATCTATCTGTCTGTCTGTCTGTCTGTCTGTCTGTCTGTCTGTCTATCTATCTATCTGTTTGTCTGTCTAGGTATCTATCAATTTTAAAAATGTTGCAGTTTTAAAGAATCACAATTTACAATCAGTTGATTACCCCCAATTCGTTTTAATTGTACTTACATTAAAATTAAAATGGCAAATCTGCATCCTGTTTGCTACATACTTCTAATTTAATTTGAGAAAATTATTAATTCGATTCTGAAGGACACACACAAACTTATGCAGAACAAGACATTCTAGAGGGTTTTCTTCTAAACTGATTTTCTTACCTTCATTACTGAGTCTATAATATTTCAAACACACCACCATGAATTTGAAATAGATTTGAAACTCATGATTTCATTTAGTGAATCATATTAAAACAGGTGACACTGGAATTAACAAACTCCGACAGGGACGTTTAGAATACTTAGTAAACCATTGATTAGTGACTACAAATGCTGACAGATTATTGGCAGGTAGCCTATTTGTTTCTTTTACTGAATCAGCCCTTAATTTCAACCAGGCTCCCATTATAAATAGGTCCGACCTTTGGTTGAACGGTTGATTGAGGCATACCATTCTCATTGTACAAAAAACATCTTTTGTTCCTTTTATTCACAATTATCAACATAATGGCCGTTATCTGCAGCCTTTAGCAATGCTGATGGTTAATAGAGAGGGCTTTAATAGATTTTAGGGGGACAAAGGTAGGCAATGTTTAGCTGCACATGTCAGTCTTTTTGTGTGCAGGGAGAGTCTGCATTAAAAACCTCATTCACAAGGCTGGTTGATGTGTAATTAAATGTGATTACAGCCGCAGTCTGTGTGTGTCCTTTCTGAGGTCACTTGCACACACACACACACACACACACACACACACACACACACACACACACACACAGTTGCGCTGCAACTCTCTGTCGCCAGGTTTCATCCCCCTTCCTTGGCTTCCTGAGGAGCCTGTGACTTTGGTGGCTGATGGGAAATTTTGTGCATGCCTGAGCTCACAAAGGCTCTCTTTCAGCCACATGCATGCTTGACCTCTTGCAGTTCATCGCTCCGCTTTGTGCTCCCGTGACCTCGCGCTGACCAGGGGTTTCCCCTGGAGGTCAGCGGTTCAATCGGGTGCCTGTGTCTAATTTCTTGCTGGCTAGAGAATCTCTCTCCCCCCGCTGCCAAATCTGCCCAGCAATCTGCCCACGGTCTCCCCTTATGCTGCTTGGGCCTAATTCCAATCTTCAGGGATTAGGTGTGGAGTGACAAGACCCTCCGGCCAATGGGCTGACTTGTCAGTTAGGTTCGAAGGCCAGTGGTACACAATAGCCAGACTTTTCCTGTCTCCTACCTAAAACCAGCCCCCCTAAAACAACACACTAAAATCCCCTCCCAGGAGAGCATATGCCTGACTGGGGCACGTTGGTCCCAACCTCTCTCCTCCATATGCACTAGCAACAGAAAAGAAGCCTCTGTTGCCCGGATTCCGCGGAGCTCCTGTTGCAGATCAACATACCTTGTTCCTGTTTCCCTTTCCTGCTCAAATCTCTGTCCAAACGAAACAACATAACCGTGTTTCGCCTGTGTAGGTGCTATTGACAGACAGAGCCATTGATGTGATCTCTGCATGCATACAACCTACACAGTGTGTCAAAGTAAAGCAGTGCGGGACTCAAATATATTGCAGGTGTTGGTTACTTTGAAAACAAAACGAACAAACCGTCAATTTCAGCTATATTTGTCAAATGAAAGTTTAATTTAAATGATCGTGACATGCTGTGACGCTGTCGGTTGCATGTAGTTCCACTCCTGGCCACTGGAGGCAGTAGGGCGCAATAGTGTCTTTGGTAACGCCAGACTGGCAGAACTGCGCGTACTTCCTGGTTATAAGTTGGGGAAACTAGAATTTGTTTTGCCTGTTTCGGGAAATATATTTATAAATATTTGTTGAATCTTTTGTAACTTTATACAGACGGCCTAAACATCACCGGACGTTTATTAATAATCTTTTTTAAACAGTCATGAACCGATGCAGACTTAGAAATGAATGACTGATGGGAAAAGTGTGGACGTGGTATGTAAACAATTTTTTTATAACCTCCTCAGTCCTGACATGGGAAACTTTATAAAATGTCACTGTGATTAGTTATGAGAAATATTTAATGTTGCAGTTTAAATAGCAAATTAGATTTATATTAAGAGTACAATAACTAGTTGTTGATGTGTATAAACTGCATATATTCAGTGTTATACACATAGTCGAATACATACATACAGTGTCACATTAACTCTAATATTAATCTGATAGATTAAAATGTTTATTTTCGCCAGTGATTCATGATATATATAAGGCAAACACTGCATATTTTCTGTCTACTCTATGTAAACATGCTGCCATGTGTGATTTTATTGTAAACTCACCCCGCAAAAATCTTCCCACAAATGACCAATCAACATGTTCTATGAGTTTAAAAGTACCCAAAGTGCTTCTGACAACGCAACTGTTGCCATATGGCAAGAAAACCGAAAACACATTTGACAACTAGTACACTTGCTGTTTGTAATCAGTGCAGCAATTAGTGAAATGCCATTGTTAATGCTTTCAAGGAATAAGGTTAGTTGAACATGTCTGTAGAGCAACAATAGAAACATGTATTCAATTTATTCCAGGTGTTATTGTGATGATCTGTTTTCCTTTAGCATTCAAGGAAATCTTGTATTATCAATCTAAATATAGCGTCTTTTCTATATTCCAGAGTTTATAGACTTTGTATTGATTGTTTATATATATTTGTGTATGCTTTGATTTGCATTGAGTCCTGTATTTCAGAATGATTTTTACTATGAATGATTTAATAAATATAATTGTTGAAAATGTGTATATATATATATATATATATATATATATATATATATATATATATATATATATATATATATATATATATATATATATATATATATATATATATATATATATATATATTAACCTGTATATTCCTCTTCATTTACAAGACATTACACTATTAACAAGAAATAAAAAACAAAAATCCCTCAATTTCAGTAAGGTTGAATGTGATAATGCTGATGTTTTTGTTTTCTTCTGTCTCCACAGAGCATCATAGCCAACAGTTAAAGGACATCTGTGTCAACCCACCTATCTCAGTTAAACCTTAAGCCAGTGTAGAAGCACCACACACACCTGTTTGGACATTAGCGATCTCAGCTGTCCGAGAGCCAAAATGACTGCGTCAAATTGGGGTCTTATCATGAACGTTGTAAACAGCATTGTGGGTGTGAGTGTCTTGACAATGCCCTTCTGCTTCAAACAGGTAAACACACGGTTAAAGGTGTTATGGGAAAGTGTGCTGTGCGGTTTTGTATGCTAAAAGGAGGATTTCATATGTTGAAGTGTGCTATATTCAGTAAGAGTTTCCTGGTTACTAACTGAGTGAATGGAGTGAATCAGAAATTGATAAGCTGCAATTTTAAATTATTTTTTCATTCTCTCTGCAGTGTGGAATTGTGTTGGGCACATTGTTGTTGTTCTTCTGTTCGTGGATGACTCACCAGTCCTGCATGTTTCTAGTCCACTCAGCCAGTAACACCAAACGCAGGACTTATGCTGGACTAGGTGAGAGTGGCCAAAAGGATAAAACACACAGAGGTTGCACTCATTTTCCATCATTTATTTACCGAATAAAACTGTTATAAAGTGTCCTGCGTCTGGATTACCTTGGAATAATTCACTCAATTCAGATTTATTTTGTATTTGCGCTTTTCACAATACAAATTTTCTTTCAAAGCAGCTTTATAGAAAAATGCATGTTTCTACATTACAATTTAGAGTAATCTGTTATCAGAGGTGACTGTGTCAAAGTAATGTCTATATGTCAAAAATTTACAGTTCTAAGACAAAACAAATAATGCAGTTACTATAGCTAATATCATGTGTTAATTTAGGTAGAAACTATTACAAGCAATTAGTATTAGTAGGCAGCAATTATTACAAGTTGTGATCATGATGCTTACAATGTATAGAAAATCTGTCATGGTGCATTTGCTATATCGATCATTAAATCACGTGACCAGATTGCAAGATAGCAACATCTGTTGTATTTTTCCCATGACGAGTAAGCAAAATAAAAGGAAAAGTCAAGAACCTACAACTCACCATTAATGCAGACTGAAAAAGCTCTGGCCACAGAAATGTTTGTGATATTACTTTCACGTTTTTCAAGACACTTGCAAGAATCTTCCTTTTTTGGTTTTGGTGTTGAAATTTGTCAACCTTTTTTCTCTACATCTCTACCTTCCCAGCTTTTCATGCTTATGGAAAACCAGGCAAAGCACTTGTGGAATTGAGGTAAGATGCCTTTGTAGGGATTTAACTTTTTTTAGCTTCTACCTCATGAATAAAATAAACTTTTATTGCTTGTATTTTCTACTTACATTCTCTTTCTTTTCAGCATGATTGGACTCATGCTGGGAACATGCATTGCTTTCTATGTCGTCATTGCAGATCTGGGGTCCAACTTCTTTGCTCAGCTGCTTGGGCTGCAGGTAAGAAATAACGTTCCAACTTTTATGTTGTCACATGGATATCATTTGGTAAACTGCTGCTGTCACTCCAACGCATTTCTTCCAAATCGATTAATTGTTGATATGCAGTTCCCAGAACTGATCCTTGCCCTTGTTCATAAATGTCCTGTACTGATTAAATCAAAGGCCCATATCTTTAAAGAGTGTTGAGCTACAAAGAAAGTTTACTTTATAAAGTTACTTTTTATAACTCTAGAGTAGATTAGATTACAGTTTCTGTGTGAAAATGAACTTTTTAGTCACACCTGAATTGAGAAATATTACTGGCCATAAATATGTCTTACTACTGCTAATATATATATATATATATATATATATATATATATATATATATATATATATATATATATATATATATATATATATATATATATATATATATATAAACTGATCATGCATAACATTATGAGTTGAAGTAAATATCACAATTATCTCTTCATCACGGCACCTGTTAGGGGGTGGGATATATAAGGCAGCAACATTTTGTCCTCAAAGTTGATGTGTTAGAAGCAGGAAAAATGGGCAAACGTAAGGATTTGAGCGAGATTGACAAGGGCCAAATTGTGATGGCTACACTACTGGGTCAGAACATCTCCAAAACTGCAGATCTTGTGGGGTGTTCCCGGTATGCAGTGGTCAGTATCTATCAAAAGTGGTTCAAGGAAGGAACAGTGGTGAACCGGCGACAAGGTCATGGCGGCCAAGGCTCATTGATGCATGCGGGGATCGAAAGGCTGACCCGTGTGGTCCGATCAAACACACAAGCTACTGTAGCTCAGATTGCCCAAGAAGTTAATGCTGGTTCTGATTGAAAGGGGTCAGAATACACAGTGCATCGCAGTTTGATGCGTATGGGGCTGCATAGCCACAGACCAGTCAGGGTGCCCATGCTGACCCCTGTCCACCACCGAAAGCACCAACAGTGGGCACATGAGCATCAGAACTGGACCACGGAGCAATGGAAGAAGGTGGCCTGGTCTAGTGAATCACTTTTTCTTTCACATTACGTGGATGGCCGGTGCATGTGCGTCGCTTACCTGGGGAACACATGGCACCAGGATGCACTATGGAAAGAAGGCAAATTGGCGGAAGCAGTGTGATGCTCTGGATCATGTTCTACTGGGAAACTGTTGTTGGGGACAACAGTTTAGGACCCAAGACCAGATGTGAAGAATAAAGACCAAGAGTCAAGAGATTTTTTTTTACTGAAGAATAGTTTGCAGTTTCATCAGCAGAAGCCAGCTTCAAGTCTGTTTGTAGGAGGAGTTTGTAGGCCGTGCTTTGCATACATTCAATTTCCCAACAGAATTATACTCTTTTCAAGGTATTTTCATACGTCATTACTGCAGGTTGAATAATTCTTATTGGCCAAGAGAAAATAGATAGTCATAGTAAAGTTCCACACATCAGCTGATAGGCAGAAGCATATCTCTATTGATCAAACTGCTGGCGCTGGAACCCCAGAATTAGGCCTGTTGTGACCTTCCAGGTCGTGAATAGGCACTGACAGGTCTCAAGTGGAATACCAGTTAGACAACAATACTGATCTGTAAAAGACAGACTAACCCACACACATACACATGGATCCACCAGGCCCACAGCTACTTCAAGGTTGAAGTTGGTCACGCTCTAGCTCTGACCAGAAACTTTCCCAAAACATACTGATAGTATGTTCTTTCTCTCAGTAAGAGGTACAGACACTATTCATCTTATTCTCTTGTGGTGGAAGATGCAAAGAAAAATAAAAGCTTATAAATAAAATATAATATAAAATAAATATAAATAAAATCATATAATTCTGTAACTCTAGCGGCTGAATGAGTAAGCACTGTTACTGCACTCCTGGACGTTGTTAGACCCTCAGTCACTCCTCACAGGCCAAATACCGACATTAGAGAACATATGAAAAGAATAATAAACAATCAAATGGTAGTTCAATTGATTTAAATGTAATATCATATCATAAACTAGAAGAAATCATTTAAATCATCTTAATATATGGGAGGATAAATATTGATTAATACCTTAATTATAAATCACTCATTAGGATATAAACTATATTGCCAAAAGTATTGGGACACCCCTCCAGATAATTGAATTTAGGTGTTTCAATCACTTCCATGGCCACAGGTGTATACAATCAAGCACATAGGCATGTAGACTGCTTCTATAAACATTTGTGAAAGAAAGCACCAGATGCAGTGGTGTAAAGCATGCCGCCACTAGAGCAGTGGAGACGTGTTCTCTGGAGTGATGAATCATGCTTCTCTGTTTGGCAATCCGATGGATGAGTCTGGGTTTGGCAATTGCCAGGAGAACAGTACTTGCCTGACTGCACTGTGCCAAGTGTAAAGTTTGGTGGATGGGGGATTATGGTGTGGGGTTGTTTTTCAGGGGTTGGGCTTGAACCCTTAGTTTCAGTGAAAGGAACTCTTAATGCCTCATCATACCAATATATTTTGGACAATTTCATGCTCCTAACTTTATGGTAATAGTTTGGGGATGGCCCCTTCCTGTTCCAACATGACTGTGTACCAGTGCACAATGCAAGGTCCATAAAGGCATGGATGAGTGAGTTTGGTGTGGAGGAACTTGACTGGCCTACACAGAGTCCTGAACTCAACCCGATAGAACACCTTTGGGATGAATTAGAACGGAGACTGCTAGCCAGGCCTTCTCGTCCAACATCAGTGCCTGACCTCACAAATGCACTTCTAGAAGAATGGTCAAAAATTCCCATAAACACACTCCTAAACCTTGTGGAAAGCCTTCCCAGAAGAGTTGAAGCTGTTGTAGCTGCAAAGGGTGGGCCAACTCCATATTAAACCCTACGGATTAAGAATGGGATGTCATTAAAGTTCATGTGCATGTAAAGGCAGGCTTCCCAAAACATTTGGCAATATAGTCTGTCTGTCTGTCTGTCTGTATGTATGTATGTATAGGCCATCAAAAAAACAAAATCAGTCGACCACTAGTAATAACAAATAAAAGATAATTTTTTGGTTTTGTTGCCCTGATTTTGCCAGTAACTTCTTTTCCTTTTGCTCTTTCAGGTGACACGTAGCTTCCGTATCGTGTTACTGATCTCCGTCTCGCTGTTAGTCGTATTACCCCTCAGCTTGCAGAGAAACATGATGTCAATCATCCAGTCGTTCTCAGCCATGGCGCTGATCTTTTATACACTCTTCATGTTCACGGTGAGTCGTTCCCCTTTTCACGGTTCCAAACTCCAACCCTGTAAAAATGTACGACAGCATTGGAATGAGGAAGTAAAGAAGTTTAATATTTAATTCAATTATATAAAGATGTGTTTTGTAAAGTGCAAGAGGGTACTTCAACATGACTTTCAAACACTTCACATAATATCTGCACATTATGGTTGCCTTTGAAAGTCACTTCAATGATGTAGTGTATTAAGTATTTGTGGAATTCATTTATATTTTTTTAATGAAATTTGCCAAATTCATATCTCTTCTGAGAAGTGTAATGTGGCGATTAGCTGATTTTTGTGAATACTATGTGAATATGCATCACCGTAGCAGCAGGACTGTGGATTCTTCTGAAGCTTAAAAGTGAAGCGTAAGCTCTTAAAGAAATGAAGAGTCAAAAAGTATTGAACTAAAGAGAACCATCACAGAACATTATAAAATTCTCTTTTAGTGAATGATGTTGAATACGGTTGAGAACTGTTTTTAAAGTTACAGCTTTCGAGTTATACAGTGGGGTTGCTGATATTTATACAGACATTCTGGAATTTAACCTGTAAGTAGAATTTTGAGAAAATGTAAAACAAAGAAGCACTAAAAGAATTAGACAGATTTTTAAGATTCTGCATTTTAGGTCAGTAATTAAATGTGATATTGAGTATAAATGATTTTATTGATCTCAACCTTGTTCAACCTTTTTGTAAAGACGCTCATTCTTTCTTCCATTGAAGCAAAACAAATGCTTGAAGTTCAGTTTTATACAAGTTTTCACTTGGATTATGTTTATATCATAATAATTAAATTACAAAAAAGCATTTTTCTCAGAACCTGGAAGCAGTTTTACTAATGGTCCTGTTTTTTTAGACCCAACTTTATGTAATCTGTTCTGAATATTTTATAACATTGACATTACAAACATGGATGTTCCTTGAGTTTTTTAGTCTATTGCATCACAGTGTAATTACCTTTACAGTTTATATACCTTTTATCCAGCTCCACGGGGTGTTTTTTTTTTTCCCCAACCCAAATTATTAGTCTAGCATTTAACCATCTATGTGTCTTCCCTCTGCCCCCATCTGAACCGCTGCCCCGCCCCATTCCTGATGCTGACTTCTGACTGACCATCTGATGCTCTGACTCGCCTGCCTATAGATAGTGTTGTCGTCTCTGCGTTACGGAATAATCAGTGGCTCCTGGGTGGAGCAAGTACATCTGTGGCGCTTCAAGGGTGTCATACAGTGTCTGCCAATTATCGCCACCACCTTCTGCTGCCACCCGTAAGTAACCCGCCCTGGAGAACGGACCCCGCACCACTGCCATGGATTCAGCTACATTACCCAAAAAACTCTTCCTTCCCCTGTCCACCTTCATCCAATCCAAAGCTCTGTTTGTCGGTGCTATCTGGTTCAGGGTATTTTTGTGTGTGTGTGTGAGGTTAGTGCGTTCGCGGCAGAATTCATATGTAGTGTGGGTTATCGGAGTTGTCTTGACTCTTTGGCGTCCCCTGATATATTCCCGCTAGAATTATACCCTGCGTTTGAGTAAGCAGATCTGATAAGGTTGGGATTGGTGGTGATTCTGATGGTTACACGGGCTGGCGCTATTGATTTTTAAAGAGGTGAGTTGCTGCGAATGTTTACTGCAAACGTGTGCAGCAATCAGATTTTATCCTACAAGATTGTTTTGCATGCAACTAGAAAGTTTTGCTGTCCTTCAGAGATGAACTGGAATTGAAAATTATGTATGGAAGTTGATCAGTATGATTTGTTCAAAATTACTTTTCCCCCCTGTAGTTGGCAACCATTATTCATTTGTTTCATTTGAAAATTCTATCATGATTTACTCACCATAATGTTCTTCTAAACCTGTTTGCTTTTTTCCAAGAAACACAAAAGAAAAGAGTGACAGTAGACCTCACAAATTCATATTTCCCAAAAAAATTCTGTTCAAATGAACTTTCTGTTTACCAATGTATCACACCAGAAAACCAGAAATTTCCACACAAAAAAGATGTAGTACAACTGTTTTAACCATGATAATATGAAATGTTGCCTGAGAGCCAAATCAGTATATTAGAATGATTTCTGAAGGATCATGTGACACTGAAGACTGGAGTATTTGCTTCTAAAAATTCAGCTTTGCTATCACAGGAATATTACATTATAATAATAGAAAGCAAATTGTAATACTATTTCCCAATATTGCTGCTTTTACTATATTTTTTATTAAATAAATGTAGCCTTGTTTAGCATAAGAGACTTTTGAGTAGTGTAAAAAGTGAACCGTTTTTCCAAGCTTGAAAATTAAATGGGCAAATTGCATTGAAAAGAGTGACTAGCACAGTGTCCATAATTTCTCATTTTGTGTTCCACGCTAAAATAACGTCATACTGGTTTGGAACGACATGAGAGTGAGTAGATGGCAGAATTTTCATTTTGGGGTGAAGTCTTTAAAGCTCTTTAAACGGATTAAAGGGTCTCCATGCACTCTTCGTAGTCAGTCTAAGGGTTTTATCACAGCATCATCACTGCCCTCCTCGTCTTTTTCTCTCTCCCTTCTTTATGGGATGTTCTGTAACCCTCCTGCTCTCCCCTCCACAACAGATGGTGCTCTCCTCCTTCAAACACGGCCTCTTCACTGGCCAGTGGCTGAACAAGGTCATTTACGTTCGGTGGGACGGCGTCTTTCGCTGCATCCCTATCTGTGGCATGGCATTTGCCTGTCAGTCGTAAGTACTCCCCAATACTCGCACTGCCTCTCCCCCTCCTTTCTGCCGCCTCAATTAGACCAGTTAGGCTTAATGTAAGGCTCCATTTTCATGGTGCAAAAGGACATTCAAGAGTTGATGCACCTGTTTGCTCTGAGAAAATGGACCTTTAAAACTGCTCATAACTATATTCTTTATCAAATATCTGAGAAATGATGTGGCTCTAATCTGCGTGGAATGCCTAACTTTCTGCCCTCTGCGTACTGTGTTTACCCTATTCTTAATACTAACTCTGTTCCTTAATGGCATAGTTGACCCAAAAATGAAAAAATCTGTCATGTCGTTCCAAACCTGTATGACATTCTTTATTTCATTGAGAAAAAGTCCAACATTTAAGTTTTTATGCACTGTTTGCTTCTGCTGTAGCTTCTCTTTTCTCTAAAATCTCTTTTGCACGTGTGCATAATGAAAAGTAAAAGAAAGGAAGAAAGTCATACAGGCTTGGAACGATGGTTGAGAGTGAGTAATGGCAGAATGCTTTTCAGTTATGAGTGAACTATTGCTAACCATGAACCTTTTTAACATGTTTGAATAGCTTCGGTTTTCTTTGCTGACAAGGCCATCTTGATTTACTTTGTCAGTTGGCAAGTTGTCATATCTGCATACAGTTTAATTATTAGTGCATTTTGATAAAAGCATAAATGATTAATAAATATGGAATGATGAGTTTTTGCAGCTTATCATAGTTCATTCATAAAAAGCTCACTGTGACCGGATCTTCCCCTGATGAATTCAACCCCTGTGTACAGTGTTGAAACTCTGATATGTTGTGGGAGTACCATGAACTAATGTTGAGATCATAGTTAACATTGTTACAGCTCTTTAATACTGCTGGGAGACATTTGTCCAGTGTTTATTCACTTCGATAAGAATTCACATTCTTTTTCTGCACCTTGAAGTAATTTCATGTCTCTATTCTTTCCTTTTCGCTAGCTCAAATATACTAACCATGCAGGGGGGTTGGTAATCTCACTGTTTACCAGGTCAGGTGTTTTCAAGTTTGGGCATTTACTCACTTCTTTCTGTTTATGTTTCACAACATTGCACCATTCACCAATGTCCATATTCATCTTCCGCTCCCAGTTCCTTCAGCTCTTTTTTATTGTGCATATCATACTTACTGTAGTTTTATTATATCCAACTCATATTAAATAATCTGTACAATACACATATGTGTATTGTACACATGAATATACCATAGTTTTGACCTGTCTAATATTTTCTGTCAAATGGATGTAAAAAAAAAAAAAGAGACATCCAGGGGTGTGAAAAAAGCAAGTATATTAATAAAAAAAAATTCCTAGATAGAAATGTTTATATTTAAAGATATATGCACTATTGTTACAAAGTTTGGGTGTTTAGAACAATGCACGGTCAAATACAGCGATTTGCGAGAAAAAAACAAAACGTTTTAATACATATCGCTCATATTTAGGCCTAAGGTTCCTTCTGTTATCTTTAACATGATGCATGTTTGTGTGTGTCTTGGTATTTATGTATTTGGAAGTGAATGGAATTGAGGTGTCTTAAGTATGTGGATGCCAGCACAAATGTGTGTGTGAGGGTGTTGGGGTGGAGGAGGTGTCAGTGTTGGATTCTGGTGTGGATGAGGTAATGCGGTTCTTGAGACTGACTGTGACTCTCCATTTACACACACACACATACACTCACACACACACACACACACTCACACTCTTTCTCTGGGTGATGAGTGATATTTGGCTGTGACTTCTTGGCCAGCATTGACATACAATGCCACTTACACCCGATCATTAGAAGAGCGAGACGGCGCTACATGACCTCTGATCCGACCACAAACAGTTCCTGTCATCGCCTACGTTTACCCATCCATTTACATTTATTACTTTAGTACATTTAGTAGGAGCTCTGTTTGATGCCAAATTGAATCATTAGAGAAAAGTTGACCTGGTTGCTCTTTTGACTAAGAGAAGAGATACTGTTCATTGTAGAGCAGCGTTCTGGGTCCACTGGCGCCCTTATACGACTCCTGCTTAATGTGTAAATGCCACTGTAATGTGTAAACACCAGAATGGTGTTATTCCTATCGTAAAGTTGTCATGTCAGCTTACACAGCATCAAGTCACAGATTCACAGCTTTAGGTGTTATGACGGGATCATTTTAGCAGAATTACGAAATAATTACTGTGTCAACACTTGGTAGAGGTGTAGAGAAATTGCAGTGGGACTGTAGCATCACCGATCTTCCCCCTTCACACACACTGTAATTTCATCAGGAATGGCTTTTCTGGGGTCTTTTCTCTCAATCTTAACACACTGAATTGTATACATCTATAACTTGCACTGAAGGAAATTATAAAACTGTATTTGAATTTCATGAAGGAAAAACTAGGGCGATTTTAGATTTTGGTTCTGGGTAAATTGCACACCATGTGTTGTGCATATCATTGTCATGAGACTCAATATGTGTCTGGTTTTCTGACAGTTATGTATGAGAATCAACCACTGTCTGTTAAAGGTGTCAGTTAATAATTATTTCCTAGGAGAAACAAAAGGAAGCATTTACTGGCCGTAAAAGACAAATCCTCGATTATGCCACATTCAGATCATATTATTAATATATTTTAAAATGAAATTATTGTGACTATAAAGCTGAATTACCCTTTTCTTCAGTGTAACATGATCCTTCAGAAATAATTATAATATGCTGATTTGGTTTTCAATAAGCATTATTATCAATGTTGAAAACAGTTTATTTTAGTGGAAACCATGACACATTTTTTCCGGATTCAGAAAAATAAATATATATTATTTATTTTAATTTATAAATGTTTTTACAGTCACATTTGATAAGTTGAATGCATCCTTGTTGAATAAAAGTATTTATTTTTCCCTTTTGAAAGTCAACAGGAATTTTAAAAAGTTAAAAATGTATGTTTGAGGAATATCAAAACAGTGCTGTGTTGCAAATACTGTAATGTAGACATGAAAAAATTATTTACACATAAAATGTGTAAGTCTACATAGATGTCTCTCTCTCCTCCTCCTCTGGTTTTTATTGCGAGTGGGTTCCTGCTACGAGACAGACTGGCCTTTGGTGTGAGATCAGGCGTTGGCTTAAAAAGCCCAGAACGGGGTACTGTATATCCCAATAAAAGCAGGAATGGTCTCCGACTGTGTCTACGAGAGTTGTGAGTGGGCTGAGAGCAAGAGAGCCCGAACAAAAGCACATACTGCCAGGAAATTTTATAACATGCTAAAGTCTGACTAGCACTTGTCGATAATATATAGCCGTTGTAAATTCCCCATTTAATGTTTTGCTGGCGTCTGGTTTTATTGGTTGTCCTGATGACAGACATAGATTTTTTTTCTGCTCTTTTTGTAGTTGTTTTTTGTTTCTCTGTGATACTGAACCCTTTATCAGTGCTCGTTTCATCTAATTCAGCTCTCCCTCCTTCCCACCCTCCCTCCATTTTGTCTTTTGTATGTCTGAAATGAGTGATGGCCTTTCTATATTAAATTCCTGCTTCTCTTGCTCTCTTGCATGTTTATGTCTCTAGAGCTCAAATGCACAGTTCAGTATGTCCTTATTCTAAATGATTATACTGACTGGTCAGTTTGAGTTAACCCATAAATAAGCATATATGTGATTTCACATAATGTTATATTTTGTCATAACATTACTATAAATCTGACATTGCAAAAATTGTGCATCTGTTATAATAATGTGTCCTTTAGTGTTGTGATATTTTAAAGGAATGCTTTAGGTTGGATGCAAGAATGTGTGTGTGACATGCTGTTGATTACCCCATGGTGTCCCTCAGTATTTCATGTTTACTTTAAGCTTGTGGGATCAGTCCATATAAAAATGGGACACAAGAAATGAATCAGTTATGCACAACCAAATGTTCTACGACCTAGAACACTGTTAAATAATGATTTAAAGTTCAAATTTGTGAAAGAATCTGTACACTGTAAAAAATCAACTTGGATGTTTAAGTCTTTTTAACTTAAATTATATTAAATTTAATTAAAAAATGAATTAATTTGAGAATAACTAATAAAGTTGAAAATGGCTTAACTTTTGTGATGTGTTGAAGCAATACACTCACCTAAAGGATTATTAGGAACACCTGTTCAATTTCTCATTAATGTAATTATCTAATCAACCAATCACATGGCAGTTGCTTCAATGCATTAAGGGGTGTGGTCCTGGTCAAGACAATCTCCTGAACTCCAAACTGAATGTCAGAATGGGAAAGAAAGGTGATTTAAGCAATTTTGAGCGTGGCATGGTTGTTGGTGCCAGACGGGCCGGTCTGAGTATTTCACAATCTGCTCAGTTACTGTGATTTTCACGCACAACCATTTCTAGGGTTTACAAAGAATGGTGTGAAAAGGGAAAAACATCCAGTATGTGGCAGTCCTGTGGGCGAAAATGCCTTGTTGATGCTAGAGGTCAGAGGAGAATGGGCCGACTGATTCAAGCTGATAGAAGAGCAACTTTGACTGAAATAACCACTCGTTACAACTGAGGTATGCAGCAAAGCATTTGTGAAGCCACAACACACACAACCTTGAGGCGGATGGGCTACAACAGCAGAAGACCCCACCAGGTACCGCTCATCTCCACTACAAATAGGAAAGAGAGGCTACAATTTACACAAGCTCACCAAAATTGGACAGTTCAAGACTGGAAAAATGTTGCCTGGTCTGATGAGTCTCGATTTCTGTGGAGACATTCAGATGGTAGAGTCAGAATTTGGAGTAAACAGAATGAGAACATGGATCCATCATGCCTTGTTACCACTGTGCAGGCTAGTGGTGGTGGTGTAATGGTGTGGGGGATGTTTTCTTGGCACACTTTAGGCCCCTTAGTGCCAATTGGGCATCGTTTAAATACCACGGCCTACCTGAGGATTGTTTCTGACCATGTCCATCCCTTTATGACCACCATGTACCCATTGTCTCATGGCTACTTCTAGCAGGATAATGCACAATGTCACAAAGCTCGAATCATTTCAAATTGGTTTCTTGAACATGACAATGAGTTGACTGTACTAAAATGGCAGATCTCAACACAATAGAGCATCTTTGGGATGTGGTGGAACGGATGTGCCCTGGATGTGCATCCCACAAATCTCCATCAACTGCAAGATGCCATCCTATCAATATTGTCCAACATTTCTAAAGAATGCTTTCAGTGTTGAATCAATGCCAAGTAGAATTAAGGCAGTTCTGAAGGCGAAAAGGGGTCAAACACAGTATTAGCATGGTGTTCCTAATAATCCTTTAGGTAAGTGTATAAAAACACTTTGTCATAACTTATTGATCATATATTTTTTTTTTTTACTACAGTGTATGAACATTTGATCTAAAATATGATCTGCAACAGAATTTTTGTCTGTGGTAATCAACAGTATGTCATAATCTTAACTTGTATTGACCCACTTCAAGGTATGCATCTTGAGTCTGATGTATATAAAAAGTTTTTTATTTCATAGGCAAGTATTACCCACTTACGACAGCCTGGATGAGCCCTCTGTGAAGAGAATGAGCACGATATTCACCTCCTCCCTCAACGTGGTCACCACCTTCTACATCACAGTAAGTGTGTGAGACAGTCCATCCACTGATATATGATCATCTGCAGTTTGTAGAGGCCGAAACAATAACCTTTTACTTTTTGAGTTGTAACCTTTTCTGGTGTGACTAACTAAATAGCTAATTAATTAGTCATAAGTGTCACTTAAAAGCTTAAATGCATATAGTATATAAAATCTGACTGATTCTCATTTTAATTGTTGCATTTTAATTTTCTGACAAAGGAGAAGTGCTCGATTTCATACTTATTAAAATCTTACTTCATAAATAATATTAGGAATCAGTTAAAACATCATACAGATCAGATAGTCGTGTCATATGTTGTTCAGTTGTTGGATTCTCGACCATAGACTGTAAAAAAAGATGGGCGACTTAATGGCGCTGACATCTTGCACTGATTCGGGACCTGCGTCTGCGCAGTAGAGAGCAGGAAGTAGAGCCGCGACATCAAAACCCTGCCCACACTCCCACAGTATCTGTTAGTACCGTTTACTGCAGAACAACTCATATGTTGGTTTGAAATTAACAGGTATGGAAATAACTCCAATCGTCTCCCGAAAAAAGTCAGTTGGTGACAACTTCGCTCAGAGAAGCTGTCAATCACACCTTTCAATCATAACGTCACACCCCATTTTTATAGCATCAAATAACTAAAACCAAACTTATTTTTGAAAAACAAACACTTAAAGCAGTGTGATTAAAAGCTACCTAAATTGACACAAACCATCTTTAGAAAGATTTATTTGAAGTGTAATTTGATTGTTTGGTTTGTCTCGTGTCCCATTAGAGTACATGGAGGGGGCTGGGTTTATGAGCTATACTGGGACCAAGCACTTGGGGGTGATCGAGATGCTTTGGCTTCACTTTTCAGGACATGTATGCATGCTTGGTCTCGACTAGTAACTCAACTTTTATTCAGTAAGGATGCATTAAATTGATCAAAAGTGACAGTAAAGCCATGTTACTAAAGATTTATGTTTCAAATAAAATCTGTTCTCTTGAACTTTCTTTTCATTAAATTTATCAAAATGATAAAAAAAATCATGATTTCCACAAAAATATTAAGCAACAGAACTGTTTTCTACATTGATAATAATATGAAATGTTACTTAAGCAGAAAATCTGCATACTAGAATGATTTCTGAAGGATCACAAGACTAACATTTTTTAAAATAGGAAACAGTTATTTTGGATTGTAATATTTGTAATATTAGTTTTACTGTATTTTTGATCAGATAAATGCAGCCTTGGTAAGCATAACAGATTTCTTACCGACCCCAAACATTTGAACGGTGGTGTGTAACAAGCATTTTTGTTTGCACAAACTGCAGCAAGTGTATAAAGCTCTTTAGCTCTGTAGCTCTGTCCTTATTGGCTCCTGGGAGCCTGTGCCCTCAGACACGGGAAAGAAATGAGGATTCAAGAATGGTAAAGTTCCTGTCAGCTCACATGCTTTCTCTTTGATCCATATCCATCCCCTACAGTTGATTGGCCTTCCCCTTTTGTAGGTTTTGGGTTCACACTGATACCCTGGAATATCCTCCCAATTCCCATTTTGAGCTTAGAGGAACTGAAAGAACTCAGAAGATGGGGTCAGACCGACTGGCACGTTCCTCTATAACCCACATACACTGACACACTCCATCAACATCAAATGCCTTGTCTCTTTTATTCCTTCATAAATATTTTCAGGGCCACTTTATGTGGAATGTGTTTTAAGACATCGTCAGAATGTTTCTGGGCCCTGTTCTCTTCTCTGAAAGCTGAAGTATAAATGTTACCTTGAGAGATAATATTGCCCATGATTTTTTTTTTACAGTGTTCTTTGTATTCTACTTTTATATTTCATCATCTTTTCGCTTTTTATTCTTTGAACAAAAGCTGAATTGATTCAAGGGAGGGTTTGTAGAATAGAATAGAGAGGGAGTTTTGTGGCAGGCTCAAGGACTTCTGCCTGGTGTTGCTACTGAAGGGAACCTTTTCCTCTGCGGATAGATCAAGGCCAGCAAGGTCGGGAAAGGAGGGAAAGCACTTTTGTTTCTCTGTAGAGAGGGCCTTCAGGAGCCGACAGGCTTTAAAGACCTTTGAAAAGCAGCTCGCTATTTTTCATCACATAAAAACAATATCATTGCACTGTCAGGAGGGGTTGTGAGGTCATCAAAGAGACAAGGAAAGAGACACGGATCTCTGTTGGGCCCCTTCTGTATAATGCCATAAGAAGTATTAGTCCTGATCATTTCAAGCAGGATCAAGTGACCCCATATGAAATTATATGTTTGCTCAGATGAACCACGTACTAGTGGGAAGTCAATGTAACAGAATGCTTCTCCATGCTTGCCTACAAACAAACATTACTTCAGAATTGAGTATCCATCTTTTTAAACTGCAGTGAAACTTGTGCAAAATTTATCATATATTAATCACAAAATAATTTATCACAAAAAATGCACTAGTGTATTGGTAAAAAATGTTAAGAGGATTTAAAGTAATATAATGTCTTTCTCAAACTCTCCAATCAAATCAAGTCCTGCAATGTATCACATTACTGAATTAATTTTCTTTTTTTCTTTTTTTATTCTCTTTAATAAATGATTAATTGTACTTTGTTTCTCCAGGTGGGGTTCTTTGGTTATGTGAGCTTCACAGATAACATTGCTGGAAATGTACTGATGAACTTTCCATCTAACCTGGTAACGGAGATGATCCGTGTGGGCTTTATGATGTCTGTGGCTGTGGGCTTCCCCATGATGATCCTGCCCTGCAGACAGGCCATCAACACCATGCTATTCGAGCAGCAGGTAACAGTCTTACAAAGATGGGGTTTTCAAACTTTTCAATACCATGGACGCCCTGAATATGTTTCTCTTGTGGCCGACCACCTACCAAAAACATAAAGACAGTAATTTACTTTCATGTATAAAAATCTGTTTATACTGTAATAATGTGTTATATAGAGTAATATTATATATAATGGAAATATATGGAAAATATGTATTTTTTATTTTGTCAAATTTGGTGAATTTGAACTGTATTTATTTATTATTTAATTTAATGTGTGTGTGTGTGTGTGTGTGTGTGTGTGTGTGTGTGTGTGTGTGTGTGTGTGTGTGTGTGTGTGTGTGTATATATATATATAAATTATTTAATTAACATTTTTTAATTTATTGTTATTTAAGTTTTTATTTATTTATTTTAGTGCTTCAACTTAAATGCAAAATTTCTAATTTTCGACTATTTATATTGAACTATTTCAACTTAAATTCGATTAACAGTAATGTTTTTTGTTAGTTTTAGTTTTAGCTAATCATGATAACTGTCCAGCCCCAATTTGATGACCACTGTTTTAACCCTAGCACTTCATTGGTTGCTTGCTTTCTGTTTTTATTGCATTTGTCATTTACTTTTGTGAAACCGAACATTGCAGATTTAGAAAGAACTGTCAATATATTATAACTGGTTGGACATATCAACAACGACATCCCATTTTGTCTACACCAATTTAACCCACAATATGCATTATAAATGCCAAAGTTCTTGGCCCACATTTAAAATCCTTTACCTTGCACCGTCTGGACAAACTCAGGTGTCTCCTCCTTACTGATGCACATAAACTTCACCAGCTGCAGGAGTATTTTGCTAAATTTAATGGACTCAATAAAGACTTCATTGAGTCTTACAGATTTACACATGGCTGATGTCAGACCCCAAGTCTGGTCTCAGTCAGCATGCATTTGCCTGCTCTGTCCCTCGGTATGGATCCCTTGAGATTCCTTGAGTCTCCTTCCACTACTCAGACACCAGTGATCCAGCCTCCATGGACAGCAGACTGCTGGGGCACTGAGAGATTCAAGAGGAAATAAAAGGGGCTGGATTGATGAGAGCAGGTCCACGCTGACATGCTGAATCAGCTCAAATCACGGCTGGATTCGCGGTCGGGTGAAGGGTTTTATGCTGTCGTTAAATCTGGCATTTTGACAACAGAGTGGAGGGGGGTTTATGAAGCTTGCTTGCCAAACCCAATATCCTTACATGCAATTCACTTGTTCAACCATAACAGAGGCTTGGGGTACTACATGTATGTCTGGAATCTAGTAACAGATTTGTGAAGGTTTTTCCTCTGTGTCTGTTTTTCAGCAAAAGGATGGCACCTTCGCCGCAGGTGGGTATATGCCACCCCTTCGTTTCAAGAGCATCACTCTTTGCATTGTTTTTGGCACCATGTTGGGCGGCATCCTCATTCCTAATGGTAAGTCTGTTTGTGTGTGCTCATGTTTCTCAAGTTTCACTCTCCGTAATACCGTCATGACATCACACCCCACTTCATCTTCCCTTTTAAAATATCTCTCCGTCAATCACTCCTTATTCTTCCTCTCGGTACCGTCCATTCATTATCAGCGGAACAGGATGATAAAGATGTGTGTTTTAGGCGACAGTGGGGTGGGCCATGTTTTATTCATTCTTCATGGAGATTGGCTGTCGCTGGCGCAGGCTCCATTTGGCTCAGTGGGCCCAATTAGACTAATAGAGAGGGGAAGGTGAGACTCGCAGAGACGATTGAATGAGGAAAGGCATAGCTCTGTCCTCCATGACGGCTCCACTGGCCACCGGCGTGTCCTCAGAGCCACAAATCCAACCATAGGGAAGCAGACATTGCAGGGCATAAATTTGAGTAAAACAATATGGCTGCTCTCAGGATGAAAAACACCCCCTGGGCCCATTGCCCAGCCTTGCAACACAAGGGCAGCATGGAGGAAGGATGGTAGGAGGCAGATAGAGGGATGGGGGCAGCGGACTGGGGAGAAAGACTGATGGAGGATGGATGTGGTGATTCAGGAGATGAGATGGTGTAGATTGCCTTTACCATTTTTTCCGCCTTAAACTGCCTTCTCATGCTGGGTCTGAATATAGTGCAGGTTGAAATGCATTTTTACACTTAGTTAGATCAGCTTGCTGTTATATTTTGGTTTATAGACTTAAGCAATTAGCCATCTAGGCTGCGCAAGTGTTAAAGGGTGGTGTTATATCACTTCCAGTGTGTGTCGAGGTCAATAAGTTTAAATATCAGGGGGGGGTGTCTGATAATATTACCCTTTTAGTTTCAGTCTGTCTTCAGAAATATGTTTTGTATTTACACTACCATTCAAAATTTTGGGTCAGTAAGATTTAAGAAATAATACTTTCATGCAGCAAGGATGCATTAAATTAATCCAAAATTACTGTAAAGGCATTTATAATCTTACAAAAGATTTATATTTCGAATAAATACTGATTTTTAGCTCTGAAATCCTGAAAGACAGTATATAGCTGTGTCCACAAAAATATTAAGTTTTCAACATTGATAATAAGAAATATTTCTTGAGCACCAAATCAGCATATTAGAATGATTTCTGAAGGATCATGTGACACTGAAGACTAAGGTAAGGATGCTGAAAATTCAGCCTTGCCATCACAGGAATAAATGACATTTGAAAGTATATTAAAATAAAAACAGAAATCACAATATTAGTGTTTTTACTGTATTTTTGATCAAATAATTAAAAAAATATATTTTTAAAATACAAAATCTTACTGACCTCAATCTTTGAATGCTAGTGTATATATTGTGTAGTTTTTAAAGATACTTTACATCTTGAAAAGTATTCTTGAAATTTTTTGAATAAAAATATTAACATGTACACGTTTTTAAGATGTAAGAAATGTTTTTTGTTTTGTTTTGTTTTAGTTACACCACCAGATATTTTAGAAGCCAGTTGTAACATTTGGAAGTTTATAGAAAGTATAATGAGCCAAACAAAGTAGAAAAGTGAACTAATATTTTCTAAAAAGACACTAATGTCCAATGAAAAATGTACAATTCTTAATTAAAAAATATTTACACAAATCAATTCTTCCAAGTAATATAGTTAATTATCCTTACCTTCGTTTTGGTTTTGAAATGTAGCAATGTTTGTAATGCATTAATACATTATTATAGCATTCAACTGATGTGTGCATGGGCTATTTTAAATATTTCAAATATAAGTTTTCCAATCATATAGTATGGTAAAGTATGATTTTTATGTTTTTAGATTCTTAATTTTTTATTTACAGAATTGTTCTATAAAATAAACGTATGTATGTGTCTGTGTGCCATAGTGGAGACCATCCTGGGTCTGACTGGAGCCACGATGGGCAGTCTGATCTGCTTCATCTGCCCAGCTCTCATCTACAAGAAGATCATGAAGAACGCCTGGACTGCACAAGTACGGAACACCTGACATCTGATTTCTTTACCCATATGATATACCCAATTTTTTTACTTGAGTGTTGCAAGAAAAAGTGTGAACCGTTTGCAGAATCTGAAAATGTGAATAATTTTAACAAAATAAGAGAGATCATACAAAATGCATGTTATTTTTTTATTTAGTACTGTCCTGAAGAAGATATTTTACATAAAAAAATCTTTACATCTAGTCCACAAGACAAAAAAATAGCTTAATTTATTTAAATTACCCCGTTCAAAAGTTTATAAACCCTTTATTCTTAATACTGTGTGTCGTTACCTGGATGATCCATGGGTGTTTTTTGGTTTTGTGATGGTTGTTCTTAAATCCTGTGTTTGTCATGAACAGTTAAACTGCCTTAGGTTCTTCAGAAAACTCCTCCAGGTCCCAAAAATTCTTTCGTTTTCCAGCATCTTTGCATATTTGAACCCTCTCCAGCAGTGACTGTATAATTTTGCGATCCGTCTTTTCACACTGAGGACAATTGAGGGACTGTGTTTCCTTCTGGAGCATCAGTGAATGTTTGAACCTTTTTTTAATAGTTGTATTTGAGTCCCTAAATTGTCCTGTCATATATATATATATATATATATATATATATATATATATATATATATATATATATATATATATATATATATATATATATATACAGATATTTTTCACAAAATATTTGTCTGTGTGATGTCTGATATGAGCTGAAATAAGAAGAATACACTGGGACTGTGTGTGAGGGGAAAAAAGGCAGCTGTTCATCTCTCTTTGTAATGGAGTTTGTCATTAATTTTGATATCCTGCAAGTGCATTGACTAGCTGTGTGGAGTCGCTCCCACAGTGTGTGCGCTGGCACTGTCTGGCTCTGTGCCTCGAGCTGTGCCCCCTCCATCTCCTGCCCAAATTACAGATGCCTTTGCTCTTTCACAATAGAGTGAAAACAACTGAGGTCTCGTCTTAGATGATGTGTAACCACAATGCTGATGTCTCCCTCACCTCTTTTGCATTGTGTGGTGTGCGATCAGCCAACATACTGATGTTCATTGTTCTTTAGTGCCAACCATGCCACACTTCAGTACCCATCGGTCTTTGCCACCAGGGTCACTTCCCAAACACTGGAGTCCACCCAAATGGGTGGCGTTTCTGATATTAGGCGAGGATAATTCCAAAAGAGCTTCTTGTCATAATGAGCGCAGCAGATGTTTGTGTTGGCATGAGTGTATGATGCCACTCTTCCACGTCTCATGCCAAGCAGCCTGACATGTCCAGGTCCACTGCTGCACAAAGAATACCCACAGATCAGGGGCAGTGAAACTGGAAAGGACCTGTTTTAATAGATTTCATCAGCGTTTGGGGCACCATTAATGACTGTAGGACATTATTGTAGATCGGAAGCCAACGTTACCCCTGCCAGCTTTGTGTATTGAGAAGAGCAGTGCAGCGCTGGGACAGTTTAGAGAGCACACACCTCAAACCATGAGCAGGATGTGCAGCAGAAGTGGAGGATCCTTGAGCAAAGGAGGGGGAAAACAAGTACATCCTTCCCATTTTCTGTGAGGGCAAGTGCTTGGACAAACTTTCGGTTTTATCTTGATAAGATCAATGCAAAATGCAAGCTGTGTAAAGCCAAAGTGAAGAATGTTAGTGTCACTACAAACAGGAGGACTTGCATTGAACGCTAATATCCAGAGATGAAAGACGTGGAGCAAAAACCCCTAATCGTAATCATTCTGGTCAGCCAACAATTTTCTAAACTTGTTGCCAACTCTAAATGGGCGAGGATAATAACTCCATCCATACTAAATCTAACCAATTTAAATTTGTCGAAAAGATATGCAAAAAACACTTTGAAAACACTTCCCAATATATTTAGGTGTACATGTCTTAATTATATTTAACTTAATTTTCGAAATAAAAGTTTGTTTTAAATCATAAGGTAGTTAAATTTGATAACACAGACATATCAAATTTAAAAAGTCAAATTATCTGTTTATATTTAATATTTAACAGATATTTATATATTAAACTTGATAAAACTGTGATTATAATTTCCAACTTAGTTTTTTTTTCACATTGCAGCATTTCGTTCTTCAGTGTGATCTGAGTTATGCCACTTAACCACAAAAATATCCAAATGAATTTTAATGCAGAAATTGAAAACATATTCATCAAAGACATGGTGTATTTAATTCCTTGTCTGGATAAATTGTATTTTTATAATATTTTTGAGTGCTTTTAATAGAGCCTGACAATAAAAAGACAAATCTGCATATGCTGTATACACTTACTCTCTTTTCTCTCTTCATTCCTCTCTTTCTGCTTTAGCTGGTTCTGTGGGTTGGTCTCGGTATCCTGCTCATCAGTACCTTCACCACGGTGTCCATTTCCTCCAACGAGCCTCAGAAATTAAACCCACTTCCGGATGTCCCCGCAAAAACTGAGAACAAGCTTCCCATCATCGTACCCCCCGAGTTACCAGGTACATCTATGCCTAATATTTATAAAGTGAAAGATACCATCAGTTAAAAAAGTGATACAAAATGTGGAAAACTAAGTTCTGAAAGGATGAGTTATAATGAGAAAAAAGGGAAAGGATTCTGAAGGAGCACAAATGATTAGCTCCAGTAGCGGGCCTCTGTTTGAATCAGTGACCTGAATGACGCCCTTCAAACCTGAGCGCTCAGTGTCCCAGCGCAGCAGTGAAACGGCCGGTGGCGTTTTCCCGTTATAGCTCCGGTCAGGGGAGGAAGATGGGAGGGCGTCCAAATCTGGGAGAGGGCAGAAACGACAGTGTTCCCTCCAACACAGGCTGATACAGGACAGAGGCTCATAAAAAGGCACATACCAGGAGTGTCCCAACAACTTCATCCACCATTACCTCTCCTTGTCTGTTCTGCCACTCCTCCTTCCTCTCCCTCTCACTCCCTCCTGCTGACTGACACTGGCATTTATCATTGAGCGGACACCCACTTCCACACCTGTTTCCTGTTTACAGCGTGCTGGTGAGGGCAGCTGTATGAAAACGCAGGGCTCAGTGAGCGAGTGAGTGGAACATGGGGCCCGTGGGCATGTAGAGGTGTGCGTTTGCAGCTGTATGAGTACACACAGGCACGCTTTGCTTTTCAGGATTGTAGGGAAGTACACCCCACCCCCTTTACTATACGCTCGCTCTTTCTTTTCAACTCCCTTTTTCTTGTCTCGCTCCCATAGATAATATTTATCAAGACTGCTATCCTTTCTCATTTGAAATGTGTAACTCCTTTTTGCGTATGCATAAAAGCTGTCGTGCAATAGATTATCTGTAACGGTAGTACACTACAGGCCGGTTAGAGAAAGGTGTGGACATTGTAAATATTCAAAGGCTGTTTTGCACAGGACGAGTGGCAAGGTTATATGGAAAGCACTGAGCATCCATCTCGTACCCCTACTAGAAATCTCTACGGGTCTGCTCGTACCCTGTTGGTCTTTCATGCTTTGCTGCCCTCTACTGGTATTTGTGTGGCGCACTGGGCTGTAGCTGAAAAGCACGCACAGATTTTAGTTTCAGGCTTCTTGCTATGGCTAAAAAAATTACACTGATACTCAGCCTTAGCCAGTTATTTGGTTTGAGAGACTCGCATTCAAAATAAATAAATAAATGAATTATAGTTTATTGAAAGTATTACCTTTCTCTGAAACAACTTGTGATGTCACCAAACCCTCTAATTTGTGTCAATCCTAACCATCTGTCAAATGCACTACCACTGAAAATTGTAAGGTCTGTAAGAATTTTTTTAAAGAAGTCTGGCCACCAAGGCAGCACTTATTTGGTGAAAAATTCAGTGAACCGCTTTATTTAATCAGGGATAATACACAGTAGTAATACATGACAATATGTAAAATGTGCCAGATTTAGAAAAATTGGCTCATTTTCATCCATAGTACCTTGTGAAAAATGTAAACAATTAAAATGCCTTTCTTTTTATTATATTTTAAAATGTCATTTCAATGGCAAGGCTGAATTTTCAGCATCATTACTCCAGTCTACAGTGTCACATGGTTAGAAATTCTCATTCTAATATGCTGATTCTGTTATGGAACTGGCACTTTAACAATCCAGTGAATTTTTTATTTTTTATTTTTTTGTCTGTGCACTGTTTGTCTGTATCTAAAGTAGATCTTCTTCAAATATTCACACTGCAAATTACATCTAATAAAAAAAAACCTTGAGACCACCATTAAAGAGACACGTGAAGCCTGAGAGCCATAAGTTGATAACCATGGGAATGCGATCATTTTGACAATTATTTTACTTTTTTTTCTTTTTCGTACATTGTGACCCAATTGTCTGTCTGTTTTTAGTGCAAGAAAATAGAGTGGATACTGATCCAGGAAAAAAGCCAGATAGGCCCCCAGTAGAGATTGAACAGCCAGAAGAGAAGGAAGCAGCAGAGCCCCCTCAAATTAAAGTACCTGTGCAAGTGGCTGAGGGAAAGAATAAAGAGGAAGAGGTTCAGCTGGATCGGCCTGATGCAGGTAATGCATAAAGTTAGCTGTGAATTTTTGATGGCGTTGTGACATATGAGAACCCTCTGAGCAGTTACAGAGATTTGGCTTCTCTTCTACAGGTGTTGCAGTCCCAGAAGGGGAAGCCCACCGCCATGAGCCGCCCATACCTCATGACAGAGTTCAGATAGATGAGATCAAAAACCAGGAGGAGATAGAGGATGAAAAGAAACAACCTGTAGCTGTAGCAGAAGAAAAGAAACTACCTGCCAGAGAGGAGGAGGAGATTCTTGCTGAGCAGGGTGCTGGGCAAGCACAAGAAGTAGGGCAGGAATCTATAAAAAAGGACAGGTCAAAAGAAAAAGATGCGGTAAAAAGGGCTGTAAATCAGGACCAGCTTGCAGCTAATGAAGTGTTGGACAAGGCAGAAAATCCAGAAGATCTGAAGAAGGTTGAGCCCTTGGTGGTTCATAAAGAATCAGAAAACCTGCCTGAAGTGAACGAAAAGCCTGATGAGAATAAAGCGGCCAGAGAGAAGATGCCTGAGGAGGTGGACAAAGCCCCTGAACCCCAGGATGAGAAACGTGAGTAAATACTTAGCAACCCTCTGGGAACCTCCCGGATCTTCATAAAATCGAACCATCTACTTTCTGTTTAGCGTAAATGACTGAAAAACTTGAGTAAAAACTCTTAAGTAGCTTGTTAACAACGTCTTTGACCTTTTGTTTTAATTCATATTCTGTTTATATGGTACATCATAAGGTCCAAGCAAATGACCTTTTCCACTCTGTAATGATTTGTTCATTCATTGACTGTGCTTCCTGCAGCGAAGGAGAAGCTTCTTGTGCAGGAGCACAAGGAAGACAAGGTTCCAGATGGAAAGGATGGAGGAGCAGACAAGGATGGAGATGGGGACAAGATGGAAGGTAAGTGCATTATCCATCACAGAACATTGTCCAGAAGCTATAGGAAGTGTGGTTTGAAATATAGGTTGTTTATAGGCTGGTGGTTTGAAAAATAATGGTTCCTGTTCTGTTATTCAGTCAGATGTCTGAGCTCACAGGTGCAATTGTCCCTTTTTTTTTGCCTGGTTCTGTTATCCTTCATAACTCCTAGCCAGACGGTTTCTATATGTAATGATAACACCACTGATGATAAATAATTAGATGCAGCAACTCATTTACCCATGACTTAATGTGTTAAAATATTAAGGACACATTATAAGAACATTTTATTAAGTAAA
This sequence comes from Gobiocypris rarus, assembly GCA_023029165.1. Classification (NCBI taxonomy): domain Eukaryota; kingdom Metazoa; phylum Chordata; class Actinopteri; order Cypriniformes; family Gobionidae; genus Gobiocypris; species Gobiocypris rarus. Next base: position 26,606,166 of record CM040920.1, read on the forward strand.
TGCATTTAATTATATATATATATATACACTAGAAAGCAGTCATTGATATGTGAAACTCTTGCCCTTTTTCTTTTCTAAGTAATGGTTTTATTTTCTCTGTTTTCTCTGGCCGGCATCTGAAATGTCTCATTGCATTGCTATGCTCAAATATACTGCAAAGAAGCACCAAATCTTAAATCTGTCTCTTTCAAGTGGCTTGTTTTTTATTAAGGCACTTTGCACTCTTTCTGCTGTCGTCTTCTCTTTTGTTTCTCGATTTCTTATCTTCCTCCACCATTCTGTTGTGCCACGGACTCCTGCCTCCTACAGTGATTAAAAAGATTGTTGCAGGTACGAAATGATGTGTCTTATTTCTGCTGATCTCACTCTACTCTGTCTGTCATCTTTGCTATTATTGAACAGTCATTCACTCATTCATTCACGCTTCGACCCTTCAATCATAGCTGTTAATAACCAATAGTCTGTTGCCCGTGTTTTTACCATTTTACCATTATTCATCTAGTTTACAGTATATAGCTGCTTTTCCACCATCGGGCCAAACAGTTCTCTTTGCTTAACCGTTCCATTGCGTGCCGATCCAGCCCAACCATTACGAATATGGTTTAATTTTCCACTTTGGGGCTTATAACACAGTTCTGTGGAATGTAATACAAATGTATCAGTCATTGTCTTACAGTTTACGGCGCCCTTTATGGAGGATGATCAGGCATTTCTTTTCATTTTATTATTAATTTGTGTTTACGTTTGCTCAAATAGTGCGGTTAGCAAGCTACAGAGAAATTGGAAACCAGGCAACATACAAGTGACCAACCGTGCTGAAAATTCCGGGCTGAGAATGGTTTGCGCTGTGACAGGCTCAAGTGGAAATGTAACCAGAACCATTCCTTACTGTTCTTAGAAGCGTTCGGCATGACGGTGGAAAAGCAGCTTATGTGTGTACAGGTCCTTCTCAAAAAATTAGCATAGTGGGATAAAAGTTCATTATTTTCCATAATGTAATGATAAAATTAAAATTTCATATATTTTAGATTCATTGCACACCAACTGAAATATTTCAGGTCTTTTATTGTTTTAATACTGATGATTTTGGCATACAGCTCATGAAAACCCAAAATGCCAATCTCAAAAAATTAGCATATCATGAAAAGGTTCTCTAAACGAGCTATTAACCTAATCATCTGAATCAACTAATTAACTCTAAACACCTGCAAAAGATTCCTGAGGCTTTTAAAAACTCCCAGCCTGGTTCATTACTCAAAACCGTAATCATGGGTAAGACTGCCGACCTGACTGCTGTCCAGAAGGCCATCATTGACAACCTCAAGCGAGAGAGTAAGACACAGAAAGACATTTCTGAACGAATAGGCTGTTCCCAGAGTGCTGTATCAAGGCACCTCAGTGGGAAGTCTGTGGGAAGGAAAAAGTGTGGCAAAAAACACTGTGTGCAGGAAATGGGCTACAGGTGCCGCATTCCCCAGGTCAAGCCACTTTTGAAGCAGAAAAAGCAGCAGAAGCGCCTGACCTGGGCTACAGAGAAGCAGCACTGGACTGGCACTCAAATTTTGCATGTCATTCGGAAATCAAGGTGCCAGAGTCTGGAGGAAGACTGGGGAGAAGGAAATGCCAAAATGCCTGAAGTCCAGTGTGAAGTACCCACAGTGAGTGATGGTCTGGGGTGCCTTGTCAGCTGCTGGTGTTGGTCCACTGTGTTTTATCAAGGGCAGGGTCAATGCAGCTAGCTATCAGGAGATTTTGGAGCACTTCATGCTTCCATCTGCTGAAAAGCTTTATGGAGATGAAGATTTCGTTTTTCAGCATGACCTGGCACCTGCTCACAGTGCCAAAACCACTGGTAAATGGTTTACTGACAATTTTATTACTGTGCTCAATTGGCCTGCCAACTCTCCTGACCTGAACCCCATAGAGAATCTGCGGGATATTGTGAAGAGAAAGTTGACAGACGCAAGACCCAACACTCTGGATGAGCTTAAGGCCGCTATCGAAGCATCCTGGGCCTCCATAACACCTCAGCAGTGCCACAGGCTGATTGACTCCATGCCATGCCGCATTGAAGCAGTAATTTCTGCAAAAGGATTCCCCACCAAGTATTGAGTGCATAACTGAACATAATTATTTGAAGGTTGACTTTTTTTTGTATTAAAAACACTTTTCTTTTATTGGTCGGATATGCTAATTTTTTGAGATAGGAATTTTGGGTTTTCATGAGCTGTATGCCAAAATCATCAGTATTAAAACAATAAAAGACCTGAAATATTTCAGTTGGTGTGCAATGAATCTAAAATATATGAAAGTTTAATTTTATCATTACATTATGGAAAATAATAAACTTTTATCACAATATGCTAATTTTTGAGAAGGACCTGTATAGTGTTCTATAGATCTGGCAATACAACTGAACATCCATCTCTCTTAATTGGGATCCCTAGTCTGTCGCTTGTTTTATGATGAAATGGATTTCTTTAGTAGAATTCCATATTGATATTGTTAAGATTCCATATTGCCTGACAACGCATGCATAGAACCACCCTAGTAACTATCTAGCAACTGGCAAGCAGTGCACTAAAAACACACACAGAACAACGTAGCATTTGCCTAGCAGCCACCTAACAAGGCACTACTAACCACATAGAAACACCCTAGCAACAACCTAGAATAACTTAACAATACCTCAGACTCAGAACACCTTGTTCTGAACCTTTCTTAACAAATAGTGGGGAAGTTATCAAGCCAACTACAACATCAAGGCGGCAGGTTTTGAATTTGTGACATTTTCTTCCGAAAAACTAAAAATCTAGTTTTCATTTGATAAACAATCAGACTGACAAGTATTTTAGCCATAGATAATTACAATAAAGGGATTTGGTTAATCACATTTTTATGTATTGTACATTGCAAGGCATGTTGGCTCATTGTTTCTTCTCTTTTTCCTTTCTGCTTGACTGATCCTCAGAGGGTCAGTTGGATCATGCTGTGCTGCTGCAGGTAATTAAAGAGCAGCAAGAACAGCAGAAAAGGCTTCTGGACCAACAGGAAAAACTTCTGGCGGTGATTGAGGAACAACACAAGGAGATCCACCAAATTAAGGAGGGAGAAGAAGAACCAAAGGCAGTAGAACAGCAGAAAAGAAATCTGGACCAGGAGGAAAAACATGAGGAGGTCTATCAAGTAAAAGAAGGAGAAGCTGAACCAAAGCCAGCAGCAGGTGAGTCTCTAAAAGTCAGATAATGTTACATACTGGTGGTACTAATACAGGCCCTGCTCTTCTCAAATTTATTTGAGATTTGTCTGTTTGAACTTGTCGTAAAAGGTGAGAGTTTTAAAAACAAATTCTTGTGGCCTGACGATTATTGGTGCTTCCTTCTGAAATGATTTTGTAATCAAACACATCATGTCTTTTTTAGTAGAGGGTGACGGTGAGGTGGAGAATGTTATTCCTAAATGTTATTCCATAAAGTGATTTTGTAATCAAACACATCATGTCTTTTTTAGTAGAGGGTGACGGTGAGGTGGAGAATGTTATTCCTGAAGTGAATCCTAAAGTTGACCAATTGCAACAGCCCCAGGGTGAGCCGGTTCATGCTGCAGATGTCGGGGGGCCTGAGGAGCCAGTCCCAAAAAAAGAGATTCACGTTGCACCTGGTCTTCCCCACAATGCCATAGAATCAGTGAAAGATGGAGGTTCCGAGGTTCTCAAGAAGGAGTTGGAACTGAAAAAACAAGCAGGGAATGGTGAAGCAGTACCGGCTGAAGTTGATGCCCAAGGTGTTCCGCTGCACCAAGAACCAGAAGCGCCCAAAATCAATTCCGACACTCTAGGTGAGGAGGAGAGATTGAGGCAGAAATTGGTCCAACTGGAGGCGGAGAAGGAAAGAATTGAGAAAGAAAAATTAGACAAGGAAAGGATTGAGAAGGAAGTGCAGGCCCGTGTTGAGAAGGAGAGGAAGGAGCGGGAAAGACGAGAGGAACTGGCACGCGAGCAGGAGCTAGAACATGTGCGGCAGCAAAAGGAACAGCTAGAGAAGGAAAGGCTTGAAGCAGAAAGGTTGAAACAGGAACAAGAGAAGATGGATAAAGAGATCATAGAGCGTGCAGAGAAGGAGAAACGATTGCTTGAGCACAAGGAGCGGATAGACCAGCTGCAACAGGTCATTGATGCACGACGCAATCAGCAGGAGAAGGGAAGTCTTGAGGATGAGAGTTTAAAACAGGAACGAAAGAAGACGGACCAAGAGATCATGGAACGTGCAATAAAGGAAAAAAGAATGTTTGATCAGAAGGAACGACTTGATCAACTACAGCAGGTCATTGACGCCAAGAAAGAACAAGGCGCCCCCAAAGCTGAACTCCAGCCAATGCCTAAGCAAAAAGGAGGCAGGGACTTGAAAGAGAGTATAGAGGAAAGAGGAGCAGAGAGGATGGAGGGGTGGACCTTAGGAGGAGGCGCAGAGCTGTGGACCCTGAGGATGGAGGAGTTGCTGACCTGGATCTTCTGCAGGACGTCAGAGGTTTAGACTTAAACGCTGACCTAAAGGGGCAGCTGCTGGCAGGGTCTCTGGTGCATGCACGCCAGCTTAAACAGACGTTTCAAAGGCAGGAAAATGAAGACTAGAGTAGGTTAATCCGGAATGACACCCTGGACCCACTCATATGGACATGGGGAAATGCACGTTCAAAAACAGGACAAAGTGATACGGCTGTGAGAAGAATCTCTTTCCTCCTTATTTTAAAAGTGGACACAACATTCCTTTTGGGTTCATGATGACAGTGGGCACTTTGATTTGATCCTTTAGTTGTCCGCCGGGATACTTGAATCCATAGTCCCTTATGAGCTTCCATTATTGTTTTGTGTGAGATTTTGCTGAATCTGGTGCAATAAACTGAATGTCTGGTGTAATAAACTGAGTGGGCACCACATTAAAAATGGGCCTTGATGGGCACACGGGGCATTTAAGAATATTGTGTTTTGGACCATTGCATAGAACGGCACAAGTGTACCCCCTTGTGGCTGCTATGGTAAATTATATGCAAAGTTGTAAAATGTAATGTGCTTATTGCATACTTCCTTTTGAAGTTTTACCTTCTGTGAATGAAAATAGAAGCCAGAAACTTCTGTTCGGCTTTACAAATAATATGAGGTGAGTTTTCTTTTTTTACCACCTTTGTTGGACCTTTTTTTTTCCTCTCTAGGAACTATTGGACCATTTACTGTGCCTTAGTGTTTTGAATCTGCTATTCTGTATAATGAACATGGAGTGTTAATGTTACCTTGGCCAACATGTTTAGTGGTCAGTCTGACAGAATAGTGACATGTAAAAAAATAAGGTTCTTATCTGAGACTACAGTCACTGAGATCTTTGTTTTTCCACTGTACCATGTTAAGTTGTATTAAAGCCTTGGGAGTCCAGGCAGAGACTTCCTTAATGGTTGTCAGAAAAATCCTGAAAATAATATTTATCCAAAGTCCTATATGAAACATATTTCGATCTTTTTCCCCCGATTTCTTTTTTTCTTGCGATCTTTTTTTAATGCAATCAAATAAATTCAGCATCAGATTTTCCTTCCAAAGAGTTTAACTTATGATAAGTGTATTTAAAAGTTAATTAAAGTTAACTAATAGTTAGTCAAACCAGCTATAAGTGAATGAAGTATGAGATTTGTTGATGTTCTGACTAATGCATACTGTCTGCGCTATTGCTAGCTGACTAGAATTATTGTGTATATTGCTTTTCTCCTCTGATTTGTTTTATTGTGTTCTGCTTGTCTGTTTTATCACTTTATGAAAGTACTCAACTCTCATCTTTTGAAGTTGGTCTGAAATTGGACCATATAGATTCCTGATTAAGTGTTGAACATAACATTACTGTTTCCCCACAATCAATTATTTCTTTTCTCTGTGCAATGTATTTCTTTTCATTTTGGCATTGGTTCGTTGTTCTACATTCCATATATTTGTCTATGAAAATGTGATTCTTACCAGTGCCTCGTGGGTTTATGTTCTGCAGCGATGTGTATGTGAAATCTGTTACACCCACACTGTGTGTGGATTTAAAAACATTTCTCCCTACTGCATTTTTATATAACTTGCTGGTTAAACAAATCATAGTAATTGCTTCTGGGTATCTTACATTTTCTATTTCAAAAGAACAAGTATATATTTCACACCAACGGACGATATCATTCTGTTTATTCCAAGCTTGTGCTTGTCTGTCGCTTTAAATGGTCAAGCTCGTTACAGCAGGATGGATTCTGATTGACTGTCGGTGTTATCGTTTATGAGCTAGATAAAATCCTTCTGAAAGTGATTCCAACAATATCGTTGCTCTATGCCGTTATCGTTATAGCTGTGGTGAAAACTCTGCATCATCTTTGGTGTGAACTGGCCTTTGTCCATGTACATGTGTTATAAAGTTAACATATGACGTGGAGACCTCTAAAAATCTCAAGTTACATGTTAGCAGATTTTAGAAGTTGATAACTGTTTGGCCTATACACTTTAATTTGGTTAAATTAATAAAATGATTTGTGTAACAGCATTTCTTTACAAAATGTTCTTTGTGTTCATATTTCTCCTGTTTATCTTTTTAAAAAGTTTCAAATTATATTTCCATTACCTTTTTCCCCTCAAGTTTTGGATTTAGGTTACATTTTATTGTGAAGTATACATGTTATATACAAGGGATAGTTCACCCTAAAATAAAAACTATCATGGAAGTCAGATGGGCCCATCAACTGTTTGGTTACCCACTTTCTTCAAAATATATTCTTTTGTGTTCAGCAGAAGAAAGAAATTCATTCAGGTTTGGAACAACTTGATGGTGAGTAAATGATGACAGAATTTTATTTTTGGGTGAACAATCCCTTTAATTAATCCTGCACTGTGACAAATACATTTTTGAATGTACAAATATCCTCTCAATTAAAATAAGGTCTTAAATATTGCATGTTTGATGACTATATAAGAACTGGAAATGTTTAAAACATTGTATCTATCCCTGGTTGATGTGCCATGTCAAGTATTGGCATGATAAAGGACAATCAGGCACAATGTGGAGTTACCACATAGTAACCCTTTTTAATGTCAAGTTCCTCAGCCTAAACCATTACATTTTATAGCCAATTTGGACCAAACACAACCGTTTCCACAAGACCATTCTCTTTCAATTAACACCTTGTAGTGGACTGAAAATGTGCGAATGAAGCCCATATGAAGGAAGGCCACAAACATTGATTGTAACTAAGCTGAAGCATAACCTGTAGCATGTGCTTTCTTATAGATATACAGGTCATTGCTTTGCTGGAGACATTTTTTAATACCAGAGCCATTCTTCGTTTGTTGATCCCCAATCATTAGTGGCTGCTTTTATGGCCCTTCTATCAATTAACATGTGGCTAATGAGGGTGCAGTTTCTGCAGGAAGGGTGTATTTAACAGTGGCAAAGCTTTACATTCCATACGAGACGACTAAAAGCCCATAATCTTTTGAGGTGCCAGTGACATACACCCCACGGATACACATTAATCAGCTGGCCTTTCATGTTTCAGCCTGCTTTTGTTAGATTGGAAACAACCCCCTTAAAACCGCCATCCTAGATTTTAGGAGCGAGTCCAAATTTGGAGCCTGACTCGAGTGCTGATCTGCAATCGGCGGTCAAGGGCGTGATAATGACCACCCATCACGTAACACCTCATATCTCATTCCTCATTCTGACACTCCCTCATCAATTACACACACCAAACAACATAGAGCGTCTGGTTATCATTAGTCTGTCTCTTTTATCCCAATTCTGAAATATTGATATGTGAAAACAGCAAAGTAATGATGCAGATGGTTATATAATTCAGTCCAAACTGCCTCTATATATTTTATTGTAACGATATGTCTGAACAAAGAAAGAGAATTATGATTCCATGTTTTTATAAAAAAAACTTTATTGTGGTTTTGTGCAATTATCCATTTGAAACACAATTAATATATATGTGTGTATTTACAGAGAGAGAGAGAGAGAAGTGACAAAAGCAACAATGAAAGAAGACAAGATATTCATAACCAGAAATCTTTTACTGGCTAAATAAAATGAAAATGATAAATAATGACACTGACAAGGTTAACATATTTATTCATGATGTTCTTCACTTTACTCCCTTTTTCGCCTGCAAAAATAAAATGATTAGTTAGGAAAGGCCAACAAAATATACTGTATATGTACACATACAAATTTTTTATTAAAATAATCTATGCAGAGAATATTTATAAACATAATTTTTTTTACATTTGTAATTTAAATGAGCTTCTATCCAAAGCAACTTCAAGGTATCCATTTTATAGGTTCATGCATTCCCCGGGAATCAAACCCATGACCTTGGTGTTTGAGCTACACCAGTTTAATAAAGTATAAAATCCTTTAAATATTACTTTATAATACAAGTTATAATCTTAAACACTGTTTTCTGATTAACCATGTCTCTAATGTAGGGTTGTGTGAACGGGATGCTTGTCTATGTGCAACATAATCACAATAAAACACTCACAGCAGATTGAAAGCAGTTTTTCAGTGCTTCAAATTCTTTGACACACATGTTTTTGGTCAGCTCCTGTTTTCCAGTGGTTGTGGCGGCTACACATTTCCCATAAGCAGTTGCCTAATAATATAATAGAAAAACAGAAAGCTTTACAAAAGGATAAATGCTTAATATAATTAATCTATCTATCTATAGTATCTACTATATATACAGATGTGCGTGTGTGCATGCGTGCAATTCTCTTTTTTGTTTTCTAGTGACTGGGCACATCAAAATTTTTCAGTCGGCCAAATTGAACTCAATTTGGCCAACAATTTTTTATGTGACCAGTCACTAGAACATTTTAAATTGGAGACCTGACATTTTTACAGTGCACTGAAAAAAATTATAAACGCAACACTTTTGTTTGCCCACATTTTTCATGAGCTGAACTCAAAGATCTAAGACTTTTTCTATGTACACCAAAGGCCTATTTCTCAAATATTGTTCTCAAATCTGTCTAAATCTGTGTTAGTGAGCACTTCTCCTTTGCCGAGATAATCAATCCACCTCACAAGTGTGGCATATCAAGATGCTGATTAGACAGCATGACTATTGCACAGGTGTGCCTTAGGCTGGCCACGATAAAAGACCAGTCTAAAATGTGCAGTTTTACTGTTTTTGGGGATATGAAAACCAGTCATTATCTGGGGTGACCACCATTTGCCTCACGCAGTGCAACACATCTCTTTCGCATAGAGTTGATCAGGTTGTTGATTGTGGCCTGTGGAATGTTGGTCCACTCCTCTTCAATGTCTGTGCGAAGTTGCTGGATTTTGTCAGGAACTGGAATATAGTGTTGTGTGCTGTAGTGTTGAGTTTATACTTTTGTTCTGTGTGTGTGTGTGTATATATATCTCAGGGACATTTCCCTAGGGAGGGAAAAAACAATGGGTTTTTTCCCTCCCCCAGGGTCTCCTAAAAAAAACTAAAACAATATTACAAAAATAAAACAATGCAAATATTACAAAATGTGACATTAAAAAGTGTAAAGTCACATGATTTTATAAAGTAACACTGTCTAACAGCGGTAAAGTAACCTCGTTTGATGGGGTGTAATTGAAGGTGTGTCTCAATCAGCTCCCTAATTCAGTAGTCAGGGCACTGATCAGGTTGTCAGCCCATTGACTACTGAACTAGGGAGCTGATTGAGATGCACCCTGAGAATGAATTGGGGAAAGTCGCGTGAGAGGAGGCAATGCCTAAATCGCGCTATGATTGGATATGTTTTTTGCGATAAATCCCGCCTCTTGTTTTCGTGGGCATTTACGAATCGGCCTACTGGGAAGACAAATTAAAAAGTAGGCAGGCTGAACCAGAGCCATAGCTGGGCTAAACAACTCTGATATCACTGCTTATCTCTGATATCTGATAATACTGCTTTATGTCACATCAAAATCAAACTTGAAATGGCCTGAAAACATGATGACTGTGAGTTTTTAGTGAGCAATCAGCTTGGGGGGAAATTGAAGGCACATCTTCATGTCTGTGAGCAGTGTGTAGAAGCTTGATGACTGCTGAAAATAAGTTGACTATTAAAAAGTAAAGCTGAACATTAGTTCACAAGTAATATTGTTTAAATTGTTACTGCCTTTAGCTTGAAATAAATGTAAAAATGCACCAAAACACTAACTTGATTTAATGCATACTTGGTTTAAATAAATAGAACATTACATAGTGTAAAAATAGAATTGTATTTGGTCTCTCTTTTTTTATGTAATTTTCATTTAACTAGGAAAATTAAGTGTAACGGTCACGGACATACATTTGGATTAGAAATACACACACACATACACACACACACACTTGTTGTGTTTCCATGTTTTATGGGGACATTCCATAGGCGTAATGCATTTTACACTGTACTAACCGTATTTTCTATCCCCCTACACTGCCCCTGCCCCTAAACCTACCCATCACAGGAAACATTCTGCATTTTTACTTTAAAAAAACATCACTTAGTATGATTTATGACCTGCTTTCCTCATGGGGACCAAAAAATGTCCCCATAAGGACAAGGATTTCTGATATTGCTATCTTTGTGGGGACATTTGATAAAACCGTAGGGATTACCAGTACACACACACACACACACACACACACACACACACAATGGCAATACCGATTAAATTTATAAGAAATACTGAATGAACGTGTACCTCTCCTGAGCACTGAGCCAACAGCTCTGGAAAGAGTCTCATTCTCGCTCTGCTGCGAGTCCAAACATTTGAACCAGACATCATTCAAAAACTAGAAAATTTCCAACAGTAGTCCTTTTATATGGCAGCAAAATAATGATTTCGTGAGTCGAAGTTCATTTAAAATAACTGTGACCCATCACAGTTATTCACAAAAGTCATCCACTTTATGAGACTTATGTAGTGAACATGGACAGCGCCATGCTGTTGACCTCTGAATAACGTGTGTAAACCTCCCATCGACGAGTAATTGGCCAATCAACGCGCTAATCTGGAACCCGTAACAGCTGCACTGCTTTCTGATTGGTTGATTTTTCTGTTCTAGACTCCTACGTAAACTGAAGAGCCAATAGTAACATGCGTTGAATCCAAAAACATTTTCAGGATGGTCAAGAAATCCACTCCAGATTAACTTCCGTGTCCAGACACGTGCTCTTTAGGACTGCGTTCTATTGGCTACAACCACCTTGAATTCATTTCCGCGAGTCGAATGCTTTGAACAGATCTTTTCAAATGAGTCATTCGTGAACAAATATTTCTGAGCGCCGGTTCAACTGTTCACTAAAAAGATCCGATTCACATAGCAGCGATCTGTCAAATCAGAGTGGGCGAGCTAAACAGAGGGTCTGTGTGGATTGTGAAGATATTCTCGGGCAGGCAGGACCTGCACTGTCGGTCACCCGCCCTGTGAGCAATGGTACATAGACAGGCGAAAAAACACAGATTGCTCCATCATGGCTACATTATTGGAACGGTTGGTTTTCCTACAAAAAGTACGTATCGTGAAACCAGGATTTAATGTCATTTCTTTTACGCCAAACCTATTTTCCTACGTTGTTTACGCGTTTATATCTGCCTATTATTGATATTTCTTTTTACAGACACTTGAAAATACACGGCCAAAATACCATGGTACTTTCATGATGTTTTGGACATGATGTACCGTGATCCTACCATGTTTTTTTTTACATGTACCATAGCAGTAACATGAGTGCCTATGTTAGTAATACAAGTGTCATATAATGGAGTGTCCTATAACTACCATGTTACATTCACAGTATATGGTAACGTATATAGTGTTGTGTAGGATATATGTATAGTGTTATTAAAGTATTAATGTCACTGTACCATGGTACTTCAGATGGTAACACCACAGTAATTCTAAGAATGCAAAACATATACAGCGAATTAAAGTCACCGTGAAATCAAATTAGATTAATTAATATATTTTTTTAATTAATGTGCTCCCATAATCAAAATAACTTTCCCTGCCTCTTGAAACAACATCCTTTTTATTATGTGTTTTTTTCACACAGCAATAGCAAACCTCAATGATCCAATCAATTCCCAATTAACTAAATCAAATCTCGCCCTACATTTTTTTTTTTTCTTGTTAGAGAAGTCGTTTCACCCGGATAAACGTCACAATAGTGAAAAAAAGACTATCACGCCTTCCGTTTTGTTGACTTTAAAAGTGACTTTTGGAAGAGAGATTTGCTCACCTCTTTTTTTGTGTGTGTCTCAGGTTCCAACGCTTATGCGAGCAACATCAGATGACGAATCGCCTTGTCCCGGTTACCTTTTTGAGGAAATCGGCAGTATCCTTTTTTAGGCATTAGAGAAGAGAGTAGAGTAGGGCAGAATAATGTCATCAGTGGACCTTGACAGTCATGATAACTAAGAAATTTCCCATGAGTCAGTGGGCTGCTGCCAGTGTCTCCTCGAGTACCTCTTGGAGAGACTACGGGTGGAGTCCTGCCACGTCAAACTTAAGGTGAGATATGGTGGTGTGGCTCAGTCTTTTTGGGGTTAGTAACCAGAAGGTTGTAGGTTCAAATCCTGCAAATGGTAATGAACTCCTTTCATTGAGCTCAATGTTTTTGAAATCTTGGTTGAAGTTGGTCTGTAGTGTTTATTATATTTTTAACCCTGTCCAAGGTCCTGAAGATTTTCCTGCATTTAAGTGGCCATGGACCACCTCACTTCCTCACAGAGCTAAGGCGGAATGCTACATTTATACAGGAAGTAATAGGTAAGCCGGTCTGAGCAATTCAAGGTAAACTCTGTAGCACTTTTTTTCTAAAGGAACACACGTTAACTGATTCTTATGAGTCAGTGTACACACATACAACCATAATGTTTAAATCAATAAAACTAGAGCATCTGTAACTTGTGAAATCTTATAATCAAGATGCAGTGATATTTGTTTTACTTGGTGACACAGAATATTCAATGAGATAACAATTTGGAACAGGACTTGATATTAGCCACTGGGAATTGTTGGGATTGTTAAAAGTTTTATCAGCTTTATCATCACAAAGGATAAATTACATTTTTAATATATTGAAATAAAATAAAAAAAGTTATTTTAAATTGTAATAATATTTCCGTGTTTACTGTATTTTTCATGTAGTAAATGCAGCCTTTGTGAGCATAAGAGACTTAGTTAAAAAAAAAAACTACTGACCCCAAACTTTTGAACAGTAGAGTATAAAGAAGTAAATAGATTGAGTTTTGTTTTAAGTTGTTTTCAAGTCAATAGAAAAGGTGTCTGTATTATGTCTTTCTCAGTCTACAGTGGCCCCCCGGACCCCATCCATGGAAGTGCTCTTTTTCAGAAAGTCAGAAGCTCGGCTCAGGTAAAACTCTGTGCAGACAAATCAATATCATTGACCCATTAAACTCCAGTTCAGTCATTCCTGTGATTTATTACTTTTTTGTAGTCTTATATGTTCACCTTTTTAATTCAATGTATGTTTTACAGTTTACAGTATAAATAGAAAACAAACATAGATGTAATTCTATTCATGAAGTATATATATACTTAATATATATATATATATATATATATATATATATATATATATATATATATATATATATATATATATATATATATATATATATTATATATTATATATATATATATATATATATATATATATATATATATATATATATATATATATTTATATATAATACAGTAAGCAGTCAATATTCTGTCTATTTGTTGTTTTTTTCTTGTAATAAATATCTGAATTGAGCCAGCATTTGTTTCTATACAGGAGTTGGCTAGCCTACTATTTAATGATACCATGTCCTCAGATTCTGGACTGTCTCCACACAAAACCGTGACACAATCTGTGGGTGAGTGCTATTTGGGTATTTTCACCAAATTATGCTATTTTAAAGCCACAATATATAATTTGTCACCACTATAGGTTGCTTATTCAAAATAAAGGCCTTGATTTTGCAGAGCTTTTTAATTATGCCGCAGGCGCCTGATTCCACTTTTCCCAGTCATGCATATGTTGGGTAACACAGCGCTGTTTTATCATATAACGTACATCTGATCTGACTGTTGAAAGTTGTTATAATGCTAGTCTGTTTGTTCACTCTGCATCTACTATGAGACACTTGTTGCACACTGCAGTAAGCTAGATCGTAATTGGGCATGGTAAAACATGGTACTCGCAGTAAATCAAGAAAACAAGATTTAAACAATAGGACTTATTGTGCTGAGCTGTATAACAATGATTAGTTTTCTGTCCATGAATATATCCAGTTGCTCACCTGTCTAATAAAACACATAATATATTAAAGTGTCTTTGGTGTTTCCATGGTTTCTACAAAATACAATTTCTCTGCATTTAAACATTCTTGAAAACATTTGGGATAATGTAAGTAGTAGTACACAAGTCTACAAAATATATAAGATTGTTTTAGTGTTTTTTGGATATTTTAATCCAAAAATCTTACATATTGTGCCTTTAAATGTTCCTAATTTTGTTTTGGAGGTCCCCTACAATAGGTTTTACATGAATCCAAGGTCAAAACACTAATTTTCTCATAATTTCAGCATCACCTATTTTCTAACAATGTCCGAAACCAATGTCTGGTTCAATCAAGGCTCCGGTCTCTCTAAACCCCTCTGCTCTGATTGGTCAGATGACCCAGTCTGTTGTGATTGGTCAACTGCTTACAGTGCATGTGGTAAACCAAACGTCTATTACCATATCTAAATTTTAGCTCCAGAGGCTTCCTCAACACTTATACACAGTGATTTAAACTGCAACGATGGCGTCGGTTTCAAAGTATAAAAGTGAGCGCAAGGTCTCATCCTTTGGAAGTGCCTGCAAACTGGATTTGCTTTGGCAGTGCAGAAAACAACATTTTCTCAACATGTCGACAGCACAAACTAAACTCTGCAAGGCTTCAGCTACAACTACAGTGTTTGAGGGCGGCTCAAAGTAGACACTGTTCAAGGACAGCCAATGCATTTATGCAAATTAGTTACAAACCTACGTAGGTTTGTGCTGGAAGACTGGAATTATTGATGAGATTTCTGACAGTTCACAATTGTTTCTTTCTTTTGCACTTTGATCTTTAAAACTTTGCAGACCTTTTACATTTACAAAGAGTTTTATAACACTACATGAAAGATAATAAAGCAGAATAGGGATACTTTAATATAAGTTAAAAAAAATTAAATGGGTATAGTATGTGAATTATATATATATATATATATATATATATATATATATATATATATATATAATATATATATAAAGATTTCTATTTGCAGGAATGGGCTCTGAGTCGCACAGGTCTGGCATGCAGGGGTTTGGATACAGCCCAGGAAGGAAAGAGTCCAGTAAGACACAGACATTCAATGTTATTCATCCAAGTCCTGAGCTCAACACTAATATTTACAACTGGAAGGCATTCTGCTGTGTGTTCTCTCTTATTTAACACAATTTTTCCCTCTCATTCAGGTGGAGGGACTCTATTGGACAAGATTCAGAAAGCTGCCGAGGTGGTTGCCAGCGCTGTCCTTCCTCCAACAGAGCATCCTGGCATCCGTCTCCATGACAACCACTACCACGCTGTGGTGGCGCCCTCTGCTACTGTGGAGATGGCAGTGCCAGCATGTGCCTACAACAGTCAATCCCACGGCCACAGAGGTGAGTCATGCACCAGATTTTAAAAGCAGTGCATGTGATATAATTTCAAAGAAATGACTATTTCTCCTTCTCTTAGCATCTCACAGGTGCCCGGGGCAAGCTGGTGGAGGCTGGGAGGAAACGGACAGTGGGCACAGCTCCTCCCACAACTCATCCCAGGAGACTGCAGAAGCCAGCCAGGCCTCACTGGGAAGGAGCAGTAAGTCGGGCGGCTCGGGCAGCCACTCCGGGGCGAGTCGGGAGAGTGGTGACCTATCGGAACGGTAAGGGAGAGACTGCTACAGGGCTTCTCTTCTTGATGGAAGACATTGCTTTCTCAAGTGTTTGAGGTCATTAACGCCAGGTCATTGCATCACCAAGGGGCATTTTGATGCTGGCATCTCATTTCCAGGACTAAAATAGCAGCATACACAGTCCAATGTCATTAGTCATATTTCACACAAAATCACAAGAAAGAAATATATGAAAAATATTATATTTTGCATTATAGTATTATTATTATTATTATTACATAATATTTTTAGGACTATTGAAATGGACTGATAACATGACTGATAATTAATCATATATTCTCATTATCATTATTAATCATATTGCTTGACTTCTTTTTTATATTGACCATTTCTCATTGTTCTCAGTGGAATGCAATCATTTTTATTACTGTTTTATACAATAAACAATTTAGACTATATTTTTTAAACTACAATCTGCATAATTGAAAGGCAGTATAATAAATATTACCATATTTTTTATGTTTAAAGACCATAGACTGTAAAAAAAATATGGGCGTAGTGTCTGTGACGTCACCCATAGGATTCTGAAGAGTTGTTTTGATGCGTAAAGTAGGGTTGAGCTAGCCATCGCCATCTTGGCAGCGCGTCATCGCGTGTCACTCCCGGATAACTGAAAATGGGCAAAGATGCGAGGCGTGGGCGGAGCTGAGGTGACATGATGATTAACAGACAGCAGACAAACGGCTATCCACCTGTCACTCAAAGTGGCCACGCCCCTTAATTATGCAGAACTTTAAGGCTTTATATAATGTAAACGAATGAGTTATAAAAAAAATCACCCCCTCACAGTTGTCATGAAGAGCAAAATTAGCTGTATAGCCCAAAACCACAATTTGTACCAGGCTGTAAACATGTTTTGTTTTCTGCTTGTAAAGTTGGGCATTTTAACTTGGGGCTCAATGAGATTCTGCTCCCTTCTGGAGCCTCTAGTGGCCAGTCGATGAATTACAGTTTGTCACGTCTGTATTGGCTTCAAGAGAGGGAAGTTACCACTTGATAAAGACTAATGTTTTTGAAAGAAGTCTTTTATGTTCACTGAAACTGCATTTATTTTATCAAATATTTTCTATTTGAATATATATTTAAATGTAACTTATTCCTGTGATGGCAAAGCTACATTTTCAGCAGCCATTCCTCCAGTCTTCAGTCACATGATCATTCAGAAATCATTCTAAAACGCTGATTTGCTGCTCAAGAAATTTTTCTTATTATATCTTATTTTTAAATATTTTTGTGGAAATCGTGATGCATTTTTTGGGGATTCTTTGATATTTAGAAAGTTGCAACACAACAAAATTGTCACTTTTGACCAATCTTACTGACCACAAATCTTTGAACAATACTGTACTTGTTTTCCACATAATGGTATTATGAATAAGTAAATAGGTATCATGTTCACAGAGCAATATACAGTATATTAATTATTTTTTTCTTTTGATTTGATTCTTTTGAGGTTTTGTGAGATTCACATAGTTATTCTGAGATATTTATGTTCATTTAAAACAGCGTGGAGGCCATTCAGTTGGGGGACTGTGGTCAGGAGACGGCACTTATCAACCGACTGTCCAATGGTTCCAAAGTCTTCCTGTCCAGAGAAGAGAGCCAGTACTTCATCAAAGAGTAAAAAAATCCATATGAGACATGTTCTTGATTTTTGGCATCAGTGTAGATCAATACTGATCTGCAATACACCTTTTAGTGCATGCAGTTTTCTTTTCGCAGTTGTTTATGCCAGTGGTCAGTAATGTCATAGTTAAAGTAACTGATGTCTTTCTCCTGTTTTCTTTCAGATGCTCAACTCTCAACTGTGAGGTGGTTGTTGAACTTCTCTCTCGCAAACTCCAGGACCACACACAAATTGTCCAGATGGTAATGTTTCCTATTCTGCTGCACTATACTGCTCAGTATATATATTTCTAAATAAACATCCAAAATGTTGTTCTTTAAATTTGTGCTGATAACATCAACAACATAACCAATTTCTGTTTCCTTCTTGCAGAGGGTGTTGTGTGCTCTGGCCTGCCTGATGTCTTCAGACTTCCTCTCTCTAGATCATATTTTCAATATCACAAACAAACGCCTCACACAACTTAGTGAAGGAACCGCAGGCCCTGTCGCCAACAAGGCAACCAAGGTACCAGCAGCAAAACCATGTGAAAATGAGTGGAAGCAGGATATTCAATAATAATAAGGCTAATATTAAAGAGGACCTATTATGCTTTTTTACAATTTTGAACTTTCTTTAGTGTGAAAATGTAAAAAATATGCAATCTACTCGACTTAACTGCAATGGAGCGAAATGTGTAGTGTGACCGCCCATTGATGCATATGGCAGACTTAACTGGAAACACTTCAGGATTTTCAAAGTCGTCATCTGATTGGTTAAATTCTACCGGATGTCTGCGAGACGTGTGTCGCATTCTTTAACGGTCCGCCTGGAAACAAAGATGCCAGAAGCCAAACCCCCTCATTGAAGAAGAATGCTGTCATTATCACACAACTGTGATAATGAGCGCTTATCAGGATTAAATAAACGCTGGATTTTCAAAAGTATGTGAAGTATGTCAATTTTACAGTGTAAACTCTTTAAAATATATCCAAGAGTTTTGCACACCGGTCTGTTATTGTAGGAACATCGCCATTACATTTTTACGCCCCTAAACATGACGGAGAACAAAATAAATTGGTATTGGTTGCTTTATATGTTGGTCAGACGTTGTCTTGGGCGGTGCTTGGCCAATGAAAGCTGCTGTGGAGTCCAGACGGTCAGTCTGAAGGTCTGGCTATACAAGACTACTGACAGACTAGGAAGAGAGGTGCCGCAGCAATGGAAAAAAAAGTGTATTTTGACCAAACCTATTCTAGTAGATCTTAAAAACAAAATCAAG
Source organism: Gobiocypris rarus (assembly GCA_023029165.1). NCBI lineage: Eukaryota > Metazoa > Chordata > Actinopteri > Cypriniformes > Gobionidae > Gobiocypris > Gobiocypris rarus. Next base: position 26,625,089 of record CM040920.1, read on the forward strand.
ACTTTGTAAAATGGCATATGGCCTCTTTAATAATAATTAATAACAATTAATACTAATACAGCTAATATTTACTAACAAGCACAATTGCCCTAGTACTATCTTCTTTGTTATTATGTGGGACTAACAGATTGTTGTTGTTTTTCAAACTAGCTCCTAAGGCAGTTTGAGGCCTTGCTTGGTGTCACAAATCCCAGGTGTGACCGTGTTGGGCGTCCAACCTCCTCCAGCTCTTCGCTTTCAGACCAGCCCTCTGAATCTTTGACCATCCCCTTTGTTCCTGGACAACTTGGAGAAATCACAACCTCGGTTATCCCATCAGAGGAGACGGCGTCTACACAATACCCACAGGGTAACAGTGCTGCCCCTGGGTCTCATATAAAAAGAGAGCAAGAAGAGAGGGGAAACAGAAACATAGACACCACCAAGATCTCAGAACCACCCAGACTGTCCCTCTTCAGTGGAATGGAGCTAGTAAACAGAAGCAAACCTGTATGTTTGGTTGAGCCTGTTCCCATCGAGTCAGAAGCCCAGACTAGCGAAGAAGCCATTACAGGCACAGACTGTGTGATTGAGAAAAGCTGTGAGAGAACTGCAGGCTCACCCACATCCAACGAGCAAGGGTCTGCCTTCTCCTTCCTTAATCTCTGATGCCGACTTTCATTTGCAGTCGTATGCTGATATGGGGGATAAACCTTTCCATTCATGTTTACATGATTCAGCCTATAAGTGATGTCTTTGAGCACAGAATCAGCTTCGCAGTGAAAAAAATGTTTGAATGGAATGGTTAATAACCTTGTGATATTAATAATTATATGATTATATTTGCTGCAAGCGACTACATTTACATGCACATGAAAATTTTAGTCTGCAGTAACATTGCCATGATTTGATTAAACCAATATTCTGGTTTCCAGAAGTCTGAATAGAGAGCACTGGCGGATGCTTGTATGAATCAGAATTTTGAGTCACGTGTGAACACCTTATTAGGAAGATCAAATGTTCTTTTTTTTTTTCACGAAAAACTAAAATGTTATGACCTGCACTACCTTTCAAAAATGTGGGGTCCGTAAGATTTATAATGGTACATTTACAAAGTTTATAACAAAACAAAAGATTCTGCTGCTGTTCTTTTGAACTTCCTTATCGAATAATCCTGGGAGAAAAAAGTGTTTCCACAAAAATATTAAGCAGCACAACTATGGATCTATTTTTATCAACTAAATGCAGCCTTGGTGAGAATAAGATACTTGCTTCAAAAACATACAAATTCGTTAACACTTTATTTTACATGTTACGATAGTAACAACTAAAAATTATGCATAATTACATGCAACACCAAACCTAACCCTATAGTACATTTAGTTAATTATTATTACACAGTACTTAAATGTATAATTACACTAACACGGACACTAAAATACTTACCGACCCCAAAGTTTAGAAAGGTAGTGGACATTTTGAATGTCAAAGTGCTCTTGATGAGATGATGTCACTATGCAGAATTACTAAGAGAACACAGTATTTCCACCAGAGAATGCACCAGAACATGCTTTTCTTAGTTTATATGCCGACATGTTTACAGGAATATTGTTGCTGTCAAGAATTTTTGTGTGCATGTGAATGTGGTTACTGACTTAACCAGTATTTATGGAGATAACATCTACCTGCAACTGCAACATACTCTTTTTACAATGCTGCTAGAGGTTCACATAGAATAGTCTTGATGATCATTATGGTACATCTCTTCAAATCATTCTGAATTCTTTACGATACTATTGAGAAACGACTCAGGATGCTTTTCTGTTCTGGTGTTAAACACGAGTGTTACTGAAATGCTATTTGCACTACAGTCTTTCCCTTTTACTAAAAGCACTTACGTCTTCCTGTGTGCATTATAAAATAAGAACAAACATTTACACCCACATAGTCGAGTTTGATCAGAATACATCCTGACAAACCATTGTCTACCTTATGTGCTAATATATAAAGAATTGTCTTGTGTGAAAATTTTGCATTGACTTATAAAACTAAAGCCACGAGTTATAAAAGGCAGATTTGAATTCATGTCTGAAACGGGAATAAAAATATATATACATGTAATTTAAAAAAATCTTTATTTAATTTACATCAGAGGAACATTTCATAAAATAACAATGATTTCAAATTGTATATATGCTAGCTATATATTATGTACAGTACTACATACAAAACAATGCTGACTGCAGGGACGATTTTCATCATCAAAAGCTAATATTCTTTCACACAAAGCACAGTGCCTGGGTTGTACAGTATTGTGCACCGGGTAGTTGAAAGTAATAGTATCTTGTACACAATTAGATCACCTGCTTGAAATGATGTAACTGTCCTCATACAATCTGTTTGGACTAAGCTGAAGTTAAATTGAGAATGTGTATCTAAAAAAAACTGAACTCTACTTGTGCATACTAAATTTAGGATCACTATCATTCCTGTTCGTTTTACCATTCGGAAATGAATTAAGCCATCATATATATTGGTCAGACACAGGAATAAGTGTGTTGTATGGACATTTTATGGTTATATATTTAGGATTTTGTGGTGATGTGACACTGCAGAGTGCTTAGTTAGGTGCAAGCTAATTTTAGGTAATTCCTTAGGTCTGCCCATAGAAGACGAGTCCTCATATTACAGTGAATGATCTATCTCTGATCATTTTAAAATTCGGATATGAATATCGGACATGGCTTTCAATTTGCAGTCACTGAATTTACACTCTAATTCACCTATCAGTTGGCTTACACCTTCTCTAAATTCTTAGGCAAAGAGTGCTTCATTATGTACGTTAACAGACCTGAGACCAGCATGCATTTTCAGAAAAGTCTCTCAACAGTGTGATGTGCTTGTATGCATTTTCTCTACGGTTAAGGTAAGAGAGACTATGCTATATTAAAATTTTGAAGGATCTGGCACCAAGTTACTCAATTGAAGTCTTAACCTTCATGGCACGCAGAGAGAAATCCTCTAGACCTGAGTTTTGGATATGTGAGCAATCATCAAGCCAAAAAAAAAAAAACTTCCTTAAAGAGTCTAAATTCCAGCAAGAAACATACCGACATCTGTAAACAACAGCATTATTGATCATCCTGGAATGACTCCAAAGGGGCCCTTCAAATATAAATCACATGGTTTCCAGACCTCAGCTCTTAAATAAAAGACATTCTTTTATTTCTTTTCCTTATCCAGACTGACCAGAGTGTCAAAATTGGCCAAATGCATGTGTATGAGTAAAACATGACCCAGAACCGCAGTAGCACCATGTGTGACTGTCTCGTAAAGGGGAAAAGCTTACAAGAACTTGATGTTATTGTTGTTGTTTTTTCAAGATATTTCTTTTATATAGCACCTATGTGAAGTTCATGGTCATCACATAAAGTAGAGCCCCACATAAACACTATGAACATGAAAAAGTGCTATAAAAAAGAACATGAATGCATTTAGAGGGCCTATAATTGTGCCAGGCCTTAAAGCGACCAATAAAATCCCTCTAAAAGCTCCCCTGTACATTGTTCCTTAATGCCAATGGGTGCTGGAAGAGTCACTGTCCATCACGTCGGACCTTGCTGACCACGAGTCTGCAGGCTATTGAAGTGGGCCTCCCTCAAGATACGGTTGATGTGATCATATGAGACGATGTGGCTCAAGGAAATGGCCGGCTCTTCTGCTGCGATGGTGGGAGCAATAGGGCTGCAGGGAGCCTGGGAAACATGGAGTCCTCTTTGGTCGGTCCTCTGGATGCTGGAACTGGCACCGGCCATGCACTCCGGGCTGCTAATCCCACTGCTGTCACTGCTGGAAGACTGTTGGGAAAAAAAGAGGAGGGTTTCTGTGCTGTACCACTTCTGGTTAAAGTTTCCAAAGTAAAAAGCCTTACAATTGAGCTGCCAAGTAATACAATTATTAAAAAAGAGATTAAGGGTGTGTTCACACTTGGAATGTTTGATTAAAACGAACCCTGATGCGATTGCTCTGTTAGTGCGGTTCATTTGAAGAAGTGTGAACACTATTATCCAAACCTGGTGCGCACAAAACAGGCGGAAAAGATGGGTCTCTGTCCGCTTCCAAACGAACTCTGGTGCGTTCGAATGAATATGAACGCAACACAGACCAAAGACACGTAAACAAACCAAAAACAGGAAAAGATGCGACCCTAAAAAGCACAGAATGCTCAAGCATAGCTGTTTTTTCTTATCATAGTTGCAATGTTGCCCACCACTGTTCGGTTTTCTTTGTTGGTGTGTGACAGAGGGATTCCTGCCACTGTTTTGACTCCTTTACACATTTTATAAGTTCTCAGCTGGTCAAAATAACAATCATATGTAGGCTACGCACATACAACAAGCAAATTTAGCCCAGCACACAGCATTGTTTTGGATTTTTGGCAAGTTTCGTCTTGAAACATCATAGAAGCTGATCAGGTTGTGAACGTGTCCCTATGCCTTTAAGTTCAGTGTTAAGATGCCAATGTAAACACTAAGCGGACCAAGACAATTCTTTTTTTTGTTAGTCCAGACCAAGCGAACCAAATTACAAGTGTGAACACACCCTTAGTTTCATTCATCACACTGAAAATGGAGGGTCAAGTCAAACACGTTCCATTTGATACAGCTAACTGTTAGCTAAGTGTGTACCTTTACGAAATACATTCTAGAATGAACATCAACAGTTGACCGTTCTTGAGCGAACGAATGGCCAGCTGTTGCATCTTTTCTTACCTCAGAGTCCCAGACATCACGGCCAACCTCAGGGAGAAAGGAATAACCTCCAGACCTCTTTGCCTGTGGCAAAACCTGGAGCTGCTCAGCATCACAGCTGCGTCTGCGTTTTCTGTTGACAGAGACCATCACCTTTGACTACTCTGTTCAACATGCATGGAATAATTCATAACCACCAGGTCTGTTTGAGCCGGTTCAGAATCATTTAGATTTTCTTAGTAGTAAGTTTACCACTGAGCATAATCATTTCTTAAACCAGGGGTTTGGATGTAATAATTACCATAAAGGGATAGTTCACCCAAAAATGAAAATTACCCCATGATTTACTCGCCCTCAAGCCATCTTGTATATGACTTTCTTCTTTCAGACAAATACAATCAGAGTTATATTAAAAAAATGTCCTGGGTAATCCAAGCATTATAATGGCGGTGAATGGCAGCCCAAAATCCATCCTATCCATCATAAAAGTACTCCACACAAAGGTTAATAAAGGCCTTTTGAAGTGAATTGATGGGTTCCTGTAAGAAAAATATCCATAAGTAAACTATCTAGCTTCCGCCAGACCGCCTTCTGTATTCAACTTTTATAATAGATGGATGTAGTTTTATGAGCTTCAAATTGTGGGCTGCTATTCACTGCCATTATAAAGCTTGGATTAGCCAGGACATTTTTTAATATTACTCTGATTCTATTCGTCTGTAAGAAGAATGTCATATACACCTAGGATGGCTTGAGGGCGAGTAAATCCTGGGGTAATTCTCATTTTTGGGTTAACTTTAATGTAAACTAAATATGTTCCAAATAATATTTACATACATTTATACTATTCATTTTCCACAATATAAATCTGTCTTTTATACAGAAAACTAAATAGATGCCATTAAAATCTCAGGATGGGTGTCCCTCACACGAAGATGATTATATTTGAGGGGTCCTTGGATTGAAAAGAAAGAAGATTGAAAACCCTGTTTTAAGAAATCGAGCACTGCAGACTTGATTGCCACCATTAGTCATCAATGTGTCCACTGCAGGATTATGACTCAGATTTAAGAATAAAAATGTCATCAACACAAGAGCTAGCAAAGCCTAATGCAGCATAACAGCACATACTTGTTTAACTGATATAGTAGTAGCTAGTCAAGAGGATCAGCCTTCTAAAGAACGTCTAAAAATAACCATCAGACATGAAGTACTGACAACAGCAGCCACATGGAGGTTTACAGGACATGTGTGTTACATAAAAGCATCATGAAACATGCGTGCAAACACTATATGCAAATGGTGTTACCTGCTTTCTGTCAACATGTCGTGTCTGTGCATTTGACAGCCGAATAAGGGCACACAACACCTCTCAGTCTCAGAGACCACCGGCTTCTTTTCAGCGAAATGAAGGAATCTGCCAAGATTTCCCCTAATGATGAGCGAAATGACAAACAGAATTCATTGTGAGAAGATGCAGACACCTTGACATTCCAGCGCAGGTGTGCAGAAAGCATAACATTACTAATTCAGAGCTAATATTATCAGCTAATACGCATTATGATGCATTCGTGAGATACATTGAGGTATTATATTCATACTAGAAAAATTATCTGCATAGGAGTGACGAAGAGCGGAAGGGAACCACCTTATCTTTATATAATGTAAATATAAACGTCTAGTATCAATTGACATTATTGAGAAATGGCTCTTATAAAACGATACTAATACAAAACGATACTAATGTTGTTGCCATGCAAAAACAGTGCGTTCAGAATGTCAAGCAGAGAGACAGATAGCACAATGCTATGTGTAGTTTACTTCCTCCTAGCGATGAACTGTTCCTACTACAGAACCAGCGAAGTGATTTAAACGGAATATATAGAGTTTGTGAAAGGGGTGTGATGTACTCTACCTCTCTCTGTTCACAGATGGATCTTGAGTTCAGTCATTTTCTGAAGTTACAACGTATCCATCTCGCCGGATCTCTCTCTCTCTCTCTCTCTCTCTCTCTCTCTCTCTCTCTCTCTCTCTCTCTCTCTCTCTCTCTCTCTCTCTCACTCACTCGCTCGCTCGCTCGCTCGCTCGCTCGCTCACACTTCCATCTGTTGCTGTACTGTCTATGGTTGCTGTCATAATGACGTAACTTGCGTGTCTTTGAGCAAAGTGTTGCGTGGGTTGCGTGCGATTCACACGTAACGGTTATTTTTAATTGAATCTTTCTTTTAAGATTTGTTTATCATACATTTAAGGTGATTTGGGTTAGACAAATTATCAGTTAATTTGGAATGTTATCCATGTTTTCCCATTCAAAAAAATAATAATTCAGCCATGACGTCAATTTGTAGGCCAATTCCTTCTGTAGGTCTAATAGTCAATTCAATGAATCCCAAATCAGCTTTTAAGCGGATTCAAATGCAAACAATAATTCTCATAATAATATTAAACATAATTCTCTTTCTATGTAGATTTTATATTCATAAATTTACATGTTCGAATTGTAAACCTTTTATTGACGTATTCTTACAAGAGATAGACCTATTTACTTACAAAATCACTCTGGCTTAACAAAAAAGCTCTCAGTACATTTACAATTTGCACGGCCTACAAATTTTTTTACTGTATTTAATGTGTAATCTTTATTCATTTGTTTAATTTCGTTGTGCAGTAGTGCAAACTGAATGTTCAAATAAAGCATTGTTTCAAAAAAACAAAAGTGACTCTTTGAAAATAAACCGTTTTCACATTAGGTTTATAATTATTTCATTACTATTCTTTGCAAAATATTACATTCACAAATATATAGGCCTACTTTTATAAAGAAAATAACTTCGTTTTTATTTTCAAGAAAGATATATTTGATATCTGTATTCTTAACAGTAAAGAACGCTAAAATTGCTGCTAGTAAGACACTTAGATGATGTAATACTTATATTAAATGAACGACATGACCAACGGTCACGCACGCACGTATGCAGTGGTATTTACAAACAGGCATTGATCGAGACGGCTAAAAGAGTCTTTCGTAACTCAAAATAATCCAGCATGTCCTCTAGCGGGTCCATCGCATATCGCAGTGTCCGTTATTTTACAGCAATTGTCCCATGGTAACAACTGCAGGTCTCCTATATGCGCAAACGAGCTAAAATGCCACCGACTTGGTTAAAAGTGGCTGCATGAGAAAAGTTCCCAACTCAAGAGTTTAATAATGACTTAAAGACACCAAAGAGAAGACCTTTCCCTCTTCCATTGAATGATGGCAGTGAAATGATAAAATATGAGTGTAGGTGAGTGGCAAATCTATATATTTTATAGGCCTAGATTATTTATTCATTTTAGTATCCCATGCTTTGTAGTTTTTAAGACCCCATGGAAATAAAAGCAGATTGTTGTGGCTATTAGCCTGTATCTGTTTTGTAGATGATAGTGTTCTACTGAAAGTTGACAAATTAACTAGCAGTTATACAGATTTTTTAAATATATAGCTATTTAATAGATACATTAAAGGAATTAAATCAAGAAACACAGAAAACTGCTGATAAAGTTACGTTTCTTCAGAGAGATATGGGGGAATATTAAAGTTCTTCAATCCTGTAATATCTGATCATTGTTTTTATACTTTTCTCTTTCAGAAAAATGCCCATATTGTGGAAAGCCGTTCAAGAGGCTGAAAACCCACCTACCACACTGCAAACGGCACCAGTTGCACAAACCAAAAAAAGCATTCAAGCACCCAAAGAACTGAGTTCAACCACCTCCAGACAGAAGATCCATAAAAAGACAAATTATGTAATCTTTGAGGAGAGACTAACCTCCAAAAGCAAGAGGAGAGAAGATATTTACAATGCAGACATTCTTCTCACATCTACCGAGGTCAAAGTCTCATCTGAAACTCTGGACATGGAGAAGCCTAAAAGCAAATGGCTTGCTAAAAGACAAAGGGAACTTGAGAGATTACAGCTGTTAGTGCCAGTCTCAAAGAAACCAAGCAACCCTACCTCATTATTCAAGCAAGACAGAGATAAAAGCTTTTGTGAGATCTCCAAAAGACCAAATCAAGGAACATCTCAAAGCAATGGTAGTACTAAAGGCAAAAGTACTAAAGGCAAAACGAAGCTAAAGAAGGCACCATTATCAGAGCAGTTGCCCATCACCAAGAGTAAAATCAATACCCCTGGATTTGTGCCAGCCATTCTGAAAAACTCTAGCCTCCCATCTGAGTGCAATGTACAACATGAAAATCCAACACTCAAAACAAAAGTTTACTTCTTGGAGGAGCTTGAAAGATTTCCGAACAGCCAGAACAAGAATATCGATCTAGTATCGAGAGCAAAAGAGCATAGAGCTCATGTGTTCTTTACATCCAAGACTTCTGTATGGGACCACATCAATTACAGTTTGTATTACAAGAGGTCTTATAATCTGTTTGTGCCTTGTCCTATTATTGAAACACCCAAAGATTCTGCTCTGGAGATTTTAACTATGCAACAATCAAACAAGCCTGAAACGGCAGTTACCAAGGTTGCCTTTCCGCCATCACTGGCTTCACCTGAAACCAGTCATCAACCTGCAGAAGACATCCTTAATTCAAGACTGCAAGGTGTAAGACGTCTATCATCTAGTCCAGAGAGAGTGACTGCTTACAACAGAATACAGTTCTCCTCAGTACCTTTAGGCAGCTATGCTAAGGAAAACATTTTGAAGAAGGATCAATTTCCTGGGCCAGCCTCCCAAAGTGAAGGTAAAGCATGATTTATGTGATGCCTGATTGTTTATAAAATTATTTTTATGTGAAGTGAAATCCCTTTTAAAAAGATAAACCACTTTAAAGGCAAGGATGAAATCTTCTAAATTTATAAATTCTAAATTTAAGAGAATAGCAGGGTCCACATGCCACTACAATAATGATAACAAATCACTTTCATAACGTTTTTTTTCCATCTGATAACAAGATCCATTAGAATCCATTCTGAGCCGAAGCACCTATAATATCGCTTATAATAAACAGAGCATTATTGTGTGTTGGTGTGGACGCTATGCTAATATAGTTACCGTCATAGTTTCGTTCTTGGTGTGAACAGGGTTTAATACTTGTATCTGTTTTTTGCAACTTGTACTTAATTAGTATTATATAAATGGTATGCATTGACATCACTTTCCTGTCGGAACACGCCCCCTTAGCCGGCCTGAGTGGCAAAAGAGCCTGGTGCATGACTGGATTTAAAAGGGGAAATTGCGAAAACGTGAGTAAAACAAACGATTATCAGTTTAAACTAAAGGTTGGACTCGATAGTGTTCCTTATAACTTACCAAAGATCGCATGATCCATGGATATTGACATGCAGCCGGAATCATGTTTCCTGACATTAATATGAGCCTGATTTCGATGCCGGGGAAATACATAAAGAATCAATATAGAATAAAGGTAGGTCTAAATCCAGGCGATCACTGAAAAAATTAAAAAAATTATATATATATATATATTTTTACTCCAAACTCCACTATGGCCAAGACCAAAGAGCTGTCAAAGGACACCATAAACAAAATTGTAGACCTGCACCAGGCTGGGAAGACTGAATCTGCAATAGGTAAGCAGCTTGATGTGAAGAAATCAACTGTGGGAGCAATTATTAGAAAATGGAAGACATACAAGACCACTGATAATCTCCCTCCATCTGGGGCTCCACGCAAGATCTCAACCAATGGGGTCAAAATGATCACAACAACGGTGAGCAAAAATCCCAGAACCACAGGGGGGGACCTAGTGAATGACCTGCAGAGAGCTGGGACCAAAGTAACAAAGGCTACCATCAGTAACACACTACGCCGCCAGGGACTCAAATCCTGCAGTGCCAGACATGTCCCCCTGCTTAAGCCAGTACATGTCCAGGCCCATCTGAATGCTAGAGAGCATTTGGATGATCCAGAAGAGGATTGGGAGAATGTCATATGGTCAGATGAAATCAAAATATAACTTTTTGGTAAAAACTCAACTTGTCGTGTTTGGAGGAGAAAGAATGCATCCAAAGAACACCATACCTACAGTGAAGCATGGCGGTGGAAACATCATGCTTTGAGGCTGTTTTTCTACAAAGGGACCAGGACGACTGATCCGTAAAGGAAAGAATGATTGGGGCCATGTATCATGAGATTTTGAGTAAAAACCTTCCATCAGCAAGGGCATTGAAGATGAAACATGGCTGGGTCTTTCAGCATGACAATGATCCCAAACACACCGCCTGGGCAACGAAGGAGTGGCTTCATAAGAAGCATTTCAAGGTCCTGGAGTGGCCTAGCCAGTCTCCAGATCTCAACCCCATAGAAAATCTTTGGAGGGAGTTGAAAATCTGTGTTGCCCAGCGACAGCCCCAAAAACATCACTGCTCTAGATGAGATCTGCCTGGAGGAATGGGCCAAACTACCAGCAACAGTGTGTAAAAACCTTGTGGAGACTTACAGAAAACGTTTGACCTCTGTCATTGCCAACAAGGGTATATAACAAAATATTGAGATGAACTTTTGTTATTGACCACATACTTACTTTCCACCATTATTTGATAATAAATTATTTAAAAATGTGATTTTCTGGATTTTAGTTGAAGTGTACTGTATTAAATGCTAGTGTAAGCAAGGAGGAAGAAGGCAGGGTCGGTGTGTCTGGAACTCGTGGCTTTTATTTGATCACTCTTGAAACACAACATAAACATGCGCCACCCGCGCTACTATAACTCAGTCTCAACTTGTACACCACAATCTTGTCTCTGTTGTCCCAGCCAGCCACGAGTATCCAGTGTGCATCTCTCTCTCCTTGTTGCCTATTCTCTGCTAGCTTATATACCGTCTCTCCACGCCAATCACTGCAATCAGACACAGGTGTTCATCATTATGCACTTGACCTACTTACTCACCAGCACTCTCCTGGCTCCCTCTCTCCTTGCAGACCTCGCTAAACCACGCCCCCTCTGCCACATGTACCTATGATGAAAATTACAGGCCTCTCTCATCTTTTTAAGTGGGAGAACTTGCACAATTGGTGGCTGACTAAATACTTTTTTGCCCCACTGTATATAATGATACAATATATAGGACATGATTTTACTCATTCTAGATGTCTTTTGTGTGTTTGCCGCGGCATTTACGCTGAAAACGAATGCTGCCTCAGTCTTCTTGCCACTCAGTGGGCTTAACCGCAGTCACTTTGGCCGACGGTGACATCATGCGCATACCGTTTATACATGTAGGTGCCCTCAGATATCCGCGATGCAGAAAACGCGGATGGGAGTCACGGAATCAAGTGATAAAAATAGAGTTTGCTGTATAATGCAGAATGTCATGGAATTTGGCATGAATAAATCAAAAGTAAAGATGTACACTTAATGAAATCGGGATGTGAATGTTTAACTTCAAAAAGCCTGCTATTGAAATATGAAGTCTGCATGTTCTGCATGAAGTCTCTGTGTAAATGAGCGGTGCAGTTTCTAACTTTCTGCTACACATATTCAAGCATTTCATTTGATAGTATACGCTTTAAAACATTTAATTTTCACCAAAGGTTTCATGTTAAAGGGATAGTTCACCCAAAAATTACCCCATGATTTACTCACCCCAAGCCATCCTGTGTATATGACATCCTTCTTTTAGAAGGCTTCTGAATCGATTTGTGTAAGAAAAATATCCATATCGTACATATCAACTTACAGCAAAAGAGTAACCCCTGACCTGACGCGTGACGTATTGACGAACGCGGAAGCGCAGAGGATAGAGCAAAACAAAACACCAGTCACAAATTAGAAGTCTAAAATGAGAATTTTCAGAGGAGCTTGAGTTTGTTGCCCAGCCCTGTTTGTTTGAACCACGAGAGGCGTCAAAGCTTAAGCTACTCCTACGCCATACATTCATACATTCATGTCAGAGGTTACTCTTTGGTGCAAGTTGACTTGCATAGGCCATCTGCCGGAAGCTAGTTAATTTAGCTTATGAAGTTTTAAATACAGATGATTTTTCTTACAAAAACCCAACGCTTTGCTTCAGAAGGCCTTTATTAACCCCCTGGTGTCGTTTTGGATTACTTTTATGATTGATGGATACACTTTTTTGCACTTCAAAATCAGGACCGCCATTCACTACCATTATAAAGCTTGGAAGAGCAATGATATTTAAGAAAAAAAAGCCTTTTAAATAACTGTTTGACTGAAAGAAGATAGTCATATACACTTAAAATTGCTTGAGGGTGAGTAAATCATGGAATAATTTTTTGGTGAACTATCCCTTTAAGATGCAGTTACGCTAGTAAAATTTTGCCAAACCAAGATTTCTTTTGGTTAACTCAGCAAACCTGTTTGACAAAATTGAAATGGATTCCTATTGAAATGACTGCATTTCACCTGCGAAAATTCACAGAACCAAATCATGTTCCTTTATCATGTTTAGTAGAGCATGCTAAATAGATTTCAACAGTCGGGTTCCATATGATTTTTTTAATTTTCTTAATAGAGAAATTGATTTTTAATTATTTAATGAACATGGAAACCTTAATCAGTGGAATATACTTCTGTTGAAGCCTTGAGCCTGCGTTATTTCAACTTATTTTTTTAAATTACCATGTTTAACTGTGGAATTTGTGGTGAGAACTACATTACCTATGGTGCAGTACAGAAAATTCCACCAATCAGAGTGTTAAAAAAACAAGCAGGTCTCTAAAGATCTCTGTAGCTCTGCCTAGTTTCAAGAAGCAATGCAAATGACATATTCAAGTTGGTCTCTCTACGCTCTTAAAATACTTAAACATTTGTATGTACAGTACATGCATATTTTGCAAAAAACTTAAAATACATTGTTTCTATACAATTAACATTTCAACAAATTAGTAATTTTATATTTCTAGTTCTGCATATTTTTCAGTTGATTATGTTGATCGTAATGCTTCATGGGATTGTAGTTCTTTTCCTCACTAAAGCCGTTAAGTACAACTTGTATACCTTTGTATTTTTTTAAATACTTTTTTGCTTCAAATCAAAGTTTGTAATGCTATGATTCACCGTGTAGCTTGTTGGCTTGGTTCATGGCTTATAATTCTTTAACGTTTTTTTTTTTTTAAATCTTTCTATCCATATGGAAGAAATAAATGGAAAAAATACTTCCGGCGGCAAACATTGGGCAGCCACTGCTACACTCTATATACATCAAGGTTTAGGTTTATATTTAGGTACCTTAGAATTGGCACATTCTTCAGTGCCATTCTGATAGTACATGAGCTACACTTTCATCAGCTTGGATGGCTTGGTCCATGAAACATTTTCTCATCTCATTCCTCCTATTACCATTTTTATTCATTCTTTCATGTTAATCTTCAAGTTCCACATTCTCGTCATTGTGCTTCCATGACATGCACGTTAAAATGATGAATTTCTCATACCAATAGAAAAGAAACAAGAGTTTAAATAAATGCCTTTGTTCATGTACTGCCTCTAGTGCAGCGGAAACTAGGAGATGTCAGATTGAAGGAACTTGGTGTCTGGCTTGCCGCTCGTACTCCGGTGTCACCCGGAGAGATTGTGACCATATTGAAGCAAGGTTTGTTCCTTATCCAACATAATATAACATAACGTCTGGTTTAGTGGTTTTTCTAGTGTTTTCTGGTTATGTGATCAGGTTGGCAGTGTTACTACAGGAAGTATATCGATGTTCGTAGAGGAGGAATCGGTGGGATATCCATGCTGTTGACTGGATACTGTGTTCTATGTTACATATGGAGCTATCCACATCTCAGTGAGTCTGAATCCATGTCATCAACAAACATATCATAATAATTGGCATGCATGATTGAAATGTCTGTTTTATTCTGTTTTACAGAGAAAGAATGCTGGAGGAAGTACCATTAAGCACGTTTGTTGGTCTTTGTAATTGTGCTTTGGGGCATAAGATTAATAATTATAGGGCAAAATTATAGGCTAATAACTATTGGTTTACTTCAATTGAGGTTTGCTGAGTTTTTGTTAGAAATGTCACGAATGTGACTGAAGTACTTATGAATTAAAATTGTTGATAGGAACATATATCCGGAAGGGTAGATAGAATGCGTTTCACCTAAACAATTTAACTTTTTGTGATTTACTTGAGATCTAATACATTATATAATATTATTCTACACACTTTTGTTTGTTGTTTACATGATCGTCCTCTAATTTCCTCATTTTTATGTATTATTGTAGTATATGTAAATATCCAAGCTTTGTTAAAAATGAAGACATTACAACAGATTGGCTGTATTCAAAATGAATTTAATATTTATCTCTGCTGTTGTAATGAACACTCACAAAAACAACAAATCATGAACTGACCACATACAGTATGACGTGTACACCTAATAAAAATAACTTTTTTGTTTTACATTCTTTTTCTTTACAAAAAGTATAAATATTTTGTGTTTCATGTTTTTATTTTTTGTAATACAAACATTACAAATCAAGTTTTAGGTGATGCAGAAAATAAAACGATAAAAGCAACTTTTACCATGGGTATTACGATAACTGAAGGCCACACTCGCACAACAAAAAGCAGTAAAAACAAATGATAGACTATTTAAACTTGTTTTCACTCGCTCTGTCCTAAGGCAAAGAAGCCCTTCGAAGTGAAGGTCTTTCAGAATGCTCCCTAACACCGACCACTAGAGCTCAGATCAGAGAGAAAATATGTCACTTTTTTCTGTCTGTCTGTCTCTCATTTTTGGTTGAATTGCTGGGAAAGACAGTGGTGTTTAGTGTTAATGATGCAAAAACAATGGGATTACATTTGAAGATGATGACAAGCAACCTTCCGGCTCTGGAATGGATGCTAATGAAAACGCAGACTTGTGAAAATGTGCGCACACTGCAGTTTCTCTGCTCTGGGGTGCGTTTCCCAAAAGCGTCGTTAGCCAACTATGGTCGCAAGTTCCTTTCAAGTCGTACGACGATAGTTGGCTTTGGGAAATGCACCCCTGGTCAATTTTTGACATCGTCTTGGTCATACTTCCATCGTTGAAGCTGACAAAGCCCTGTAATGGCACAGTTAATATAGGTTCAAGTCTATAAAACAGGACTGAATGCTGACAGTCTCCTCTTTAGAAATGATTTCTCAAAATGGGTTGTTGAACTACATTATCTCAGTAAACAGCCATCTCCTAATGCAACTAATTAGATACGAATGAAAAAAAACCTGATATGCTGTGACATCACTACTTATGCTTTCACCAATTTAAAACTGCGCAAATGAGAGAACTGATCTGCAGAGGGGCTGTGAGAGCCATGATCATCTGTAAAGTACAAGGTCACATCAACATGTGCAAATATAAGCTGCCACTAGAGGCAGAAACTGCAAACCGACTGCCAAGACTACAGCCTGACCAGCAGGGGACTCAACGCACAAGGGAAAATGAAGTTTCAAAGAACATCAAGTTTGGGTAAATCTCACAAAAATTCCCAAATCAACGGAAATTAGATTTTGCTCAGAGAAAATACACCAGTTGTAGGACCACCGAGATAATGATGACAATATTTCATGACAAGCACAGTTGCATTACCCTAGTGCAATGGGAAAAAATCGAATTTGTGATAACGAGTACATATTTAAGTTGTAATGTACATGTTGCATTGCCTTAAATTCACACAGATTTAAATGTAAAAATATATATACCATACTTTACTAAAGAAAGAAAAATAATATGAGATCCCTTTAAAATGGCAATAAAGAAAATTTTAATGTGGTTAAAATGCGCTTAAATGGTTAAAATCCACAATGCAATAAAAATATGTTACTGGTCCAAAAATAGGTTTCATCTTCTTTTTGCAAAATATTATTTCTTTTTATTTCCATTGATTTTGGATTGAAATGCGACTGACGTCTGTTTTCATGAGATTCACCTATGTGGGTTCTTTGAGACACTAACATAAGGTGCAAAACAGCACATATATTCTCCAGGCAGGGAGCAGCACACACTTACAAAAAAATATATAATGCATCATTTCAAAAAATGAATCGAACAAAAAAGATAAACATCATGTAACATTGTACCCTCAATCTGAGGACTTAACTTTCCCCTGCACAAAACCACACGAGTGAGTTTTGTCTCTGTGGAGAGGTAACATACCTGTAAGGTACAAAACTAATTGCAAAAAAAAAGAAGAGCACAACCGATGTTTAAAAACAATTAAACGCGCAGGTGTGTTTTTGTGCCTCACTTGGTCAAAGTCTACTGCAGTGATACAACTTAAGTGTTGAGACAACCATAAAACCTTAAGTGCGGACAGACTATTAGACTAAGTGTATGATATTGATCGTTACGCTACAAATATCAATGTCTACTCATGACATTCCAAACATCACACTTACTTACTGCTTGATTGTGTGTGTGTGTGTGTGTGTGTGTGTGTGTGTGTGTGTGTGTGTGTGTGTGTGTGTGTATATTGACGTGTGTGTGATTGCAAGTGTATCCTGTAAAGCATTGTCAAAAAGGCTTTCTTATGTAAACTTCTCTAGAACAACAGGCACAGTATTAGAGTATCGCTATCGTTAGATTCACCTTCCTGTTCCTCAACCTAGTCGGAGCTGCTGTGTGCTATTCAAACCGTGATAATGCCAACATACATGCCGTGGAGTTCAGCTCGCACACACATGGCATGAAATGAAATGAGATTAACATGGAACAACTAACAAACATAAATATGGCACTGTCTAACATTCTAAGATGCTATTCACGGCAGCCTCAAGCACAGAGTCTGTGTCAGCCAATGAAGTGTGACTATGATCTGAGGGAAGTTGTTGTTCATGGCCCTGCTCCAGGCTCGAAGGGTAGCCTTGGGCAGAACTATGCTGTGATTGGCTGGGAGATTTAGGGTAGTGAGCATGTTGACTGTTGCTGCTGATTAGGTTGTTGGATTTCATTTTTTTTAGGTCCAGGATGCACTTGATGGGAGTTCTTCTGTGTTCTTCCATTGCTTGTTGTTGAGATTCTGTCCTATAAGCAGGTTCTGTGTGACTGTTCACACCCTGCCCATCTTGTACAGTGAGACTTATGGAATGCCTTGGTGATGTTTCCATTATGCTGGAATTGTCCTCATTGGTGACTGGGGTCAAGACTTTAGGACTTGGGATCCTTAGTTTAGGGCCACAGCAGAACTCTTCCAGGAAGCCATCTGAGAGAAATTACAAATATATCCAGTCAAGCAAGCGCTTGAAACATTACATTTTGGTTGCATTTGGTTTAATTACAGTAAAACATCATAAATCACAACAATAATTAAAAAGTAACCTAAATCTACCGTGCAGTTTATGTATCTGAATGATCAAAAATGACCAGCACCACCTTCACACTCTATTTTTGTGATTATTGTATACATTTTTTAATTATTTTTTAATCATTTATATAAGAAATTAATTTCTTTATTTGTTCTCCAAGGCAATTGCCCCACTAATTGTATATTGTTAAGCATGTGTTACTTTGCATACATCACAATTAATGTGTACATTTTAAATATTAAATAATTTGATCAAAAAAATAAAATTGATAAAATTTAGTTGCAAATACTACTTAATTGTATTCAACCAAAATAAAACTAACTGGAAACACTGTGAAATTACTTTACGTCATCTCATAACATGGTTTTATACACAACATTTGTGGAATGTTTAAATATAAAAATGCAAACAGGCTCCCATCTCTCACCTGGATCCACTAATACCATTCGTTTGTCTTGGGTCAAGTTGCCCCGTTCCTCTTGGTTAAAAGTCCTGTCGATCATCACCATTTCTGATGAAGGGCTAGACCTCTGAAAGAGCATTAAGCAGGGAATGGTTTTGCATGAACGAAGTGACATTAGAGTAATCAATTACCTACAAATAACTATGTGGTCTTTTGGGCATTAAAGTTAAAAATGTGTTCTGAACCTACCTCTGCTTCCACCATGAGTAAGCGTCTGTATTTGTTTACCATGGCCTGCGTTCTGTTTAGCACTTGTGTGGCAACTGCCTCAAACTCCTCATCAACTGTGAAGTCAAAAACAATCATCAGAAACTATGGCATATTTATCTATGGTTAAATATTAATTATGTAGAGGAAAAGTTGAAAATGCACCTTTGGCGAAATCTTCATCTCGAGGTGGTGAGCCTTGGAAAACATGATAGGGCAGTAATCTGTCAATGCCATCATTTAATGAAGTGAAGGG
The DNA here is from genome assembly GCA_023029165.1 of Gobiocypris rarus. Taxonomy (NCBI): domain Eukaryota; kingdom Metazoa; phylum Chordata; class Actinopteri; order Cypriniformes; family Gobionidae; genus Gobiocypris; species Gobiocypris rarus. Next base: position 26,644,020 of record CM040920.1, read on the forward strand.
TGTCCGCACTGAAGACATGACTCTACAGTGATCCTGTCTTAACTGCTGGAGGACCCTGTAAAATAAGGCAATCATTATTTCTGCTATTTCATTCGTTGACACTTATGGTACAGAAATTACACACTTCTTCTATAAAAGGTGCAGATTAAAATTAAGGCACTCACATTCCGCCTCTAGTAAGTTGCTGAGTTGCAGGTCGCTTCGGTGTAAGAGGCAATTCCTGACTGGCAGGAGTGAGCATTTTCACAGCTAAGATTGAATAGAATAAAGAAAAATACTTTATAGATCAAAGAGAGGAAATTCAGGTGCAAAGTGACAGTAAAGATATTTATAATGTTACAAACAATTAATATTTCAAATAAATTCTGTTCTTATGAACTTTCTATTCATCAAAGCATCCTGATAAAAAAAAAAGTCTCATGATTTCCACAAAAAATATTAAGCAGTTTTTGACACTGATAATAAATGTTTCTTGAACACCAAATCAGCACATTAGAATGATGCCATGACAAAAATACATTTTAAATATATAATAATAGAAAACATTTATTTTAAATTGAATGTGTAAAAACACAACACAAAAAACTTTAATTGTAACTCACTTATGGTCACTGATGAAAGCACAAAAGGTTTCAAAGTAGTCTTACCTTTGGTACCAAGGAGATTTACTAATTGTGTTTGCCCTCTTTGATTTGCTGCTGTGGTGTCCTATGAAATGGAAGAAACATTCAAATATAATGAAACAATACCACTTTGAAGAGGCACTTTGGTTCAATTAATCCAAATATTTTTCACCTGGTTAAGAGAGACTTGAAACTCTGGAACGCCAGAAGTAGCTGGATTGTTCTGGCCCATGGGCATAAGTAGGTGCTGTCCTGGGCTCACAGATAACTGCTGACAAACCTGTGGGCCTTGAACACCAGAACTGACCATGGTGAGGTGGCTTGAAGTCTGTGACATCTGTACGGGGGTTGGGCTAGGCGACGCGCTGGCATTCCAAACTTTGGCCGTGGCACCAGGCCTTTGAGACACCTGCACAACAGGTGTGGGTGAAGCTTGGCCTATTTGACCTCCACTGACCAAACCTTGATTGACTATTAGCTGCCCTCCAGCTGAAAAGTTCTGCCCAGCGATAAGCTGTACTGTTGTGTTCTGATTGGTGAGGATGGAGTAGGTGGTAGTGCTAATTGACGCCGGGTCGCCCACTTGAGTGTTTGTTTGTAACACCTGCCCATTCACAGTCTGGAAGCTGTGAACAGTCGTACCAGGGGTTAGGGAAATAGAGCTGGGTAGCAAAAACTGCCCCTGAGGCAGATTGGACTGGGACTGTGGTTGCACTTGGTGCCCCACTGGTGAATGCATTACAATGCTATTGGCTGGATTGACCACTTTCACCTGTTGAGCAGACTGAGGAGAGCCTGTGGCTGTGTAGGGGCTACTGACAAAATTCGCAGTAGTGGTGGTGCTAGGTTGAAGCCCGATGTTGCTGATATTGTATACAGTTTGTCCCCCTGTCTGTAAGGGTTTAGGCTGAATCGGTCTAATCAATGCCTGTTGCGTAGGACCTCTCTGAATGATAATATTCTGAAGTGGTATCGTTCCTTTATTGAAAGACATTGACATCTGACCACCTGCGGAAGGGGTGAACATGGTACCCTGCCCGCTGTTGTTTGTCACTACATTTCCACTCTGCCTCAACAGGATCTGAGGCTGCTCCAAACTGTTGATAGTCATCATAGAGGAGGCACTGCCACTGAAGGATCCCACTACCTGGATGTGTCCAGCGGGGCCATTTGGCAAGGGTAGTTGGGGAACCTGCTGGATAAAAGCCTGAGGTTGTGCCAATGGGGCCACAACACCAGGACCCGTGACACCCCCAAACCCTCCAGAGACCAGCTGCTGAGGGAAGGTGGTGGCTGAGGGAATGAGAGATGGCTGAGAGTCCAAAAGGGCTTCTTGAGCCAATGTCTGCTCTGTGATATCTGCTTCCAACAATGACTTTTGGAGGATGTCAAACGGTTGGTCCTCGCCACTGAGATCGACCCCACCAGGTGAGGTTCCACCGTCCAGCTCATCCTCGATGAACGGAAGACTGCTTGAGAGCTGAAGGTCAGCTCCACCAGCCTCCCCAAACTCTCCCAAATGATTGTGGCCATCTTTGAGTTCTTCATTGGAGCCACTCTGAGTAGAAAACCAAACAAGTTGTTGTTTAGATGCTCTTACTAAATCCCATTCTAAGTATCCATATTTCTTGCAAACTTTGACTTTATATATACCAGGATGATTCACTCATATCACTATGAATGGGAGAAAGTACAACATGTTATATGGCAAAAACAGTCCAGCCTTCTAAATAAAAGAGCAAATCGCAAATTGGTAGTCAGCTGTCATAATAAGCTCCTGTTTCTACAGGAACAGTTAAAACTAGGTGTCTCAAAATTAAGACGTTTAAGACGTGCACTTGGCACATGATGTCACATAGGCATCGACAGAACCAACCTGAAATATGCACTTTTTAAAGCTATTTGAGCATAAGAAACAACATTTATTGGATAGCTCAAGTCAGATTTAGTTTCTGGTTTGAAATATATTATTTAAATGTGAGTTTGGCAAGTAGTTTTTGAGATTTCACTATTCCAAAATTCAGCTAGTCTTTATACCCAAAATAGCTGCCTATACTCACGGTGTCACTGGTGAAGTATGAGCTGGCAGACCCAAATGCTGCATTTGTCACATCATCTTCTCCAATCTGTTTTAATGTCAAAGAAAGTTGTCAATAACCTTTCAATATAAAACACAAATGTCAAAAAGTGTAAGCATACTTACAGATTTACTATTTGAACCATGAAGATACTCGTTCAATGCTTGCACATCTCTGTTAAAATAAAACATTTATTTAAAGCTTGTTTGTTATGAAGAGGAAAATGTGTTTTAAACTATGTTTGTAACTCTTTAAACCATAACCATCAAATTATAAAGATGATTACCCTAAAAAATCCAGAAGACGGCGATCGTCTTCATCATCCATGACACCTGCGACACAGTAATTACAGATGTTGAGATTTTACAATGGACACACATGACCTGCCGTTTGGCTACACTTAGACATACTTTGTATATAAATTTGTTTCTGAACACACCTAAAGGATTCAATAATTGTAGTGTGCATAGTGTTCTACACAAAGAAAAATTTTGAATTTTTTCTTTATTGGAAATGGTACGAAAGGTGTTGGCACTTGCTATGTGAACACAAAAAAACAACAATCATGGACACGATTCGAAATGGTCCTGAAAAAAAAATCACTGTGTGAAAAATGGAAATTAATAGGAAACTAATTTAATCTAGTGGACGTGTTTGGTACTGCGCCAAAACAAAATCTTACTGAAAGCTCATTTTTGGAGATATCCACCTCAAATTTGGAACACAACTTGTTTTCGATTTATGGCTTTGATTTTCTTGCAGTTTTAAAATAAAACATGTTTTGGAAAAATATATATTTCCTATAAAATTTGAAATGAGTATTTTTGTGCATTTTGTCATAAAAATAAAATTAAACTTCTATAACTTTTTTTTTCACTTTTTTTTCAATTCAGCAATAATGTGCCACGTGTCTTCTTCAAAAGTAGATCAAACCATCCTCCAAAGCATTCAAGATTTACAACAGTTATAAGTTGAAATTTTAATTTGTGGGCATATATGCTCAAAAAGTAGTTAACAGGTAATAAATGAATTATAACTATTGTATAAATATAATTTAGTATCATAGAATCCGAATAACTGTTCTCTAGAAGGCCGAATAACTGTTCTCTGCAGTTCCAAGCCTGTATGCCAGGTTTTTGACTAGGTAGCAATGCGAATACACAAACTGGTGACAAACAGAAATGAATTAAGAACCAGACATTTAGATGTGACTGCTTCTGTTTGTTGTTGTTTTTTAAGTGGATAATTAATACATAACATAAAAATAACTATAGCTGATAATCTTGTGTAGTAAACAATAAGAAATAGCACCACAGACTTAAAAAAGACATTGTACCAAAAACAATTTCATCCTAATCAGCTAGCATTTAAGAACACATTTTAAAGTAAAGTTCTCTATATGCATTGTAGAATATAAACACGATGATGTTTGTGTTTAAAAATGCACAATTAATTTGTGTGATAAAGAATGGCTGTAATCTTTGCTGCAGATACATGTGCAGCATAGAGACTTCAAAATGGCGGCTGCAGATAGAAACTGCGCCACTGCTCGCTACAGTCGACAGACAAAAGGGCGTTATGACGCCGAGTACTTGTGCAGTGTTTAAATGCTACTTGACTGTAATTTCATATCATATTTTTTTTTTAAAAAAAGCTGCCATAGACATGTGAACAACTTGAAAATGTGTGTGTGGAAATGTGACAAAGGAAGAGCCGTGGGGGATGGGTGAAACATGTTTGGCCAGTTTGATTGTTCACTCGAAATTCACAAGCTTCTGTTAATGTTTTATAACACATATTAGTGAGGGAACGAAATGCGTTGTATGTTTTTCCCAAAGTGATTAAATGTTTGAAAAGCATTCGATGGATATGTATGTTTGCCTTTGCTTCAAAACAAACGACATCGTGCGCTGTTAAAAACAGCTTGCAGAAATACAAAACTGCGAATTTAATTCATAATTAAACATCATACACACAATAACATACAGTTTATAAATGGATACGAATTAATGTTTAGATTATTTAATAATAACGTATCAATATTAAGATGTTTATATGCTATTCCTATTTAAAACGTAACATTTGCTAACGAGCAAGTCCAAGCTTAAAGCAATATCCGTGTGGTGCAATCTTAATGAAGAAAAAAGTGACAGGTTAATCCGGCCATTTTACATGTCCTTAATAAACAACTTCAAAATGTATGTACAAAAACCCGAATTTGCATGTAAATGAACGTTTTTTTATTTTCTTTTATTAACTAAACTGTGTACTAGAGATATATTTAACACTTGAGAGGAGATGAATTATTCTTCCTCTCTAGCAAAAAAAAAAACCTATCTATCCTCTTTGCCTGATAAGTCAAAGGGGCGGAAAAGAGACGCGTAGAAAACCAGCAACCCCTCAAAATACAGAGTAAAACCCTGTTGAAGCAAGACGACGTATTTTACTGATGCACTTGTCAAACAGGGTGGACTAAAAAGGCTCTCCATAGCGCAAGGGCAGGACGCACAAAACCCGCCTTAATCTCGCTGAAAGTAACAGCTAGAAACACACAGGGACTTTGTCCATAAATAGACCGAGGCTGGAGAGGCTCGTTTTGTCGCACGTCTCGAAAATGCCTCTCTAAAAGGCATATTTGCGCATCTGTGACAGCCGAGGAGCGCCGCAGGACGGACGGCAAAAATAAATGCGTATTCGGCGTCGCACGGCTCGTTTAATACGGGCACGGATGTCTTAGGTTTGGTGAAGGGGGTAAAAGCGGATCATCAGGCGAGTCTTATGCATTCTCCGTGCTCCGAGTTGTTGATGGCCTTCTTGACGTCGTGGACGTTCCCCACACCTATTAAGAAACGGCTGAATTCGTCGAGGAAAAACCGAACGGAGAACAATTCGTTGGCGAAGCATAAATATTTATTTGAATTTGCATCACATAAAGACGACTTGAAAAAGAGGCAAACCCTTACTCCTGTCTCACTCCTCTTGAAACCCAATATCTCCATTTGGCAACTTTTAATTTGCTCCCCCTCCTCCTCCTCCTCCTCCTCCTTCTTCTTCTTTCTCCCTCTCTCCCACTCATATATTTTTCCCTCACTGTCCTTGCTGCTCAGTCTCAGATAGATTTTTCTCTCTCCACGCTTGCTCTTCCCTCCCCGAAGGAAGGGGAGGAAGGAGGTTGTGTGTGTTTTTTCCTTGAAATTTTTATCACAAAATTATAATACACTCAAAGGGGAAACTCACCGTCATGAAAAAGCAGTGCCGTGTCCACGGGGTTTCCTCGCCATCTCTGCACGGGCCGGTGGAGCAGTGCGGCTCCAGCAGAAGGCAGCATCACTACATAGTGCACTAGACACCAAGGACTTTTTACTGTCTTCTTATTCTGTTTGTTTGCTACTGTAAAGGCTCCTTTAGTATATTACGGAAAATATAAGTTGAAACTGCTGTTTTGATTAATCACAACAAATGCCTGACATGAATAACTGAATAAAACTTGTGTTTGTGACTGGGGGCGGGGCCCTCATCGACCACACCTTTGTGTCCTGAGATCACAGATCACCCACAACCTGAACCTTGAAGCAAAATATCGTAAACAATGTAACATTGGGTCCTGTTGATCGCTTGAGTTTTATAAACAGTATATTATAAGATTGTTGCCACATCATTTATGAAAACTAAATTAAAACATTGAAAATTGAGATACAAAGTAAACTTAACATTTCCTGACAAAAAAATACATGTTCATCACTTAAAACGAACAAAAAAGTTTATTTTAGTATTGTTGATCAACATTTTAAATTTGTTAATGAACCTTGGAATATTTCGTTTCCTCGTCTTAAGTTTTTTAGTGTTTAAATAATTTGAAATATTAAAACTAATATGGCGAAACTCGAAAACAATGACAAGGAAACTAGAGTAAACTTATTGAAAGTAAATTAAATAAAAAATTACTGACATTCAAAACTAAAATGTGCTGATTTGATACAATACACAGTGTTCATGTAGGCTACAAAATCAACATAAATTGTAAGGTATGTCAAAAGATAAACAATAATAGAAAAATAACAGTTGGCAAAATTAGTTGTCATGAGCTCATTTTGCAATTCTAAAATAAAAGAATATACGTGGTTTATAAAAATTTTTGTGAAAAATAAATCTCACATAAATCATTTAAATTAAAATATGAATCGAATACAAATATGAGACAAGAAAGGGGTCTAAACAAAGTAATACATCATTTTCTCTTGTGGGAAAAAGTTTATTATGAACGTGAACATTGAATGCGCCAATAGAACGCCGCGTTACTAATGGTGCTGTTTTTTTGTCCAATCATTTATCAGAACACTTAGACGAGTTGTCACATGATCAACGCGCGTCTACCACACCTCTCTTGAGAAGCAACATGGCGGCACTAGGAGTGCAAATTAATGTGGCGAATGATGACGGAGAAACAAATACAGCTGTCAATGTTCCCGAAAGCGTGTTACGAAGAGATCAAGCGAGGCTGGTGGAGGCAGAGCGCCGGAGAAATGTCAAGGAGAGCCAGACCGTGAAGGAAGAAAAGAGCGATTTCTTCACGTCCACGTTTACTACTGAGAAGACAGCAATCGAGGAGATGCTCTCCAACTCAAACCACAGTGACCGCGACAAAGCAGCAAAAACACTGGAAGAGGCCACTGTAAAAATTCAACTGCTCCAGAAGTTTCTCAATGACAGCATGTTGTTTCTAACCCAGTATGAAATAAGGCAGGCACAGGCATCCATGCAGAAACTCCAGAGCTCTCTTGATGAGAAAAGGGAGGTGGTGTTGCCTAAAAAGAAATTTGCTTTCAGGTCTAGGAATGCCGGAGCAAGTAAGCAGCCTGAACCAAGTAAACAAACAACAGATAAGTCTGCATCTGAAGTTGGTGGTACTGTAGTAGTGGATTCTGCAATATCTGTATATCAGTGTGGATTCTCTAATGTTGAAAATCAAGTACTGATCAAGCAAGCTGAGGAGATCCAGCAAAAAGATGTTCTGTTATCTCATCTGACAAACTGTAAAGTGAGACTTTATGGCTGTCCGAGCACCTTGCACATCAAGAATATCCGCTGCTGCGAGATCCTCTGCGGGCCAGTGTCCAGCTCTGTTTTTGTAGACCAGTGCACAGACAGCACTTTAGTGTTCCCCTGTCAGCAGCTGCGCACCCATAACACCACCTCCACTCAGATATACGTCCACGTGACCAGCCGGGCAATTATCGAGGATTGCCGTGAGGTCAGGTTTGCCCCATTCACGTGGACTTATCCTGGTATTCAAGATCATTTCAAAGTAGCTGGACTTGATCCAGACAGAAATAATTGGACTGATGTGGATGATTTCAATTGGCTCGCTGCTGCCACACCTTCACCCAACTGGACCGTCATTCCTGAGACTGGGAGAATATGTAGTTGGGATTTAGTTGGACCAGAACCTTAAAAAAACAACAATGTTATTACATTAATGTGTGCTCAGTAAATATGACTCTAATATTGAGATGCCATAAACATTGAATGTTCCCGAGTTCCTCACTTGCAAAGCTCATTAATGAATTGAATGCTGTATTAAAATAATGCCTTAAGAAAATAAAGTCTTAACACATATGTTTATTTGTAGTTCACGTGCCAAGACATTTAACTATACTGAATAAAATCATTGTTTAAGGGACCTGTCATAGAAAAGGGGCATTTCTATCATTGTTTAATCACACTCATGTTGTTCCAAAACTTTAGACTTTCTTTATTCTGTGGAACGTAAATTAATATATTTTGAAAAATGTCACGGTGTTTGTTGTTGTTTTTCTCTTTCCATACAAAAGAAGTCAATGGTAACCAAAACTGTTTGATTACCAACATTCTTTAAAATCTCCCCTTTTGTATTTTGCAGAAGTAAGAAAGTCATACAGGTTTGAAACAACATTGACCATAGCCAATGTTCACCCAATGTTTTATCCATTTAATTCTGTTACTTTCATTCATAGATTGTCATTCATTTGAAGAAGAAAAAAAATGGTTTGGTAAAAATGTCAGTTTTCTGTCTTTCAAAAGGAAAACTTTATGGAAAAAAAGTGTATTATTCTTTTCTTTTAAGTGCAAAACAAGGTATACATATGGAGGTTTTCATTTAATATTTTAAAATCATAACAGATAACATTTAAACAATTGTAGTTATCCAAGAAGTGGCCTGTTATATATAGATATATAGGCTGTCTTTGATACAAATACTATTATTATCTAAATATGCATTAGTTGTGTAGACTAGTAACTTTTTGGGGAGTAAACTTTTTTTTAAAACTTTACAATAAGGTCTCATTTGTAAACATTACATTAAGAGTTAGTTTGCCCAACAAATTAAATTCTGTCATTAATTACTCACCTCACGCCATTCCAAACCTGCAAGACTTTCATTCATCTTCAAAACACATTTGAAGTTTTGATGAAATGGAAATTTGGATAAAATCTGAGATCTTTCTGTCCCTCCCTTGACAGCTACGCAACTGAAACTTTGATGCTTCAAAAGGTCACAAATAGATCATAAAACTAATCCATATGAATTGAGTGGTTTCGTCCAAATTTTCAGAAGAGACATGATTGCTTTATTTGATGAACAGATTAAATTTAGGCTTTTATTCACATAACGGAAGCTCAACCAAACCTGCTTGACGAGCAAGAATGAACCTCATTGGTTCTTACATGTCAAGCTTGAGCTTCCGTTTACCACAACTGGTGTGTGAGTTGAGGAGATGTTTATATGTGAATAAAAGTCTAAATTCAATCTGTTCATCACAAAGCTATTGAGTCTGTTCAGAAAATTTTGACTCAACCTCTAAATTCATATGGTTTCGTTTTACGATCTCTTTATGAACTCTTTGAAACGTCAAAGTGGTAGTTGCATAGCAGTCAAATTTGGGACAGAAGTCTCTCAGATTTCATCAAAAAGATCTTCATTTGTTTTCCGAAGATGAATGGAAATCTTGTGTGTTTGGAACATGACGGTGTGTAAATGATTTCAGAATTTTTGGGTTTAACTAAATTTTTTCTTTTAACTAAATTAGTTAACATGAAATATACTGTTAAAGTTGTATCTGTTTGTGTTAGTATATGCACTATAAACTAACATGAACAATTTCTTTTATTAACAACAAAAATGAATAAATGCTGTAAAATTATATTGTTTATTGTAGTTCATGTTATAGTTAATGCATTAACTAATGTTAACAGATGAGAATTAGCTAATGTAAACACTGTGTCAGTGTTTTTGACTATCATTAGTTCCATTTAGAGATCCTCTCAAACAGTGGCGTGTTTGTCATGAAGACACTTGAAGTGGAGGTGTAGTGGTCTTAAGTCTTTGCCTCCTGGTTTTTGGTGTCTCCTTAGTTATGCCAGTCATACCATGTGACCAATCAAGCCAATCACACGCCACGACAGCAGCTTACATATAGGCTCATCTGCTGGCCAGGGATTTCTGTAAATGGGATGAGGGTGATTAGCTGGGTTTAGGATGACGTACAGTAACTTTGTGTTTAATCATTTGGATCCTTGGCTTTTGTCCTCCCTTTGCAGATAGAGGGACACCACTGTTTGCGTCAGTACCTGGGCACACTTCTGTTTTTAAGTACTGTACATGAAAATCCATTTTTAAGATTTTGAAGAAGATAATGTATTACACTGGTGTTTACCTTTAAAAGAACCTAAGTTGGATTTTGTCTATTATGGGTGCGAAGATCATCATGAAAATAGCTATTAAGTTCTCGCTGTACTGGAATGGATTACACATTGCGCCTTGAACGTACTTCCAACGTTCAGCTTTTGTAAGCTACATTGCACTACTGTCTTTGGAGATCATCAAACTCTGTTTTTTCTTTCTTTGGACTTTAACTAGTTGTTCAACATGGCTCTCATGAAGGTAAAGTTTGACCTGAAGAAACGGGTGAAGCTGGCCCAGATGCTATGGCTCATGTACTGGTTTTCTGTTATGGCCGGTGTTCTGGTCTTCAGCATGGGCCTTTTCTTTAAAATTGAACTTCGCAAGAGAAGTGAACTTATGGACAACAATGAGAGTCATTTTGTACCCAACATTCTAATCGCTGTGGGGTTTTTAGCATGTGGTCTCAATGCCTTTGGGGGCAAGATTTGCTATGACTCGCTCGACTCCACCAAGTTTGCGAAATGGAAGTCCATTTTGAAGCCCTTTCTCATTTGTTGTTTGTTCTTCAACTTCCTCCTCATCCTCACGGCGGCTCTGTGTTTTGCCATGCGCATTCCTCTAGAGTTTACCCTTGCAGAGGGCCTGAAGAATGGAATGAAGTACTACAAGGACACCGATACACCCGGTCGCTGCTACATGAAGAGAACTCTGGATCTCATGCAGATAGAGTTCCGTTGCTGTGGCAACAACAACTACAAAGATTGGTTCGAGATCCAGTGGGTGAGCAACCGTTACCTGGACTTCAGCTCCAAGGAAGTCAAAGAGTGAGTTATGGGTGATGTTACCCTTAAGTGTAAACATTCGTTCGTTTCAGTTCTTTTCAATTATGTTTTTTTTTTCTTTTTTTTTCAGATATAGTTTAGACGTTTAGATAATGAGCTGAGAAGTTTCATTTAAGATGCTTAGCACTTTTAATGGATCAAAAACCATGAGTGTGTTGGGGGATTTTTGTATTTAAATGAACCTGTGTTGATGTTCATTTCAAGGGGACCTTGTAACTGTCTTTTCGAAGGTTATGCTGTTTATGGAATTATTTAGCAAGTTTAAAGTGAGGCTAGGTGATTTGCAGGGGTCAATTTGCAGTGTAAGTGGTATCAGGTATGTTAACCAGTTTAGATTTAGTCACTAATCTTCTGGGATCACATTTTCTTGCCCTCAGAGCTTACTGTCCCTTTCAATCAGTTGAATACCTAGTAGACTGGCCTGGAATAGACAATGAAATTACTAGCCTAAATATCATAGTGTTTCATTTTTTCTTTACAGAGGTTTTAGATGTTTAATACCTAACCTATAAACTCAATTAAAATTTGATTTACAATAATAACGGAAGCTGCTTATTTTGTGAGCATGCAGATTTTTCACAAAAATTCTGACTAAGACACGAATGTGTATTGTTAATGACGTCAAGTGAACAATTCACAGTGGTATATTGCTTTTGCCATTTTTAATTTACTGTACATTTGAGACCTATTTCTGTCTTATGCATTCTGAAATGTAATATAAATTATAGCGAAATGATTAACCAAAATATTTGCTCAACTTTTTTGTCTTTTTTGTCTTTAGTCGAATCAGCAGCAATGTGGATGGAAGATACTTAATGGATGGAGTTCCCTTCAGCTGTTGCAACCCTAGCTCGCCACGGCCCTGCATCCAACAGCAAATAACCAACAACTCGGCTCACTACAGCTATGACCACTACACTGAAGAACTAAACATCTGGAAACGTGGCTGCCGAGACGCTCTTGTATCTTACTATGGTGGAATGATGAACACTATTGGGATACTTGTGTTGGTGGTCACCCTCTTGCAAGTAAGATGTGTAGCTTTAGAATATCTTAATGTGCTGATTCAGGATCAGACCTTAATGACTTACATTACGTACCTCTTGTCTTAATGGATTGTGCTGTAAAGGTCAAACTGATCTTTGATCAGTACTTAAGGAACGTTTTGTCCAGTCCAGATACTAAATCTTGTAAACAGCCATTACGAGGTGTTTTTGTTGTCTGCCCCTAATAAGGTAAACTACACATTGTTTTGGCTACAGATTTGAGGACCCTGTCCATCTTATCAGACAATCCCAAAAGGTGCAAAAGTAAAGGTTAGTTAGAGGAGTAATAGTTCATCTTTGTATGACGTCATACCATGTTTCTGACAGGAGCTTCAATACCCCAATCAATCAACATGGCACCATCAGGGCAAACATCTAATTGACTTGGGTATTTTTAAATGTGTTTTAATAAATTTTAAATCTTCCGACTAGCTTGTAGTAGAACTGAAATATTGATTGAGCAGCTGGGATAAATTAAAATATATGACCTTGAAATACACTATTACCTTAAGGAGCTATTTTGACCTGATCTAATTTTTAAAAAGATTGGTGAATAATATTAATAATTATTTATTTGACTTAATATGGAAATAATCAAAAAAACATTGATTCAAACCAAATCTGCCAAGCTTATAACAGTCTGTAGCAACAAGACCTTGAACTGGGGTTGCTGGAGATTAGGAGTGTGGGATGGTGTGGTGACACTGAAGATTCACGGGGATCAAATGTTCTAATCTGCAGGGCGGACCTTAATCTTGCTTTCTTGGAAAGGGTGATTTTCAATCACCAATTAAACATGTAGAACATTCCATCCTTGATTTTATGTATACACACAAACTTGTTTTTATATATGTATATAGATGTTTTTAAAGACATAATGGTTTTATACTGTACAAAACTATATATTATATCCCCCTATTACACTAACCCTAGCCCTAAACCTACCCATCACAGGAAACCTTCTGCCTTTTTTCAAAAAAAAACAAAAAACATCACTCAGTATGAGATCAGCTGTTTTCCTGGTGGGGCCTAGCCAAATGGCCCCACAATGTCAACATTTTAACATCTTTGTTGGGACATTTGGTCCTCACAATGAAGGTTAAACAATAACAAACACACGCACACACATCTCTATCTATCTATCTATCTATCTATCTATCTATCTATCTATCTATCTATCTATCTATCTATCTATCTATCTATCTATCTATCTATCTATCTATCTATCTATCTATCTATCTATCTATCTATCTATCTATCTATCTATCTATCTATCTATCTATCTATCTGTTCTGTCTGTCTGTCTGTCTGTCTAGTGTGTTTGAGAGGAAGTGGGAGTTTTTTTTATAAAGTACTTATATAGTACTGTAATATTTGTTGTTCTGCATTTATTTATTTTTTTACTGTAATATTTTTTTATTCCTGTCACAGTTGAATGAGAATCATAGGAACTGAAATTAATAGAAATATCTATCTGTGAAATGCACAGAGTGGATTTATGTTGAATATGAATAAACATATCACTCTGTGCTGCTATCTAACTCATATATTTCATGCTTTGCTTTAGACTGCTGTAATGATTGGACTTCAATATGTAAACACCTCTCTGTCCACGCTGGTCAACCCAGAAGACCCTGAGAGTGAGAGCGAGGGCTGGATCCTGGAGAAAACTGTCAAAGAGACCTTTACTGATATCATGGCTAAGATGAAGGCCATGGGCAAAGGCAATCAAGTGGATGAGGGGGCAAACGAAGAGGCTGTTGCCACTGCCAGCTGAGCTAACTCCACCCACCAAACTTTGGCCACATCTACCTGAGGTAGAGAGCTGTGGGACACAGCCTAAAACTGTAACTATATCATTCACACTACACGAAGTGTAGACAAAGCCAATTAATGATGAAAAATCAAAATACAAAGCTTTGTCATTTACATTCCTTTAAATAATTTGGTATATTAGAACCCCATATGGTGTACCCCAAAAAAAAAAAAAAAAACATTTTAGTATACAAATGATTGGCTTGTAAAGAGGAGCTTTAAATATAATACAATCTGTCAAATTATAATTTTACCAGCTTCACTTTCCTCTTTGACTTTGTACTTTGCTACACAATATCTAAACATTTGTATAGTAATTTTTATAGTCATATTTTGTTTTATTTATTTCATATTTGAGTTGATATTCAACCTAAGAATGGCTAGTCACAGAAAGTTAAAAATATGGCAACTAGCCTCAGTACAGTCAGTACTTTTATTTATTAGGAATAAACAAAACAATTTGTCATGGGACGGGTATGGCAAATGCAAAGAAAACACTTTTTACCTTTGAAATTCTACGAGGAGCTAGACAGGTGTCTTTTCAACCATGTGGACTTAGGTATGAAATGTGTACAGGTGAGAATGCACATACTTGACAGATGAATGGAGAGACAAGAAGTTAGTTGTTTTCTTTGTTTTATTTTATTTGAAGGTGAAATTAAAAAAAGTACCAGGATTGTGATTTGGGAAAGGGGTATAAAAATCCATGTTTCACAATTTATTTTTGTGACCTGCCTGATGAAGACTGCTCTATTATTCTGCTTTGTGCACACGTTCAGAATCAGATAACACACATGATTTCGTCAGCACTGAAAAGAGAAGCTGATTTTGCAGGTTTAGGAGATTATCAACATTTGAGTCCCCAATGTGTGCTATGGTACAGAGGGATAACCAGGTACAGGGTGAGGGGATGCTTGAGAAGGCCCCTGGAGTTGAGGAGACAGCTTAAGACTGGCAGCTAAACCCTGACCTGTGACTTCTGCATTCCCACTGCTGGGAGCTCCTGTGCTTTTTACATCTGCACAATTACTCCACGAAATGTCCCAGGCCAGAGACTCTATGCTCAAACCTGTAATTTTTTGTAATTACTTTATTTTAATTCAAATTATGTGTCTATGTAAATAGTGTAGAATTATTAAAAATATATTTTTCCTTTTGTAAAAATACAAGTTGACTTTACTCTAGGACAGTGTTTGGTGCGTAGTGATTATTATTGTGAATAAAACTTGTTTAATTGTAAAAACATGCAGATTTCTGTTGTCCTGTCATTTGCTGAGATCAAAAAGCAGGGCAATTTTGGGAGCTCTGTGGGAGGTTTGCCTTATCCAATAAGATCAGCAGAGAATTATGTGATTATTGCGTTCACATGGTGTTTGTTGTGCATGGCACATGGCAGTGAATCGGAATAGTATAGGTCTGGTGGGTTTCATTGTATGGTCTATTTAAAAATCGATGTAGGCCTACATGAAATAACCCACAGCGGTCAATAACATGATATGTTAAACACTTAGAAAAGCCACATAACTGCTAGACTAACTTGAAAATTGTTGTCTTCCACACTAACAATTCTGTTATGCTTTTAAGAAAGAAGTAGCATATTAGCAAGGAATACTATGGAAAATGATAAGGCTGTAAAGAGGGCGACTTTCTTTGGGTATTTTGGTTTGCCGACAAGCACATAAACACAGATGATCTGATAAAGACAGTAAGCTGCTTTTGAGTGTGCTCAGCTTAACTTCTTGGCAGGTGAACTGGACTTCTGCTGCATGTCCGGTGATGAGTATCAAGCATTGTAGGATACAGAATGTCCTTGAGAAGGTACAGAATCTTTCAAAGAAAATCTGCACTGCCCCTTCCCTTTTGGTCACAGGATATTTGAGAGGGTGGAAAATCATGCAAGGGGTGATCTCCGATTAGCTTTATACAGTATTAAGAGAAAGTGATCTTACAGCTGTAATAAGGACACATCAAACTGGGGTCACATTACATCATCATTTGAGATTTTGATCAGGTATGCAATCACAAACAACTAATTTTATATGAGGTGGCACTATTTTAAACGTTTGTTTAGAAATGTATAACTTCAAATTTGTTCTGGGGACATTTGGATTCTGCTCAACACAAAAAAAGATGAAACCACACAGGGGAAATATAGAGACATGTTCAATACAGTGCAGACACAAGAGGGAAAAACAGATTAATAGAAATCACAACTTCAAGGTGAAGTGTGTATTTTCTTTGTTTGTTTGTTTTTTTGTAGCTATATTAAAATATTTCTCCTATCCCAGCTTAAACCTCAAAAGAGTCAGAGCATAAAAATGTATTTATTTATTTTTACCTAAAACTCAATAATGCCTCATTTGATGTTATTTATTTATTCATTCAATTTCATAAAATGACCCTAGTGGCCCAGAAATCTCACACTTCACCTTTAAAGAGTATAAACTCAAAGGATTTGTGCACTGACCTATGTTTAAATCCTCTTTCTCTGGCTTGAACAGTAGGGGTCAGTGACAGAACTAGGCCAACCACCATAAACACATCATTAAACCTAAACGATCAATTTAACTTTCAAACACTGCCATCTGTTGGTTTGCTTGAATTGCAGTGGTTTGCAATAATCACCATTATTATCAAGGTGATGACGTAGTTCTCTCTAAGTTTCATTTGACAGAATTAAGTCTCTGACTACAAACACTTCAAAACCCGCTTCTCTGTGTTGTGATGGATTGTCTCTCATGGGATTTTAACTCCTTTATTTGTTCCTCTCAGCTGGAAAATTGCCTCATCTCTCTATCCATCTTTTGCCAGCATCTTCAGGCAAAGTCGAGCACCTCCTACATACAATCGCCACAGTCTCTCTCACACTTAGTGGCCATTAGCCTATACTGCCTATATGTTCACCCACTTTAACTCCTTCAACTTCTACATGGTTTTCTTTATGATCTGCATCAAGTGTTTACCTCCCTAAAATATATATATTTTCATTATTAACTCATCACAATGGAATGGAATATAGTGGACTGTGACTTGATCCCAGTAACTAGATTTTTTTTTTAATAAGTTCACCAAAAAGATTCGTTCACCGTCAATTTCTTCGTGTTACATATTGAGACAGTAGGTGGCGACAAATTAGCGTATTTTGTGTGTGTGTGTGTGTGTGTCCTGGTATTCCCTATGGTATGGGGACAAAATGTCCCCACAAAGATGGCAATATCCGAAATCCTTGTCCTTGTGGGGACATTTTTGGTCCCCATGAGGAAAACAGGTCATAAATCACACTAAGTGATGTTTTGTGAAAAAGTAAAAATGCAGAATGTCTCCTGTGATGGGTAGGTTTAGGGGCAGGGGCAGTGTAGGGGGATAGAAAATATGGTTTGTACGGTATAAAATGCATTACACCTATGGAATGTCCCCATTAAACATGAAAACCCAACATCTACTAAGCATATTCTAATCCTTATGAAAATGGATCTTGACAGGCTCCATAAACTACAAGGACTGTAATTCTTTAAAAATGTCTACTTTTGTATTACATGGGGGGAACGGAGCGACATATGGGTTCAGAACAACACGAAAGTGAGTATCATGATGACAGAATCAGGCCTATCATTTTGGGCGAAGTGGCGAACTAATCTTGTAAAACACCTTTCCTGAGTGTTCCTTACTCTGTTGTTTTACGTTCATAAAATGACTCACTCCAACAGTTAATAAGGCAGAGCACTCGTATTGCCTTTACATTTTTTTTTTTAGCCCTCCACAGCCTCATCAGTAATACGTCTTGGAGACGGCTGATGGCATCCCACACATTCAGCAAAATGGGATTGAGCATTGATCCATGCGAGCGAGTGTATTTGTGTGTACATCTAGGCCTACTTCCTTTCAGACAGGGAGTAGCCTATTCTTTGCATGCACATAAAAGACAAAAATCCCATTCACCAAGCCACTTTTCCCATGTGGGGAAATATAATAATGAATGCATTATTAAGAGTTTGATCCAATTACACAATTGGTGTTCTTCATATGGTTGCGATTTTATATGTTGATTTCAAACACTAAGTTTAAAAGTGTCTTAAATTTGAATCCTCAGTTCCAATGTCATATTTTGGCTGTTGAGCAAATAAGCAAAAACAATAAAATCAGGAGGTTTTTCCTCATAAATGTCAGATGGAAGTTACATTTGTGTTTTATGATGTTATATTAATTAGGCCTAGGTTTTGACCTTTTATGTTCTTTTGCAGAAGTTGGCTCTCAGAAATATACCTACCCTCAGAAAGTTTTACTGTAGTAGGCCTAAGTGTGACAACTAGCCCCATTCTCCCCAAATCCCAATGTGATGTTATATAGGCCTATTCATAGTTGCAGATGAATCAGGCTTAATTTGAGAACAGCTGTTCCAAAGAGAAAACTTGCTTTTGAGTAATGATTCCGACTGGTCATGTGATCTCAAGATGTTTGTCCACATGAGGAGACCCGTTTGATGTAAAATAAATTATTTTGTTTTTTTCTCATGTGAGTGTACATGGTTTTCAAATAACTTTTTTTTTAAAGGCAGTGCACATTTAAATATGAGGGGGAAAAAGAGACATTAACATAATCTTCCTCATGGGGGCAGCATTTACTGGAGTGTGTCTCACATATCCAGCGACTCTGTCAGCATACTAACAAGTTACACCCATGTGATTTTTGTATGCGACCCCAAACATTTCCCAACAAGCATTTCAATAACATACAACAATGAAAAAAGCGGAATTATCTCATGATGATCAAATACTTACACAGTCATAACCCCGACGTTTCCCTCACCAATCTGAGCTCTGTGTTTGGCTTGAGTCCAGGGTTGGTCTCATTCTACGTGACCCGGAGATAAATGCCTGCAAGGAGACTGCGAATGACAAAAACACACTGGGGACCGAGAAAGGGAGAGATAGACGGACGCATTGAAGTGAAGAACGAGAGGTTCTTTGTGGGTATAGTTTCATTGTAGCAGGGCAGGTTATACTCTATGAGGAAAGAGTGTTTTGTCTTTTACTATAGGCTACTGCTGGATGTTGGCCCTCTGAGATAAGGATTAAACAGCAAAGATGGTGAAAGTATGCAGGGGGAGACTTCAGTTCATTATGTGATTTACAACATGGCCACCAGCTTGGCTCTGATAACTGGGGGTCTGTCAGGAGGCCTTGGTGGTGTTTAGTAGGGCTGCACAATATATCGATATATCGCAAACCTACATATCGCGATATGCATATCGCAACGGGAATATCTAAATGATTTTAATAGGCTACTTCAACCTTGTGAAAAGTGTACGTTTTACGACTGGACACACGACTGTTACTTAGGTTATGTGACTTGCTTTAAGTTAAAAAGAGTTATTAAACACAATGACTTGTGCTGTCTGCTGTCTGACACACACACCGAAGAACATGCGCACAAGCCACCTCTCTGAAAGCGTGTGATGTGATCCCTTCAGTTCTGTTTTGTGTCGGACTGTCAAATACACACACAGTTATGTAAAAATTGCTGTCTTGATGAGTATTCATGTAAACACAGTAAGTTCATTGCTTATGCTTTAAGGGAATGATATCAGTTGTGGAAAGAGACAGAATGCGTGTCAATAGGATCTGTGCATTAGGTCTTAAAGTGATACAGTGAACCTGCCGCTGTCTGTCAAACAACAGAAGAAAAAGAGAAAATATTGAATCGTATATCGAATATCGCATTATTTAACATGCATATCGCATTTTCGTCAATATCAGACAGCCCTAGTGTTTATAGTTTAAAACATGGGCAACATTACCCTCTATTTTTCCTCTTTCTTTATTCAGCCTTAGAGCCATTAGCGTGTCAAGTTATGCTGAAGTAAGGCTTTATTGTGAGTTGATGTTGAGTCTGTTTGTTCTCTGCACAGCTTTGCAGAAGCAGTTGGCAGCAGAGCTTAAAGGTATAATTAGGTTCTGATAAGGGTAATCTATATTCAAGGTAAGTTGACAGAGGCTTTCACTTTTGCTTTCCAACGCCCATCTCATCACATCTGTCTGTGTTCTAATTAAAAGTTCTTCCCTTAAAGAATATTTCAGGTTCAAATGAAGTGTAGCATCTGTGACTACACTGATACACTAGACACTGATTATCTCTTCATTACGGCACCTGTTACTGGGTGTGATATATTAGGCAGCAGTGAACATTTTGTCCTCAAAGTTGATGTGTTAAGCAGGGAAAATAGGCTAGTGTAATGATTTGAGTGAGTTTGACAAGGGTCAAATTGTGATGGCTTGACGACTGGGTCAGAGCATCTCCAAAACTGCAGCTCTTGTGGGGTTTTCCCGGTCTGCAGTGGTCAGTATCTATCAAAAGTGGTCCAAGGAAGGAACAGTGGTGAACCAGCGAGAGGGTCACGCAAAGGCTCATTGATGCACATGGCAAAACGATGGCCCAGGTGGTCTGATCAAACAGATGAGCTACAGTAGCTCAAATTGCTCAAGAAGTTAATGCTAGTTCTGATAGAAAGGTGTCAGAACACACAGTGCATTGCAGTTTGTTGCATATGAGGCTGCATAACCGCAGATCAGTCAGGGTGCCCATACTGACCCCTGTCCACCACTGAAAGGGCCAACAGTGGCACGTGAGCATCAGAACTGGACCATGGAGCAATGGAAGAAGGTGGCCTGGTCTGTTGTATTACGTTTTCTTTTACATCATGTGAATGGCTGGGTGTGTGTGCATCACTTCCTGGGGAACACATGGCACCAGGATGCACTATGGGAAGAAGGCAAGCCGACGGAGGCAGTGTGATGCTTTGGTTTTTGGCTCTACTGGGAAACCTTGGGTCCTGCCATCCATGTGGATGCTACTTTGACACTTATCACATAAGCATTGATGCAGACCATGTACACCCTTTCATGGAAACGGTATTCCCTGGTGGCTGTGGCCTCTTTCAGCAGGATAATGCACCCTGCCACAAAGCAAAAATGGTTCAGGAATGGTTTGAGGAGCACAACAAGTTTGAGGTGTTGACTTAGGCTCCAAATTCCCCAGATCTCAATCCATTAGCGCATGAGTGGGATGTGCGGAACAAACACGTCCGATCCATGGAGGCCCCATCTTGCAACTTAATCAAAAGTTATTTATTATTCTTATTATATCATTTATTGTTTATTATATTGTTCTGCAAGGTGTATGTAAACTTTTGAGCATGATGTTGTTATGCATTACTGTAATTGTAGCATGCCACTAATGCTGAATTTTATTTAATCCAGAATATTCCTTTAAAAGTTTCATGCCAATCTTTGTATTTCACTCTGGCCTAATAGAAATTAGAATATTGTTCAGTCTATCATCAATCTATCAAGATAGAGCAAGAGATAAAGAAACATTAGAGGGGAATTCGCCTTCAACCCCAAATCTGATGTTAGTGAAAGAACCACATTACCTGAGTGAAAGCTCAACAAGACACTCATTTCTGTTAATACGCTTTTTGGGGTTCGCAAACTGTTTCTGCATCACAATAGAAAAAAGAGTTCATTGTATTCCACCTAAACCCTTAAACAAACATCTACGATTGACTCATTCTAATAGCACCATCAGTCAGTCATTCACAATGGCAAGCTATATGTCCTACTCCTCCACACATATCACATATTAGATTCCCAAGAAAACTATTTATATTTGTGTTAAATGGATTAAGGTGAGAAGGAGGAGTGGTAGACAAGGGGACGGTAAAAGACAAGATTTCATGGGGAGGCAAAATGGCAGGCTCTTTAAATATAAATTGTTTTATAGTGGCTATTAAAAAATTTCTAGAGATTACATGACTTTATAGAGTCTTTAGAATGACTCAATATTTTAGTAATTTATTAAAATAGATGGGAGGCAGGCTCAAGTTGAGGTATGTAATTTAGTCATCCAATGATTCATAAGAAAAATGATTAAAAAAATAGTATTATTTATTTTGCTTAATAAACATTTATTTTTGTTATTAGTTAAAAGTTAGTGATTAATTGGCCAATCATGGTGGTGGTACAGTCTCATTCGTCCCAGGTCTTTTGAATTTTTTAACATAGTGCCTTTACATTTATTTGCTTTATTTTACAGTAAGTGAATGGTAAATGGGCAAGGACAAATAACTTTAGTATTTAATTGTAGAGTTCCAATCTAATTCTAGACAATTCTGACATTTATATAAAGTGGTCATTTAATGCATTATAAAGCGCAAACCATGCATGTGATTAAAAAAATCCAGTTAGAACAAACAAGGAGCAAAAAAAGAAATAAATCTGGAAGCTTTATAGCAAAGCTTTATAGAAACGTTTTTTTTTTAAGACATTGTGGAGAGATTTGAAATTCAGTAAGAGGCAAATGTAACTGTCAATAAAATATAGAGGAACATATTCTCCATTATTGTAAAATATCTCCTTGGAAAAGGCTGATTTAACTGAGTGAGTGTATTTGTGTGTGTGTTACTGTACAGAGCTCAATGACAGCCTCCATCGCACTTGTCTCTGAAGGACAATCTCAAGCAGCAACAACACAACATTATCTGAAAATCAATTTTCTCAAGTTTCCTTTTGATCATTTGAGAGTTTTGAGAGCTGATGCGGAAGGGGAATAAAAGTGAGCGCATTTTGAAGACAATACAAATAAAAGGCCTTGAGCTGGAGAGTATATAGCATTAATAGGAAATATTGATCCGAATGGGTCTGTTCAGTATGGTGCACATGCTGTTGGGGAAGGAATGCGACATGTAATGCTTTATAAAGGGTAATACTTTTAAAACTCTTGCTATTTTCTTGTATTACAAAATAGTATTTTATCTTCCACTCAAACCTCTTTAAATATTTATTTAGGTGATCACAAATACAGTACAAAATAGGGTTACACTTTATTTTAAGGTGTCATTGTTACAGTGTAATTACATTTAGGTACTGAGTAATAATAATTAACTATACATGTATTTAGGGTTAGGGGATTAGGATTTGCATTAAAGGGTGCATCATTTACTGTTATTACTAGGGTAAGTACATGTGACATTGGCAATGACACTGTAAAATAAAGTGTTACCCATTTTTGATACCCAAAATAGAATTATTGTGAAAAATATGAATTTCTAATTTTATATATAGTCAAATATTGTAAAATGAGACCATACCTGTGATGGCAAAGCTGAATTTTCAACAGAAAAATAGACTGTTAGAGGATAACATTAGGGGAGTATTAGAGTATAAAGTTAGGGGAATGTTAGAGGATAATGTTAAGGGAATGTTAGATTATAACTAAGTGGAACGTTAGGGAAACGTTAAAATAACAAAAAAAGCAAACCTTTAAAAAATAACATTCTGGTAATTACGAGGTCTATGAGGACATGAATGAGTTTTTCATGTTGAAATTACGTAATTGTAGTAATGACGACACAGCGTGAACGCACCTACAGTCAAACATGATCTAAAACAGCCACATAACCTAAAAAAACTGATGAAAAGAAGATAAAACATCATCTTGTGCCAACATAAATTAGAAAGTGGAGTTCTGACGTCAGACAGTATTTTATCTAACCATCTTACTGGTGTGTCAGAGTTATTTAAATAAATGTTTATTTTGTATTAAACCACATAGCTTGTCCTTAATTTAAGATATTTTTATTCTTATTTTACATGTATACACAGACATTTCATGGAGCGCTAGTAGGTCATGAATATTTGCCTCAAAAGTCATGGAAATGTATTGGTAGAAATGTGTATGAACCCTGAATGTAAAGATACAAATGTCAGAAAAATAACCAGCATAAAGCAAAACGCATTGTGGCCAGTACTCCTGTTATCACATGCAATCGGCCCCTCGTTGCAATCAGGGGGGTGTTGTCCCTCAAAGACAGTGCTGGCCCTCTGAAACGTGCAATTGTTCTGTTTGTGCGAGAACAATGGGTCGTCTTCGCCCTCACATGCCCACCATACCAGCTGGCGATGACAAACCATGTCGCCACACTAACCCTCCTTGTACGTCCGAACGCCCATCAAGCACATAAGAACACTGTTGTCCTTGGCTGGTCAATGGACACTTGATTGTTTGTGAACCAGTGCTATGTGTTGGTTTGCCTGGACTGGGGGTGGAGGGCGGCCTGGACGAGCATTCACGATGCTACATATTTGTCTTGGAGGCCACAATAGAAGTACACATTTGGACTCAATGAGACACATTGAGTTAGACTGGACAAAGGCAGGGCAGTTCACGGACACACTCATGTAAAAACATGGGCACATATATGTTGGCGCATCATTAGCATGTCAATACCGAAGAATCCTGAACTGCTTTGGCATGCATTGGATTACCATAAAAAGAAAGCTGGATTTAAAAATTAACTGACTTATTAAATCATGCCCCATTTAACCTTTTTCCAGTGTATTTTCCTGTTCTAGCACAGAGGTTGCTTACAAAATTGGGCATGTTCCAGCTGAACACAGTGTGCTTGAAAGGAATCTCTTTGAAAATGACTAAAATATCATGCAATGGTTGCTGGCATGTAACAGTTAGTTTTCAAGGCAGATTACAATGGTCACAGGTTTAACATTTTCGATAAACAGGAACTTTACATTGAGGAAGTATGCTTGCGTGACCTGTGTGAGCATTTGCAGTATCCAGTAACGAGCTCTGGAACGAGAGGATCTCGATATAACAGACTGACAGAACACTGTGTAGCATAAACGAGCCAAGTCTGAATTACAGTGGGCTGTGACATTTGCTCTTTGGAAGATTTTGAGTTCTATGACTCACGTCTTTCTAAAGGTTGGGCTTCATGATGAAATGAAAATGCAATTCTTTGTTTAACCTTGGTTTGGTTGTTTTTGACTACTTGAACTTGATTTTTTTTGTGCACCTGAGTGGTAAAAAGCTTGATTTTTCCCTTAAGCTTGTCAAACACACTTTTCAATTTTCAAAGAGTAATACCGGTAGTATCTCTAGTCAGATCAGCGATAACTCATTTAGAACAAACTTATTACAAATTACAAAATGTGCAAAATTTGAAGGTTTTGTCAGATTGTCACAGTGTGTTTTGCTGTTGTTTCATGTTTCTTAGTTTGCCATGTTCAGTCTTGGTTCCTGGTTTGTCATGTGATCCTGCCATGGGTTCTGTTGTCATGTTCTCATTGGTTCATTGTTTGATCATCGTTCACAGGTGTCCTTTGTGTAGTCATTAGTCTTGTGTATTTTAGCCCTCATGTTTGCCATGTGTCTTTGTCTAGTATTGTTACCTGTAACCACTGTTGGTGAGAGCCGAGCCGAGCCGAGCTGAGCTAAGCCGAGTCAAGCCAAGCCAAGCCAAGCCAAGCCAAAAAATTATTAGTTACTTACCATCATGTCGTTCGACACCCACCTTTGTTCATCTTCAGAACACAAATGAAGATATTTTTGTTGAAACCCGATGGCTCAGAAAGGCCTCCATTGGCAGCAATGTCATTTCCTCTCTCAAGAGCCAAAAAAGGTACTAAAGATGTTGTTAAAAAGTCCATCTAACTACAGTGGTTCTAAAATCATTTTATGAAGCAACGAGAATAGTTTTTTTGTGAAAAAAATAATAAAAATAATGACTTTATTCAACTTTATTCTTGTCTTCCGTCTGGGCCCTGATGTGAACTCACGAAGCACCATGACGCATGTGCGAGAATATGATGTAGAGCCGGGGACGCAATGAACTTACAAGCAGAAGAAGACACGTTGTATCTAAGCTCTTGAATTCTACATTGATTGTGCTTTAGGTGTTGGCATAGTGCTCAAAATGGTGCTAAAGTGTGCATTTCCTGGATGCCCGACGCTGGCTCTACATCATATTCTCGCGCATGCGTCGTGGTGCGCCCGGACGGAAGACAAGAATAAAGTTGAATAAAGTCTTTATAAAAATTTTTTTGCGCACAAAAACTATTCTTGACGCTTCATAAAATGATTCTAGAACCACTGTAGTGAGATGGACTTTGTAACGACGTCTTTAGTACCTTTTATGAGTCTTGAGAGAGGAAATGTCATTGCTGCCAATGGAGGCCTTTCTGTGCCATCGGCTTTCAACAAAAATATCTTCATTTGTGTTCTGAAGATGAACGCAGGTCTTACACATCTTTTAAGCCAAGTCTTTTATTGTTTTGCTATGCCAAGTCTTTGTTTCTAGTTTATGGCAAGCCAAGTCTTTGTTTTTTGTTTTGAATCTTTTTGTGAAATAAACTGCACTTGGATTCTGCAACTTACCTGGAATTTGAATTTGTTCATGAATTTGTCTGGTTGACAGTACTAAAACAAACTTAATCCAAGTATTGTAAACGACTTTGGAAAAGGCTTGTTACAGGTATAATCTGATAGCAATTACTGATTTTTATATTATAATAAGTTTACCCATTAAGTAGTGCTATATACATTTCAAATATTTTTTGGTCAGAAATATATTTCGGTAACACTTTACAATAAGGTTCATTAGATAACATTAATTAACTACATTAGTTAACATGAACTAATAATGAACTGCACTTATAAAGCATTTATTTATCTTTGTTAATGTTAATTTCATAATTTACTTTATACATTATTCAAATCTTGTTAACATTAGTTAATGCACCGTGAACTAACATGAACAAACCATGAACAGCTGTATTTTTATTAACTAACGTTAACAAAGATTAACAAATACAATAACAAATGTACTGCTCATGTAAATATTTTAACTAATGAAACCTTATAAAGTGTTATCGATTTTTCAATGTTTTTGAAAGAAGTCTCTAATGATAACCAAGGCTATTTATTTGATCTTAAACACAGTAAAACTGTAATATTATACAGTGGTGGACAAAATTATTAGAACACTTGTTGGGCCTGGATTTATTTTCCAAGAAGACAATGACCCGAAATATTCATCTAACTATTGCCGGAACTACCTGCGATGGAAGGAATCTGCTGGAACGTTGAAAATGATGGACTGGCCTCAACTCCATCGAGGACTTTTGGGGCATTTTGGAAAATAAACTGGACAGATCTACTGTACATTTAAAGGAAAGCCTTTGGCTTCAGTTGCAGAAGGCAGTAAGGCACAGAATAACATTAGTTTTCTCAGAGGAAATATATTGACACTATGCCAGAAAGATGTCCAGCTGTAATTGCCGCAAAAGGTGGACGAACGTACCACATATTAATTATGAAATTAAATCATGTTTTGGAGGCAAATAAAGGTCAATATTTTCAGATCTGTCAGGTGTTCTAATCATTTTGGCCACCACTGTAAAATGTGGTTATAATTTAAAATAATATTTTTCTATTTTAAAATATTTAAAAAGCTAATTTATTCCTGTGAAGGTAAAGCTGAATTTTCAGCAGCCGTTACTCCAGTCTTCAGTGTCACATGATCATTCTAATATGCTGATTTCTTGTTTTGCTTTATATTTGTGCCGTGTGGAAACTGAGATACACTTATCGTCAGCATTACTTGATGGTTCAAAATAACAGCATTCATTTGAAATGGAATGTTTGTAACAACAATGTATACTGTAATTTTCCTATTTTAATGTCTTTGCTGAAGAAATGTATTAATCTTTTCTTAATCTGCATCTTACTGACCCCATAATTTTGAGTGTTATGTATAGCAATCAGAGGTTAAGAATAACAATAAATCTGTCACAAAATCTCTGTTTTGTTTTAAATACTGTACGTTTGTTTATTTGTTGCGTTTCCATTTAAGGAGCTGTGCACATAAACAAATGCCAGCAACACTGTGGACAATCATTCTTATTAAAACCACACATATGTCTCTTGAAGAACTCTTTTAGTCACAGCGAATCAGACATTAATGACCTCAGGGATGAATGTCACAGAGGCGGAGGGCAGTCTTAAATCTTTCAATAAAAATTGCTCTCAGAAGTAAAGCATATTCAGATGGACTACCAGTCTTTCAAATCCACAAGTTCCATCATGTCTTATTCATTATCTACACACGGCTCCCAGTCCTTCCATTTCCTCCCACTCCTGTGAGCACTTCCTCTAATAGTGTCTGGTCCAAATGTAATATCAGTAGATCAGATGTCTGCGCTTAAATATCTCGAGACACTGTTTACGAGTCACTATTTATGTTTAGCTATTTATAATTTACTATTTATGATCGATTTGATTACTGAACTTCTTTTTACTGTCTGTCTACTCTTGTTTCTCTCGATTTTTCAGTGACATAGTATAGAAGCTGTATCATGTGCTTTTCATTACAAAGTATGGTTGAGGCAATCATAAACATATATAGTACTTCCCCACCCAGCATTTTATGATGTGGTGAAACTGACCGTGTTATGCCTTTGGCTGAGCTGCAGTCTTCATACTCTGTTGTTGTGTGTGCTGACATTAGAGTGAGATCAGAGAGCAGAGAATCTGATTTCGGCAGATGGCTATGACGTAGTGGAACCTAGAGATATTTCCTTCAACATGTGTGTGTAATGTGCAACACCCCATTCCTGAGAAAGAGAAGAGAGCATTTGCCAAGAATACTTTGAGCACAGGCTCTTGATCCAGTTTCTTTTGTTTCTAAACTGGACAACTTTGAAGACAATTCCAGGTGTGTAAATACAAACAGAGCACATTTCCTTCTATAGTGTCAAAGCAATGGGATCCTTAGATGACACATTTGCTTTGTTTGGGCTATAGAGAACATACTGTACATTTTACTACGCGTTGTACTAATACTGACATTCAAATTATCAGTTCTGTAATTGCTTAAACAATAGGCCTACTATAAAATTACGATCTTGAAGAAGCTGTATTTGTTGTTTTTACATTGTGATCATGTCCCACACGATGCCCCAATGTGTTATGTGGTAAAAACAAACCAGTTAATTTTTGTGGTAAATCTGGTTTTGAACTTACGCAGGCCAACAGAGATGACAATTGTTTTAAATGAAGCTATAAAATGTGGCTTTTATTTTCTTTCTATGTTTGCTTTTAATATAGGTCTCTGGGTCTAAACTGGATTCCTTTCAAACCCTCCAAGCCTGTTTATATGACTCTTGAGAGTCCATTGCTTCACACTAAGAAATTTCGCTCTAGCCCAATTGTCCACACCCGTAAAGACCTCCGAGTCCGTTCATCTTCGGAACACAGTTTAAGATATTTTATATTTAGTCCGTGATCTTTCTGTTCCTCCATTGAATGTATGCATGGTATACTGTCCCTTTCCATAAAGGTAATAAAAACATAATCAGAGTAGTCCATATGTGACATCAGTTGGTTAGTTAGAATCTGAAGCATTGAAAATACATTTTGGTCCAAAAATAACACGAATAATACGAATTTATACAGCATTGTCAATCCGCGAACAAAGATTCGAACGGTTATGAATCAGCGTATCGATTCATGATTCGGGTTTCGCGTGTTTGATTCGCTTGTCAAACTGCCAAACTGCTGAAATCATGTGACATTTGTGAATTCTGAATCGATACGCTGATTCATAACCGTTCGAATCAATGGAGGACCAGAAAGCTCTCGGACTAAATATAAAATATCTTAAACTGTGTTCTGAAGATGAACGGAGGTCTTACGGGTGTGGAACGACATTAGGGTGAGTCGTTAATGACATAAATTTCATTTTTGGGTGAACTAACCCGTTTAGCAAGCTTTTATTTATCAAAATCACAGACTTCTAGAGTAGAAGATATGGATATATGGAGTGTACCTTCAATAACAGGATAGATACAGGTTTGGAAAAACATGAGGGTGAGTAAATTATGACAGATTTTTGGGTGAACTATACCTTAAAGGCCCTTTTTTCTCAGTCATCAGTCTTTCAGAATATTTCATCAGTGTTTTCTGAGGCAGTCATATGATTTTCAGATGTTGCTCATCTGGTATAGTGTGATGGATGACTGAACTGACAGATCAATCCGTAGGCAGCTGTGGCGATGTCATCACTTAGACTGCTCAATTAATGAAGTCACTTCTAAAAACAACAGACCACAGACTTTCTGTCCTTCAAACACTCACTGATTGGCATTTTGGAACTAAACCAAACTCGAGAATACATATCTATCTAATCACATCCATTGATCATGGAGCGGACGTGTGAGCCTGGTGATCCTTGTATCTGTCATCAATGTGAAAGACAGAGTCCAAACAGAGATTATGGATGGTTCTAACTCTCCCTGAATCAGTGTAATATCGGTTTGGATCAACCAGTGGAAAAAACAAGGCATAGATTCCTGTAATCATGCCTGTCTCTGACACACCTCTTGGTCGGACATGGCTGTTACACCCTCCCAGTCCCCCCCATTAACAGCCATCTGTCTCTCTTTTGGATTTGTGACAAGGGCACCAGGACCTTGGGGCATGTGCGACATGCAGCGGAGGTAAGGTGGTGATGTGAAGGGCTTTACAAAGACCTATCTATAGCACTCAACCGGCCCAGTGCCCAAGGTGTCAACTAGAACATATTGATCTCCCTCTGTTGCCCATAAATCAACCGTAATTGTTATGATGCTGGCAACACTTTAGTGGATGTCCCCTATTGTAAAGTTCATTTAAAGGAACCACTACAGTCAACATGATGAGTCATTGAGGTTCAGTTGCCTAAAAGCATCTAATTGTCATTTCCCTTCATACTGAAAAAAAAAACCTATAAGCAGAAAAAAGACTTGTTGCCTGATAAAACTGAGAATAAACTGCACATTTAGAGTTTGTCATTTTCGCTGCTAGAAGACATTTATTCAAAACAAAGGCGTAGCTTGATGACCCCTTGATTTTGTGGAATCATGGGAGATGTTGTCTTCACCTCTACAGCCGGTGGAAAAGAATCCGACGGGACTCGTGCAGAAATCATATTCATGCATGAGCTAATGTATTAAAGATTTATTCACGTTACTGTAGTATGAAGCAGGGTGGGGCTGAAAGCCGATGGAGCGATTGCTAATGAAAGACAAGTGAGACACTCGGCTTGAGAGATTTTATTATGCCACCGGCGAACACATCCTCTTCTTCCGCTCGTGTATATGGGGAAACGCAGCACTGTTTTATCATAGATACATTTGAGTGTGTTGAAAGTTATAATGCTACTCTGTGCATTCGCTCGCCGTCTACAATGAGACACTTGTTGCACACTGCCGTAAGCTAGATCAATATTAGGCATGGTAAAACATGGTACTCGCGGTAAATCGGGAAAACAAGATTTAAACTACGTATAAGATTAACTGTATTGAGCTATATAACAATGATTAGTTTTCTGTTGATGAAGTATCCAAACAGTTTCTCACCTGTCTAATGAAACACATAATATATTAAAGTGTGTTTCCATTTCTACAAAATAAAACCGGAAATCGATGGTAAAGCGGGTATGATGTCACGGTCCATGTCCTGGTTAACGGACACGGTCCATGTCCTGGTTAAAATTGCTTATTTCTCTGGATTTAAACATTCTTGGAAACATTTGGGATAATGCACACAAGTCAAAATATGTAATATTGTTCTAGTGGTTTTTGGATAATTAAATCCAAAATTCGTACATATTGTGCCTTTAAAAAATATATACACTGGACTAGAGTGAAAAAAAGAAAAAGTGATACTGTACAATTAAGGCCCATTCACACCAAGGGCGATAACTATAATGATAACGATATAGTTTTAAAAATCATTCTAAAAAAATAGCAGAGCCCACACCACAACTATAACTATAACGGCACAGAGGAATTATATAATTGGAAAAAATGTTCCATCTGATGAACGATTAAAAACATTGACAGCCAACAAGAATCCATCCTAAAAGAGCTTGAGCATGTAAAGCCACAGAATACAGAACTGCAGTGCATTTCTAATAAACAGAACATTATTGCATGTCGGTGTGGATGCTAATATCATTATAGATGTCTTTATAGTTATCGTTCTTGGTGTAAATGGGCTTTAGCCGGCTGAAACAGGGTGATCCCAATGCAGAGCGCTTAATACACAGTGACTCACCAAATAAATAAATATGTTGATAAAGCTTTTGCTAAAAATAGTTCTTAACAAAGGAAATAAATAAATATGTAGATGGTGAATAATATTATTTTTCACCTAAAGCATTCACTAAAAATGAAAAAGCAACAACTGTTTTACTTCAGTTGATTACTCAGACGCAAGATAGCTCTAGTTGCATTTGTAAGAGTGATGTGATACCGGACACATGATTGTAGTGCCAGTTTCGGTTCCCAGTTGAGCGGACCAGTGCAGCGTTGCCATGGACGGCGGCGAATGTTAGGAAATATCTAACTGCTGAATGGTGCAATTGACAAACCAGAATAGAGTTTCCAGAGAGTCTGGAAATATGCGTTAAATAACCTAAGGACATCTCATCATGTATTCTTGAGTGTTTGAGACTTTTATATCCATGCACATCTTAAGTTGTGCTCAAAATCAAAATATGATTTTATCATCTTAAGACTTGCATATTGTATCTGCTACTTAAATGTAGCTGTATATGCTTTTTATCTCTATTGTATTTTTTAAGGAAAGTGACTGTTGATGAAAATTAGCCTTTCGGCTAACTTGAGTAGATTTACATGTTTGAATTTTAATTAATGTACCCTGTCCCTTTTCAAATAAATAAAGAAGAAAGACACAAATGTGAAATGATGTGAGCATTTTTTGAACTGAATCGCATCATCCCCACAGCCTCGCACCAGTACGTCTATTTCCATTCTGCCTGGCATCATTCCGTGCCTATTAGCATTTAGTGGCTACATGTGGGTTTGAGAGTCACCTCAGGGTCTCTTTTTGCCTTCAGCAAACTTTCCTTTTTATTGAGAGGGAAAGAAGAAGAAATGAAGTGGCAGCAATAGAAGTGTGGTTGGAGGCCAGGACTGCCCATCTACTTGCAGGGTGGCATGTTGTGATGCCTGTGGGTTTCTCTGCTCTCCAGTTTTCCAGTCTAATGTTCAATGCACTTAAACCCTCTTTTTCCTCCCGCTGTGCGCCTGTGCATCAGATATGTTACATTACCCACTATGCATAATGGATTAGCAATAAATCTATTTCTGTAACGGGGCTATGTCTTCTGCATTATGTCTCTGAGGTCTTTATTAGTGAATACCAATGATTTTGTGCAGAAAGAAGCGGAGGGAGAATGAAAGGGGTGATGAGGGGGAGGAATGGAGCTAAAATAGCTGTCGTGGATAGGGAGAGAAGTGAGTATGCTGGCACTGCATTATTCAGCGTCGATAAAACACTGATGCATTCTCGGCATCTGAAGATAATAGATTCGTAATTGGTGCATCCAAAAAATAAACAGGTTTGATGTATCAGAAAATGAATACATCTGATGTAATTCTTTCAACAACCACTGATCATGATCAAGGACGTACACAATCTGTGCCATAGAATGCTAAGAACTCCTAATATTCAAAAAATTATTTCCCTCAGCCTACTAAATATTATAAAAAGTAATAGTATAAAATAATTTTAGCTATTTCTATTATGATTTCAGCTACCAATAAAAGTCAAACAATGTTAAATTAATTCCTAATTCCGCAGATTTCCCCATAAAGGTGTAGTAAAGTGATTTCTGAGAAACCATACTCGCCCCTACCAAAAAAAGTATCACCCCCTTTTCTTGATAGCTCCGCCTTCAAATTCATGAACACACTGTGCAGCACAGGCATCTCCCCCCCTCATGAGTAATGCTGATTGGCTACAAGGGTGTTTTAGTGCTCGGTCTGATCCACTTTCAACTGCATTTCTCAGAATTTGCCTAATTCGCTCCTTTAAAATGGAAAAGTAAGTATAGCCTCTTTCATCCAGAAATATCGGAAAAAACACTGATAATCTGTCCTGGGATTTGTCTCAGGATTGTTTGATTATGGTCCATTCACATTGGCAGTGATTTTCCATTCACATTGGCAGTGGTGTTCACACAAATTCTGTAAGGACAAGTGACATCAGGATGTGATGTGATATGTCTCCTCACTGTCCGCAGTGTCTTAAGTTTGCTTATGATCGGTAATTTCTCTCTTGAGAAACCACGCTCATGCATTATTTTTCTGATTCGATCATAAACAGCACATTGCATACCATTCCGCTCAAGCGGCAACCTCCTGCTGTCTCTTTTGAAACCAACGTGGAAGTGACTTAAACTGCAATATATTGACTGGCCGCTAGAGACAGGCTCCAAAAGTGAATCAAATCTTTATCTCCCCATGTTAAAATGCTCAACTTTACAGCAGAAAAAAAAATATGTTTACAGCCTGGTAGAAAAAAAGGTTTTGGTCTATATAGCTAATTTTGCCCTTTCATGACAACTGTGAGGGGGATTTTTTTTTATAACTAATCCGTTTAAATTATATTAAGCCTTAAGGTTCTGCATAATTAAGGGCATGGCCACTTGCATGACAGGTGCCACTATGGTCAAACTAGGTGGGCATGGTTTCAGCAACCAGGCACCTTCCACTTTCAGTTATCAGGGAGTGGTGCACTGTGACGCACTGCCAAGATGGAAACGGCCGGCTTTAGGCTTCAAAAATGCACTTCGGAAACCTACAGGTGATGTCACGGACACTTCGTCCATATTTTTTTAATTCCACTAAGTTGGAGAACAATCTCAGCTTCAGCGTTATCACTACGACACACCCCTTACGGCATTGATCCTGCCTTCTTTTTCATACAGGCCTGCAACCTGCAAAAAGTCTGGAAACCCATATATTCATTTCTATTGCTTCTGTTACACTTTTGCGGTAACCAATCACAGACTGGCTTATCCACCTGGCTCGCTATTAGCAGGTTTAACACGATGATGGATAGAGAAGCGATGGGTCGTTGCCTGTTGATCACGCCTCTTGTGGTCTGATTGGTTGAAGGACTTTCCAATTGTTCAATCTTAAATTGAGCTTGGTCTGGTGATAGCCCGACAAACTAGGTCCCCATCCCGGGATCAATCCTGGGATCAATCCCGGGACATGTTTGCATTCAAACAGAAGGCACTCTAGCAATTTAATGGGATTTCTCTGTGTGAAAGAGGCTTATGTCTAAACATGATCATACAGACATATTTAATTCTGTCTAACAT
Source organism: Gobiocypris rarus (assembly GCA_023029165.1). Classification (NCBI taxonomy): domain Eukaryota; kingdom Metazoa; phylum Chordata; class Actinopteri; order Cypriniformes; family Gobionidae; genus Gobiocypris; species Gobiocypris rarus. Next base: position 26,679,115 of record CM040920.1, read on the forward strand.
TTGAAAAGATAGTTCAAAAGGGAGTGCAGGCAAAATTTCCTTTTGTGTTCTTCAAATTCAGAGTATTCCAGCAGATATGGTTGAGAAAAGCCACATGTGTGAACCTCAGTCTAGAGGTCTTTTTTATTTTGGAAAGAAAAAAGTGGTGTTCTTCTCAAGCTGACAAAATTATTCTTCAAACAGAGCACCAAATTGACTCACTATGGTTTCCCAACAGTTAAGACCACCAGCTGACCGGTGAGTGACAGGTGATGGGCAGCTGAATCTACAGCTACGGTGGGCTGCCTCACTGGAGGTGGTCTTAAGAATATCTGAAATGCTTTGCTGCAGTGATGCAGACAGAGTTTTGATGATATGTAAAGATTTGTAGAGAAATCATGAAACGAAGTGTCATTTGAGTCCTTCTGAAAATGAGAATGATGGTCTACATAAAGATAAAAAGATATAAATTCAGTATTATTCATGTGGGCAGTAGCTCACAGAATTCTCGTCACTTACAGTGTAAATTTACACACATTTTTGGCAACCACTTTCTTGCCAATGCAACTTAATCACAATTACCTATATAGGAGCTTATAGTCACATGTTTTCTTCAATGCATTTTTATATAACCATGTACAATTTATATAAATACACTAGTTCAATTTTTTTAAAGAAGTTAATACTTTTATTCAGCAAGGATGCATTATTGATCAAAAGTGGCAGTAAAGACTTTTACATTGTTACAAGAAAATACATATTTCAAATAAATGCTGTTCTTTTGACGTTTCTATTCTTCAAAGAATCCTAAAATATCACGTATAAATTATTAAGCAGAAAAACGGTGTTCATTGATGATAAGAAATGTTTCTTGAGCAGCAAATCAGCATATTATAATGATTTCTGAAGGATCATGTGACACTGAAGTAATTATTTAAAAATTTCACAATATTACTGTTTTTAGTGTATTTTTCGATCAAATAAATGCAGCTTTGGAGAGCTTAGGAGACTTCTTTTAAAAGAAATAAAAAATCTTACCTATATCCCAAACTTTTTTTGTTTATATTTAGAATATATTCTCTATTATATATATTCTATATAAATATACACCACATTTTGTTAAAGTACACTATGTGCACTTGTCTACCTTTTGGTAAAGGTACACAACTTTTTCTTCCGCTAGAGGGCGCCTGTTCAAAACAAAGGCATAGGAATCTTGGGACATGTGGTCTTCACCTCACAGCCGGTGGAAAAGGATCGGGATAGGACTCGGGCAGAAATCATGTTCATGGATGCGATTATTAACTTTACTGTATATGAAGCAGAACAGGGTTTGAGTGCTGTGGGAGCTGAGCAAGGCCGCTGGAGCGATTGTTACACAAAACACACTTCTCGCGAGCAACGGGACTTTTATTATGATGGGACACAGTCGCCGGCGCAATCTCCGCTTTTCCAGTCATGGAATGGAGGTAACGCAGCTCTGTTTATTATATTAGATACATTTAAGTGTGTTTAAAGTGATGTTATGACGTTACTCTGTGCGTTCGCTCTGCGGCGCTGTGGCACTTGTTCACACTGCGTTACCGAGGGTAACGCAGATATGACGCAATTGACAGGCGACTCCCTCAGACGCTATGCTCACACGTCCCGGTTCATTGGTAAAAATAGCGATTTTCTCACAATTTACAAATAGTTGGAAACATTTGGGACATTGTAAGAACTCAACAGAACAAAATATATAACACTGGCCTGGTGGTTTTTGGATATTTAACTGCAAAAATCCTACATAGTGCACCTTTAAATGTATATGCCATTACATAAACAGTTTTTTACCCTTATTTTTTTGGACTTTCTTGTTTTAATCATATACATGTTATAAGAAATGAACTTCAAATCTTATTAAATCAAGTAAATAAATGAAAAAAAATGGAAACAAAACAAAAATACAAGTTTAATTTTTTTTTCTTTTTGTGGTGCAAAGATTTTTTTCAACCTTTTTAATTTTATATGTATATATAAATCCACAGCGAATGATACATTTCTTAATGCCTTGAACTATGTCCATGTAAAATCATATTCCTTGCTTTACATGGACACTTTGCACCACTTGTGTCAATAGACAATAATGGAATGTGAGAAGACACAGACATGATGCCTAAGCATGGGGTGAACTTTGACCTTTCATCTGACCCAGGCACCATGCTGAATGTAAAGCTTGTTTGGCTTGTTGACAGAACAGTATGCATGCACAGGGCAAAAGCAAATGCACTTGCCTGTTTAACTCCTTCTTGGCTTTGGTATGTGTGCTATGACGTGGGAGAGACACTTAGTAGTCTTGAGGCATTTATCATAACATCATAGACAAAGCATGTTCATTCTCTGTTTTCCACTAATATATACACACACACTGGATTGCAGAGTACTGACAGGCTACAAACCAACTTTGTTATAGTACACAAAGGCCCAGTGGCAAAACATGCATCATTCGCCAAGTCATACCCAATGTACATTCCCAGACATACAACACACACACACACACACACACACACACACACACACACACACACACACACACACACACACACACACACACACACACACACACACACACACACACACACAGAATGCTTATGTACATAGACTTGATTGTTCAATGAGCATACATGCAAACATGCAAATATATACAGTCCTTCACAAACTGTGAATGAACATTGTTTAACAAAATCACATAACTGGGACAAACACATCACCATGTCACAAGTAGTTGCCAGCCTGTCTACACATGAAAACAGGTGCAGACGTTCCCTGTGTCTGTTTAACAATGATGCCATTTGTCTTATGACCAAAATAAAGTTTTAAAAAATAAAAGATTTTACTGTCAGCTTACAGTCCTCTTTAAGAAGGGGGTTTCATGAAAGGGTGTACATGGTCTGCAACAGGTAGGTGGTAAGTGTCAGTGTAACATCCACATGGATGGCAGGACACAAGGTTTTCCAGCAGAACATTGCCCAAAGCATCACACTGCCTCCGCCAGCTTGCCTTCTTCCCATAGTGCATCCTGGTGCCATGTGTTCCCCAGGTAAGTGACGCACACGCACCGGCCATCCAGGTGATGTAAAAGAAAACATGATTCATCAGACCTGGTCACCTTCTTCCATTGCTCCGTGGTCCAGTTCTGATGCTCACATGCCCACCATTGGCACTTTTAGTGGTGGACAGGGGTCAGCATGGGTATCCTGACTGGTCTGTGGCTATGCAGCCCCATACGCAACAAACTGTGATGCACTGTGTATTCTGACACATTTCTATCATTAACTTGAGCAATTTGCGCTACAGTAGCTGCCTGATAGGTGTGTCCCAATAGGAAATTAAATTAACAATGTATACTGCTGTACAATTTACAAATTGACTACAACAGATGCTATTTGTTTGTATGACCAATGACAGGTAGAAAAAGTGAAAATTCTTTTTGCACTTTGGTTTAGTGATACAATTGTACTTTTCAGTTGTATTTTTTGGGTTGCAGCCCTCACTAAATGAATGCTTCAATAAGCCTCTGTTAGATGATATGAGCTAAAATGTGATGTGCACATCAGCATAACAAATCTGTGTAGTTTTTAACTTTCCACAAAGGAAATTAAATACTTTTTCTTTGTTTTGCTGACAGCCTATAATAATCTTATTGAGGTGTCAATCAAATTACTATTGTGTGTTTTTCCTCTGAGATTTGCACAGTCTTTTGTCAATACATCTCACTGGCTTTGCCTAGTGAACTGTTTTCTCTCTCTATCAGAGAAGGTCCAGTAATGAAACGGTCTGTTCTCTCACTAGTCTGTTAATTACTTCTCTATTTATTTAGCCGTTGTGCTGTGGTGATGGGAGGCCCTGGGGATTGTCTGACTCCCATGCTAAATAGCCTGCATTCCAATCCCTTGATGCCCAGGCTAATACCATCCTCACTTTCATCTCCACGGCCTGGCAAATTAGCACCCATCTTGCTCCCATAGTGAAAAATAAGGGTATAAATGGGACGCATTGCATCCCGGAGGATGGTTCTGACCACTGAGATATCTGTTATATGCTTATATACACTGTGACATGACAGTGTTCTGCTAGGTAAGTGTTTAGCCCCAAACAATGTGATCCTGTCTGTTTAAATGATTTATCTTTTAAACTTTAACTTTTATTCAACATGGATGCATTAAATTGATAAAAAATGACAGTAAAGACTTTTACATTGTTACAAAAAATATATTTCAAATAAATTCTGTTCTTTTGACGTTTCTATTCATCAAATAATCCTGAAAAAATGTATCACGTGTATAAATTATGAATGATCTTTTAAAATGAAAGATACGATTTTTTGGTCTTTTCTACACCACAGAAAAAAAAAAGAAAAGAAAAAAATTCTTAACCGGTATTTTCCTCGTTTCCAGTTTTTGTTGTTGTTTTTATATTTACTTAATTTAATAAGATTTGAAGTTAATTTCACATCCCAGGTTTATGCTTAAAACAAGAAAAAAGTTTATGTAAAAAACTTTTTTAAGCATAAATCTAACAAAATGTGGTGATGTGGATATATAATTTAATCCAATTCAATCTAATCTAATCTGATATAATCTAATATATATACATATACATATATATATATATATATATATATATATATATATATATATATATATATATATATATATATATATATATATATATATAGTCTCTAGTAAATTGATCTTTACTGTATATTTTGGGGTATTTTTAAAAATGTGCTGATTAAGATTTTTTTCACAGTGTGTGTAGTTTAGCATGCTAACCCATGCCGCCATTCACAGTCACTCAGTGTACAATCACAAAGGCAGCAGGAACACTAAGGTAAGGAGGCAGAACCATATGTGAATGCAGGGAAGTTCTTTTCTCCTGTCTTTGGATCTGTGTCTTTGCATTTGGGATAGTTGCTTCAAATGTTACACGGCACAAATCTGATCCCAGGTCAGCATTTCATCCTCAAACGGTTCCCTGTAGGAGGGCCTCTCATTCTGGCCTTTTGCTGTTGTGAGAGCAATAGCTGAAGTCTGTGTCCATCTGCATAAGAATGCTGCCCACATCACAGAGGAAGGAGGAGGGCTGCACAAATTGATGAAAACTTTTCCTGTTCCCCCAAGCCCTTTCATTCCTCACTCTCTCCTGTTTCTCAAAACTTGGCTGGGATGTTTCACACACTGAAAATGTGGCATTTGAACATGTAAAATTCATGCTTATAAAACAAGTTCAGTGAAGTAACAAGAAATACAGACGCAGACCTAGTCAAACTTGATTTTAAAGGCCATGATATCCACCATGTTTCCTCCAAGATAAACGTATCTCTGAGACAGTCCATGTTTAAATATTTAGTAATGCAATGGAATGCAGAAAAATACACACTTTATTTCCTCATGTCATTGCTTCGGGTTATTGAGTGTGTGTATTTGTTTTATCAGGGCAGAATGTCTGAAAATGTACATATAGTAAGGTTTAGGTTAAGAATGTGCACCAGGGCTTGTTGTCACACAAGGAAGATGCCATTAACTAACAAAAATGTTCAAAGAATATTTGCTAATGTATCCCAAACATTCAAAAAAAAAAAAAAAAAAATAGTATTGTGTTTATGTGCTAATGTTTTAAGAACGTTATTAAAGAATAGATACATTTGAATGAATGTCCTAACGTTTGTTCATAACTTTGAGAGAACATTGCCAGAACGTTAGCCACAGTTCTGAGAATGTTCCTTGTTAGTTGGGTATAAGGATTGCAAAGTGAATGTCCAATTGCATATGTGACCCTGGAGCACAAAACCATTCATATTTGTGGTAATAGCCAACAATACATTGTATGGGTCAATTTTTTTTTTCTTTTATGGCAAAAATCATTAGGATTTTAAGTAAATATCATGTTCCATGAAAATATTTAGAGAAATTTCTACCGTAAATATATACAAATTTATTATTAGTAGTAATGCATGGCTAAGGACTTCATTTGGACAACTTTAAAGGCAATTTCCTCAATACTTATCTTTTTTTGCACCTTCAGGTTCCATATTTTCAACTGGGCCAACTGTTTAAACAATTATAGCCTCCGGTTGGCCCCCCATAAACAAAGAGTCTGTATAATTCATAATGACTTTAAATTAAGAAAAACGTTGTGAATGGGAGATCCTCCTAAAGTCCATGTGTTCAAGTTTGTCTGCATCTGCGTGTGCGTGTGCGTGTGCGTGTGAGTGTGAGAGAGAGAGAGAGAGAGAGAGAGAGTGCAGGTTTCTCCTCCCATTGGCGACTTCGCACGATGGCAATGTTGAGCAGTGTAGGGTTGATCATGATCATGTGACAGACAGCTTTGGGAGAGAACGGCACTGAACGCAGAAACATCAGGCGCGACTAAAGGAGTTTCCACAGCGCGAGAGATAGAGCCTACAAGTGAACATTGCCCCTGCTTTAAAACCGTTATTCAAGTGCTCTGAAACACATCGACGGTCGGTAAAAGTCCCGGGGAGGAGAAGCTGTTTTCAACAGTCTGGATAAAGAAAGGTTTGGTGGCGACAAAACATACTCCGTAGAAGAGGAGAGACTCTCAAATCTCAGCGGGCATGCGGGAGTTTTTGGAGTTATTTGACTGCAAACATTCTATCAACAAATAAGAACTTTCGCGCAGATTCGTTTCGTTAATTGCGTCATCAGTTTTTTAAACTGATGATTGAGGGGTGATACAAAGTTGCAACTCTTCGTTTGAAAAGTAACAATTGAGTCAAAAGTTTGGAATAAAACAGAAAACATATAAAATCCCATATCTTGCGTTTTGTAGGGGACTGTCGTGTTTCCCTAAAGTTTAACGCATTTTTAAAGTTGTTTTTTTGGCCAATATTTTAAACATGGTTGGTGAAATGGAAACGAAGGAGAAGCCAAAGCCGACTCCTGATTATCTGATGCAGCTCATGAACGACAAGAAACTGATGAGCAGCCTGCCAAACTTCTGTGGCATTTTCAACCATCTCGAGCGACTTTTAGATGAAGGTGAGAATTCTATATATTTATCAAAAGAACGAACGAATGAATGTGTTTGGATCAGAACACCAAGATGTATCCTAGCTAAATATGTAAGTGTTGTCATTTTTCTGTTCCAGTCTTTTGTAAACAAGCTCTTAAGTGTGTTGTAAAAATGTATAATTTTTATTCATCTCCGTGATTCGAGTTTTTTTTTATTTGTTATCCGATTAAATTAGTAAGTAGCCTACACTTTGCAAGTAATTGTACTTTGCTACGTCAGTGGGTGGCGAGTTGTTGAGTGCGTATGAGTCTTTGAATCATTCACTCACTGATTCGTTGAAAGCATCGAGTCTTTCAGGGCTGAAACAAGCCTTATGATATTTAAATAAAATGTCCGTGCTTGCTAACATACTATTAGACTATGGTCATGACTTTTGTCATGCTATATTAGAGAGTCAAAAAGATCATTTTTACACATTTTTCTTTAAAGCCACAATATGTAATTTTTCGCAGCTAGAGGTCGCTTACTCAAAATAAAGGCGTAGCTTGATGACGCCTTGATTTTGCAGAGGTTTTAAGCCGCAGGCGACCACTTTTATTTATTTTTTGGTCATGCATATATAGGTTAAAGCTGTGCTGTTTTATCATATTATGTGCATCTGTGCATTCGCTCGGCGGCTATTATGAGACACTCCAGTAATTTAGATCTATATTAGGCATGGTAAAACATGGTACTCGCAGTAAATCAAGAAAACAAGTTTTAAACCGTAAGACTTACTGAGTTGAACTATATAGCTGATTCGTTTTCTGTCGATGAATGTATCCAAACAGTTGCTCACCTGTCTAATGAAACACATAATATATTAATGTGTCTTTGGTGTTTCCATGGAAATCAAGGGTAATGTTGGTATGGTCATTGATAGGCGATGCACGGACACAGTCCGTGTCCTGGTTAAAATGGCTTATTTCTCTGGATTTAAACATTCTTGGAATAATGTAAGTACACAAGTCAACAAAATATATAACATTGTTCTAGTGTTTTTTTGTTTTTTTTCAAAATCGTACATATTGTACACAAGATTAACTCAGTGCCGCCTCAAAACAACGACTTGTTCAGTGAAGGGGGGCGTGTTTGTTCAACTGATCCAACTAATGAAATGAATCTTCACAGCTCTTACTTTACAGCTATTGGCTTGTGGTTTAGTCAGTATTTGAAAGCAGTCTAAAGGAACGGATTTTAATGAACGAAAGATATGTCTCCATGGAAGCAAATTAAGGTTTATATATAAGGTTCATGAATGAAAGAACACATTGACTTATTACTACAGAAGTTTGTTCATTCTTTCAGACTGTAACAATGATGGTAATAATCTTGTTTTATTTCTAACAGGCTTCAGAAACATTTTAGATAGTATTTAGATAGATAACTTATTTTATATACCATAGCTGTATTTTTTTTAGTTTGCTCAAATTATTTAATTACATGACCTGGAAATGTCTCTAATCAAATCCAAACATACTGAGATATTTTGCAGCAACCTTATTACTTCTAGCATATTTGAATGCTGCAGACTGCATGTAACCAGCAGTTTTCCTCTAAGAATGCAGCGGAAGCTAAGGATGTGATAGCAGAACCACTTCTCTCTTTCTCCCTCTCATTCTAATCATATCATGCAGCCCATGGCTCTGGCTTATTTCATTCACAGTTTATTGCTGATAATCCAGTGTAATAATACAAAAGGTTATCACTGCAATACTTTCATAGGGAGTAGGGTGATCTGTTAGATTTATATTCAGACTATCTTACATTCCGTATTGGAGTGAATTCTGCTTCCGCTTCATTGGTACACTGAATCTCTCTGGAGTCATCATAGCTCACCCATAGCTTGTGGCAAATTGAAGTGTCTTAAATAAACTCAAGAGTTTTCAGTTCCTCTGTTTAGAGCTAATTTAGCCTTGTCTGTTCTCTTTAGTTGAGCAAATTGAAAACTGGTTGGAGCTCTTGAAATGATGATTGACAGAAAAATAGGTGGAATTACAAAGTTTAGCTTTCTTTGATCTAGCTTTCTTCTCACAATCACGTTTCTGAATCACCCACTGCTTTTTGTATAGCTTTATTCTCTATAGTCTCATATATTTTCCTTGTATGAGGATCCCAGTTCTCGAAGATTATTTTAAATATGTTAAAGAATAAAAAGCTTGGTATTTTGCTTGAGCACTTGTAGGCTATTTTTTCACACACTCGATTTATGATGCCAGAGAACTCTGTTGTTTGGTTTTGCAGGTTTCAAATGTGTTAATTTTTTACCTAAAATTCAAGGCATCATGACAGTTTCTAGTTGCTTTTATTGGTCTAGGTTTATCTCTGCATTATTTGTTATGTTTATAGCAATGGATTTGTAGTGTTCTAATGAACACAACCCATTACATATAATATTTGATATCCCATATTTGATATTCTGCACTGTGGTTTGTTATTGGTTCTGGGTTTTGTAAATCTCCAATGTTGGTTTTCCAAGCATTGCTCTTTTTCTTCTCACTTCTTTTGTGTTCCCTCTGAGGAGCAAGTATTCTGCTGGTATTCAGCTAATTGAATTATTTGAGTAATTATGCCATCATAGAAGGAAAATATATCTGGGAGAGGATCCAGAAGTAGTGTTGAACCTCTCTTTGAAAACACTGGCTTTTCCTTATCTGATTTTAGATATAAAAAGGGACTTCGGAGCCCCAGGGGGCCTGCTAGTGATTCAAAGATGAAATTGTTGCAAAATGTGCTTTTTTTTAATTGCAACTGTTCTGTTGCCTCTTATTGCGTAGGATACATAAAATTGGGTTTGCGATTACAACATTGCTTAAATGTTATTGTTGGAGGAACTAAATAGGGTACAAAATATGGCCAAAAATGTCTTTTAACAATTTTTCAATAAAAGGTTCAGCAAAAGAACGTTTCCTTCAGAAAATGGTCAACCTCAGGAGGTCAAATAAATATTATTTTATGAGAGGTAAAACCCCCAAGTTTTCTAAATGCAGTTTAAACCCACAGATTTCTATTTGTTGTGTGTTCTTTTTTTATATAAATAAAAGTTAAATACACCTTGAATTGAAATAGGCAAAATGTATAAAATAAACTACATGGCTCCCATAAACAAAAATATTTTTGATTGTGTTTTTGTGTAATATTTTAGGTAAAGTTTGCATCCCATTTGATAAAAAAGTGCCTTGAACGTTGTGATTTTCGGTGGGGTATTTTTTATGCTTGTAAGTCTGTCACTTAAATTAGTGGTAGTTCTAAATGTCTCCATAGCATCATGTATTTCCTAAACGGGTGAAAGTTGCTCCAGGCAAATGTGTTAAGAAAGTTTGAAATCTCTGGTGCCTCTTGACCTCTGATTGTCCTCACATAATGGTCTTCTCAGTTAAACTGTAAAGCTCTGGTCACCCATCCAAACATAGACTGGCACATGAGCAATGAAGAGACACCACTCTGACCTATATGCATCATATGACCGTGACAAGGGCACACAGAGAGTGGAGTGGAGCAAAGATCACATGATTGTTCATGAATCTGTCATCATTTCATGACTGTTAGATGTGCTGAATGTTCCACAGATGAAGATTGTGTGTGTGTTTGTGTGAGAGAGAGTGTATCAGGTATTAATGTGTGTTCCAGGAAAAATGTTGTCACACATAATTGTGTCCATGTATCTGTTATTTAACAAGTTCATAATTGTTCCATATATATATACATGCTCCCCTGAAATGCCTTTCTGTGAGTGAAGTTATATGACCTTTTCGACCGAATACATGTGACATCCATGGTCTTTGATTTTGACTGCATTAAGCTATTACCTCCTTAGCCAGATCCCATGACACAGACAGAGCGAGATGCAGAAAGTCCCAGGGGATCTGGTTTGGGGCGAGGGCACGCCGACTAGACAGCTTCCCTCAAATTCCTGGAAAGTGCAGTGAGGACAGATGTTGCAAAATTAACATACACTGAAGGATTCCTTCTGAAAGTCTTTCTGTTGGGAACAGGTGAATGAAACAGGCTTAAAACACTGTTCAACCCAATGAGAAGCTCCATCAGGAAGTCATATTATATTTAGTTTCAGAAAACGTTGCATTTAGGACATGTTTTATTAATAAAGCAATTATTACATTTACACATCTGTTTAAAAGTGTGGGCTCAGATTATTTAATACTTTTATTCAGCAAATATACAATAAATGGATCAAAATGGGTCAGAACTTTTTTTTTTTACATTGTTACGAAAAAATATATTTTGAACTTTCTATTAATCAAAGAATCTTGAATTTTTTAAAATAATTTTTTAATCAAAATATTAAGCAGTGCAACTCTTTTTTTAACATTGATGATAATAAGAAATGTTACGTAAGCACCAAATCAGCATATTAGAATGATTTCCGAAGTATCGTGACGGGTTGCTAAATGGGAATAAATGCAATATTTTAAAATATAAAACCATTATTTTAAATCGTAATGACATTTCACAATATTGCTGTTTTTAGTATTTTTGCATATAAGACACTTCATTTCTCTATGGCTATGTTCATGGCAAGAGCCAGGTTTAATTATTCCAAAATAAAACTAAATTATGTTTGATACTTTTTTTTTGGCTAAATTTGGAGTTACTTGGTGAAAAAACCTTTTCAAAAGTATCAACAAGTTCCTCAAAGGGGTAGAAGTTTTAAAGTCCAGCAAAATGTGGATAATGGAATCCGACAAGATGAACCCTTTGGGAAATTTTCTCTTAGTAAAAATGTATGTGTAAGTCTTGAGTGTTCTATCCAGCATTGCGTGTAAATGACTTGATCTCAGCGATTGTTAAAAGGGAATATATGTTTTGTCTCAACATTTGGTCATTTGTGGTTTAAGTAACTGATCTCTTTCAGACTGCATAATGTTGGTCTCGGATCAGCGAAAGGTGTAGAGCGTTTTGCTGGTTCTGTAGATAATGCTTCTTTGGCTGCACTGTCTGGAAACTTATTTTTGTATTTTGTAGTTTGTATTTTATCATATTTCTATTTTCCGAGACATGATTTTATCCATCAGGAATTTATTGGATAATAAACAGTGGTCACTTTGACAAGTGGTTTCACAATAAGAGGGTTTAGTAGCGAAGGGAAGTCGTTTCAGAGGTCAGCACAAGTTCTTATTTAGATTAAAGATGACAAAAACAAATGTTTTTCTATGGAATAACATTCATAATTGGCCTCAATTGATTTATTTCCCAGAGAAAAGCTAAATAAATATTCGTCCACTAAGGGATGTAACACATCTGGCTTTTGCTAGGGATTCCCACAATCTGAATCTCAAACAATATTGGGAAATATTTGTTTTAATGATTTAAATCTGGCTAGATCTGACTCCCTGACCTTCAGACAGTTTTTTTTTGCAATGGCCTTTCTGAATGAAACTCCTTTGTTTGGCAGTGGCAGGCCTGGAGCTATAAAGGTGACAGTCAAAATGTCGTTTTCAGGTCATATCTAAGCTTCTGTGTCAATCCTCATGCCTTGTGTGTTTGTGATGGTGCTTTTTCAGTTGTCTGTGTCTGTCTGTCTGTTTTTCTTTGTCTCCCTTTGGCCGTTTTCTTTGATAAGATAAATGTTGATTATCAAGCGTGTCTGTGATCTCATCAGTCTCCTGCTCTTTCCAGGCAGCTTTGCTTGCATCTGTAAATACTCAATACTTATCTCGCCCTTAACTGCCAATTTGCCCTGCAGTCGTCCTGACACCACCAGACAATTTCTCTGTCTCTCTCAGCTTAAACTTAATCAGCAATCATCCAAACGCAACAGCATGTTACCGCTGACCATCACAATCAGAGATATCAGCGCAAGCTGCACATTCAAATTTCCTGATTGCTAGGAAGAATCAAAATGACCTTGATGTACTTACCCTCATGTTGTTCCAAATCTGAGTACTGGTTTTCTTCTAGTCAAAAGAAACATTTGAAGAATCTTAATGTCCACCAATCATTAATACAATTCAGTCTATATGTTTTGAAGTCATTTTGATGAACAGATCAAATGTTTAGTCTATATATTCTCAGAAAATCCTGTACTCCGCTGTAGCTTTTGAGTGAAATATGGTGCCTTTCACTGCTTCACGTCAGGTTGGATGTCAATTACATCATCGGAGCTCGTTGGTTTTTATTACACATCACATGACCAAACATCTTTGACATCATATTTGATTTAAAGGTTTAGTTCACCCAAAAATGACAATTCTGTCATTAATTACTCAAACTGACGTCATTCCAAACCTGTAAGACTTTCGTAAAACTAATCCATATTAATCTGAAGAGACTCGATCGCTTTAGACGATGAACAGTTTGAACTTAGGCTTTTTTTCCTCATATAAGCATTGATCAGGGAACATAAACAGAAGCTCCACCGAACCTGCTTGACAAACGAGAACAAACTTAATCCGAAAGCTCAAACGTGTTGCGTGACACGCGAGAATAAACCTCATTGGTTCTCGCACGTCAAGCGAACATGCTTGAGCTTCCGTTTACCACGACTGATGTGAGCATCAAAGTTTCAGTTGCGTAGCTGTCTATGGAGGGACAGAAAGCTCTGAGATTTCATCAAAAAGATCTTCATTTGTACAACATTAGGGTGAGTAATTAATGACAATTTAAATTTTTGGGTGAACTATCTCTTTAAGAGCTATGGCAGAAGACTTGATTTTCAGTGAGAAATGACATCATTAATGACAGATCATTTTTATGCAAGGAGGAGATGTCAACACATCAGACATTCAAAATGCTGTTATTTAGAATCATTTATGTACATTGCATTTAAGTCATAAGATATTGGTTAAAATGACTGTAGTTGCAATAGATGTGCTTTCACCTCAGGTATTTGGCCTGAAGCTGAAAACAGCATTCAGTTTGAAGATATATTGTCAGAGCAAAGGGAAATATTGTTCTTTCATGTACACATTTGTTTTTACACTGTCACTAACAGACTGACAATTGCAGTAACTGGTGTCTGCTCTCTGTGTGAAAACGAAGGAGTCGTCCGTCGGACAGTTTCCTGGCAGTCGACTATTATCCAGATGGTTTCACGGTTTGCGGTCTACTCTTTCATCCCTCTTGCAACCTTTTTCTAGCTTTTATTTATTTATTTTTTTAGCTTTCTTTATCACGTTTCCTCTGTTCATCTCAGCGTCTCTCATCTCTCCCACACTGCCACAGATGGTCAACTCCACTGACTGTGTGTTAGAGACTGAAATAATCTGTTTCTGTTCCAAAGTCTTCAAACTCTCTGGTGCCTGACATGCACTTTACCGTGGAGTGGTACATAAATATTAATAATTAAATAAACTGATTTAATTTAAGACTCCTAAATCAGTGGGAACTTATAATCAGTCATTGCAATTTTTTAATTTATTTTTTATTTTAAGAATTACGGCACAAGTAAACAGTAAAACAGTGATACTGTGACTTTTTTGTCATTTTAATTAGGGATGCACAATATATTAACAAATAAATGAATGTACATACTGCAATAAGCATATTGCAATGGCTTACTATAACTGAATGATTTTAGGGTAAACGCACCTATTAAGCTCAAGTACCCATTAGGCACACCATCTTTGAGCTCAAATTATAAAAAGAAAAAATAATTTATCATCCTACTTGATGTCTTAACCAATTGATGTGTTTGTTACTATATACCTCCTGTAATTTCAAGATAATCAGACCATTGCACACTGAGATAGGTATCTGTTTGTTCACACTGTCTGGTGGCCATTTTAAAGCTGTCTGAAAACTTTCCCCAAATGAGGAGCCCCTTAAATGTGCTTTTTTTTTTATTTTATTTTTTTTAGATGTATATAAGTATAACTTCTTACTGCAAAATTAAGAGATTAATGTTTAGTCTTTTGCATATTATAACCTGGAACCTGGATGTGGGAAATAATTACAGTTAGATCCAAAAGATAGTTTTAGCAACAGCGCTGGTGTTCCTGGCTTGTACTTTTAAATACATTATATTATAAATGTACAGTTTATTGATGTCCTGTTATTTTACGCTGCTGTAGTTTTTAAAGACTTCTTATTATCGTAAGGTGAGCTTAAAGGGTGCACAGAAAATCACAGCATCAGTGTGACGTCAATAAGAACAAGTATAATTTCATTGATATTTTCAATAATCGATGTTCATAATAAAATATGTATGAACTTCATACATATTTATTTAGCAAAATTGTAATCCTTTTAAATGTAATTTAATAATATTTACAATTAAGCTCAGTGTGCTCCCTTTAAGCTCATCCACACTGGACGTCTATGTAAATACTTCATAAACAGACTTTAAATATTAACTGCTGGTTGTCACTTCAAGTTAATCTTTATAAAATGATTCTTTAAAAATATTAGTTAAAAAAACATGTTGTGAGCTTAATGGCAACGGGGGTGTGCTCAAAGGGTACTGACATGTACCCACAGTCAGGCTTTTTGCATTTAATGATGTACATCTTAATTGAAATGCTTTTGACATTTAATATAAAATAAAATATTATTGTGTGAGAGATTAATATTTTATTTTGTACTGAAAACATTACCTAGACTTTGGTGAGCTTAATAGGTACGTTCACCCTAATTCTTCAAAAAGTTAAGTTTTAGGTCGACGCAGACAGCAGAGATTAGACTGGACACATGACTGTTACATACGTGTCATATGCTTAAAGTCATTAGGCGCAATAAGCAAAGTATTCACGCGCACAGGAAGCCGCCTCTCGGACAGCACGTAATCCGATTTCAGCTCTCTTCTTCAGCTTATATGGCCTTGGGGAGTTTTCACATAAACACAGTCAGTTTTGTCTTAAGTGGAGTAAAGAGACACAAAGAAAGCACACACGTGACAACATATTGGATCCGTGTAGCTCTTAAAGTGACAGCAGCCTAATAAACCTGCTTCCGTCTGTGTTAATCTTAATGCGAAAATCACTCGCTGCTCTTGACTGAATAACTTTTTAAGCTTTAATAAGGATCAGTGTATATTTAATTCATGAAGAATAAGCATTTGATCATTCTGTAATAAATAAGGTTTCATTAGTTAAAGGTGCAGCGTTTAACATTTATGAGGATCTATTGACAGAAATACAAAATAATATACATAACTGTGTTTTCAGTTGTGTATAAAGACCTCACATAATGATGCCTTATGTTTTGATTACCTTAGAATGAGGCATTTCTATCTACATACCCCTTACAGTGAAGTTATTTTAAGCCGTCATGTTTCTACAGTAGCCCTAAATGGACAAACTGCTCTATAGCCCGCTAGCTACTCTCTGCTGTCTCAGATAACGACATCTTTGTCCTGTGTCGGACACCGTAGCTTCTCTATGTGCTTCGAAAGGGAGGGGTGAGCGGATGCTGCTAAAATGTAACCGTTAATGTGTCAACTAACATGAACTAACCATGAGAAAAACATTTGTTACTGTATTTATTAACGCTAGTTAATAAAAGTACAGCTGTTGATTGTTTGTTCATGTTACTTCACAGTGCATTAACTAATGTTAACAAATACAACTTTTGATAGTTAGTGTTAATATTAACATGTAACAAACATACTGTAGAAGTGCAGTTCATTATTAGTTCATGTTAACTAATGAAACCTTTTTGTAAAGCATTACTGATTATTCAATTTCTGTTAAACCTAATGTAGGCCTACCTGAAACTCTAAATCCCTTTGTTTACACTGATGTTAAAATTACACTTACTTTTATGTAATGCTAAAGTAAAAAAAACTGCTGTTCACTTTCAAAAGTTGTAGGGATGCTTTCTTATAACAAAAAGAGAGTGAAACATGTATGTTGGTTTTATCATTTTCAGTTTTTAAATAGTTTTTCACCTTTAAAGCATTATCGTATCGTATCGTATTGTTATCAATGTTAATGTGAAAATACTTGAGAAATAATATTTTTGTGGAAACTGGATGTGTAAAAAGCAAGTAATTGCGTACTTGGTTGATATTTCTGTTTTGAATTAACAACCTTCTATAAAGGGTTTATTCATGCTGTGTTTTTTTTCTTGTTATCTCCACTTCTGTTGCTTATATGAATTTGTGTGTGTGTATATGTGCGCACATCTTTTCAAACCTTATGTACTGGCACACACTGTGAAGCAATGTTTGGTTGAGTAACCGCTTTGTCTTTATCCAGCGTCCAGCATGGTCTGGAGACCGCCAGCTCTCGCGGGCAACAACACTTTTGTTCACTAAACGACCAAGGAATGTGTCTGACATCTCACATTAAATCACGCTTGTTTTTCTGCCAGCACATATCTCTGCATTCCAATTCTTAGGTTTAAAAAGTCAAAAGTTTCAGAAAGTCTAAAAAGACATCCAAATTTGCCTGTTTGAAATTACCATATAGGTGCAAACTTCCCATGGCTAACACTGAAAGCGTGAAAAATACTAAAGGTGTCAGAAGAAGTTTAAACCAGACACATGACAGTGTGTCATTACTAAATAACATTAACTGAATAGGTTATCTGTAACGCTGTGTGTTTAGAGTGCAGGTTCTGCTGGCATTATGGAGGTGATATTTATGACTCCGTGATGTAGTTGTTGCTCCCTCTCAGCCATACCAGACCAAGTATATCATACTGTAGTATTGGACTGTAGACTCAGATGACAGTAAACAAACACAAACTGTAATCAGAGTTGTCTTGCTCTCTCTCTCTGTCACACACACACACATGAAAATGATGGTCTGCAGCAGCAGTAGGAAGGACTATCTCACTGTCTGTGTATGTAGTGGTTTGCAGTGTTGACCACTCGCATGTAATGTTTGTTTTTAGTGCACTTGAAGCTTGTGCTAATAACAGCCAAACTGGGGGTGGAAAATTATATGTCTTATGTCACCTCAGCTGTTCAGCAGACAAAATATATATGGTTAAAACAGATAGTAGTATTTATTAGCATTTCTATTTATGTATTTGTTCTGTATTTTTATTTGAAATGGGATTGAGAAATCATCTTTCCCTTGAGCTTTTGATATATAAAAGGTCATGGTAATATAAGAATATCCTGTAAGTTTCAGAGCTGAAAACATCCTTGTTAGTCAAAGGAAAGCTTTTATTGACGCCAGGCCCAGCAAACGATCGATCTCAGATTATGCCACACTTTGACGTCATCGTGTGGTGAAACACCGCCTCAACATAAGATGAACAACGCCTGATTCTGTAGCCCCGCCCATGATTTGGCCTGCCGTCGGGCTATCTTGTGAAATAACATTCTTGATGTGTGTTGTTCACTCTCTTGACTTGATATTTGAAGGAAAAATGCACGTGTGTGTGTTAGTGCTTATATCCACCAATCGGGCAGGCCAAGTAATAAAAAATAACATTCCAATCAATCACGGGTGGATGAGAGATAAATCATTGTGTTTGTTTGATAAAGACGTTTTGCGAGCCCTGTGGGCGATTCATTCTGTTTGCCGTTTTCCCACATGCTTTCAAAACAATTCCCACATGTACTGACGAGGGAGCTGAACCTCATTAAATATGTAAATCTTATCCAATCCTAGCCTTGGGCATTTACTTCCAAGTCTTCTGTGTGGCACTCCCATAAAAACCGAGCGTGCAGGAGAGAGCCTCAAAACCAGGGTAGAAAATAGCCTATTACTTATTCATTTTTATGATTTTCAATGTAAAAACGACGCAAACGTCACAAGTTGACTTTAGTCAACAGTATAAAGAAATAAAAAAGCCAGTTCATGACACCTTTAAATATGAGGAATTACCATTTCAACCAAATACTGATTGTTTCCATGTAGATCCAAAATATTTCACATTGATATTTACTAATTGAACACAAATATTCAATATTGAAAATTTTTATTTGCACCTGTACAACCCAATATGTCAAAATAATTGTTCAAGATTAAATTTTATTGATATATTATTAATAATACTATATTGTCAAATTGTTAAAAAATGTTGTGCTGACGTTAACAAATAATTGAGTTTTGAATCGAATCTTTGAAATGGACAAAACTAATCCACAGAATTGAATCAGACTCGGCCCCTGTAAAGCCATGTGTTTTGCTCCTGCAATAAAATATCTAAAACATAATGACTGTTAAAGGGACTTCTTAAAGGGGTAGCTCTCCCAATTTTTTTTCTTCATAATTGACTCACCCTCATCTTGTTCCAAACCCTTTCGTTCATCTTTAGAACACAAGTGAAGATATTTTTTTTAATATTCTCACATCATTTTGTCCATCAATTGAAAGTCCCTGCAACCAAAGATTTAATGCATCAAAAAGTACATCCATATCTAAAGGAATTGTGCTTTTTAATACAATTCATCTGAAGAATCACTTTATATAATAAACAGATTGCATGTAGGCTTTTATTCCAATATAAACTTTGATCAGCAGCACTTATACATTGAGCACTGTATATGTGCCATTTTGGTTGAAGGGGGAGGAAATGATGGCACAATTTTCATTTTTGAGTGAACTATCCCTTTAACATAATGGGCAGATAAAAACATTAAAATTGCAATATCCACAATGTTGTCTTTTATTACTGGCAGCAGCATCATAGTGAATATTGTATTTATCGCCCAGCCCTTGTGACTCATGGGATAAGTCATACTTAGTCCAAAATGTCAAGACTGTTGGAATGTTAAGCCACAGAGTCACACAAAACCCAATATAAACTTCTGACTGACTGTTTAATCCCCTTTCAACACTCAATGTAAAGTTACCAATTATACCAATTTCTTGTGTAAGTCCCAGAATGTGTAAATTAATCGGCTTTGAGCAGTTTGAGCTGATGTTTGGATTTGTGCTTCATTGTTGGACCTTGTATGGCTGGTTTTATTTCGGTGGGTTTATTTCATCAGCTTTATTCTGAATGATAGCATATGAACAGATGAAACCAGTCCTAATGTGACAGCGCAGTCTGGATTCATTTAAAACATTGTAAATCAGAAAACGCTGCGATTCATGCAAGGGATGAGGCCACATGGTTAGATGGGGCCGTGCCAAGAGCATGTGTTGTATGTAATTGAGTGTAAATATGCTTACATACCTGCGTTCCCTAATGCAAGGCATATGAAAACAATCCTGTTCGTTCTTCAGGACGGGGTGGTGTTGTCGGTGGAGTTCAGAGAACCACATCCTGCTGAGTGCTGATGAGTTATTGCTTATGAGAGTTTGTTGAGGTTCGCTGCTTTACTCTGCGAGGATCCTATGGGAGCCCAACAAGCTACAGCTAGCTCAGATCAGGGTTATATTTAGGTCATTTTAAACTAGTAGGCCTGGGCCATGCTTTGATGTTGTAGTTTTGAACCATATTGTACAACAGTGTAAATCCATTCTAATATACTGCTGCTTCTTCCCAATATTCTCCAAAGAGCTTTAGTTAAATAATAATTATTGCTCCAGTCTTTTAAGCTGGTCTCTTTGGAATTCCTCGGTTTGGACCAGCGAGCATTCAAAAGGCTGGTGTCTGATTCACTCTTTGTGAATGCACATCATGGTGCGCTAGCTCCTCCATGGCTGGCTGGGCTCTCATGCCCTTTAGGAGTTGCCTTTATATTTAATAGTTGCAGAAGTCTTGATGAGTTCATGCAAGTCATTTTTAACAAAGTACTTTTCTTTGTTTTTAAAGATAAATGAGGCAACTTTTATGGAATAAGCCTCCATATAATTGAGTTCTTGTGTGTTTGTTTGACAGAAATTGGACGGGTACGGAAGGACATGTACAATGACACTATGAACGGCACAGATAAAAGGACTTCCGAGCTCCCGGATGCTGTGGGGCCCATTGCACAACTCCAAGAGAAACTCTATGTGCCTGTCAAAGAATTCCCAGACGTGAGTATTACTTCACTGCTATTGTAACTTAAATCAATGTTTTAGAAATCTTTAGTTAGTAGCTGCACTGTCAGGAAAAAAAGTAAAAAAAATTACCCTTAAAAAGTACACTTTTTATATGCTATCTTAGACTAAAGAGCGCATACCTTAAAGTAACACTCCACCGTTTTTAGAAATAGGGCTTATTCAACATCTTTCCTACATTTAGATATGTGGGCAAATGCATTTTAGTTTGGCAGGGTCGCCGCTAGCTTAGCATAGCATAATGAATGGAATCTTATGTTGCCAGCTAGCATGTCCTGAGTAAAAGTGATCCCAAAAAAAAAACCCACCTAGTTACTTCTTGTGGCCTGCTTATTCACAAAACATACAAATATCGATGCAGATTAAGACTAGGCAATTTCCTAGGCAGATATTGACTTGGGACTATATTATGGGGAAGCACAGCAGAACACTGCTACTTGGGCGCAGATATCACGCAACACATGAAATCCCACAACTTCCGTCAACATACATTTCATGTGTTGTGTGATATATCTGCGCCCAAATAGCAATTACAATAACAAGAAGTAATTAGGTGGGGTTTTTTTTTTTTTTTTTGGGGGATCACTTTTTTGGCAACATAGGATTCCATTCATTATGCTAAGCTAAGCTAGCGGCGACCCTGCCAAACTAAAACAATGCATGCGCTGAGACAAAAATGCATTTGCCCACATATCTAAATGTAGGAAGGAAATTGAATAAGCCCTATTTCTAAAAATGGTGCAGTGTTCCTTTAATGCTGGGTTCAGACTACACAATATCAGCCCAATTTTGGCACAATCCATTTGAAGTGAGTGATTTCATAAACGTCACATCTGTCACATCAAGCTCTTCCATGCTTAGCTTTCAAACATGGCGAAACAAAAGAGAGACGATGGTATTGGTGCTGCTAGGTGGAATCATGCAAGGAAGGAAAGGTTTGTAGAGATATGGCAACAATACTCCTGCCTTTATGATGTTTCTTTGAGGGATTACCAGGACGGAGTGAAAAAGATAAATGTTGGCAACGATAGCGAAGGCGCTTCAGCAGCCCAGTTAGTACACCACTTCAGTAGCCGTTGTTTGTTTGCGCTCTTGTTTCTAAAGTCAGTCGTTAGTTCCCGCTTCTTGATGACATCACGCACATCGTTAAAGATGGCTAGTGATGATTGTCCAGGATGCAACGTGTAGTCTGACATGCCCGCAATGAGACTAGATTTTAGAAGTCAAAATTGCATAATCTGACACAATGACTATCGTAACAGGCACATTTATTATCTGAACCTGGCATAAGATACTAATAGGTACAGTTAAAGGGTTCGTTCACCCAAAAATGAAAATTCTGTCATTAATGACTCACCCTAATGTCGTTCCAAACCCGTAAGACCTCCGTTCATCTCCGGAACACAGTTATTTGATATTTTAGATTTAGTCCGAGAGCCTTCTGTCCTTCCATTGAAAGTGTATGCACACTCTACAGTCCGTGTCCAGAAAGGTAAGAAGAAAAGTATGAAAAACATCATCAAAGTAGTCCATGTGACATCAGTGGGTTAGTTAGACTCTTTTGAAGCATCGACAATACATTTTGGTTCAAAAATAACAAAAACTATGACTTTATCCAGCATTGTATTCTCTTCCGCGTTTGTTTGAATCCGCATTCACGAGTTCCCAGTGACGCTGCTGACGTAAGACGCAAAGCGTGCGTCTCCCTCAAACTACATGGAAGCCAGATAATGCAGCAGCAGCGTCTTACGTCAGCAGCTGGATTCAAACAAACGCGGAAGAGAATACAATGCTGAATAAAGTCGTAGTTTTTGTTATTTTTGGACCAAAATGTATTGTCGATGCTTCAAAAGTGTATCTAACCCAATGATGTCACATGGACTACTTTGATGATGTTTTTCATACTTTTCTTCTTACCTTTCTGGACTGTAGAGTGTGCATACACTTTCAATGGAGGGACAGAAGGCTCTCGGACTAAATCTAAAATATCTTAAACTGTGTTCCGGAGATGAACGGAGGTCTTACGGGTCTGGAACGACATTAGGGTTAGTCATTAATGACAGAATTTTCATTTTCGGGTGAACTAACCCTTTAAGGTACTAGTATGCACAACTAATATACTAATAGGCATTGAGGCTACTGCACAGTAACAATCTGCTGTATCCCTTAAGGTTTTTTTCTGACAGTGTATCTTTTCTACAGAGTCAACACATTTATGCCAATGGTTTGTATTAAAGGCAGTAAGTATAAAGTAGAAAGCCAATTATGTGACACTAATAGCTCCTAGAATTGCAAAGATAATGTTTGGCCCTGTCCCAAATGCTGCCCAAATTCCTTTCTGTCTTCCAACTCGAAGACTGTTGGGTTATAGTTTAAATTAAGGGCAATGAAGCTGCTTTACAGAAGATTATTATTTTTAATAACATTATTACATGGTATTACTGGAAAAGTGATCTACCGAAACTACCATTTTTACCTCCTGAAATATGTTTATGAGGGATTAAAATGCACCTTTACCAGTGCATGCCATTAGTATTATATTAACACATGTTTTTGTAGATAACTCTAATGAAAGAAAATTGGTAATTTAAACAGATTTATTTCAAGTCTATTATCGCATGGGCTTTTTTTGCACTTTGATTGTCTTACCTTAGATGTCAACTCAGAGGAGCAGGAGAAGCCTGTGGCAGATTGATCCAATTAACTTCTCTACTAGGACAGCAATAATCAAAAGATAATAATTAGCATGGTAAATATTGCTTAATTGTGAGCCTAGGCATTGTTTGACTCACAGCCCGTGTTTCTTATTTGAGTGCATCGTGACTGTCAAATCCTTTATGCAGGGGACGCTTGTCTTCTCAGAAAACATAATTTATGCAGAAACGGTCATCAGGCCTGAGAGTGGATTATGCGAGGAGCCCAGTCTGAAACGTTTGTGTGTGAGCTTAACAAAGTGTTGGGATGTACGTTTTCAGTGGGCGATAATCTGGCTCGTTTGATCTTGACTGGGTTTAGGGTTGAGACTGAGTTTATAGAGACGTTAAGTAGATGGAGGAGTGTTTCTGGCTGTCAGCTCTCACGTTTCTGCCATTTTAAAGAGCTGATAAGAGTGATAGTAGGGTCAGGGTTAATCGAGTTTGAATGTGAGATGCGTAACTGGGGCTTCTCTCTTATCACTTGTTTAGTTATAATTAACCTCTGTGCATTGTCCTCTATATCAGGGGAAAACCCAGCCA
Source organism: Gobiocypris rarus (assembly GCA_023029165.1). Lineage (NCBI taxonomy): Eukaryota > Metazoa > Chordata > Actinopteri > Cypriniformes > Gobionidae > Gobiocypris > Gobiocypris rarus. The sequence continues at coordinate 26,703,233 of CM040920.1, forward strand.
ACTACTGACAGCACTTGAGCAGGTGTGCAAAATGAACTTGTTTGAAAAGTTGTGAAATTGGAACTCCTAAAATGCAATGCATCTCATTCTGATGCCGTTCTTGCGTCAAGTAAAAACAATTTGAAGAAAGAAAAGCTTTTGAATAGATTAGCCAGATGGATGACAACACACAGGAACATCCAATTTGATGTCTGGTGTCTAGTGTATTAAAATGTAATACATTTTGACAACCTGCTCAGAATTTCCCATTGTTGAGTGACTTATTGAGGTCACAAACTTCATAAAGCAACAAAGTCATTTGGAGCAGCACAGCACCAATAGGTCTTGTTCATGTACAATATTGACCAATTATTGTGATTATTCAGGCTCAACAATAGGGATTTTTCTGTTCTTTAATTGCCTAGTCTACATTTTCACTGGCCCCACTTCAAAATAAGGTACTTTTTGTTCTTAGTGAAATTAATTTATAGATATTAAAATTGCAATATAGCTGGAAATCTTACCATTTCAAATAATTTAAGTGAGCAAACTACATAAACACTTTTGCTAAAAAGTGATGGCATATACATTTTGTTATTTTCAAATATTTCTATTGACGCTTCTAAGAGTTTATCTAGAAATTCTTGCCATTTCAACATAACTTAGTCAACCAGCTAGAGTTACCTTTAATCGACTACATTCAATTACATTTTTGCCTGTTCCTTTTTTCCTCTTAACACTTTGTTGGTTGTTGTCTTTTTAAAGATCGGTTGGGGGCACAACAAATCTTATCTTATTTGCAGCATTCAATCATCAGGCTTTGCTCCCCTGTAATAGAACCAGAATTCCGATAATCCCGTGGGGAACTGTCAGGGTTACCACCGTCCCACAATCAGTGCCAAGTGCGGGTGAGAGACATGCAGGTCGCTGGCCTTTCTGTCCTCCGTCGCCTTTTGGAGAGAATGATCTAGAACATTATCCCTGCCTGCATAGTCTGTGTGAAAACAAATGTGGACTTTGATGAGGAGATGGGAGGGGTGGGGAATGATGATTAGTTTTCTATTCTGCATGCTCTCACTGTTTCTATGTAAAGACCGTCGCCTCAGTCTGTCATCCTCTTCCCACTCTTTTCACTCTAGCTGTCGACTGGTAATGAGGTTTTCCAATGCTTCATTGTTGTTCATTGAGAGCCACACACTTTAGATTTAACTAGTTAAAAAGCACATAAAAGACAAGTGTTTACTTTTTGTTAGCATTCTATGACTTTCTTTGTTTTCTTAAAGGAATAGTCCACCCAAAAATGAATTTTCTTTCATCGATTACTCATACCATCCCAGAAGTATATGACTTGCTTTCTTCAGAACATTTTTTTATATTCATATTTGCACCAAAAATATTAAGCAGCACAACTGTTTTCAACATTGATAATAATAAGAAATGTTTCTTGATCAGAATATCGTCATTTTCGATTGTTTCTGAAGGATCATGTGACAAAAACTGGGGTAATTATGCTGAAAATTCAGCTTTGCATCACAGGAATAAATTACATTTTAAAATATATTCAAATAGAAATAAGTTATTTTAAATGGTTAAAATATTTCACAATATTATTGTTTTACTGTTTTATTGATTGAATAAATACAGCCTTGTTGCACTTGGGAAATGAGAAACTGTCTCTAATCTTCTTGTGGGGGCGAGGTTTACGAAATGATCCACACTGGGAGGTTATGATCAGATTTATATTTACATGTGTGATCGGTAGAAATTAAACACCTTACACCTTTAATCAGCATAACCTGGTAATCAGAGGGGATTTTTTTTGGAAATTTTGCAGTAGAAGTCATTTCAGTCATTCAGTCTATGCCGTTACATAGACCAGCGGTGACTCACTGTTACATGGCTTACCAATTTGGGGTGCTTTTCCCGAAGCCAACTATGGTTGCAAGTTCAGTCGTTACCAGCACAATTCAACGGGACTTGAGACCATTGTTGGCTAACGATGCTTTTAGGGAATCACACCCCAGAATGAGAGGAAAGTAGCCAGAAACATCTTGGCTGACAAAACCTAAGTTCACGAAGTTAACAGTTACACAAAAATTGCCTAAAAACACCAAACAACAATAACACAAGGACACAGACAGTCAGTGCCATCTACACAGTAGTTTGATGAGCTCATCTCTAAATATACAGCACAGAGCGCCAACGACCTCCAGCAGCTGTGAACGGCCCGACAAGACATGAGCTTTAAAAGGAAGAGAATGCATTGTGACCCTGAGAGAGATGCAGCTGCCTGGCTTATCACTCAACCCTTGTGACAGATAAGGTTAAATGCTGAAAGACCGGCGCTACCTCTGGCCCACAAATGCCAAAAAGCACATTGTTCTGGCCTCGCCACTGTTAAAGAGACAGCGCAATATAAATCACGCCATGGGTCAAATCGCAGCTTTACTAATCATTCAGTTTGCTTGACTGGTGGGTTCCTTAACCATACGTCGAAAAAAACATAATTTATAATGTTTATGGTATTCGTTTGATTGCGGAAATGCGTGGTTTTATTTCAGAGTAAACACTTTTCACATTGGAATCTAAAGGAACTTAAAGGGATAATTAAAATTATCCAATAATTTACTCACCCTCAAGCAAACTGAAGTGTATATGACATTCTTCTTTTAGACAAATACAATTATTTAAAAAAATGTCCTGGCTAATCCAAGCATTATAATTTGAAGCCCAAAAAAGCGCATCCATCTATTATAAAAGTACTCCACATGGCACCAGGGGTTAATAAAGGCATTCTGAAGTGAAGCAATGGGTTTGTGTAAGAAAAATATACATATTTAAAACTTTTATAAAGTAAAATATCTAGCTTCCAGTGGACCACCTTCCGTATTTAACTTACGAAGAAAGTGTAACTCCTCTCACAGTTCAAAATGCTTAAGCTACGTCCGATGTCATTGTTGCGCCAATTATGCTTTTTCTTCCTTAAGTTGAACTTCACTTCAGAAGGCCTTTATAAACCCCTGGAGCCACGTGGATGACTTTTATAATGGATGGATTTACTTTTTTGAGCTTCAAATTTTAGGCTGCCATTCACTGCCATTATAAAGCTTGGATTAGCCAGGACATTTTTAAATATAACTCTGATTGTATTCGACAGAAAGAAGAAAGTCATAGCTAGGATAGCTTGAGAGGGTGAGTAAATCATGGGCTATTTTTCATTTTTGGGTGAACAATTCCTTTAATATTTACTTGGTTTTTAAAAAAAGTATTTCAGTGTAAGAATACAAAGTATACTTGTTGATAGTCCCACTTTATCAGGTTTGTGTTATATGACTTTTAAAGCAGAAATCTTATAAAAACATGCATTTGCATTGGACTAAAAAAAGCCCTTTTGTGTGCCCTATCCTGTACCTATTCCAAATCATACCGGCTGTTAAATATGGAAGGTATTTGTGTTTACATGACTCTTTGACCCCTTTGTTGGGTTACATTTTTTCCATGTGACTTGTGTCAGTGCAGGAATAGGGTGGAGCGTGGTTAAGGCTTCCCTGTGGCAAATGGTACATTCCAAAAAAACGCATTTGGTCTCTAGATGTTCCCCTTTCAATAAAAGGGGATTAGACATTCCACACATTCTGCCAGGGTTTACAGAGTCCCTTTGATTGAATTATACAATTATGTTACCATGCTGCAGTTTACGCCGAGCTCTGCCAAAGCTTCCATATGGGAGAACCATTAGCAGAGGGGATGATGGTCTGTGTTTTGTAACCTTGAGGATATGACTGTGGCTGCCTCTGCCTCTCTAGGCTTGCTGTTTTTAAAGGTCTTTTTTAAACTAAGTTAAATAGTTATATAATGATTAAAATATCAGAACTATGCACATATAAAATGGTTGCATGTGCACAGTGATCGAGACAACACAAATGATTTCAGATCCGCTTCAGATTTTCAGCACTTGGATGCTCATACCAGATGTGTAAAATGCAGATGTTTTCCACTGAAAGAACTCTCGTTTTCTCTACCTTTTGATGTCTCTTCACAGTTCAATTTTGTGGGAAGAATCCTGGGGCCCCGGGGCCTGACGGCCAAACAACTGGAGGCCGAGACGGGCTGCAAGATCATGGTGCGAGGGAAAGGCTCCATGAGAGACAAGAAGAAGGTGAGATCTTTTTATTTCCTTTTTTCTTCTGCATGTTACCATTTTTTTTACTACTTTTATTTTTTACTGTTATTTCTTTCTTTCTTTCTTTCTTGAGCCGTGTTTTATAGTGATGAAGACCATATACTATCTTTGCGACAGCGCATAACTAATAGATACCAAATGGGAGGAGACAAAATCCAGGCAATTCCATTTTAATGGAATTCCTGACGGAGTCTGCATGGCCTTCCCAACTGCAGAACTGAGGCAGACGATCTGCCTGCCTCCAAGGCTGCCTGACACAGAGGAAAAATGACTCACATTAAAATGAAAATGAGTGCTATTAGAGAAGGGAGGATGCTAGTTTTTCAAGCTCAAAGAATACGGTTTCACTTCCTTGCAATGTCTCATCCTACACCATTTAGTCAAAGTTTTTTGGTTAGAGTAAATTTGGGCATGTTGCAAATATCCAGTACTTTAAACTAGCGAATTCAAGAAAAGAACAAATGAACAAGAATAGAACAAATAATGCTACAAAAGGTTGTTATGCTTTAATAGCATTGCATTTGTGCTTTTCAAAGATATTTTATGTCATCCTGTTTGATTTCACGTGATATACAGACACTAGTAACTACCGTTTTGAGTTCAGGCCTGTTTCCCAAGCCTGTAGTATTGATGAACAAATGTCTCCTTTTTGCATAGTAGAAATCACTTGTTTTATCACATTTTTTAGGATACACCATCTGTGTTTATTCCTCACAGTGCAACTTCTACTTCATACACAGGCGTGCACATAAAACATTAAGAGCATGCACGGTAAATTATTGGGTTAGAGGCATCGCTGAGATTCAGATTTATGGGGAATTAATGGAACACAATGAGCTGAGATGCCTTAGGCAAAGCGCCATTCTCTCACTGCATTGCACAATCTGTCTATCACACCAGAGATGCTCATAAAGAGCTGTTTCGTTCTGTAGGTCAAGACGGAAAAACAGACTGGTGGCTCAGCATTCTTTGCCAGACTAGTCGCTGCACATCTAGGAAGCTCAGAACAGACTATTGAAATCGAAAGTTTAAACCTCAGCTGTTTCCTCAAGTTTGACAATTGTTCTCTGACAGCAGCCACCAGGGTTGTGCAAAAGACTGTTGTTATAATAGCATGTCAAAATTAAATCTGTGAAGTGTTTTTGAATATTGTGCTAAAAATGAAGGTTAGGGCCCCTGTTCTGCAGACTTGTTTTCTGTAACACTGAAACTATTCTGACAGCAGAGCGAAACTTGCGCATGAATCCTGTGAAAAATTATGGCAATCAAGGAAGCGAGAAAAATAGGAAAAGTTACAGCCAGGGGCAAACAAGTCAGGCGTCAAATGGAGATGCCATCTGCATCTATTCTCTTTCTCTCAATTAGATTTACTGTCACATTTTCTGGAATAAACACAAAAAGGTAAGGTTTTTTGGCAGTGAAAGGTGTTCGTAATTAAAGCGTGAATTTATCCAAACATTAAAATTATGTTGTTTATTTACTCACCTTCATGTCATTCCAAACTTGTATGACTTTCTTTTTTTCTTTGGAACACAAAAAGTTATCCTGGTTGTTCTTTTCTTCTTCAATGAAACTGGTCTCAAAAACGAACTAAATTTAAAGAGCACCTATCATGGCATTTTGAAATGTACCTTTCATGTAGTGTGTAACATAGATCTAAGTGAACAAAAACATCCTGCAACGATTGAAATATGACAAATATTGTCTTTCAAAAGTAAGAGTTGACTCTGAGTCATTTTTATGAATCGTTAGAAGACCGAAGCTTTTTCTCTGACTAGATGACGTCAACTTGTCAAGTTATTTGAATACGATACGCCCACTTATTGCGCACGCCAGTGAAAACTAGAAAACATCATGGCGACGAGACACTGTGTTCTCAAGTGCGACTCAAAAGCAAACTTTTTTCATCTGAGCATTTGAAAACTAAGTGGCTACAATTCATAAATACAACTGTACCACAGGAGTATAGTCCGAGCCTTGTGCTTTGTTCACGCCATTTTGAAGACGGTTGCTTTACCAACTTAAATGCAATTAAACTTGGATTCTCGAGCCGGCTGATATTGAAGGAAGGTTCAGTTCCAAGTGTATTTGCATCAGCTTCCTCCTCCGTATCACAAACTGTAAGTGTTATTAATAATTGTTGCTTTTATGTTTTATGTAGCATGCTTAATAATTGTTTGGTTTGTTGTGTAAGCACCGTTTAGCTTCTAGGTCTTCAATGACAATTGTATTGAGATATGTGAATTGTTTGTTGTTGTTTTCTGAGTTTTCTTTAAGAATAGAGTCATACCTCGTAGTAACGTAACGTTACAGCATTTTTATTTATTTTTTGGTGAAAACTTTATGTTTATGCATCGAGTTAACGCTCCATTGGCCTGAAGTGACAACTAACGTTACATTGATGCTTACAATTGAGAAATATCCTGCTCCAGTCGTGGTGTTTGCGATTGAGTTTGTTGATCATTCGCATCTCGGTTTAACAAGTCTTTTTTGTCATTGTATGCATGCAAAACTGTTGTTGGGGACTATATTTGGAACAATATTTGGAACATTTTAAATGCCATAATAGGTGCTCTTTAAATAATTTAAGTAGCGCTATCTTTCAAGCCATTTGATTATCTTAATGTGAGGAACATTTTGTGGTTTCACTTAATAGAAAAGAGCAACTTAAGGGATATTTCAACTAAAAAAAATAAAATCGCCCTTGTGTCGTTCCAAACCAGTTAGACCTTTGTTTATCTTTGAAACACAAATGAAGATATTTTTGATGAAAAGAGCTTTCTGATCCCACATAGGCTGTTATTACCAATTGTAAGGCCTAGAAAGCTAGTAAAGGCATTGTTAAAATGGTCCATGTGACTACAGTGCTTTAACCTAAATGTTATGGAGTGATGAGAATACTTTTTTTACACCCCCCGACCCCCCCAAATAACGACCCGGAAGCGATGCAATGTGTTCACAACGTGAACCGCATCAGAGACTGATACAAAAGAGAAAAAATTGTTGAATAAAGTTGTTCTTTTTGTTTTTGCACGCAAAAAATAATTCCTGTAGCTTCATAACATTAAGGTTGAACCACTGGAGTCACTTGGACTATTTTAACAATGTCTTTACTACCTTTCTGGGCTTTGAAAGTGGTAATAACGTTACTGCCTATGAATGATTCAGAAACCCAGTTTTGGAATGACTTGAGGGTGAGTAATTAATGACAGAATTTTCATTTTTGGATGAACTATCCCTTTAATAACTCTTCCATATTCCACAGAAGAAAAGGTCATACTGATTCTGAAACCCGTGAGGGTGAGTAAATGATGACAGATTTATTTTTTGTGTCAATTATTCGTTTCACACTGCAAAGTTTATAATATCACATGACGGAATAGCCTGTTAAGGCTGCACACTGTAATTCATATCATGCAAAAAGATTCTATGTCTGAGGGAAGTGTGTACGAATGAAAATAGACCAAATACACCATTAGGTGCTCAATCCTTCAAAGAAAGCTTATAAATCGTGTTGCTGTGAATTTTCTGTAATTTATAGCTTGTGTTGGATTGGCCTTTTACGTTCACTGCTGATCTATAGCTGTTATTAACTTATTCAGACTTTGCTGTGTTGTGCACAAAACTGCATACACACCAAAAGTAGGCCAGAAGAAGACCTCTATGCATTGTGCTGCTTCTTATTTTATTTTATTTTTTCAGAATCAAAATCACAGTTATTATTAGCACATAACCAGCTGTGCGCAAGATTGCAGCCTTATCGGATGTACATATTTGATCATCTAATTACTCTTTATTTTGAGGAGGTGGCAGCCACTTATTAGCAAATACAACACCACCAACTGTGATCTGAGACTGGCGTGTCCCGGTCAAGGATGAGGCCGGGCCGTCTATGTCTTTGTTTCTCTCATTCAAACTTTACCCTTGAGGCCATGCCGATGTCTGTGATTGCTTGAAGTGGGAACCTCAGAAGTCGGCGAATGAGTTCACAGTAATTGATTGTTCTGTTGGCCTGAGCTCTGTATCGTAAACATAAGCCCCGCTGTGATGAAAAACCCAGCTGGAGACGATGCATTCAATAAGGCTCAATGCTTGGGACAGAACGCCCCGTTTCTATGACAACAGGAGTGTCACTGCTGTTGGCGGTCTGAACCCTGAGATAAGCCGACAGTAACTTGTCTCTAAGCTAACTGTTGCTAATTGTCTATTGATGTTTTAGGGTTATGTCCATGTGCAGCTGTACAGTTGGAATAAGAGTCTGGAAAAGTTTCCATAGAAACTGGGGCGCCGCGTAGTCACAGGAAGTGGTCTGTGCGCTCATAGACAATTGATCCAAGGTCTTAAAAATGTCCCTGGAAAATACTTTCGAAAAAATGTCTTGTTGGAAATGTGGCCTGGCCGGTTGTGCACGTGCTTCGACACGTCTTCCAGTGTCGCTTATGCGGGCAACCTAAGTCTTTGCCAATCCAATCCCACCCCACCCCTTTCTCGCTGTCCTTTCCTGTCTCTTCTCTGACTGTCCAAAGCATTTTTGTTATTTTTAAATCATAATTCATTAGTTTGAAACCACTTGTCTGTCTGTCTATTTGTCGTTTTGTTCTGTCTCTGTCTGTCGGTGTGCTCTGTCTTTCTGTCATTTTGTTCTGCCTGTCTTTCAGTTGTTTTTTCTGTCTTTCATTTTGTTCTCTGTCTGTTGTTTTTTCTGTCTGTTGTTTTGGTCTGTCTTTGCTTTGTTCTCTTTCTGTCTGTTGTTTTGTTCAGTCTGTCTGTCTTACTATCTGTGGTTTTGTTCTCTCTGTCTGGTTTTGTTCTGTCTGGCATTTTTTCTGTCTCTGTCGTTTTGTTCTGTCTTTCGTTTTATTCTCTGTCTGTCATTTTGCTCTGTCTTTGCTTTGTTCTCTTTCTGTCTGTCATTTTGTTCTGTCTTTCTGTCTGTCTTACTATCTGTGGTTTTGTTCTCTCTGTCTGGTTTTCTGTCTGTCTGTCTGTCTCATTTTTTCTGTCTCTGTCGTTATGTTCTGTCTTTTGTTTTGTTCTCTGTCTGTCTGTCTTACTGTCTGTTGTTTTGTTCTGTCTGTTGTTTAATTCTGTCTGTCGTTTTTTTCTGTCTCTGTTGTTTTGTTCTCTGTCTGTCGTTTAGTTCTGTCTGTCGTTTAGCTCGGTCTCTGTTGTTTAGTTCTGTCTGTTGTTTTTTTCTGTCTCTGTTATTTTGTACTGTCTGTCGGTCATTTTGCTCCGTCTGTCGTTTTGTTCTGTCGGTCATTTTGTTCTGTCTGTCGTTTTTTTGTTCTTACTGTTGTTTTGGTCTGTCTGCTTGACTTTCTGTTGTTTTGCTCTGTCTGTCATTTTGTTCTGTCTTGTCTGTCGTTTTTTGTTCTTTCTTTCGTTTTGGTCTGTCTGTTGTTTGGGTCTGTCTGCCTGTCTTTCTGTCTGTTGTTTTTCTCTGTCTGTCTGAAAATTAGTTACACAATTAAATTTTTAATTTTTGTTTGACACGTCAATTCAAATTCAGGAATTGATTTGAAATTCTTAATTCAGTTTTGAATAGTGTACACAGCCCTGGTTCTCAAACAATTCTTCTGTTTTCTTTTGAACAGGAAGAGCAAAACAGAGGAAAGCCCAACTGGGAACACCTGAATGAAGACCTGCATGTCCTCATCACTGTGGAAGACTCTCAGAACCGTGCTGAGATCAAACTCAAGAGAGCCGTTGAGGAGGTCAAGAAACTGCTTGTCCCTGCGGTGAGTGAATTTTTTTTTTGGATCTCCTCCTGACCTTGTGTGTATTTATTGAGAAAAAAATCCGTAGAGTGGCAAAATCACATTGATTCACCTCAACAAACAACTGGAAATGCTGCTCGGGAACTGATAAATATATTTACTCTGAGGAGAACACGCTTAATCAAAAGAGCTGCGCTCAGCAGGTCTTGTGTTTCCCTGCTAGTTGCTCTGCAACCTCAGACAGGTAAAAGTAAGCAGGGAGCAGAAACAGAGGAGTCAATTTCCTCCATGAGAATGCGTTTAGAGCCAATGAGCATGCATGACTCCAGATGTGCAAAGGTGAGCACCGTGGGCAGTTTTTAATAGGCTTAATTACCTTTGCTTATAAATTAATGAGGAGCTCAGGACTGAAGGGTCAAGACTCAAAAGATCCCCACAGGGGACCAACGGAAGTCTCAGCATTGCTCTGGGATGCAGAGCTGAATGCCAATTAACCTTTGGGTCTAAAGGAAGTGACAGCAGGTTAGGAGGAAGTGCCATTAGAAGCCTAGTGAGATTTGAGAGAAATTTTATTTTTTTGTAGTGTTTTTCACCACGTTTTATTTTTGTATTTCATCTAATCAGTTATCTAATCTAAGCTGTACACATTGAAATGTCAAGAAGAACAATTTACGTTTTCAAGGTTTTTAGGATTTTAATCTAAGTTCGGGCCAAAGTCCGAGCTTGAAGCCCTTCCAAATACTCATTTAAATTTACTCTATAAATTATATGTAAGTGTGAACTAGTGAAATCGGTTATGTGTTGTTATTGTTAAAAATAAAACACATTAAATAAAGCTTAAATTAAATCTAAATATTAAAAACTGTTGCTTTGACAATGAACTTAAGTTGAAGTATTAAAATCGGCTAAAACTAAAAGTTAGTTGCTAACGTTTAAATGAAAACAGAAAAACACATTCAAAATAATACACAAATTAAATAATTCTAATAGTATTTAATAAATTGTAATAAATACTGTAATAGTAGATAAATAATAATAAAATAATACTGTTGCAAATGCAGTTTTGTTAACTTTAATGTGAAATACAAAAAATAAATTTCTTGAGTGTGTGGTATTTCTTGTTGTGAACAGCAGCTATTTAATGTAGAAAGCTGAATAGAATTAGTGGAGAATGGAATTCAGGAATTTCATGTAATTGTGGATTGTAATCCCTTCTCTGCTGTCAAAGAGAGAGGGCTTCTGGACTCCCCGTGGTGCTACCATGGTAACCCTCTTGGGGATGCACTGATCCTTGATTGACAGTTGTGCCCTTTCTCTGCAATGGAATCCTGAATGGGGAATAAGCTCTTTATAAAGTTTAGCACTGTTTACTCCAGGAAGCTCTCGTCTCGAAGACAAACACAAACGCAGTGGGTTTACCTTTATCAAACCGTCCAGGGGAAGTGTTCAGCTTTTTTCTTTTTTTTTCATTGCCTACTCTTTCAAAGCTGTGAGAAATTTGTAGAAGTTGCTTTTTGTAATGAAATAGTGTCCAAAGATCATGTTTTGATATTTGTTTTGTATTGAATTTGATCTGTTTTAGGCAAGTCAGTATCATGCAGTGTTAAGCCAATGACACTTTCTTCACCATTTTCATATTTTAAAAACGTTGAACGTTTCGCTGCCAGACTGCCAGTGTAGAAAAAAGTTCTTGTAGCGTTAGTTTTCCAGCTCAAGGCACAAAACATTTGGAAGACATCTCTTCCCCTCAGAGACTAGAATCTGTAGTCTTTCCGTCTCACTTGGGAGAATGATGCATCTCTCCAATTATATATGATATAAAAGAATCCCCATAGCAACAAATCACACTCTAAGCAAATTCATCCCATTCGTTTCTTTCCTGGATTGAATGGTGACTAAACTAAAGCTCTGGCATCCAGCATATATTTTTTTCAGTGTATTTCTTTAATCTAATCTTGAAAGGTTGTATTAACAGTTCGTGCTAGTATTGTTTATTTACTATGTAGCAATCGTAACGTTAACCAAAAATTCCACTTTTATTTTACTTTGAAATGTGGATCCCATCGCCAAAGTAGTTGAAAACAGTGGATTTATAGTGCATAGAGTTTTTTTTAATAAAATGTTTGAGCATGAGTTGTGCTCTTGCACTATTTTCTATTAAGTGAATTTCACTAGAATAATTCAGATTTAATGCAGTTTGTTGAATTCCTTAATCAATAGTTTAAAATGATTATAAATGTATTTTCACTAACACACAGTCTGACTAGTGGTTGATATTCACTAGCTTCGGTCATTTGGCTGGCAGATCTCAGCAAAGCAAGCAGAGAGAAGAGTGGCACACACACACACACATACTCACACTGATCCCACTTTGAAAAGCCCGGCTTTCCTTTCGTTTCTCTGCTTGCTGACATAGTTCATATTATTCTGTGGACTGTCTGCCATGCCCCTCCCTGACTTGCTCTGAACTCAGACTTCTCTGTCTGGGAGCCTGACGAACATCCAGACTTAGTTGCTCATCTTTTCTCTTATTTCGGCTTGAATTTTTATATGTTGCTGTCAATAGATTTATGGCTGTTTTACATGTCATGCACAAGTGTTGTTTCTCAACCTTTTTGATTCCAAAGCCTTCCGTTGTCCACAATATTCAAAGGCCTCATGACTTTTCCAGGTGTTAATGATATTATAAAAAGAAAAATTATATTTTATTTACATATTTTCTGTACATTGTTAAAAATGTATTATATTTAAATTATATAAATATAATATTAATTTACATGACTTTTCCATGTCTAGAAACACATTTTTAAACTTAGGCTACCCCATAAATCCAAGGCTTTTCAAGACTGTGACAATGCTGGTTCTTCAAAGAAAAAAAAAAGAAAAAAAGTTGTTAAAAGAAGGGGTAAGAATATCTGGATTTTGTAGTTTGTGATTTATTTAAATGCTCATTTTAAATAATTTTAAGTCATGTTGTGGCCCCTAAGCCATTTGGAAGTTTGCTGAGGCCCCGTGGTTGAGAACTACTGGTTTATGTGGACCACTTCATCAGTAATCAACAAAAAAGTTTCCACTTCAGGGGAAGTGAACTGTGCAGTGGGGGAAACGGCTTCCACATGAGCCGACTTAAAATGGGAATGCAGAGAGGCGTTGATCATGGCATTCGCTGCTGAGAGTAATGCTATCTGTTTTTTTAACCTCCTGCTCTTCGGGGTTGGCTTGTTTTAACAGTGGCAGAGTAAATCATCTGCTAGCTGTTAGCAAGTGTGAAACATTAGGCCACTCCACTGCCCACTTCTGAAATATGCTAGCAGACTAAAAGTGTAGTCATGTAGAATCCAGCTTTTTAAGTAAGCTAAACAATGCTAAATTATTCCTAACAACTTCCCCCCCCCCTGTGTATGTACAGGCTGAAGGTGAAGACAGCTTGAAAAAAATGCAGCTAATGGAGCTGGCCATACTCAACGGCACATACAGAGACGCCAATATCAAGTCACGTAAGAATGACATCATCGAATATAAACCTGTGTTTATCTGTCCAGATTCTCTTCCCATCAAATATTCCTCCCTCTATATTAAACTCATTTCTTTTCAAAGTTTTACTTTTTTACATTTACAACTTTCCTCTGTTGGGCTTTAAGTTGACAGTGCTTGCTAGATATTGGAGCACTATATTGATATTCCTCATACATTCTGATAAGGGGTTTGTTATGAATCTTTTCTGCAGTTAATTCAACCCGAGCCACCTATAGCGTATATCTTACACCCTTTTTGTAGATAATTTCAGTTTTAGATATGCTGTCTATTTTGGTTTTTTTTTAACTTTTCTGAACTATTAAAAAGAAAGCTTCGGTCCTGGACTGTCCTGCAGAGTTTATCTCAAACCCTAGCTGTGTCCCAATTCAGAGGCTTCATCCTTCAGAGGGACACAGCTCTTCAGGAATGCTAGAATACAGGGTTGGAGCTAAACTCTGCCAGACAGATGCCCATCCCTAATATTTTTTTACGCAGGCACTGTCTGTGTGGATGAATTAATACATAAACTTCTTGTTTGTGCGAAAATATTTGCATAGGCAGCTGATGTATTTTTTGAAATGTAAGGCAATGTAGATTGAATAGCCCCTAAATTTCTTTTCCCCTCACATCTTTGTGTATTTGCTCTTGTGCATCTTGTTCTGTTTAGCAGCCTTAGCCTTCTCCCTGGCCGCCACAGCTCAAGCTCCCCGCATTATCACCGGCCCCTCCCCGGTGATGCCCACAGGGGCACTGCGTGCCCCTGCACCTAACGCACCCACCCTCATGCCCCTCATCCGACAGATCCAGACCTCTGCCATCATGCCCACGGGCACGCCCCACCACCTCGTACAACAGAGCCCTGAGTCAGGCATCATCTATGCACCCTACGATTACCCCTACACCCTAGCCCCTGCCACCTCCATTCTTGAATATCCTATTGACTCAAGTGGTGTTTTAGGTAAGAGATTTGATTATTTGTTTTGGCTTTAAAGGCATTTTGTACAGATTATGATTTTGAGTTACGACTGGGCAGTATGATATACCCAAAATGTATGGTATTTGTCAACATGTAGAGATTTTGCTCTACTGTGTTCATCTGTCTGTAGCCATTTATATTCATAATTTAATAATAATAATAATATTAAGGTAACTCTTTATATAATACTTATACAGTAATAAAGTATTTACAAATCATTTGCCAAATATTAGTTTATAGTTAATAGTTTAAAAACATTAATAGATTATTTAAGTTAGATAATGCTTTATTAACTGTAAATAGTTATCAGTTTAGATTAGGTCACTTAATGAAAATATCAATACATTATTTAATTCAACCTTTATTGAACGTTAATTACATTAGTATTAAGATTTTTAAAAAATATTTACAAATGCATTACGCCTATATCCAAAGCTAAAAATAATAATAATAAATAACATAATGCTGTCAATATGAAATGCATACAAATACTCATTAGGTCACGTTGTTAAAATACATCAGTTAGGATTAAGAGAGAGGATCATTATTTCTATGGAAAATCCTCATAAAACATGGAAACCCAACGTGTGTGTATGTAATTAATGTGCAAATCCAAGACTGGATTAAAACACTTAATTAATGACATTTTTCATGACCTAATCTAAAGTGAAAACTATTTACGGTTTACAAATTGTTAACAAAGTATTATCAAACTATTTACATACGAGCTAATTAAACATTTAATTAAAACTGTATTAATTGCAAATAATTTATAAGTGCTTTGTTACTGTATACTTATAAAGTGTTATCAAAAGTAATAATATATTTAATTTTACGTTAATATATTGTTTTATTTCATAAAAAAATAGAAGTGTTTTTTATTATATATATTTTATATTTTTTTTATTATCATTACATTTTATTATATTTAAAAAACAAGATATAGTTCATATAATTGTTTTAAAAATAATTTTCTGTATGCACATATACTGCCCAACCCTTTTTCGAGTACACAGTTTGTCCTCATTTGCTCAGAGATCCAGTAGACTAACTCCAGCGTTCTGTCTTGTCCTTGTAGGTATGGCTTTCCCGACAAAAGGCTAGTAATGCTCAGGGGTTTTACACAGTCTTCAGCCCTTACGAGTGTTAAAAATGCTTTGCTTTACAGCCGCCTTGGAACAAAAGAGCAAACGAAGAAACTGATTTTTATAAGAAACAAAAGACTAAAGATCATTACTACTCGTGTTTACACTGGTCTTAACTGTTTTGTTGACTTATTCCTAGATTAAAAATTGATACTTTCAGATAAATACTGATAATTAAGCCTTATTACATTCCTCTGTTTGAAAGTAATCTATATTTGTTTAGCTTGTAATATTTGTATCACTTATTTTCTCCTGCAACTGTATCTTAGATATTTAGAGAGTGATCAGTATTATTGCTAATATAACATGCTTGTGAAATACTTTCTCAATGAAAGCCCATGGAAGCTTGAATTCATATCTGAAACAAATTGTGTGTTGAGAGGAATACAAGGGCTCTATAGTCATTGTATAAATTAGTCAGAGCATTAAAAAAAGTGTTTTGATGGAAATACTTCAGATTTACTGGGAAATTGAGAAGGGGAACAACATACGATGTGATTTCACGATGGAGAAAGTCACTTGTGCCTTGTAATTTGGATTTACAAGCCTTGTTTGTGAAACAGTTTTGTGTGAAATGTGGTTTTAATGTATTTTGATGAATAATCTGTTAATTCTTGTTTTGTTGGCAATGTTGCGCTCTGAGCAGGTGCAGTGACTACTAAAGTACGAAGGCAGGATATGCGCGTCCATCCTTACCAAAGGGTAGTGACCGCAGAACGAGGTTAGTTTAGCTCCAGTGTTCAAACTGTGCTCTGTGTGTGTGTGTGTGTGTGTGCGTGTGTGTTCTCTTCTTCGGTATGCTGATTACACTGTCTTTTTCATTGCATCTCACTCAATACAAAGAGATGAACTGTTTTTAGCAACTTCTAACCTGCCAAACAAAAAGCATCATTTGAGATTTCAGTGTTGCTGTTATCAGGTATAGTACATGCCAGTCACTAAACCTGCCAACCTAGAAATGCATTGAAACTGAAAGTGTTATCATCTTACTTGTATTATATTTTGATCATCTTCTTGGGGTCACTGAAGCAAAGGTTAAAAAAAAATCAAATACTGTAACAAAAAACTGATTTACAATAGGTCAAAACATCCTCATGGCTTATGAAAACATTCCAAACTCAGAGATTTAAGTTCTGTTCCAATATCTAGTGAGCTACCTTCCAAGAGAGTATCATAACCCCATGGAACATTGTTCATGTACTATTTGGAACACGCGTAACTTAAATTGCATTTCACGCAGGAGACTCGACAATTGACTTCACTAGTTTGCAATTAGCATGTTGCTAAGCTAACAGTGTGATACTTTAAGGATAAAGATGAACCAAGGGCATGAACATTGGGGGTTTGAAGTGTGAACCCCAGAGAATGCTCCCTTATGACATTTATTGTTTGTTTATTTATTGGTCTTTTGTGGTATCTATAATCCACACATGCAAAGTTGGTTGATAACTGCAATAAAGTAATATCCTATAGTTAGCAATTACTTGTTTACATAGGATATATGATGTATTTCACATTATTTAAACATCTGAAACCTTATCAGTTTGACAGAATTTTCTACCTCAAAGTGCCATGGGAAGTCAAACTAAGTTTACTCATCATTTTCTTATATTGAATTGATTTATTTCCTATTCCTTAACAGTTCATCAGGCTCATAATGATTTCGGCAATGTCATCTTTGGGATATCTGAAGGCCAGGTTTTTTCCTGTCAGTCATCGTTAGAACAGAACACATTTTGGGAAAAATGATTGTTGGTCAGTAATTCAAGAAAGTCCATACTTTATAGTTCTATCTTGTACTTGCCATAATGAAAATGTACCATATAGTTCTTGTAATTGTTTAACTATAGCATGTGTTACAATAAGGCTATAATTACAAGTGAGACCATTGATGGCTCCTTAATGTTTGTCAAAATCCCAAAAAAAAAAACGTGATAAATGGTAGTATGGGTGGTCATGAGTAGTTTATATAATTTATGTAATTTGAAAGTGATGTTTTCCCCTCTTTTCTTAGTCTTTTTAGTTTATGTGGCTATTTTAGATCATGTTTGACTTTCTTCATAGCGTTTTAAAGTTGTAAATTCTCAAAAGAATTCAAATAGATCACACGTTTTATCATCGGCGTCCTGATAGGAACAGCTCACGTAATGCGTACACAATATTAGATGATTTGTGCACCACGTACGCACTATTAAATAAACTGGGATTCAGTCATATTGCGCTGGTAATTGGTCCTTTCAGTTTGGATGGGAGCTCCAGCCCCGTGATGTATGTAATTAATAAATAGCCTAATTCTATACGTTTCCTTTAAACCATGGTATAAATATGCCATTTGCCACTTGCCACTTGCCAGTTCTGGTTATCCCCCCATAAACTACACTCCTGCATAGAACACATACTGGATAAAGTACACTGAACTTTTTTTTAATCAACACTTAAAGTAATTCAATTAATGCATTCTGGGATTGCCTTTTCTGTGAAGGATGCATATGATTCTGCCTTAGGCTAAAATGAGGTAAAATCTTTAGCCCTCACATTGCGAATGTGCCTTAAAATACTTCCTCTGTAGGCAGCTCACCAGGTTTTGGAACAGACTGTTGATGTATGATCTGATAACTTCAGCACTTACATGCATTGTATATTGAGACAAACATGAACTGAAGTTTAGTAGATGAAAAACAGCTAGTGTGATAGTGTTAGAACCACTTTGGGTTCAGAGAACCTTCATGGAGCAAAACTGCCTGTCCACTGCACTCCTTACACTGATGACGTTGCGATGGCCTTCGGGCTCATAGTCAATGAAGGGTAATGGAGCTCACCTGTTTGTTTGCTTCTGTTTATTCTTCATTTGTCATTCCTTTGATATCCTTTCTTAGCGTATTTGCAGATAATTTTATGCCGCTTAAGTACAGTACCATTTAAATCTGCTTTCCAATCCTGATCCATAAACACAGTTTTTGGCAGCTTACAGAGTTTTTTTCTGAATAATGGAACAACTTTACAAGATTTAGGTTTTGGAGGAAGATCTGTCTCACATGATATAATGAAACCATAATATTATTTATCATAGTTCAACCTGGCCAGACCAGCATAAATAATGTTTAGAAGATGGGGGCAATTAGAATATAATGCCAGTTTTCCCCAATTTATGATACAGATGTATACTTAATAATATTAATTTAGAAAATGCAATACTGCATATTATTTCAGGCTTGATATAAGCTGTATCTCATTAGGCAAGGCAAGTTTATTTATATAGCACATTTCATACACAATGGCAATTCAAAGTGCTTTACATAGAAAATGAAATTTAAATAGTGATAACATATGCATAAGAAATAAGAATACCACGTGTGAGAATTTAAAATAAAAACAGGATAATTAAAACAGTTGTAAAGAGAATTTTTTAAATAAGAAGAAATAGAAATATACAGTTGTAAAGATCATTAAAAAGAATAAAATGATTACAGTATAATTACAGTATAATTTTTTTTCTATCATTACAGATAGATTCTTTTTTTTCTCCTTGCGATTTGTAATGCATTCTTTCATAATGCCTTCTTAAGAATCCTTTTTTCATTTTACATTCTTTATTTATCATTTTTACTGCAGTTTTTATGTATTGATCAGTTGATAATTGTCATTTAGGTTAAAGTCATAATTTCTGACCTTGGTCACTGAGCATATTCATAAAAGTCTTTGCCTTAAATGGAATAAACTGGATCTAAGGGAATTACAGCACCAGCTTTTAAAGATTGCTGTAATGAAACTGACTTAAACTCATATTACAAACATGTGGATGTGCCAAAACTGTACATATAATAACTATGACTCCTGAAAAAAACTGTAAACGTGAGAATCTACTGATCTATATAAGTGAATTTTACTCCCATAAGACTTTAACATGTCATAATTTAATAGACCAATACAACTGACCAGTTTAATGCATAACAATTGTGAAATTGCACAAAAAGTCAAATCTGTCTTGTCTGGCTTACTGCCCACAGCCACAGAAAGATCTTGTAAAAGATTCCTGAGCAGGGAAAATGCCCTTAAATGAAAGGCATTGGATAAAATATATCTACCGCTTGGCTTGGACAGGGTCACATGAGATAGACTAGACTAGTTATGAAGGTAAGGACTTGTTTGAGAGTGTAAGTCATCGTATGCACTGCCCATTTTAAAAAGTGCTTATGATCCCTTAAACTCCCCATTCAAGAATTTCCTCATCATAAAAATATGGCACAAGTATTTTGCACTGAAGATTTTAAATCACCAGCTCCTTGTCTGCGCTACTCAGACGGAGCAAAGTGAAACAAACAAAAAAAAAACGAAACGCAAAAAACCTCAAGAGATGTTAGGTTGTTTATCAAATCAGGACGGTCACACACTGTGCCTGCCTGTTAGCACAAGAACAACAGATGAACTGACGAAATATTCCATTTTTGGTTTGTTTGTTTCTTGTTTGTTGTTTTGCAGTAAGCTTCTTTTTGAATTTTGTCAATGTATGGAAAAAAAAAGTTATCGTGTGTAAAGAAATCAATATGTTTAACTATAAAGCAAGAACATTTATGAAATTCTATTGTATATGTAAATGAATAGGGAATTTATAAACATGTAAACTTGGAGAACAATGCCATGTTATTTTTCATAAGGGGTACATTTTGTTTTTAGGATGTCGTACCTGGGACAGTCTTCATACACTGTCTTATAAGTTATAGGCTAAGAGTTTATCAGCTTGCGAAACAAGTAGACTGTGTTCATTGTGTGTGTAGTGTTGTTTTAGCCCTAAATTTCAGCCGATGTGCTTTAGTATCATTCTGTATTTTTTTTTGTAAATAGTCCAATTTTAAAGGCAATAAAATTTGAGTTAAAAACCCACCAAACTTTTTGTACTGTCTAGAAATCTTTTGATTAGCCTGTCACTCTCTGATTTTACTTCTCTCGTCACATCTCTGTAACTACTCATGAATCCATATCATTATCACTAGCAGCTTTGTGGCTTTGTATTGAAGCAGCACTCTAATGCTTAATAGCAGTCAGAGGATCCTTACTCTAAATGTTTGCATCTCTTAATCCAGGATTGATGCCCTTTTACATCTCGTTCTCGGTTTTTCCCAAACACCCAAACTCTGTTGACTGCTACTAACTATTAAGTGCTGTTAGTTTAATTCGTAATGACTCTGTAATTGATTTGCCTTTTTGCTTCTTTAACCATTTTCACCTGGGAGATGGGTTCTGGAGTTAAATCATGAGGCTTTCATGATTTCGCTGTGTTAATGTAGACGTTGAGCAGTTTTCTCTTACAGTAGCTGTAATTAGTAATGTCATATTGTCATCCAACCGTCACTAGCTGAAACTAATCTCCTTCTCTATCTTTTTTCTTTTGTGTCTTTTTATGTCCTTTTTATTTTTTTTCGTTTCCCCTCTGTCTGTCCATTTTGTTTTTCTCTAACAACCCAGCCGCCACCGGCAACTAACCAATGACCCTCTGAACTCTTCACCCAATGATGACCTGACCATTGCCTGCCTGCTGACCAGTTCTCTGGCTCTCGTCCTTCGCTTCTATGTTTTGGCAGCCTGCTGGTGAGCCCAGAAGCAGCTTTAATTCGCTTAACACAGCCGAGAAGCCGTGATGGCCCCACGCCACCACCCGCAGAACCGAATCACTCCCCTTCTCAAACCGAGGACCTCCTTGGTCAGGTGACCTGGGCTTCCCAGCCTGCACTGAAGTGTCATAAAGCAATAACGCTGTCTGGGCGACACCTAAAATCCTAATCTTAGCCTTTCATATGCACACACTAAATAAACACACATCTTTATTTGTTTCTAATTGAGCATAATGTTTAACACTCTAAGTTTGAGCACTGCAGTTCTCATACCATCCTGAAGGTTTGAAAGAAAAACCCAGCAGTTTACTTTAAAACTGACTTCTAGGTCCAAATGTCCGTAAGGGATGTAAAAGCCATGCTTGCCTACCAGCGTTTTCTTCAGAGAGCTGTCGAAAAGCATTCAGTCACATGAGGAAGTGTACAAACACTGAACATCAATTAATATCTTTTTGATACGAGGGTGCTGCACAGGAAATGATTATATATTTTTCACAGGTGATCC
Source organism: Gobiocypris rarus (assembly GCA_023029165.1). NCBI lineage: Eukaryota > Metazoa > Chordata > Actinopteri > Cypriniformes > Gobionidae > Gobiocypris > Gobiocypris rarus. Next base: position 26,724,866 of record CM040920.1, read on the forward strand.
TTTTTTGTATTAAAAAAAAACAGTATTGTCAAAATGTGATGAACAAACAACGCTTATTTCCTTATGACATATTTAGAGACCAAAATGGTGTCTTTTAAAAATAAAAATAAAAACAAGTGCCTTATTTTACACAATATCATCAATTATGAACAAGTATGAATGTCCATCAATGTGTTATATGCCAACATATCAGGTATTTCTGTTCAATTCCTCTTTATCGATGATCATGAAAACAAGAGGTGTACAGAACTGTTGCAGGCGTTACACTCAAAAACTAGTGTTTTATGTGCATTTGATCTTTTTTCTTTACAAACATTGATTAATCGAGTTTTACCCTGTCACACTACATTAGGTACTACTTGAGCCCTTTATGCTCGCAATCTGTTTTTTGAAAATGTATGTTTATAGAGCCATCACTACATCTGTTATACAGCAATGAAGCACATCAACTTCTAAAGAATTACTTAGACTCCATATTTTTCACTCTGCTTGTATCTCAAGGAGCATTTATTCAATTCAGCAGGTTGAAATTTATAAAGGTTTGGGGTTAATTAGTACAGAACTTATTTTATTCCTTTTGAAGAACTGACGTGTGCTAGAGGAGCATGTTTGTGTGCAGAGATGTCACATTTCTCCATACCTTCCTATGCAAATGATTTTCAGTTTTATTAAAATGACTGAATACATTTTCTTCAGTTGGTCTTCCAGTACCGTTTCAGTGCTTAAGAACAATGAAACTAAAAGCCTATTAACAAATTATGATTTCATGTTATTTGGTTATCATAACTGGATTTTAAGAACATACATCTCCTTATTTTTTTAAATAATATTGGTTGTATTTATGCAGAGTAAATGCAATACATTTTAGACGTTTGAGGTTATCCAGTTGCATGCCATTTTTTTATTATTATTATTATTAATCTGGAAATTGCTCCTGCAAATATATTTAACGGATGAAATGTGTTTTTACGAGGATCTCTGACCCTGTCAGGAACTGGAGTTGTTTGTTAATGTGTGTTTTTTTGGTTTAGTGTTTGCTTTCCATGCAGTATTACCACGACTGTGTCGACGTGTGTGAGCATGTGTGTTTACTGATGATTGTGTGAGTGAGTGTTTGTGTATTGTATATGCCAATGAACTGCAACTTGCCATTCAAGCTTATTATTATTGTCATTTTTTTTTATTTCAAACCCAAGCAGCTCCCTGCATTGGAAAATATACGGTCCTATTTATAACCATTGTAACATTTTATAATGTATTTTTCTATCATATTTTGTATGTGAGAAATAACATTAAATCACATTTCCAGATATGAACAGTATGCCTTATTACAAAAATGTATATGAGAGACATATTTTTTCCCCATGATTATATAATTCCATAGGTGGTGGAAAATGGAAAACCCCATTTGATGAACAATATTATTTGGTTCCAGCAAGTTTTAAAGTGGTTATTATTTGCTGGGGTGTTTGGTTTGTCACTTTTGCTTTGCCTCTGTGCCTTCTTATGTAAATTGTAAGCTATTAACCATTTCTAGTTATATAATTTGATTAATCTTTTCTTGCCGATTGTACTAACATTTGATGATTTCTTTACATTTAACCCCGTCAATAATTTCTTTTGTCTGCTTTGAATCTTTAGAACAGGATTTGTGTGAAATTAAGCAAAAGAGTGTTTTACTGACTGAAATATGCTGGACTAAACTCTGTAATGAGAAGCAATAGCAGAATTAAAATCATAGTTTTAAAAAAAGAAACTAACTTGGTCGCTCTTTCTCTTGTGCTTTTTACATGTGCCAGAACACTTTGCCTACTAATCTGATTCAGGTCTGCTGTAGATAATGGAAAAGATCTGGGTGCAAACTTCTCTGCATTTAACATGAAAGTGACAGGATGATTATGGGGCAGAAAAAAAGCTGAAGGAGAAGTAATATCTATATAAATGATACGGTTGTTTGAGTTGGAAGAACACCCACCTCTACTTCACAGTTTTATTATTCTCTCTTTCTCAACACTCTCCATGATGTGTGCCTGTTTTTGTATTGTAGCCATCTGTTGAGCTGTTTTGAAAAGTCATAAGAGTCACCAAGAAAAGAGTATCCACACATAGATTAACACCGGTAATTGTTTTTCAGAGGAGTCCATTGAAACAATACAATGCAAGCGAAACTTTCCAGATTCTCTGAAATGTGTAAGAAAACAAAAGAAGGAAACATTGTCTTTTGCAATATAATTGGAGGTCAGTCCAATAACACCCACTAACTTTTTCAGCTATGCTCATCATCACCGCCTAACTATAGTAACAAACATCAGGCTTATAAAATGTAAGGTTCAAAATAAATAACTTCCTCATTTGAACAGTGAACATCCTCAGAGAAATCACAGAGGTCATAACACTTTCTATAAGCCAATGGCTCGGTGTTGTTGAGAGGATCTGGAGTCGCGAAGGAAATCAGAATAACCTTCTGAAAACTGTTTTTCATTTTTCTAAATGTTCACATATTGTTTTAATGAGCTTCTGTTGTGTGTAATGGTCTGTGTTTAGCTGATAAAGCTAATCAGACTCTTTTAGTTCCCACAAGACCTCATCACTGCACCCAAGAGTCCTAGTTACTCGCTTTTGTTTCCCTTTCAGTTTATAGCAAAGTCGCCAACCATTACACAAATCTGGTCATATCCAAAAGAACAGCAACAGAGCTGAATCCGTGACTGTCACAGTATGTGACAACAAAGATTGCTTTAAAATAAACAATATAATATTATTTATTCACCCTCATTTTATTCTGAACTCATGCTCTTATTTGTCCTTCCTAATCTCTTAATGGTATGGGATTAAATTCCCGCTTTAAGTATTGTGGTCACGGATAAAATAAAAAAAGCGCAAATCAAGAATTTAAAAACATGTATTACACAAACAATGCTAAATGATCAGAATAGCAAACAATGAGGTCACAGATCAAAATAAGCATGAATCAACTTTAAACATTAAAAATTATATTGCACAAATCTTAAATGTCTTGCGTTTAAAAAAAAAGAATGTGTTCCTTGGTTTTATTAATCTCTATTTTGTGCTTTCTTACAATTTCTGCTCATATTTTATTTCTTTGTACGCTTTGGCTGTTTTTTTGTTTTGTTTTTTTTTATCTCATACTAATGCCGCTATTTTATACCTGACTATTTCATATCGGGCTATTAAACTCATTGCAAAAACAACACTCATAAAAGCGGTTTATACAACTGGCGGACTGTAGGCTATACCTTGTTTTCTAAAGCATTAGAGAAACTGACCGAAAAAAAGCTTTCTGTTAAACACGTTCAGAAATCAGCGAGAGGAACTTTGGCCTTCGCGTGGATTGAAATAACCTGATTTTGGCAGCGAAGATTCTACAAACAATGGTAATGACCGCAGAAAGAAAGAAAAAGATTAATAAACGGTGGTCTGTTCATCAAACAAAGCAATCATATGACTTAAGAAGACTTAAGCACTATATAGACTAGCACTGTCCTTGCTTTATTGGTGTTTTTGGAGCTTAACGGTTTAGTTCACCCAAAAATGAAAATTCTGTCATTAATTACTCCCCCTCATGTCGTTTGACTCCCGTAAGACCTTTGTTCATCTTCGGAACACAAATTAAGATGTTTTTGTTGAAATCCGATGTCACTTCCTTTCTTAAGACCCAAAAAAGTTAGGCTACTAAAGACGTCCATCTCACTACAGACGTTCTACAATAATTTTATGAAGCGACGAGAATAGTTTTTGTGTGCTTAAAAACTACTGACTTATATAGTGATGGCCGATTTCAAAATACTGCTTCCTGAAGCTTCGGAGATTTATGAATCAGCGTATCGGATCGTGTGTCAAATCGTGTGTCAAACCGCCAAACTGCTGAAATCACGTGACTTTGGCAATCCGAACCGCTGTTTCGATGCGCTGATTCATAGCGCTCCGAAGCTTCAGGAAGGAGTATTTTGAAATCAGCCCATCACGTTATAAGTCTTTACTTCGTTTTTTTAGCTCACAAAAACTATTCTTGTCACTTCATAAAATGATTGTAGATCCACTGTAGTAAAATGGACTTTGTAACGACGTCTTTAGTACCTTTTATGGGACTTGAGAGAGAAAATGACATTGCTGCCAATGGAGGCCTTTAAATTCTGAGCAATCAGATTTCAACAAAAATATCTTAATTTGTGTTCCGAAGATGAACGCAGGTTTTAAAGGTCTGGAACGGCATGAGGGTAAGTAATTAATGACAGAATTTTAATTTTATGATTTTTTTCATAAAATCACTCGTGAGATTTATGAAAAAAGAGATTTTGTAAAAAGCAGCATATAGGCTTTTTGGGATGACACATGAAGGTGAGTAAATAGAGTTTTTCATTTTAGTTCTACACTTTTCCTTTTATAGCACAAAAATGGACATGCACTGAGAGGGAGAAAGTGAAATAGATGGAAAAGGAAAGAGTGCGATTAATTTGCTCCCACAGAAGGCAAACTGTTCATTAAACACCACGCGTTTTGTGTTAAATGGTTCCTGCCTGTCCCAAATTACTAGCTGCTATGTTAGGTAATCATTCCCTCTTTCTTTTTTTGCCCTTCATCCTTTCTCCATCTCTAACCTGCAATTAAAACCTCAATTTCCTGTCTTGTTCATTGTCTGATGCCCCCTCCTACCTCCTTAACTTTACAGCTTTGCTTACCTTATCAAAACAACCTAAAGTAATGGAGTGTAATGCAGCAGCAAGTTTAATGAGTGGAATGGATAACGGTTTTAGCTGAGGGATAAAGAGGAAAGATGAACTGGGTAAGTCCCTGTATAGAGCCTAGAGAGAGAGAGAGAGAGAGAGAGACAGTATCCGCTGTTGACTCGCACTCCGACTTCCCCCTCAGAGGCTGTGATGACCTTTACAACCTTTATGCCCACAAACAAACTCAGAACTCTCTGTCCTAACTTACCAAACGAAAATAGAACCTTTTACTTCCCTCCTTCCTTCCTTCCCTGTCACTCTACTGATCTTATTGGATGCCAATGGCAGGCCCAACCCAAAGTCAGTTTAAGGAAGCGGCGACAGACTCCTTGTAGATAAATGAATAGGGATGTCGCAATGCAACTCAATATGGCGGCTGGCTTTCAGTTGAAGGCAGTATGATTTCCATTTTGATAGCTTCAACTACACACCCTCTCTAAAACAGTCCACTCTTCTTCCCAGTAAATGTATTTTAGTTATATCTGTCAGATACTGGACTACATTTTATTGGTTGTTTAAAAAATAAAAAATTTAAATCCTATTGCATTTCACATTTACTAGTCCAACATTAAATATTCAGTTTTTAGCCTGATTTCTGCTAAGGAAGCTGGTATGGTTGAAAATGTTCGGTTTTAATATTATTGGAGCAAAATAAGGTAGCAGTCAAGATCTTAAAACTGCAGGTACATGAAGAGGTGTAACATTAAATATTTAAATATTTACATGCTGTTTGGCAATACAGCACAGAGTAAAATTGATGTGGTACAAGCATTTAAAATTATATAAATTAATAAATTATTATTAATAGTCTATATTAAAGCAAACTTAACTTAAAGGGATCCTATTATGCCCCTTTTTACAAGCTGTAAAATAAGTCTCCAATGTCCCCAGAGTGTGTATGTGACGCTGTAGCTCAAAATACCCGAAAGATAATTTGTATAGCATGTTATGATGTGTTTTTGAGAGTGTGCAAAAACTCGCCGTTTTTGTGTGTCCCTTTAAATGCAAATGAGCTGCTGGGCCCCCTTTCTAGAAAAGGGCGGAGCTTCAAGAGCTCATGCCTGCTACTCCGATTACCTCACGCAGACATGCATAGAAAATGTCAGAAACTGTTCAGCCTTTTATGTTCAAACCGGAGCAAGACAATGATGGAGAGACTCAAAACGGAAGTGACAACATGTAGAATGCAACAGGATGTTTCTGAATGGTAAGTTGATGAATTTATGTAGCTGATATGGAGTTCTATCTTCAAATCATTGATTAGCATATTCTGTCATGATAATCTATAAATCGCTGGTGTGGGATCTGTTGTAAGATATGTTGTCATCTTGCTTTTATGATTATGTTATTGCATTTGTGTTACTGTATTGCAATAAATGTGGGAAAAAAACATGCTTGAGCAGACTCTCAAATGTACTACAACAACAACTCTTCCTCTTCTAAACATGCCTTTGTGGTGTGTTCCAGGGGCAGGGTTTATGTAGCTACATTTTAGGGTTTGTGATGTCACCAACCCGGGAAGAAGCTTGTTGTAGTCCCTACCAGACGTTTGTTGTAGTTCTTAAAAATTTCTGTAAAGGCTGGGACACCAACCCGACATCAAAGCTCTAGCAATGATGAAAGCTGACGGTGTTGGCGTCTCTCTTCGGCTGCGTCTGGGCTAAAAAACTGCACTTCATCGAGAACTACAGCCGACTGTCAGCTAGCATGCGCCTTCTCCGCCTGTGTGCAAATGAGACAACTGTCTAACTTTTTGAATGTCACTCCTGATGATCATGTTCTTTATTCCAATCCGCTCGTTAATATTAAAATATTCGCCCAGGAACACTCTGTAAGAAGACGTAAAATTTGAACAGCCTTCTGTCTGTACCCATTTGACTTATTTGCTCACTGTTTTGCTCTTATTCTTGTACACTGACCATAGACTGTAAACTGACTCATTCACTAAGCTGAACAGCCAATCAGAGTTCTCTCTCACCGATGGCCCAACGCTGATTCTACATGTTGAATCGGCCTAATAAACTCAGACAGTGTCCAACTAGAGCCAACGGTGTGGAACACACAGAGAAAACAAAGTCGGCCAACACTCAAAAAAAGCACAACGTTGATCGACGGTTTAAAAGAGAAAATATCTCTATTTGCATTGAACTTTGAGAGTAGTAACTTTGCAGATGTTGTTTATGCTCAAACAGCAACATTACACACTAACTAAAGTTTAAAAAAGTCAAATCAAAATCAAGGACCCCTTCAATTAAAATGCAAAAAAAAAAAAACATACAGTCAAGATTTAAACAAGATACCTATTGTTTTCAATGAAAAACATAGTTCTTAAAACTTCTGGATTCACAATTTATTTACTCTTTCCACACCTGAGTTTTTGAATACCTGAACATGCAATATAGGCTATCAAAATAACAGAGACTCTGCTTTTAAACAAACAAAAAACACATTTTATTCTAGCTTCATGCAGTCCAACAATAAATATTCTGTTTTTAGCCTGATTTCAGCTAAGGAAGCTGGTATTGTTGAAAATGTTTGGTTTATTAATATTATTGGAGAAATAAAAGGTAGCAGGGAGCATTGTCAAGATCTTAAATTTGCAGGTATATGAAGTCCCATTATGCCGTTCTTTTTTTTTTAATCAATATTCCAATGGGGGTAAGTTTAAAAACAACAACACCATTTTGAGCAAAAAGCTGAGAAAATCACACTCTGTCTGGATTGGATTCATAGCGATGATCAAAACATAGCACGTCCTGGGTCAACATTTTATTTGGTAACAATAGGCAATTTTGATTTATATGCTGTTTAATATTGATGATTGTGTTATTTTACATAGGAATCTGCTCACAAATGCTATCACTTGTTTGTGCTTTTTTTCTCCTGTGTTTTGATCAGGAGATTCAGTACTGTTTCAGAAGATGCGTAATAGCGCCCCCTATCGTATAACAGTGAAAACGGAAAGATGTAAAATTTCATCAATGGCAGGAAAAGAGTTAATTTACACACATCAACACTCAATTTTAATAGTTTGTTATAGATTTAATATTTTTAATACTATATATTGTATTGGGAAGATTAATTTTGTCTCACACCACTCAAAAATTAAAGCTGCAGTCCATAAGTTTTGCCTCTGTGTTGCCATCTCTGTTTGAAACCTGCAATTGCAGTTATTTGTGGAGTTATCATCTGTAAGTCGGTGCGGCTCCTAGCGTGGATGAAACTAATGTTTAGAGGAGTATGTGCGGCTTGCTGTCAGTCATCGCACGGGTGTGGATACTGTACTTCAGAATCACAGATTCTATGTCTTGGAGTATAAACTAAATAAGAATTTTCACCAGAAAATGTCATCTGAACAAGTAACATTTCTGCCACTTTTGGGAACAAAACATTACAGTAAATTGCGTGATTAAATCTAACGATCGCTCGTATAACATCAAACTGTTTAAATTATTATTATTGTTATACTTTGTTGTCAAATGTTTAATGTTAACAGCATTAGCAGTGCGTGACTAACTTGTGTGTATTTTGTGTGTATTAGCATTACCTGTAGATTTCAATTTCTGTACAGTGTAATCTTTTGTTTTTGACTACGGGTGAATCTCCTGTTGTTACTGATGATGTCATTTGGGCCTTTCTGGATTAAAATCCACCATCTAAATGATACATTTATTTACTCCAGCTGCTGTGAGAAAAAGCTGTAAATGATCCACTGAAGAACATGCGTTACTACTACTAGACGGACTCATTGGCTGAATCCAAAATCGCCCCCTATACCCTCAAATAGGGCATTGTTTGAGGGGACAGCCATTTGTAGTGGTGTCTGAAACCATAGTGGACGTTATTGAGTTCACTCATTCAATTCCACATTGCACCGCAATAACGAGTGAACAGCCGATGTATACTCAACGGCTGTCGGACTTCACACACTCGTTTTCATTCACTCCTTCAAGTGAACTATATTAATGGACTAATTTAGGGAATAGTGAACGAGGGTTTAGAGGGCGATTTCTGATTCAGCCATTCTTTATGTATACAGACGTGACATGATGCAATGACTTGCTTGAATTTCCCTTGGAAATCCACAATACTTCTCGATAACTAATTATTATAAGCTTACCGTTGTGAATGGGGCTAAGGTAAGGAGATACTGGCTTGTTATGTACTTGCTCTCAAATTGATTTTGGATCATTTTTAACCAAAAAAAAGTTACTTATACTTAACTTCTAAATAATGGTACATAAATATTATTTTCTTTTTTATTATTCATTTTGTCATTGTTTATTAGCTTTCAACTCACACTACTCCCATTTAACTTTGAATGATTGTGTTGCAATGCTTGAAAAATCAGGATTTCATCAGCTTCCCTTGGTTTTGTTGAACCAAGGGGGGTGTCAGCAGGGTCTTCTAGGAAACAAACCGCACTTGATCTTAAACAATGACGACCACAAAGACATGTCCAGCATGAGGATATGGAGAGGGTGGGGAATGTCCTCCCAACGGGCTCGGACAGAACAAATCTCAAGGAACACTTCCTTCTGCTCTATTAAAGATCTGTTTCCACAGACACTTCCATCAGTGTTTATGTAAGAGAGGAAGTCATCACTGTTTATCTAGCTTGTGTAATTGTTTCTATTCATAGCTAAAGATCTGAGAAATATCAGAAGTGGTGATGGTGGGGTGCATATAAAGGACGCAGCGAATTAAATAGGATGCATGACACAACAGATGTTACGCCACAGCGGAGTCGCACAGTAGGGTGCAGCTACGCTTCGGTTACATCCAATGGGTTTTCCAAGCAAAGATGTACAAGAACAGAGTTTACTTGTACTTCAGACACACACATGGTGTGTTTGAACTTGTAGGATGCATCTCTGTCTTCTGTTGGTGTCCCCATTCCTCTTCCTTTCGTTCTGTGGGGTCCCCCCGCCCTTCCTGTCTGCTCTCATGGGTTGGGGCCTGGGATCTGGCTCAGTCCTAGCCCCCCACACTGGCTCCACAAGGCTGGACGCTGTCCAGACTGGTGGGAGAGGACAGCAGAACTTGGCAGGCCACAGTGGAGAACATTTGCAGCCCAGCCAAAGTCCTAAAGCACTGCCAGGGAATAACGGGGAGCTTGAAATGACAAGAGCTAAGCCAAGGGACAACTATGGCGCTTGGATTTTACTTTGTATCTGGGATATTATAAGGCTTACATAAATCTATTGCAAGTGTCAGTTGGGCTTTAACGAAACAAATCCACATTAAGAGCGAACTGTTGTGTTTGGGTGGATTCCAAGTTTCCAGAGACTTTAAAACAGGTGATTCTGTTTAACTCTTGAATTGTTCGTATTTATGAAAAAGCTAGCATAATGGATCTTCTGAGATTTCCAGGAGTTACGTTCGACCGTGACATGAAAGCATATCAAAGTACAACATTTAAACCCACTGTGATTTCTGAGGGTGCGTTCACACTTGTGGTTTGGTTTGCTTGTTTTATCCGGACCAAAAAACACAAAAAATGTCGTCCTGGCCCACTTAGTGTTCACATGGCATTTTTTAATGCTAAATCTAAAGATACTGAACCTAAAGGCATAAGTATGTTCACAACCCGATTGGTCGGCTTTTATTATGTATATTTTGTGACCTAACTTACCGAACATCAAAAACAAATCTGTGTGCTGGACTAAATGCACTCATTGTATGTGTGTGTAGCCTACATATGATGGTATTTTGAACAGCTGAGAACTCGTGAAGAGCTTATAAAATGTGAACAGGCGTCAAAACAGCGGCAGGAATCCAGCAGAAGACACACAACAACGAAGATCTACTGCGGTTCTGATACGAATACTGTGACCTGTACCAAACTGTGATGGGCACCATCGTGACTATGACGAGAAAAAAACAGGTATGCTTGAGGTATCGATTGTAAGGGCCTGTTCCGAACCCCACCCCCTCCCAGCTCTGTTAATTGCATATTATTATCAATGTTATGTGTGTTATGTATGTATATATATATATCAACTCATAATAATAAGAACCATTATTAACAACTGGGCACCAATAATAATTGAGCAAATCAGCATATTAGAATGATTTCTGAAGGATCATGTGACACTGAAGACTGGAGGAATGGCTGGTGGAAATCTGTTATATGAATCTCAGACCACAACAGTATGTGACATGCTTGTTTACTCTTTATGAGAGAAAAAAGTGGCTTTTATGTCTTCATCTGAAAGGTTTCAGAGGACCCCTTTGAACCCCCTCCCCATCTTGTCCTCCCCTCTCATCTCCTCAAAACTAGTTTAAGGAACAGAGGCTCTGCACAGCTTTCATATCTCCATGGTAACACACCCCCTTTGGGGTCCTTGTGGAGTTTTTTTGTGTGTAGGCTACTCAACATTTGTTGTTTTTGAGTTTTGGCACAAAAAGTCTCGATACAAGAGGCTGACAACAAAGTGTGATGATAAAACACAAGCGTGATAAAATGATATTCTGTGAGATGCATTCATTATGACATCACGGTCATTTCCCAGTGCGTCCATGTTCCTCAGGGTGCCTGTCTCTATTCGACTGCCTCTGGTTCTCTTCAGCACTGTGGGCTGTCAATAGGAGGCCTTCCACTGACTGTGAATGGTCTTTTTGTTGGGGAACAGTGAGCCATTTCTGCTCCCAAAGAAAGCCCTGGGTAATTTAGTGTGGATGCCAGGAAGTCTGAGCTCACAGAATGACAACAATGGCAAACGTTATTGCTCCACCTCAAGGGGTGGAAAAGAAAGAGACAGAAAAAAATTAGCAATGGTGATAGAATTCTGCTTCAGCATTCTCCCACATGGCGAATTCCTCTTAAATCTCATGGAGCTAGGAGGATCAGAAGACAACCTTTATGGTGCTAAACAACCATTTGTGCTTTCAAGCATGCATTGCGGGACATGCTTTATTGTGGCACATGATTCGGTGTGAGGTAGACCCCCCACCACACACACACACACACACAAACACACGTTTGTTTTTGTGAAATGTGGGGACATTCCATAGGCGTAATGCATTTTATACTGTACAAACCGTATTTTCTATCCCCCTACACTGCCCTACCCATCACAGGAGACTGTGCAGTTTTCTTTCTGTGAAAAAAACCTCACCCTGTGTGATTTATAAGCATTTTGAAAAGTGAGGACATGGGGAACGTCCTCATATTTCACCTTCTTTTTGTAATTCCTATGTCATACCCATGTGATTATACACATTTGTGTCCTGATATTTCACAAAAACACACACACACACACACACACACACACACACACACACACACACACACACACACACACACACACACACACACACACACACACACACACAAATCAACTGAAAGGAAGAAAAAAACTATCCAACTGTTGAAGAAAAAAAAAAGTTCATGCAACTCCATCAGACACCTTTTGAAATTTGTCCTTGTCCGCCATCTAGTGGGAACTGGGAATGCATCATCACTGGTGTCAGAGTGGACATATCAAACAGTCTATTTATGTCTGTCAAATACTTCAAAATTAACAATTTACCTGAAATAAACTATCAATCTATCAATTATGGGTGTTACAAATCCATATCAAATACAAAAGTATACAGGATATCATATCACTCTATGCATCACATAGAATGCATTTTAAAAATTGGATAAAAATGTTTTATTATTAATTATTATAAGTTGAATTATTATACTTTGAATTATTACAAAATTAATTATTATATTAATATTATAAGTTATTAAACAGCCATATAATGTAATGAAATGCCATGGTTGAATATAATGCGCACTCTTGCGCAACAAAACACGGAATGTCGCAAAATGTCGTGCAATCAACTGGTAAATTCACTGACACAAAAAAGCCACATGACTTTTCAAGTTGATATTGCATACGGTTCTTTAGCAAACTAAAATGTATTTAATGTTAATGTTATACTTACATACATTACTGTTTTGTTGGAATCTTCGAGCAGTCTGTATCAATCACACGATTAATTTTACGGCACTGGTACGTCAGCAGTGTCCTTTCACTTTACGGCAGGGCAGCATGTGGAGGTCAGAGCTGCAGAAACAGACGATCAGAGAAACTCTCTAGTTATCCAACATCAACACTTGACAACAATTTACACAGTGACATAAATGTGGGATTTTCAATAGATGTTATACAACACAACGCCGTCGGTAAAGAAAATCGTTTGGTGCCGCTAGCGTTCATCAATTTTACCGGGTCTGTAAGGAAGAAGTCTGATCATCTATCTAGACGGTCATCTCTAAAGAAATGGATAATAACACGCCGGAATCAGGAGGATTTAAAGGGGACTCGGGAGCCTTTTCGGTGGAGGAACCCCTGAGTATTCAAATACTGAGCTCGCAGGAGTACCATGTAAGTTACGTGAAGTGTCTAAGCTATGCTGATTTTAACAGTCCTATTCAATTAAAGGTCAAATTATTTGCTCTGAGAATCTATATATGATAATGTATTCTGAGTGTTGTCTGTCATTCTCAGTGACTGGTATGAGTCCTCTCTCGCCGTACCTCAATGTTGACCCTCGTTACCTCATACAGGTGAGTTTCTGTATGACCACAGGTCTATATAAAGGTTTGTAGAAATGATTGTGTTATGAATTTACGAAATCTATCTCGTTAGAATCTTAATGGACTGAATTAAGGGGTCAAAATGGAAACCTATTGTAGACTGTTTAATGGTAAGCAAATCAGTTATTTAACACTAAACAATTCATTAAACGGAAATAGACAGTTATAGCATACAAACCATAGACATCATATATATCTATATAATGTCTATGTACAAAACCATCTCACAACACTTTTGGCGAGTAGACGTTGTGTTTGATAAATTGCATATATTTATTGTAAAACTTTACGCAAGGCCGTAACCACGTTTAAAAGGTTTTTTCTTTTTAAAGAAATTCAATTCTTAAAGAATTTAAGGGAATAAAGAAGAAATAAGAACTCTAGGAAAATTATAGCCTATATAGTTTTGTAGTAATCCATTTAAACTCTTTGCAAATAATATTTCATTTAATAACATGTAAACATTCACTTTTGTTAGTATGTCTAATATGTCAAAAGTGTAAAAACATTTCTTGTCTCGTCACATTATGAAGGACCCTTTAAATAGCATATTTTCGATTAAAAATTGCGAAATTAAAAAGAGTAGTTTGCATCATGATGTTTATTGTGGGCAAACAGTGTGTTGCATATTGGAGAGTAGCATTAAGAAATATAAAATATTGGGGGGGGACATTCTATATTCCTGAGAATGTAGTTTTACCCTTTTATTAAAATCTGCCTTCATTAGTTGACCCCTGCCCTTATGTATATAATGGTTGTATTGTGTATATTGGAATTATAGTAATACACAAAACCTTACAATTAAGATGCTTTTATGGTGCTTGTCTTGCTCCCTTAGGACACAGATGAGTTTATCTTGCCAACTGGAGCAAATAAAACACGTGGTCGCTTTGAGCTGGCCTTCTTCACCATCGGGGGATGCTGTATAACAGGTGAGGCCCGTCTCTTTGCAGTCTTTGGTCAATCTTATGTCTTTAATCTTCACTCATTTTAACTGTTGCTTATTACTTTGAAGGTGCTGCCTTTGGGACACTTAATGGTCTCCGTATGGGTCTGATGGAAACTAGAGACATGCCATGGTCCAAACCCAGAAACGTACAGTAAGTGTCTGTTCTTTTGTAAATACTTTGTCTGAAAATTATTTAGGTTACTTTATAGAAAATATGAGATGGTCCTCACTGCAGAACACGAGATCCAGGGGGCGGGGCGGTGTTGGATCTGGATCACACTTTGCTCTATTACTGCAACAATGGAGCCACGAACGTCAGACCAATCATACTTTAAAAAAAATTGGCGTCACAGCATTTGTTTCCAGGCTGACCGTTAAAGAATGCAACACACGTCTCCCGGACATCCTGTAGAATTCAACCAACCAGATGACGAATTCTAAAATCCTGAAGTGTTTCCAGTTAATTGTGCCATATGCATCAGACCTTCAGCCAACGGTCCATCTGAAGCTGAGACTACACCTACCCCTACCCCGACCCTAAACTCCACCCTCTGGATCCGGATCCAGCCTCGCCCCCTGGATCTCGTGTTCTGCAGTGAGGAGCTACTGGAAAATACAGTTTGGATCTTTTTAAACATCCACTAAGCAAGTGGCACTGGGCAATGGGTGATATAATGCTGATATGAGGGCACTTAAATATGAAAAATAGGATGTTAAAGAAATTTGCTGCAATGCAGTGAACATGTATTTTCGTAGTGATTCACTGAAATTTGGGCAATAAATACTTGGCCAAAAGTAACAGCAAAAAAATTGTCAGTGTCTATTTTGTTTTGCTACAATTTCACCATCACCAAAAATGTCCAAATTGTTCTGAAATATCGAGAGACAGGTCATTGCTGAAAAACTTTACTATGACTGGTTTATCACCTGTAAAAATGACACTGAACAGCATGTCCAGTTTAATTACCCAAATTGCCAAAACCTTTTTTTTTTTTTGGTTTCAGTTTTTGGTTCAACTTTAATGTTTTGGTGTTTCTGTAAAAAAAAAAAAAAAACATTCACTAAAACGTTATCCATTGTTTATTATCCATATACTTTTATTGTAATATTGACCTTTTTTAATGTTTTTTCAGGATTTTGAACATGGTCACACGACAAGGGGCATCATGGGCCAACAAACTAGGATCTGTAGGTAAGAAATGCATTGAATTCAAACAGCTTGTGTAAAAGAATATCACAACCTGTTTTGTCATTAGTTAGAGGGCCTGTTTACACCTGGACACGTTATGCGTTTACTGACCGGATAGCTATCCGATCGTGAATAGACCAGGTGTAAATAGCATTTGAAATGCTTTCGAGACGGATTTAAATCCAATCACTCAAGCTACTTCAAAAGAAACATTCCAAATGAAACTGGACAAATGCTCCCTCTGCATGTGTAACTGCACGTCGACGCAGAAGTATAAATGAAAATCGGCACGTAGCCCACAAGGTTTACGGCGCAGGTCAAACGCAGAAGTATAAATCAGCCTTTAAATTTGCATATAGCGCGGGAATTGAAGATTTATATTCATTTTGCGGAGACCCGTTTATGTGGCCAAGTGTAAATTTAACAAATGAGATAGCGATCCAATGAAGTGTTTCAGAGGGCATTTACACCTGGTCTATTCACGATCGGATAGCTATCCGGTCAGAAAACGCATGAAGTGACCAGGTGTAAACAGGCCCAAAGTTCCAGAGGTGCAGAGGATGCATAAAAAAATGCTGTTTTCTCTTTCTCAACAGCTCTCTTGTATAGTGTGTTTGGTGTGGCCATTGAGAAGGCCAGAGGTGCAGAGGATGACATCAACACAGTGGCTGCTGGAACGTTAACAGGGATGCTTTTTAAATCCACAGGTGAGGAAATGCCACATTGACTTAAAGGGATAGTTCACCAAAAAAAATGTAAATTATCCCATTATTTACTCACCCTCAAGCTATCCTAGGCCTAATGTGTGATCTAATGGCAGGTAATGGCTAGCTAAAATTTGAAGCTCAAAAAAGTGCATCTATTCATTATAAAAGTAATCCACATGGCTCTGGGGTTAATAAAGGCCTTCTGAAGTGAATCTGTTGGGTTTTTGTGTGAAAAATATCCATATTTAACGTTATAAATTAAAATATCTAGCTTTTGGCGGATCGCCTTATATATTTAACTTACGAAGAAAGTGTAATGCCTCTCACAGTTCAAAATGCTTACGCTACATCCAACGTCATAGTTATGCCAATTACTCTTTTTACAGAAGGGGGTTTGCTGGAAGCTAGATATATTACTTTATAATGTGTTAAATATGGATATTTGTCTTACAAAAACCCATTGATTCGCTTCAGAAGGCCTTTATCCCGGAGCCGTGTGGATTACTTGTATAGTGGATAGATGCACTTTTTTGGGATTCAAATTTTGGGCAGCCATTTACTGCCATTACAATACTTTGATTAGCCTGGACATTTATTAACACAGAATTTTTCGTTATTTGTGAGAAAACAATTTTCAGTGTTTTCACTGTTCGACGCTAGGGGGCGCTATTACGCATCTTCTGAATGAGTACAGAATCTCTAGATCAAAACACACGTGAGGAAGACGCAGTAAAACAAGCGATCGTATGTAAGCAGATGCATATGTAAAGAGGGGAAGAGTTAATATAACTCTGATTGTATTTGCCTGAAAGAAGAATGTCATATACACCTAGGATGGCTTGAGGGTGAGTAAATCATGGGGCACTTTTCATTTTTGGGTAAACCATCCCTAAACTTAAATGTTGTGGCAATTTCATCTGTTGAACATAATATTTGCTATATTAATTAATTACATAAATATTTATTGTGTTCAGGTGGACTCAAAGGAGTTGCCAGAGGAGGTCTCGTTGGTTTAGCCATGTCAGGGCTGTATGCTCTTTACAACAACTGGGATCACCTGAAGGGGACATCGCCTTCACATTACTGAGGATGACTGAGAGCTCAAACCATGGACTTATTTTGACTCTGAGCCCATTCTTAGTCTTTTTCACCCCCTTTTGGAGATGCTTTGATTTTTTTGATTTTTTATTAAAGAAACCCATGGACCACCACATGTGCAGAGACTTCTTCAGAGTTATATTAGGTGTAATATTTAAACAGAAGAGCCAGCCTGTCTCCAGCTGTGTGGACTATGTAGCTGTGAATTTGCTGGTGACATCTCAATCAGTTGTTCAAGTCTTCGCTATAAGTTGCAGTTGGAGGAACTCTGTATCCTTTAATGATGTGGTGTCATCTGTTCTTATTGTGAATTAATGCACTTTATCAGTGCTGACTAAACTTCTTCTGCAACTATCTAAAATAAAAATGCTAGTTTCCACTGTTTGAGGGTCTTTATTTGTATTGTAGTGGTATTCAAATTTCTAAGTTGTATAATACATTAATTGAATGAATGCATTAATTTATTTGAGTACTATACCATCCTGTAGTCACAAAATATAAAAATAATTAATTTAGTACATTACGTTATTTGTCATGTACTAAAATGTTTTACATAGAAATGAACTGATAGGGCTCTTGTTTTACAAATGGTTTATTTGTAAGCAGGTCAACTTCTATTTCTGTAGTCAATATGTAGAGTACAGAGGATTGATAAATATAACATTACAGAATGAATATCCCTCGTTATCGTAGCCGTATTGTAGCACTTACCCTCCCTGTAGTTTGAATAATTATGAGCAGTAGATGCTTAGATTAAATGATGCAATAATTAAACCTCCTTCTTAAAATAATGATTATAAATAAATTATGAAAATGATCTGCATAAATTCAATTCCCATCCTGTGTGGAATTTACCTAGCCTGTTTGGTGAAAAGCACTGGAGTAGACTGTATCAAATGGACACTTTCTCCCACAACAGGTGATATTTTCTATCAGTGTAATGTAGGATAGCCAGGACTTGTTTTACAGAAAGTGTTGCTTGGCTTGCTAAACACAATGTGGAGATCAATGGGATTTAGCTGAAAGCAGTTAAAACTTTGCAGTACTATAGCGAAGCACAGGAGAATCTCACATGCATAGCGGTGAAACGACCCACAAACCAGTTCAAACTACCCTAACTTGGTGGCTGGTGGTTGTGATGATGCACACCAGCTCTCGGACCACAAATGGATAAGCAGATCCATGGGCCAGGCCCAGACCGGCACATGGCACTAAATCAGTTGCTATCACAACTCTCCCTGTGCCTGCAAATGTGAGCAAGGAATTCTTGGAGCCTGGAGGTGGCAATTTAGTGCAAGAATAAGTCCCTGATGCGTGTAGCCTCTATCCATGGGATGTAGGCTGCGGTGCGAGTGAAGACGCTGGGCTTGTTCTCCACGGTGCATCCAATAGGACCGAAGCTCACAATGCCACGGACCTCCCAGCGGTCACGCCCCACCTGACACAGCAGAGGGCCACCAGAGTCACCCTTAAGGAAGACAGAGAAGGTATGAATAGAGTTGAAAATAAGGCACCATGATAAATTTGCCCATACAATTGTTTTCTCACCTGGCATGCGGCTGGGGTCCCCTCTGTATCTCGAAACCCAGCACAAATCATGGAGTCTCGCACACGGTCACCCCAGAACTTCTTCTGCCGGCAGGTCTTGTAGTCGATGACTGGGAGCCGAGCTTGATTCAGTGCCTCAGCAAGTGACACGTTTTCTTTCCCGCCTAAGAAGAGATGCCAAACCCATGTTCTGAATAAGTGGATCACCTCCCTTTGTAAACTCAATGATATCAACAAAACATCAAGAGTTTGCCACTTGGCCATAAAATTAACCAGTTTCTATAGTAGAAACTGCTGTGAGTAAGGGTGTTACTGTACACTCATACTTTATGAGCCACTGATGTCATAGATAACCAGCCATCATATTTCAAGACCCAACTTTCTTAGAACAAAGGCTTAGGATGCTTATTTTACCTCGTGTGTCCCCCCAGCCGGTCACCCAGCAGTAGTGCCCTGGTTTAAGGTTGATCTGCTTGCGCGGCAGGCAGGCATAGCGGATGAAGTTACTGGTCTGGATGTCCGTGCCAGCTTTAACCAATGCGATGTCATAGTCTAGCTCACTGTGGGCTGGATAACGGAAGTGCTCATGCCTGTAGATCCTCTTCACTGGGAAAATACGCTCAGCGGTCTCTGATCTTTTCAGTTGATGCTTACCCAAAACGATACGCCAGCTACTAGCATCCTCTGCTTTTCCCCTGGGCAACGAGCACAAAGAGGGGGATACAAACTTTGATTGGTTGACTATGACATCTAAGGGGAAAACGACCAGAAAAGTTGTCCTGCACAAAATTCAAGCAGCACCTTTAGTACTGATGATAAACGTATGCTTTGCCTTACTTCTGGAAGCAGTGAGCAGCAGTAAGAATCCAGTTCTTATGGATCAGAGTTCCTCCACACACATGAACATAATGTTTACTCCCCCTGGGACGAACCTATTGAAAAAAATACAAGCATCATCGACTTTCTTTTTACACCTTGAGTAATGCCGTGTCATTCCAAGTGTAATTTACCTGCAGTGAGACCTGCCACGGCCAGGAGTGGGGTCTCGCTTCATTGCCCAACACGATACGCTCCACTGTGTTTGGTTTGAAATGAGCCAGGCCACAGTCCTGCGGCCAGTCTAAGGACAAAACAACACTTAAGTCAATGTCAGTTAAAGTACCATGTAGACAAGCAAACACAAGGTACACAGGATTTATGTGGAAGCAAATGAAAGGTGTTGTACCAGGAGAGGAAAGAAGGAAAGGAAATCCATATTTGGATCTTTGAGAAAGACATAGAAATGTGCACTGTAAAAATAAAATTCCGGTCTTCAATTGAAAATTTTCTAGTGAACGATCACATCTAAATTTTTCCGTAGGCCAAATTGAATTTCTGTGAATTGATGCAATTTAATTCAATTAAAATTCAAGAAATTCAATTTGGCCAACTGAAAATTTAGGTCACTAGAAAATTTTGAATTGAGACCGGAATTTTTTACAGTGTAAATTTTTTTCTTTTCAAGATAGCACCACTTGAAATGCACTTGAAAGATGTCAGTGGTTTGCGTTTATTTCATTTCTCACCAAGGTGGAGGACTTTGTGCTGTTGAAGGCGACTGGGGTTGAATGCATGGGTGGAGGCTCTGTCCAGCGCCAGACCCAAAAGCATTAGCAACAGTGGAAAAAATGGGCTCCTTACTGCCATGATCTACAGTAAACTGTGTGTTGCGCTCTGGTGATTACCCATTTATACTATGCCTAGTGCAGAAGCCATCCTTTGTGCACTCCACACCCCTGTCATTGGGACAAAGCACTTTCACAATACCCCTCCCGATCCTAGATTGTTCTGGTGGGGTAGCTGGGGGTTTTCAGAACAAGCTGGCCCCAGGGGATCATGGGAGTCCCATCAGCACTTTCAGCTACAGCCCATCCCTTGCCACAGTGCAAAACAACTCTCCCAGAATAGATTGCCAGTAGCCTCCTTACAGTCACGCCATAGCTGTTTGGATGAGCAGAATGAGCAGAAGTGCTGGCCTTCATATGACCTTCCAAAACCTTGCAGGATTCAAGTTTTACCTTGGGAAAGCCCTTACAAATAATTAACAAGATTATGACTGATCCATGTGTCATTTATATATTCATTCCATTAAAGATTAGCAGAACCTGTTCTTAGCATGCACTCATTTATCCAAAGTGAATTACAGTCCACTCATTACAGAAAAAAAAATCCCCTTGGAGCAACCTGGTGTTAAGAGTCTTGCTCAAGGGCACAATGGTGATTGTAAATAGCCTGAACTTTGCGGATAGACATACAGTTTCAGCTGGAACTTTAATCACTACGCCACTTTATTTTCATAATAGATGTCACAATAAGTCTTACTTAGCTTATAGCTTTTGCTAAAGAGTTCAAGATGTATACAGTAATAGTAGTAGTAGTAGTGTGAACATGTTTCTTATGTAACCAGCAGAGGGCATATGAACCAGAATGGAGAGATATAATAGGGCCTGTGAAACCTACTGAATTTCAAAGTTATTTGTTCTGTTGGAACAGATTTTAGACAAGAGATGCTGAGATGTTAATTACTATATGCATGAAATTATATTCAGGCTGAATGATGTTTTATTATGCTTTTTGGTGTTATGGTTATGGTATTATGATGTTTATGATGTGTCCTCACTCACCTGTTGTATTTATTCCAAACTGTTAAATATGGTACAACAAGGAAAAACAAAAAACAGAAGGGATCACCTGCTCAGGGACTGGACAGTCAATACCAGGGAATGTGCCTGCTCATCCAATTGGTCAAAGTTACAATAAAAGAGCCATGGAAATGTCCAGGGCAATCTACTGGAAAACAGTTCACTAAGTTTAGGAGGACCTTCTGACATGTTCTCATGTCCCTCTCTTTGCCATGTTCTTCACAAACAAAGATAATTCCCATTGCCAGCAAGCCAATGAGAAATCTCCTTGTCTTAGGGCAAATTAATAATACAAAATAAAAAAAGACACAGAATATTGTTTGCCAAACGTTTTATTGTTGCTCATACTTTTCAAGACATTCACTATTCTCAATATTAAAACACATTCGTGTAGTTTTTGCAATACAAAGCCTATATAAAGCTTGTTTTCATCATACTGTAAGGTGTTGACCCAGTAATATCTATATTATGTTAAATCACAATGCTCTGGTCCAAAAAAAAAAAAAAAGAAGGAAAAGAAAAATAAGAAAACATTGCTTTGGCAAAGAAAAACAAAAGCAGTTTGTGTAGCACATACTGTTAATTTGGTCAGAGATTCTGGATATACATTTACTTACATACAACAAGGTCCATGCTATTTAAATGAACTAAATATTATTGACAGAGATTACTCTTATTACAATCCCTAACTTTCACAAAATCATGACTGATTCTGTATATGCTATAGTTGTGATATAGCCCATGTGATTATGATATACATAAAAACAGTCAAACTCTTACTGAATGTGAAATGAACCAATTAAACTTGAATATTTGAACATTATAAAGAACAAACTTTTTTTGATATTACATAACAAAAAAGTATGATTTATGAACACGTACAATGATGTGTAAATGGCGATAATTATCTTTGTCCTTACACAGGTTCTGAATAGGACACAACCATAAAATATTACTTATTATTAAATTGTTAAAATAGTGGAAATACGTTTTTCAGGTCAGATTTTGGCACCAAATTCCAAGTTGTAAATTTTGTACAATTAATATGATCAGTTATTGAGATTGTCCCTAAGCATATAACTAGGACCGGGGCTTAGTTTAGCTGTTCATAGTGTACTGTAAAAGTGTGGGAACACTGACCTTGAGTATATATTTACTAATCATCAGTAGGTCTGATAAGAACCCATGTTTACACACCCACAAACCCCATGAGAATTATAGGGTAGGTAATGTTTTTCACTTTCTGTTATACTGGTTGAAACTCTTCACATCCTGATAGCAGTCAATAATAGAAGTGGTCTAAATATAAATGTTTGTCCAATCATTGCATTGGATCCAAATGCAATGATAGGATGTCCTACCTGCCTGTTAACATATGTATTTCCAGTTGTAGACACAGTCACCGAGCACCAGTTCCTCCTGAAAACAAAACAACGACTTATGCTGAATTCACGCCACAATTTCCGCAATGAAGAGATAGCAACCTGTGACGTTCTACTCGGAGTGGTTCAGTCCTCAGACTCTGATTTATGCATTTCTATGACAACACTATCAACAACATAATGAATCTGCAGCAGTCAGGCGGTACAAGTTCATTATAATTGTAATCTTATGTGTCTTGAGACATGACGTAATTTAACGCCGTCTCTCGTGACACTTTGCAGACTCTGCTCTGGCTGTGCGTGTTCATGTGTTTTGAAAGAGGCGTGGCTTTTTGAGACACTCTGAAAGGGAAGGTGGGATCTTATGCTTTCAAAGCTAGCTTGAAATTGCTAGCCTCTCTGAAATTGCCAACCCTACCATACATATTTTTAGCACTGTTTGATTCTGGCCTTGAGCCCACTCTAACCCACCAGGCCAAACCATTACCAATCACCATTTACATCAAGACTAAAAAATAAAAGAAAAAAAGAGACTGTGAGATCAGAAAACAGAGATCTAAATCCATCTTTATCATAGACTATAGAACTAGCCTTCAGATCTTGCTCCAGGAAGCCCTTCGGGGTGTCTGAGAGCTCCATTAACGTTCCCCACCCCTGCTTTAGCTAATGCTCAATAGCCTGCTATTTGCTTTTCAAAATCCAACAAGTACAAAAGACACATTTAGCCAGTATTTAGCCTTTTCAACAATGCTAATACTCAGTGCTCATCAAAATCATAATTTTGGTATTTTTGGCCAAAAAAGGCCACCCAAAAGATACATTGAAGGTCAAGACAGGGACAAGGCCATGTGTGAAGGTAGGTGGAAACACACCATTATCAGTATCACCAATATCCATCCATCATGGTAGCTCTATGGAACATTAGCTTTCAATGTTTCTCTGAACATCACCACTTTACTGATCGAATAGTGGGGCTTTTATAGCCAAGTAGACAAGGCTTTGGAATATTTAGATTTATTATTTGAAGGACAATTAGCTTTAGCTAGATGAATAGCTATACCATGGGCCATTTTCCATCCATTTCCACCTTGCAGCAAAAGTAGTACTGTTTCTATACACCCAGGGCTTGACATTAACTTTTTTGCTCACCAGCCACTGAGGCTAGAGATTTTCCAAAGTTACTAGCCCCTCATCATTTTCACTGGCCACAATTTTGAAATCGATACCATGTGGAAAACTGCTTCTAATTTAGATATTTTCAAAAGTATTTCATAATTTGGCATAAAACATAACTGATTGTGGTTACGTGAATACTTGCCAAGACCGGCATTTTGAGATTATTTTTTTATTTAAGCGCAATAAGAAGCAAAACCCTGCTTACAAATTCTGCAAGAATAAGTAAAATTATACGCAATACGCACAATCCCACGTGAAATACATTTGGAAAGAGTGAGTGAGGGGAGGCGGGTTTGTGTGTGAACTCGCTGTCAGAGAGATGAGAAAGCGCAGCTGGTAGTGTATCTATTCTGCGGAAAATGAGTATTGAAAAGCGTTTCAGATATTTCAGTATCAGATCAAAATTTATATTTTTTACAACACTACATTTTACTTAGTTTATTATTCCAGATGCCTTTTTGAAAGACTACAATTGAAAAAATGTATATATTATAAATAAAATTAAATCTGCCAAAGTGGTAAGTGGGAGTGACTGCGTTATATGCCACTGCTGAAATCCACCTGCATTTGATGTGTTGGTGGGTGTTAATGTCAAGCCCTGCTTACACCTAACCGAGGCACCCACACACCAATAAGGCAAGCTCTGGCCCTGCCCTAATCGCTTTAGTCTCCCACAGTACTGGGGTTAGAGCAACATGCAGAACTGCGGAGTGTTTTTATAATGCCTTCACTCTTTTTCCGTCGCCTGGGCTGCAGTGCAAGGCTACTGGCATTGTCCGTGGAGTCTTCTGTTTGAGCAGCCACAGCCGCAGCTGCAGCGGCTGCAGTCTCTTTGATCTGAAGTTCCAAATGCTTTTGGATTGCCAGGCCAAGCTCTTCAGGGTCCACAGCTGCACCATACACCTCCCAGGTCATACCCTCAGCATCCCATTCCACCTCCTTCACAGGGGTCCTATGACACATGCGTTCTGTTGTCAAAGATGTGTCCGAGATAGGATCCGCTCTCAAACTTATTTCAGGAAACATGTGAGAGAGAGGAGAAACAAGGGAATCTGACATGGTCTGCACGCCAACATCTCTGAGCTCATGGTCAGATGTCATGGTTGTGGCATCTTTGGCTGCCCTGTTAAGACAAGTCTGACCTGTCCGGTCTAGTCTAAGGTAGGAGGAGTTCTGCTCCCTTAACTCAGATCCACAGCAATGGCCTGTACTCCGGCTATCAAGTCTGGTCTCGCTGACAGACGACACAAGTGGTGGAAAACCGAGTAAGCCTGAATGAAGCAGCGATCTTTGTCCTGCACAGGGGCTTCCTGCACAAGGTGGCCGAGATATCAAATGTCCAGGACATGGAAGAACACTGCAAGCATTTCTCAAACAGGCAGTATTCATCATGTGACCAGAACAGGTAGATCTATGGCATGCAGTTAAATGATGGCTATCACAGTTGCTCTGAGCATAGTCGTCTGTATTCGCTCCCTGTGGTGTGAAGCTGTTGCTCAGACCTGAAGAACTCATTCTGCAAGCCACTCTGCAACAGCTGCATCCTGTCAGGTTCTCTGCAGGTCCACAACATCGACAACATCCCTCCCTGCAAACCAGGCCCTTCATTCTTATATCTCTATTTGTGGATGGCGAGTGTGGCACACAATTCACACCGCCGTGGACCTGATTTTGCCCCAGGAATAGATCCTGCGTTGGAGTCCTTCTAGGCGAGTCCTCCATGACGCTCCAGGATCTTGCAGTTCCTCCATGCCAGATTACAGTCTCAGGGGTGCTGTTGCCACTGTGCAAGCTCCCCTGTTCATGGTCACAAACATTCACAGGGACTCCAGATGCTGGTCCACCCAGACTGATAGGCCTTTGAGTGCATGTTGCACTGCTGACACTCTTGCGCAAATTCTGACGATACCATGCCAGCTCCATTCGTTGAGGAGGTCCACTCACCATTTCTATCGAGCTTTTAGATAAAGAAATGGTTGGCAGCTCATGGTCTTCCACTGTTTCAGCATCAACAGATCCAAGGCTGATGCTTGGGAGGTAGATCTCAGATGTAGGTCGTTGTCCTTCCTCCATAGTGTAATATCTACTGGTAGAGAAAGACAGACATTGATGAACTAAGTAGAGTATAATTAATTTTACACAATATATTTATTTACATAATATATTTTAAACACCAATTCTTTCTCTGTTTAGTTGTCTACTAGAAAATCCATTGAATTTCCAATGAATCGGCATGACCCTTAAACCCTTACTTTTTACGGTAGATAAAGTTTAGATTTCTTTTGTCCTTACTGCACATAGATTAAAATGAATAGGACAGAGTGATGTCTAGGTATCTCTCCCTTGAGTGATTGACCAGATTACAGATGGATAAGCCCAATTTAAGTCTTAAGATTATTAGCTCCAACATGGGAATGCCAGTTGCCGTTAATCCACATGGGGCTCCAGCACAGGTGGCCAATTCCACCCCACATGGCCCAAAAAGGACAGGAGGTTGAATGTCCAATACTTTATGGCATATTGGACCTCAAATCATTACTGTGAGAGTGTTTCTCATTTCTAGGAACTCTCGAGAGCACAGAGGGACTGTGTGTCAGGCCTGTTCATGTTTACATCACACTCCAGCAGATTTTTTGGGTCTATCACTCCCTACTGTCAGCAGACACATACTGCTGAATCCAAACTACAACACACTCACACTCTAATCTGTGAAGGTTATTCAAGTCACACGTTCATTCAGAATTTAGTTGTTACTTGCTATTGAGGTGCCACTGTTTCAAAGTGACATGCAGTAGACTAAGTGCAGGGAATGTTCTTTGAAGTGCCTCAAACTGGCATTTCACAACTTTAAGAAGTAAACTCAGAAATAAACTTGCAACCTTTGTGTTATCTTCGTTGATACTTAATGATTATGCCATCTGTGACTAGTTGAATCATACCATATAAATCTAACTTCCAAGGATGCCCACACAGAATCTGCAAGCAGAACTCTGAAGAAAGCTCAGCAGATTTCTGGTCCCTTGTGTTTGTTTTTTAAATGTTGCTGCAAATTTGACTGTACTTTCATCTACCAGTAAGTGTGTAGTAGAATTTAGCATGGTCTATAATTCAGATAACATGATTCTGAACAGATTCTCATAAAAAGGTGTTCTAGAAAAGATTTAAAGCCCATGTGTGCAAAAGCCAGTGTTCTTCATCCAGCACATAAACTGCATCAAATCCACAAATATTAATAGATCACTTTTTTTTGTATCTGCAGGTAAGCACTATTGCTCAACAAGTGCTCTATACTTTGAAAAATATTTAATACTGTATTTACAGTTATTTAACACTATTTAATACTGATCATTAGCCGAATGTTTCAATAAAGCAGACCAGCGGCCAGTTGCATAAACCACTAAAACTAGTCTTACAAAGTTAAATATAATATTTTTTCCTTTAAGTCTGTTCATATTTTTTTTAATCAGTAGCATAAAAACATAGATTGGGTCCTACTAGATCTTAAGACACTGTCTTAACATAATGGCTAAATTTATGCAACTGGCCCCAGGAAAAAATCTTGAAAATAACCTGTATAATGACTGTGACTCTCATAATGACAAATGTTATCTCTCCTCAGTTATCATGGGAAAACAAAATACTTATATTCCCACTGCATCAATAACAGACAAGGTATTCGTTGTTAACCCTTTTGTTCCACCTCAACCCACAGGCTAACCTCCACCCATCCAGAAAACCATACATCCGTACTAGCTTTACACTGGGACACACTCTTCCACACATGTAAATATAAACAATGAATGAACCTCCCATCTCGTATAAGAAAATCAAACAAGAAAGATCTCACCTTTTGGTTTTCCTAGCAAATATACATGGTCCAATCAAGGCCCTGTGCCATCCTTTGTCTTTCCTTCTTTGTCACCTTCACTCCCCTTTTTTAAAGTCTCATTTTACCATTCACACTGAGCACCACTTGCTTTATAAAGGCACAACTGCGGTTTCCCTCATGGCCACAGGTAAGTCAACAACCTCCCTCCCTCCACACATACACACATGCACATGTACATACCTCCCACTTCCTCCTCTTGTCTCCTTCCCCTCTATCCAGACAGCTCCCGCCTCCTTCACTTCTTTTCTCTCCTCCACTTGTGCGCTCTCGCTCCACTGTGAACAGGACAGAGTGGGTGTGTTGCTGGATTATCAGTTGTTGTCATCTGATTACACACCACACGCTCCCTCTCTGAGAGGAAATCCATGGTGGAGGGGGGAGGAGGTGCAAACACACACAGACAGAAATTGTGGGAAGCCAAGAAGCACTGTATGCCCAATGAAGGGGGGCACAATTGTGTGAAAGGGATGGGGTTTAGAGGAGGAACAGGTAGATTGTATTGAGTTGTTGGAAAAGGAAATCAAATATCCTTCCACATCAGTACAATAAAAACTCTTTCTATCTTTCTTACTCATAATAACGTGTTCATTCTCACACACTCGTAGCTCCTGCCTCTTACTCGTCCAATCTCTCTCTTCCTGTTGCTATAGAAACAGCCATGCTCAAAAGGAGCCCGATGAATTTTCATCATGTCTTTTTTTTTTTTAAGTTGTCATGGGAACAATGAAAACAGTCTCTTTGAAGAAAGGGCTAGTGGTGCTGGGAAACCATTATGATATATGTCTGTGACTCATCGTTCTGAGTCACCTGTCCATATACTTGTCATTGCAATCTCACAGATTTCCTGTTCCATAATAAAAAGGTAACGCAAAATCCTGACATGCTGTTTTGTGTATGAACGTGCTAAGGTTACATTGGACACATTTTTAATTGCCCTTCAACAAACCTGAATGTTTTTCTCTCTTTACAGAGACATTTGGAACCTGTTGCAGTATAACAACATTTTCTTGGTATAAAACACAGATGCTGTCTATTTTTTGTTACTTAAAATCAGTTTTGTCAGGTGTATTTCTACTGGCATTCTAAACCCTAATAAACCCCTAATTTACTGTTAGATTAGGCAAGGGTGGGAATGAAAATTATGTCATTTCAAAACTGCAAGATTTTTTTCTGCAGAACACAAAGGAGGAACGTTGTAGCCTAAACAACACTGGATCCCACTGACTGACAAAAATTTTAATATTTATCAAAATATCTCTTTGTTTGTGCGTTTGTGTTCCACAGAAGAAGGAAAGTCATACAGGTCTGAAATGACACAAAGGTAAGTAAATTATGACAAAATATAAATTTCCCTGTGAACTATCCATTTAAATCATTCAATATAGTTATTTTTTACAGAAATGTTGCTTTACTTTAAGATATAATATGGTAGGCCATAGTGTGCATGGTATATACTTTGCTGCTTATTTAATTCTAAGTTTTTTTTTTACTTGAACATTTACTGAGAAATTTAATAAAACCATTTGTTGGTATTACATAACTAATTTTTGTTGATATAAACTGAAACTGGTCCGGGTTCCCAGCATGCTTTGCATGGGACTAGATAACACGTATATGTCCAAAATCACATACTCTTTCCTTTTGAATAAGCACTTACTTTGTGAGTGCTAAAAAAGAATGTACTATATAGTATGAATGTGTTTAGTATGACTATGATCTTGGCATACTGCATTCGCCATGTTGCCCTTGTCACGTGACCTACTATTGTGATGTGCTTCCCAATTCGCCTACTTATAACTAAAACTATGTGCCCTTTTTGCAAAGAAAAAGTAAATACTTTAGAGTGTGTAACAGAAGAGTAGACAAGCTTTAGGACATACTATCATGTCATAGAATTGGTAGCCTATCTAAAGGGTTAGTTCACCTAAAATGAAAATTGTCATTAATTACTCACCCTTATGTCTTGTCTTTCGACATCCGTAAGACCTCCGTTCATCTTTGGAACACAAATAAAGATATTTTTGTTGAAATCCGATGGCCGACATCGATTCATGATTCGGATCGCGTGTCAAACCACCAAACTGCTGAAATCACGTGACTTTGGCGCGCCGAACTGCTGATTCGATACTTTGATTCATAAAGCATACAAAGCTTCAGGAAGCAGTATTTTGAAATTGGCCCATCACTATACAAGTCGTTATTTAGGGTTTTTTTGCGCACAAAAACTATTCTCGTCCCTTCATAAAATGATCGTAGAACCACTGTAGTGAGATGGACTTTGTAACGACGTCTTAAGTACCTTTTATGGGTCTTGAGAGAGGAAATGTCATTGCTGCCAATGGAGGCCTTTCTGTGCCATCGGCTTTCAACAAAAATATCTTCATTTGTGTTCTGAAGATGAACGGAGGTCTTACATGTGTCGAACAACACGGGGGTAAGTAATTAATGACAGAATTTAAATTTTTGGGTAAACTAACCCTTAACTGTTGCTCTCTGTCGCTTAGTTACACCCATCCTGTCACCATAAACTGCCCTGTCAATCATCTTGTCACAGTCACCATCCTCCACATTTCATTTCCTACCATATCAGAGAGAAATGTAGTAGCACATTGATCTGCCAGTCGTGGGTCTTTTTATGCAGAGAATCTCCTCATAACCATGCATTTAAAAGTTAATGGCCAAATGGATCTTTATAAAACTTCACATTGTTGTTTCAGATTAAATGTAACGGATAGCATTAAATAAATATTTTTATTTATTAGTATTTTATTTATTCATATTTTATAATCTTAAATGTTGATTATTAGTCACTCAAACCCCTTTATCTAAACCTCTGCACTTAACCATTGGTCGCACATCCGCCATGTTTTGTTTAGTTTTTTTTTCATTTATGTAATTATGAACTTAATCCTCCTCTAAAGTGCAATGGCTTGTGAGCTGTATTATCCAGAGTGTGCACGGATCCACACTTTCAACTATCTACCGAAAATAGACCATCCGGGGACTTCTGACATACTCTTTTCAACATGCTATGCTTTGGGACTCACTTATTTTAGTATCACATACTATTTAGGATGAATAATATGGACATTGGGACGCAGGGTGAGTGTCAGTTGCGTCACTTCACTGCCATTCATAAATCCTCTCCCGTGGCCTCATGGGATAGTAAAGTGTCCATTGCATGCGCACTTCAGAATGTCACTGGAGAAAGTAGGTCATCCAGGTTACTTTATGTCTATTTTGTGAATTTGGACATTCATCTTTTGTCACATTGTATATCACCTACTATATAGGGAAGTATATGATTTCGGACTCATCCTATATGTAGTAGTGCTAAGATGCACTGTTACAAGCTAGTAGTTAACAGACAAGATCAAACGTTATATATTACTTAAACGCATACAAATGTATTGGAATTTACTAAATTAAGATTTCTCTTATAGGATAACGGGTGATTTTATTGCAATCAAATGTCTTGAAACTCCATGCGAGTTAACCACATTTAGATGTATTGTGGGAACAGCAGACGTGTTGCCTGATCACAGCCTTGATAAACTTCCCCTGTTGTCCAAGAGTTATTCATTAACGCCTAGTAAATGCAAACTAGGCTCTTGTGGACGCCATAACATAAACCACAGTCTATGAGCCCTGTGGTGGCTCCATGAAGTAAGAGTAAGAACCAACATAAAGATGTTAAAATAAAAATTAGAACTAGCTTTCAACAATTACTTTAGCTCTTTTGGTTGGAAGTCCATTTAGCTTACTATTTATATGCATCAAGGTTTTGTGTTTGCTTGGAAATAAAGACTCCAGCTGGCAGAGCACACATCGGTCACCTGCTTAAACCAGTGTACGGTGTTGATTAACTAACCTGGGAAGCCTTAGGGGGACTGCAGTGCCCTGTAGGGTGACCAGGCTGTCAGAAGCCACAGCTTACTCTCAGTGGGACATCAGGAAGAGTGCCAACGAGACGGCCTCTGGGCAAAATGGGAAACTGCTGATTGGTGATTCACACTGACTGTATTGAAGAGAGCAAGACACTTTATTCAGTTAGGAGTTAGACTGTGGCCATCCATGGCTGGTGAGTACAGGATTATTAGAAACAGTTGGACAAACCATATACTTGAGAACTATTTTACACAGATATATAATAATAATATGTGATAGTGGATCTTTAAGACAAACAGATATTATTTGATTTACCAGGCTGCAAATATTTGATCAGTGCTCTGTCATCTAATGTGACTTAAAATATGACACTATGTACGTTAGTTGCACCAAAGCTTTCTTAAGACATGAGGGTCTAGTGCTGTCATAGCGACATGTATTCCTGTTTGTGATAATGTGATATGCCATTAGTGACTGCTGAACATATGGTTGACCCCCTGTACACTAATAATCTTCATGTGCAATTGAACAATTATTGACCAGTGAGGCAAAGTGCCATTAGAATGCGCAATATATGAGGAGTATAACACACTTAAATTAATACAAGTTCACCGTTTTAGCTTACAGATGCCAGTAGAAATCATCATAGACTATTGTGCATGACAAATTCTTATTTAAATGGACAGTTCACTCAAAATAAAAATAAAAATCTGTCATCATTTGAACGCAAAATAAGAAGTTTCAAATCAGTGGGGTCCAACACAACATCAGACACTGACTTTCATTGAATGGACAAAAAGATAGAGACATTTTTCAAAATAACTTCTTATATGGTCCACAGAAAAAAAAATCATACAGATTTGGAATGACATGAGGGTGAGTAAATGATGACAGGATTTTCATTTTGGTTCAACCATCTCTTTAAGTCTTGCTCTGATTAGAAGTTTTAAGTAAGGATTTGTAGCCCTGACTAAGCAAGAAAAGCAAACAAGCTTAACATTATAGTATTTTATGAAACAATTTTGTAATAAAAAAAATATTTTAATATATAATTAATTATTTTCTGTAAGTTCTGCTTTTAATTTCTGAACTATGAGCTGTATTAAATTAACTACTGTACCTGTTACAAAGTTCTGGTTCACCCACACTGGATTCCTTAAGGTGGCTGCAGTAACTCCCTTACCATAAGGGAGAAAATAGGTTGTTTTTCCTAGAAATACTGTTTCTTGAGCAGCAGAAACACAATGTGCTCCACCTCTTGCATGCAGGTCTCCACTAAAGTGTGTCGGCACATGTCTATTTAAAAGGCAT
Organism: Gobiocypris rarus; assembly: GCA_023029165.1. NCBI lineage: Eukaryota > Metazoa > Chordata > Actinopteri > Cypriniformes > Gobionidae > Gobiocypris > Gobiocypris rarus. The sequence goes on from CM040920.1 coordinate 26,758,028, forward strand.
GAGCGAAAGAGATAGTGTCACACAGCAGGTTTAGTTAATGCAAAGCCATGTTCTCTGTTGTATGAACCACTGAGTGAGAGGTGAGGGTGACTGTCAGCTGAGTTTATTCTGTGTCTATGCCATTAGATCCACTTATAGCACTGGCTTGTGGACTGTCTGCAGCATTTCTGTTCCTGTTGCTGTTTGGCCTATCAGTCTATCTACTGTGGAGGAAGAGGCGATCTCAAATGCTCTACAGGGGACTCATACCTACCACCCCCACAATACCACAATGCACCACTCCAGTGCTTCAGACATCACAGAGCAGCAGCTATGGGTAAATAACAGTTGTTGCTTGTCTAGAAATGCCAATAATATAATATTTTTACTGCATGATTAATTGCAATGTAAGGTGAACCAAATATTATATTATTGTTATCATTTATTTAATTTAATTATTTATTCACTTTTTTTACACTGAACAAAATTATAAATGCAACACTTTTGTTTGCCCCCATTCTTCATGAGCTGAACTCAAAGATCTAAGACTTTTTCTATGTACACAAAAGGCCTATTTCTCAAATATTGTTCTCAAATCTGTCTAAATCTGTGTTAGTGAGCACTTCTCCTTTGCCGAGATAATCCATCCACCTCACAGGTGTGGCATATCAAGATGCTGATTAAACAGCATGATTATTGCACAGGTGTGCCTTAGGCTGGCCACAATAAAAGGCCACTCTAAAATGTGCAGTTTTATCACACAGCACAATGCCACAAATGTCACAAGTTTTGAGGGAGTGTGGATTGATTATCTCGACAAAGGAGAAGTGCTCACTAACACAGATTTAGACAGATTTGTGAACAATATTTTAGAGAAACAGGCCTTTTGTGTACATAGAGAAAGTATTTCAGCTCATGAAAATTATAAAAGTTGCATTTAGTGTATATTTCCTAATAAAATGTGTACTATTAATTATTACTATTTCTATTATTTGTATTATTTGTATTATTATTATCTTAAATTGTATTATTGGAATATTTTGTTATTTAATAGGGTTAGGGTTAGGGTTAGTGGTTTATTTAAAAGAAATATTTATTAAATTATGATTAAATAAAATAAATGATAGTAATAATAAAAAACATTTTTACATTGTATGACACACACACACACACACACACACACACACACACACACACACACACACACACACACACACACACACACACTGATCAGGCATAACATAACTGTTAGTGGGTAGGATATATTAGGCAAGAAGTGAACATTTTGTCCTCAAAGTGAATGTGTTAGAAGCAGGAAAAATGGGTAAGCATAAGGATTTGTGCGAGTTTGACAAGGGTCAAATTGTGATGGCTAGACGACTCGGACAGAACATCTCCAAAACTGCAGCTCTTGTGGGCTGTTCCAGGTCTGCAGTAGTGAGTATCTATCAAAAGTGGTTCAAGGAAGGTTAAGTGGTGAACCGGCGACAAGGTCATTGATGCACATGGGGAGCGAAGGCTGGCCCATGTGGTCCAATCAAACAGACGAGCTACTGTAGCTCAAATTGCTCAAGAAGTTAATGCTGGTTCTGATAGAAATGTGTCAGAATACACAGTGCATCGCAGTTTTTTTGCATATGGGCCTGCATAGCCTCAGACCAGTCAGGGTGTACATGCTGATCCCTGTCCACCGCCAAAAAAGCCAACAGTGGGCATGTGAGTATCCGAACTGGACTACGGAGCAATGGAAGAAGATGACCTGGTCTGATGAATCATGTTTTCTTTTACATCACCTGGATGGCCGGTGCGTGTGCGTCACTTACCTGGGGAACACATGGCACCAGGATGCACTATGGGAAGAAGGCAAGCTGGCGGAGGCAGTGTGATGCTTTGGGCAATTTTCTGCTCGGAAACCTTGGGTCCTGCCATTCATGTGGATGTTATTTTGACACATACCACCTACCTAAGCATTGTTACAGACCATGTACACCCTTTCATGGAAACGGTATTCCCTGGTGGCTATGACCTCTTTCAGCAGGATAATCTGCCACAAAGCAAACATTTTTTAGGAATGGTTTGAGGAGCACAAAAACAAGTTTGAGGTGTTGACTTGGCCTCCGAATTCCCCAAATCTCAATCCAATCGAGCATCTGTGGGATGTGCTGAACAAACAAGTCTGTTTCATGGAGGCCCCACCTCACAACTTACAGGACTTAAAGGATCTGCTGCTAACATCTTGGTATCACAGCACACCTTCAGGGGTCTAGTGGAGTCCATGCCTCGATGGGTCAGGGCTGTTTTGGCAGCAAAAGGGGGACCAACACAATATTAGGAAGGTCGTCATGTTAGGCCAGATCGGAGTATATACACACATTTTAAAAAGTAATATGTGTGGGATTTGGCACCAAACATTTCTTATGCAATGTGGATTGAAGTGCATTCTTAAAAACTTTGAACTTTCACAGCTCAGGGGATGTTTCTTTCTTCGTGCCTCCTCAATTCAAAAGAACATCCCAATTAAACGAGGAGAAAGAGGGAAGAGAGTATGCTGAGGAATGGGAACTCCATTCGGATCTGCACACCCAGCGAGGCTCTCTAACAGTAGGGAGTATGTCAAGACTGGAATAAAGACATTTGATGTCGGAAACGATGATACAAAGAAAGTATAAGGAGAATTGTTTGACTGTCTCTCGTTCTGCTCTATGTGAGGTTGGTTTCCCCTGGGCAGCATAAGGCCAGACCTGTACCAGCTCCCAGAGGAACCCAGTGAATGGGCCCTTCCCAATGGCTCAGCTGTTCGTCTGTGGTTCGCGGTGCAGTACCAGCAAGAGAGAGAGCAGCTGGTGGTGTCTCTGCTCCGTGCCGCTAACCTACCTGTTCGGTGCCAGAGTAATGCCACACTGGTCAAACTGCAGCTGCTACCGTCTGATGACCGACGACACCGTCAGGCCAAAGCACGACGGAAAGGATGTCATCCACAGTTCAACGACACCTTTGTGTTTCAGGTAGAGAGTCTCTTCTGATAAACATCAGCAATCTAAGATGGTCTCTCTGTATGTGGGTAACAGCAAAATCGTCCTCATTCGATTAAGATTAAAGTGCTTTAGACTAATGTTTCATGATTAGTTTGTGGATTCATTTTCAAAATAGTTTTGTTCTAAATAATGGAGAAACTTCTTGGAAACAGAGAAGACATTTCATAGTTGATGTCTCCATCTATTGGCCATTTTTAGTAGGTTGCCAGAATCACTATAAAATGCTTAGAGGAATGTTCTGGGTTCAATATAAGTTATGCTGTTTATTTTGCCACACACACGATTTCCAACTTAGGGTTTAAAAAAACTTTATGTATAATGCATTATATAGGTATTTATACTGTAAGTTACAATAAGTTATATGTTCATAAATAATCACAACCAAAATTAAAATAGATTATATTATTTGGAGATTCACGGTTACAAAGTGTGTGTGTGTGTGTGTGTGTGTGTGTGTGTGTGTGTGTGTGTGTGTGTGTGTGTGTGTGTGTGTGTGTGTGTGTGTGTGTGTGTGCGTGTGTATTTTTTTATTTTTAATTTTCATATATTTTAAAAAGCCATATTTTCCGCAGCCATCAATGCAGGCTTCAGTGTCACATGATCCTTCAAAAATCATCCTATCCATATAATCAATGTTGAAAACAGTTGGTCTGCTTGATATTTTTGTGGAAACGATAATACATTTTTTCAGGATTCTTTGATGGATATAAAGTTCAAAATAATAACATTTATTTGAAATAGAAATCCATTATAAATGTCTTTACTGTCACTTTAATACATCCTTGCTGAATGGGATGAAAAAAGACCCCCAAACTTTTGGATGGTGTATAGTCAAAATAATGCCTGTAACCAGATTCCTATGCCTTGTAACAGGTATCTAATAGCTGTGTTGACCAGTGTTCTCTGAACATGAGCATGTACACTGTGGACCATCAGAAGAAGCACCATCTAGTGGGTCAAGTCCTGATCCCCCTCAGTCATTCTGAAATAAAGGAGGCAGCAGGCAAACTGCAATGGAGGGATCTGGACAATGAAAGTGATCAAGTATGATAATTTAAGGGATCGTAGGATTCGGTCATCATTTACTCACCCTCAAACCTGTGAGTTTTTTACAACAACAACAACAAAAAAATCCCCATTGACAAATACTATAGAAGTCAATGTGGGCCAGAAACTATAGGTTAGGTTATCCATATTCATTAAAATACCTTTAACAGAAGAACGAACCAACTTGAAGGTGAGTAAAAATGACAGAATTTGTATTTTTGGGTGATCTATTCGAACATGATTCAACATCATTTACTCAAGTCTTTCCAAACCTGAATTTGCACAGTAAAAAGAAAACCAGTCAGGTTTGGAATGACATAAGGGTGAAAAACTGAATTTTCATTGATTTAATCGGATACCTTAACATTTTGTGGGCAAGGGTGCTGTGCTAAAGGTACTGAATGTGTGCTTTTCTCTGCTATTGTAGCCCCTCTCAAAAAATGGTGACATTCAGGTGTCTTTGAACTACAATCAGTCTCTACACCGCCTCACTGTGATTGTTTTACGAGCACGAGGGTTGCAGTGTTCCAGTGATGCAGGTGAGAAACAGAGCAATAAAGAATACAATGCAGTTGCAAGTCTCTGCACCTTTAACTCATGTAAAATGAATGGTACAGGTGTGTGTGCTCAGGTCTCTCTGAAGATACATACTCAGGTGGTGAGAAACAAGTGGACCTCTGTGGCAAGAGGAAACGATCCATCCTTTAATGAGAGGCTTACCTTCAGACTTCTCCCCACGCAGCTGGACACAGCCTGTCTGACCCTGCAGCTCCAGCAGCCCAGCACAAAGGAACCTGGTAACTGTCAATCAATAATTTCCAAGGCGACAGGGCACCACTCTCATGCACTATCCTGCTATTATTAATACAGAAATAACAGAATGCAAAACAAAGCATTATATTCATTTATTATTTTATAAATGTATATTAATTAGCATAATATAGTTTATATTAACTGAAATAAAACTATTAATTGAAACTAAAAATGAAACACCATGGTAGGAAAACCAGGGTTACTGTTAAGTAAAACTACTAGAAAGAATGTAAATATTAGATGAAAAACATTAGATAATTATGAGATAAAGCACTAAAATTACTATCTAGAAATAAATAAGAGCTAAAACAAACAAAAAACTATCACGGTTTTGGGAACAAATGGATAAAAAAAATGATAAAATTACTACAAATGAAACTAAAATTTAAACAAAGATTTTAATATATATATATATATATATATATATATATATATATATATATATATATATATATATATATATATATTTATACTACAAACAATATTGGTTACAACAAAGAACAATGTACATTTCAGAAATATTTAAAACAAACAAAGGTGATGTAAAATGAATAACACAATTAAAATTCTACACTTTTTTTTGTGCTGATCATAATTTAATTTATTAATAATTCATTGTTATACTAATAATATATGTAATTAGAAAATTAAGACATACAGCTATTTTTAAGGCACCATTCAGAAAGTCCCTCTGTTTTGTCTTTAATGCCAGTGTTGTTGGGGATTGTGGTCATTGGGCCGTTCATGTATGCAAGGGGCAGAGAACTGGAACACTGGAACGACATGGTCAGCAAACCACAGGAGCTGGTCAGGCAATGGCACCCACTGGGATCCGCTGACAACATGCAACAAACTCAATGCAAACCTCCCTCTCTTTGAAAAGAATGGCAGACTTTTTCTTGTATTTAAGGGGGGAGTGTTTTTTTGTTTTGTTTTTTTTTTAGAGCAAGGCTGATGTAAAAAAATAAACAAAGTTAAAAGAAAAGGTTTATTGATAGCATACATTTGTGAATGAGATTTGCTTGTAATTACATCACTTAAAAATAATAACAGTCCCATCAGAACAATTGTGTGACTTGATGTAGGAGGTAAAAATACTGTCCAGTTGTCCAAAAATACTACAGGGTTCCCACACATTCACACGTTTGACCCATTAATTTCCATGACCATTTCAGTTGTTTGTGATGATTGGATAAGTATTTTGTTTCAAATATCATTTGGATTCAGACTGATTTGCATTCACTCATCCATTTTCCAAACCTTTTCTCCTACTGTACGTAGGGTCACGGGGATCGCTATTGAATCGCTCACTTTGATTGATTCATTGAAAATTTATTCATTTTGAATGGTAGTGTAGCTTGAGCCAGTTTTACTCTACACAAAAGCAAAATCTAGTCACACAATATTAATATTCTCTTAATATTTTAACTTTTTCCATGTCTGTGGGAAACCTACACACAGTGTGAAATCCCCCTGCCCTGCTGCACATACATGCAGGTGATAGGGGTATATAGGCCATTTAGTCTTTTTTTCCCATGGTTATTCTGCAGAACTGAAATTTAAAACCCAATTATGTGTAAACTTGATCAAAACTGTAAACATAATTTACAATTCTATTTCTCTTGGTGCATTTTGCAACATGGTTGCATATTGAGACCTGGGTGAGTATAGCTGCTCTGACCCTGAACACTGGGTCTGGATAATCCACTAGTGTAAGGCCTCTTATGGACTAATCACAGAGTTCAGAAAGGCTAGCAGATTGCAGCTCTGCGTCCAACTGTTCTCATGTTCTACACAGCTAGCATCTAAGACTTTAACTGCCTGGACACAACGTGTCTTGTGACCTGGCTTGTGATTCTGGCTCTCGATTGGCTCCCTTAGCAATAGGAAACCGCGAGCGGTAATATTCAGATTTTTTTGCTTTCAGATCCATTCTCTAATTCAAATGGCTAAAATGAGCTCCTTAGAATGTTGGGACGTGGTTTAAACCATATCACCTGTTTAGGCCACCTCAGACGTTCATTAATAAGTCCAAAAGCACTATGATGAAGCCTCACAAGAGGGTATGAAGCACTGCTGCCCTCAGATTTCTGTTTTTCGGTATGTTCTTTACTGAGCATTTAATAACTTTATACAATTTGGGGCAGCTGCCCAGATGGGCAAAGTTCGGTAAGCGGTGTCCATTCTGGTGGCTGTTGTTTGCACCCCACAGCATTGTGGAGCACCTTTGAAGCACTTCTACTGCCACAGAGTACTGGCCATTAGTCCACTGTTTCAGCCTGACCATCGTCACAGCTGAAGAGAGGCCGAAACAGTAACGCGAGGTGCCGCGGAAAACACGTTCCCCTTCGCCGAAATTTGCCCCTTCCTCCCAGGAAAGCATGGAGCCGTCCTCCTCGCCCATGTCAGCCAGGTTACAGAGGGCCAGAAGACAAGAGCTCAGCAGTGCCTCATTTTCACAGTGCTGGAGAAGAACCGACACCAGTCGTGGAACAGCTCCAAGACTCAGGAATCGCTCTTGCTGCAAGTCTGACAAGAAAGTAATCACACTTACATCCCAAACTCCAGGGTCAGCGTCAAGATATATGGTTCTAGGCTGTACTTATCTCCCTATTTATCATCTCAGCCCCCCTAAAAATCCGCAATGGATTTGTCAGCCTCTTAAAGGGATACTAAATGGTTTCAAACCTGTATGCATTCCGTTCTTCTGACTTCCACTGGATGGACAAAAAAAGACATTTCTCAAAATATCATTTTTTTTCATTCACAGAAGAATGTCAATGACATGAGGGTGAGTAAAAAATGATAGATATTTCAGTTTCAGTATCCCTTTAAAAATCTGATCTGATCTCTTCAAATTCTCTAAAACAGCAGCTCCCATGAGCTATATGAGGTTATTTTACTCCGAATCCTGCCAGTAAGTATTTTACCGCTTGTGACATCAAGTATTATCCGTCAATTTTCACACACACATCTCTTGAAAGTTACGTGAACAACGTCTGTTCCAGCATAATCAAATTCAAATTGAATTAAAATCTAAGTCTAAAGTATACTAAAGTATGACTAATACCTTCTTGCTTTAAAAAAATATGGTTTAGAAGAGCAATAGTTCAGGTCACTCACTGCTGTTATAGCAAATCCTGGCGATGGCCTGGCTAACGTGAAGGAGAAGGTCCTGGTCTTGGCTTAGCAGTAAGGTCACAAGGGCAGACACAATGCCTGTTTCAAAGCATTGCTCTCTCACAGGAGCTAAAGAAGAAATTATAGAATAATCAATAGATATAGTGTTCAACTATAAGTATGCAGTTAGATGTCAAGGCACTTGGTTTATGAAAAAAGCTTATTTTCAAGATTTGCAGTTTATCAACAGCAATTTAAAGTTATTACAGGAACAATCCCACCAGCAACCTGAGGTTAAAGTGACAGTTCACCTAAAAAAAATCTGTCATTAATTACTCACGTTAAGATATTTTTGATGAAATCCGAGAACGTTCTGAACCCACCCCCCACTCCCCCATTGTTGAAGACATTGTTGAACCACTACTGTAGTCACATGCATGGACTATACAAGATACAAGGGTGAGTAATTAATGAAAGAATTTACATTTTTGGGTGAACTACCCCTTTAAGGTGTAGCTAAGATCTTTTTCATGGATCACCCAAATGTTTAACTTTACACCACCAAACTCACATTTTATTGGTACATAAACACATATGTTCTTACCGTCTCTAGCCAGTTCAGATACTAGTCTGGCCGTGTGAGCAGTGAGCGTGCTTTTCCTTCTTAAAATCTGAGCAATAACAGGGAGAATCCCACTTTCTACCACCTGCTCGGATATGCCTTTCTCTAGGGCAGAGAAAACACTATCATTCTAAACAATCAAGATACACTACTGTTCAAAAGTTTGGGGTCAGTAAAATGCATTATTGTTTTAAAATAAATCTTGTATGCTCACTAAGGCTGCATACAGTTAAACAGTAATATCGTAAAATATAATTACAGTTAACAATAACTGTTTTCTAATTTAATATCATTTACAAAGTAATTTATTCATGTGATGGTAAAGCTGAATTTTCAGGATCATTGTGTTACATTTATCCTTCAGAAATCATTCTAATATGCTGATTTGCCACTCAAGAAGCAGTTATTATTACCAATGCTAAAAACAGTTAATATTTTAGTTGAAATCTTTTAGTTGACATTTTTAATGAACAGAATAAATAGTTAAGAACAGCATAATTTGAACAGTCTTTTGTAAAATTATAAATGTCTTCATGAGTTCTTGGTTGATAAAAAGTACTACAAATTTAAGTAACACTTTATTTTACAGTGCCCTTGTTACACGTTTCTTATAAATTATACATAATTGCATGCAACTAACCCAAAACCAAACCCTAATCCTAACCATAACCCTATAGTAAGTAAGTATTGTTTAATAATGTTGCTCAGTACTTAAATGTATAATTACACTTTACAATTAAATGTAAAAAAAAATTGTACTGACATAAATAGTTGTATGGTATATATTACAAACCCATCCCTCCGAAAGACCAACAAATTGATCAACTGTTTCAAACAAGCTAGACCATTATCCAGTTGTTCTGAGTGAATGTGCACACAAATGAACAAATGATGTTCCCACAAACTACAGCTGGCCATCTGGATGCTTGTGTACAAGTGAAGAGTGTAGCTAATCGTTCCTGTCACTCAATGGCTCACACAGAGACAAATGCGGATTAGAGCGTCTCTGTTTTCGTAGTGGCATATCCTTCTCATAGCCACCATTGATGACTTTTTAAGTATGGTTTGTCACCTATGCCCAAATGATTTGTGATATGCAGGGGATAATGCACAGTCAGCTGGTCATTAATAGTAAAATAAGCCTGACAGGATATTGTATAATTTCAGTACATAATCAGACTGTACATTATCCATGTGCATCAAACATTAGATTTTCACATTAAACATAGATTTAAGTTTCAATTTGAATATGTGAAAAAAAGATATGTAGAGAAATACAAAAAACATGAACCTAGCATAGCGATAAAAGAAACATTTGGGAAAAAAATTTGACCATAGAGTGTTGCGATTGACCAATCAGAATCGAGTATTCCAAAAAAGATGCAAAACAACTTATGGTAGTAGTAATGTCTAAAGCCAAAGTGTAATTGCAATACACACTAAGCAGCTTTCAGACCTCACACGAAGTGCTGGCACATTCTGCATCCAACTAGTTCAAGCTAGCTTTTTCATTTTACTTAAAAAAAAAAAAAAAGAAACTACTTTATAAAGGCTTAATGTATACATAAATGTCACAAAATATTATAACGCTCAGAGGGCCTGGTTTTTGGTAAACAAGCTCTCAACTAGTACTTTATCTGTCCACAGGGATTCACTTATTTCTCAAGTTTATTTAGACATTTAGTTAGACATAACTTGAGTGTTTAGTTACACATGTGCACCAATACAACTACAGGTACATTGTTGATCCAGCCCCTCAGGTCCCAAACATTTGACACCCAAATAAATAATCTAAATCCTAAAATATATAACAAAAACATGAAATACTCACTTCTTTCAATGGCAACATTCAGCACTGTGTCCAAATGGGGTTTTAGTTCCTCCTCAACAAGTTCTGTGCTCACACTGATGGCCTCTATTGCAGCACTTAATGAATCTGATAGAAAAGAAAATGTAGGCTATATATAAAAATGTACATCCTTCAGACAGTCTTTCTATTGTGTTGTGTCTGCTGTAACTTACCCCTGGGCGCACTGAGCAGTGGACGACTGGCCACCATCTTGTCCATATGTCTATGTGAGGTTGTGATAACCTGTTAATTCTCAGCACTGCTCGGGTCCCAGATTACGACAGTCTAGGCTGCGTTTCAGTTCTAAAATCTCACACATCTCCATCTCTTGCTTTGTAACCCTATATTTTTTTGTCCCCACCTGCTCTTGTCCGGTTTGTATGTATATACTCCTCCCTCACTCCCTCATTTATTTTCTTCCTCTCAATCCCTGTCTCTCCACTGCCTGTTCTGATTTAGACCTCCACTAATGCACTCCAAATCCTCAGTCTAACAAATGCCTCAGTGGACAGGCCGCCTGTAGGTGACACTGCAAACTGCAGCACGCCCACATCGAATGTCTCCTAGAAGGCAGAAGAAAGAGTGGAACAACAAACAGACAAACAATGTCATTGGCTCAGCTACAAAACTGACTCCACGGTGAGGATTTTCTCTGCATGCTTGCCAGGGATTCAGAAAAGCTGCTTTGTGGTGGAAATCTTTTGTGAAAATACAAAAGATAACAAAGCTGTTGAACTGAACATAATTGAAAACAAAACAGTTAGCTATTATTAATATTTGAAAGGGAGTAAAAAACAGATAAATGATAACATGCAATGTAATTGCTTCTGGATTGTGTTGTGAGATAATTAACGCTCCAAATTTTAATACGTAAGATTTGATCAAATCCCTAACCGTAATTATAAGCAATAGAAATTGTAATTCTTATATTTGATACATTTCAGCGATTTGAATTAGAGTGGATCCTTCTTTGCTCTGTGAAGCAACGCAAAAAGTAATAAATATAGAAATTGCTTAAAAAATGTAATGCTTTTAATACAAGCATATGAGAAATCTGCAAAATTTACAGTACAGGCTATAGTCGTTCACAGACACAAACAGAAAAAGGAAATAAATAGTCCGAGAAATCAAACAATGTCCAGGAGAAGATATGTTCTTAGTCAAACTAAATTGCTCTGAGATTGTAAGATTAAGTACAACAGAATTAAAGAACATTCAGAGATAAAATTCTAAAATGAAACTAACAGAAAATTATATTGTGATCAAATTCATGAGAATACGACATAGAAAAAAAATGCTTGCATGCTACTTTAATAGCATACATTGTCTGTGTACATTTGTAATAATAAGATTTTCTTGATTGACAATGGTCAGAAAGAAATGAAAGTCTTCAGAGAATTCTAATGTTTATAAAACTAACATTTTCTATGAAAAAATGTTTGCACTCAGAATTCACAGTGTCTCTGTGTGCCTCTCAGACACGTGACATTACGCAAGACCTGCACTGGTGGGGTTGAGTCCACTGGATATGGTTTCGTATCCTACAGAGACTAGCGTTAACACACTGCTCTCCATCTCCGTGGACTGTTGAACCTCAGGAACAACAGAATCCAGCCGCATCTGTTTTCCTTTCTTCCGTCCCCTTTTGCCCTTTTCTTTAGGTTTGCCATCTTCCGTGGTGGCTTTGGGCTTGCGGTTGCGTTTCCGAATCCTTCTCGCTGGAGGTTCGGGTTTGGGGTCCGTATTCCCTGAGAGGATTCGGATTTGTCGGTCGATGACGGTATCTATGATATCGAGAGCCACATCCATCATGCCGTTACCGAGACCATGAGTAACATTGGAGAACAAGCGGGTATTCACAGGGTCATTAAAAATCTTCCGCATCTCCTCTAGATAGTTCCTGTTTAACAGAAAAAACAAAAACAAAATCACTTTTTGAATCAAATCAGAACCATTTTGGGAGTTCACACTTGTAGTTCGATTCTCTTGGTTCTTTTGATTGGGATGATACAGTTTTCATTTTAAAACAATCTCCGTCCACAATAGCGTTTTCAAGTATTTTCCAAAAGTTTCTCATCCCCACTGAAATGGCAGAAAACGCCAAATTCACCTTAAATTCACCTGCGTAAACCCTCATAAAAGCTCATTGAGAGGATAGCTACAGACAAAACAGACATCATAACGTTTTTTACGCAATTCTTCTGGCAGGATAATTTTATTTAGCTAAATATCTCCCCATTCACTGATGGGTCCAGGTCTCACTCACTATTTTGTTTGGTCTAAAACGCAAATGCTGTTATGTTTTCCCTCAGTACTGCAAATGTGAGCAGATTTTCTGTCATCCTTAGACTGTGATATGAAGTGTGCAAAGTAACCTATTTTAGCAACTGTGTGAAAGTGAATAGCACATAATGGGCACAATAGGGATATAAACATATACATATCTATTGGTTTAATGTGCGTCACATGATTCAAATACCTCCGTCTTCACAGTCACACTACAACATGAAAACAGCGTTTCAAAAAGCTTTGCTTTCGTGAATAAAAACGCGGTCTCAGGGTGGACACAGAAGGCCAAAATGGAAAGAAAAAGATACATTTTCATACTGGTTCACACTGTCATTTTTAACACCAAACCTAAAGATACACACACATGGAACTTGTTGAAGATCCAATGCTGTTTTCTGGACTAAATGCTCTCGCTGTATGTGCGTACATATGATGGTTTATGGTGGAGCTGAGAACTCGTGAAGAGCTAATAAAATGTGTAAAGGAGTCAAGAGTGTCAGGAATCCCTCCGTCACACACACAAACATCTACAGAAAGGAGATGCGGTTCAGACTCCTGTACCGAACGGTGAGGGGCAACATTATGACTATGACGAGAAAGATCATGTATTCTTGAGCATTCTGTCTTTTTTTAGGGTTGTACCTAGTGACATCACACCCTGTTTTTGGTTTGTTTATGTCTTTGGTCCGTGTTGCGTTTATATTTCATTCGAACCGCACTAGAGTTTGTTTGGGAGTGAACCCTGGTGCGATTGCTCTGTTAGTGCGGTTCATTTGAGTAAGTGTGAACGCTGCCATCTGAACCCGGGTGCTCACCAAACAAGTGAACTGAGACCCATCTTTTCAGCGGTCTCAGTCCACTTGTTTGAAGCACACCAGGATTCAGAAGGCAGGGTTTGTTTTAATCGAACCAAACATGCCAAGTGTGAACACACCCTATTGTTCTTGCTACAGGCCTATTAGTACTTTACCTTGTTTCAATGATTTTTGACCAGTGCTGCACCTGGTTTGATTCAGGAAGCAACTGTTTAGCCATATTCTCATAATCGACATATTGCAGTGCAAAATCCTTCATGTCTTTGCAAAGGGCCGCTGTGTCACCTGAAAATAATTAAAAGGCATGTAGTTATGTAGAATTATTTTGCTTCAACCTAGTGTCTATATTCAGTTGATGTCGTGGTTTACTTTAAAGGAATGAAAATCCAATCATCATTTATTGTTCCAAACTTGTCTAACTTACTATTTAATCTGCAGAACACATAGTTTTAGTGTTTTTTTCCCATACAATGAAAGTCATTGGGGTCTGAAACAATGTCCAAAAAAAACTAAACTAAAACTACCAAAATACCTTATTTATGTTCTGCAGAAGAAAGAATGTAATACAGGTTTGGAACAACATGAATACTCAACAGGAATCATTTTTCCAAGTATATGGGCCACTTACCCTCAGTTAGTTTGGAAAAGGAACTGGACACTGCTGTGTTGGTGCTTGGTGACAGTCCAAAGACATTTAGAGACTCTAAGAGTGTTTTCTTACTAGCCGGACCTCGGCTCACTCTCGTGTAGGCAGCCAGAGAGCGGAGAGACATCTTCTCAGGCGGTTCCAATCTCCTCTTCACCTCCTCGTAAAGGATCTGGTACTTGCGAGCCTTTGAGCTCTTCATGTTAGGGTCCAGCAGGGAGGCTACCTCTGCAAAAGGGACTTGCAGTGAGTTCACTGCACCATCTTGAGAGGATGCGGCACTCTGGCCTTCTGACGGGCATTGTGTTGATACGTGGCTTTGGGTCTGAATATGAGCCTGTGTTTCCATATGGCCTTGCTGTGGGGTCTGCAGATGTGGAGGAGGCTGGATATGTGACTGAGTCTGGATGTGAGTTGGCATGTGGATGTGCGATGGGACTGTGTGCGGTACAGCATGACAGGAGACTTCTTGAGGTACCACGTGCTGAGTGATGATTTGTGCGAGGTTTGGAGGTTGCGGTTGCGGCTGATACATGGTTATAATGGGGTTACCGACAGAGACGTGGACGACGTCGCTGTTCTGGGGAACATTCATGTGCATACCTGCAGACGGATCCATCTTTACCCTCTCAACAGCACAATGATCATCAGCTTTTCAATGCAACTTTGTATCTAACAAAGAAGAAAATATAAAAAATGTGTAGTTAAACAGATATATTATATATATACTTTTCAAAAAGTGAAATAGGACATTCAATAAGACTAAATAAAGTGTAGACTTTAACTATTAGCAATCAAATGGATTGAGAAAAGTATATGAAAGGTGATGAGACCTCCCGGGAGAGATTAAAAAATAAGAGCCACGTTTCTAATTTTTGATGAAAGTTTATGAATGCAAACAATTTAGGAACATCATGTATTAGGAAAGTAAACTAAATAATAGTTAATTTTCATTTAATGGTGACTTAATAATTTTTTTTTTTACAATTTTTTCATTTAACTTTGCCAATTTTATAGCCTTTTTGCTAGTATTCAGACATTTCTATATTTAAAAAAAAAAAGAAAGTATGCCACAAGAACAAGAGGTTTTACATTTTTAACAACATTAGCTGCTAGACAAAAAAAAATTTTTTTTTTATTATTTTTTTATAAAATTAAAGAGCCCATTTATTTTCTGTTATTATGGGTTTCTGAATCCTTCCAAATCTTGTAAATGGAAAAACAAATGCAGAGTTGATTCTTTTTCCAGTCCACAAATTAAATAATTTCTTTAAATTAGTTGAATTGGATACATTTGTTTATAGATATTACCAAATAAATAAATCTTGGAAAAAAGAGATAAAGAACAAAGATCATTTCTCATGACCTTATGCTTACATTAATGATGTTTTAAAACATCAACATGAATTATCATATATTTCGTCAAATATACAGGTGAGAACGTGAGCCCACATGACATTTTATTTTTGACAGCGTCACCTCTGCGAGAGACGGCTGAAGTGAACTTTGAAGCGCGTGCATATGAGCGCGCGATGGTGTGTTTCTTCCACACTCTGAGCATTAAAACCACCCAGTAAATAAAACTGGGATGCAACACATGCATTTGATAAAGTATGAGTATGTGATATAATGTTGCGTCTATTTCACATAAAGAGAAAGTTTATATACATAAACCCTGCATAAGTCAGTGCTGACTTTGAGAGGAATGATAATCTACTTGTTTTGATCAACAGTAGGACAGGCCAAAGCCACCATCATGTTTGAAACTTGATATTCCACCGTATTCATGTGCTAAAAAGCGTCCAGACCACCGTTTAATTCGGACTGTTTTGGTTACGAACGCTAACCTTGAATCAGACACAAGTTACTGACAGTATTCTTACTTACCGCTCTATGGTTAGAGTCGTATTTAAACCTTACTGATCCTAGAACAGTCCATGGCGAACCGCTCGAAGGTCCCCCTTCTTCACCGATCCTATTTCGGCGGGTTGCAAATCAGCAGACGGGGCACAGACGCCATAGCTGCCGAAGCTCGTACGCTCATTGGCCAATGTCGGTGTCAATCATCTTCTCTGGAAGCGCTTATTCGGGGAGGCCTGTGTAAGTCATGTCACGTCAAAGAAAAGAGGCGGAATATCCGGAGCTTAAAATGGTAGGACGTGAACAAAGCTTCCAGGTGTCCCTGTGTGTCACATAATGTTTTTGACAAAAGCATGCAGTGAATTTGAATTTGTTCAGATTTATTATGCAGACATGTTGAAATACGATTCTGTTAAGCACACTGTGGGTGTACAATTGTATCAAATTTAACATTAAACATTAGTTTTCATGTTTAGGTCGCACTCGCTTCTTTGCACTTCAGTGTATCGATCACATCTTGGTTTAATAGTAATAGAAACTTTACAAAATAAACTAATTCTTGGACGCTGGATATGTTATTTTTATACAGTTTAACTACTTCTTTTGTGCACTAGATGGCAGTATTTCTTCTCAAATGGCTTTATTTCACCACCTCTAATGATCTAATTAGATGCTGCCCATCACAAAGCTGCGATGTTTATTTGCGTTTTCAGCTCGTTGGACAATTAGTCGTAAGTGCTAATTATTAAAGCCAAACCCATTATCTTGATAATCTTGCTAGTGGAAGAGAGATTTATGAGACCAGGGAGCTATTAAGGAGAGTATTTGTTTAGAGATGTTTCCATGGGAAGAGAGGTGATGATGTCTCTCCAATTTCTGTTGTTGCCTCCTGACACAGAGAATTCATATATCTGCCCATTATCTGTTGGTCACAAATGAAGTGTCAGCAGCATCACAGGAGGTGCAAGGGGACTAGAGATGGAGAGACGGATGTAATATGTGCTGGAAAAGCACAAATATCTCCTTCTTCAGCAACCTCTGCTTCAGGCGTGTCAGGTCAGATTGACATATAAATCAAAGGTCTGCCAGGAGTCATTACTTTTGGTCTTTTTATATGCCTAGGCTATAAATCTTGCATGTTTACATGCATCAAATTAAAGACTTTGTATGCATTTTTGAAGCTGATATTTTAGCTTATTTTACAGGAGGGTTTTTCTATTTTTCTTTGATCAGCAGACAAAAGCCATCTGTGGTGCTCTTGTGAGTGGATGCAAAAAGATTTTGAATAAGCTGCAAAAATGAATGCAACTGAATAGGCATTTGCAATGTTTTGTAGCACATCTATCTGTCTGTCTGTCTGTCTGTCTGTCTATCTCTGTGTGTCTCAAACATATTTAACTGGTTACTTCAAAGCCTTAATGGAGCAAATCAGTTTCATTCTCATTCTAAACTACTTTATTGTGAAACAAGATTGATTCTTGGTACATTAGTAATGTAGTTAAGATCCTCCATTAACAGAAGAACAACACTCAATGAGGCTGCTCGCATCTTTGACAGCATGCGCCACTTCAAACGCTATCTTACAACAGCATCCAGAGTGCCTGCGGCAGCCAATGCTAAACGTTCTGCTGTTGTCCCGCTGCCAAACTCTAGGGAAGGATACAGATAGAGGAAGCAAGGAAGTCTAAGTATTTTAGTATTCAACTATAAATATTTAACTGGATAAGGAAGTCTATGTCATGTTAGACATTTTTAAATGATATTCATAAATGTAGAACACACAAGGTTTGCATTTTCCTTTTGTTTATGAAAGTTAAATTAACATACTAAATGTGATGATAAACATTACAGAAAGATTGTTTAAAAAATACCTCCAAAACATGATACATACATATTAGTTCAGACCTGTCTGAATAAGCCAAATTGTTGATACAAATACATAATATCTAGCACTAATATCTCATCTACTCATGTGTGATTTGTCCCTTGAACTCATTGGCTGTAATGACTGCTAGTCTTTAAAGGAATAGTTGATCAAAAAATGAAAATTCTGTTGTCATTTACCAGTAACACTTTAACTAACAATGAGCAGAATATTTTTTGCATTGTTTATTAATCTTTGTTAATGTAAGTTATAGCCTGAAAAATAAATGTTTTGAAGCAGTTTATTGAACCTTTAGAGAAAATCTCAAATATGTGTTGTTTGTTGAGTATCATATTTGATACATCAGGTTTAATGGCACGTAGTATGACAGGAAAATATGTTTGAGTTCAGACTCAAAGAGAAAAAAAAACACCTCAGTTTTATTCAGAGGCACATAATTTGCTGCAGTTGCTTATATATACATTGTGAAAATGTATGATGATATTCTGATAGCGTTTAATGTAAATCGACAAGATATTTATAATAGTATAGCAGAATAGTGGTAACTCTATATTTCCCATAATGTCTTAGTTTTAGTAAGATGATGTTTAAATGCTTAGTTTTATAATCAAACCTCTATAATTTGTATTGTGGGAAACAAAAAATGTACTACACATAAAGGTTCCTCAAAATCCTGATGTATCATGTTTAAAAACTCACCTTTAAATGCTATTTTTCTTTTATATTGTAATACTAACAATATAACATGTATTATTACATTTCCTTTATCAAAAATACTTATGTTTTCACAACAAAAATATGAATCTGTGAACCTGAAGGTGGATTTTTACAGTTCTACCAAATTATACTAAATGGCTTTTTAATTTTTAAAATCAATCGGACAACATAAGGCATGTATAGTAGATTGTCTGCAAGTTTTTCAGTAAAGCTTTTTGATTATTTTAGAGTCCGTAGAAATTTGTGTACAAAACAAAAATATGATACATTTGAATTTATAGGGTTTATAAAATATACTTTGTTAGCTCAGGTCCGTTAATTAACAGATATTAATGTTGAAATTAACACATGCTTTAGAAGCATTGTTCATGTTAACTAATGTAGTTATAACAGCAATTGTAACCTTATTGTAAAGTGTTTCTACTCGAATTGATGTTGCTCCAAACCCATGTCTCTCTGTGGAATGTTTAGCAAAATAATGCTGATCTTTATAATGAAAGTGGATGGTGACCATAGCATCAAAAAGTACAAATAAGACTCCTTTAAATATATACATACTGTTACTGTAAGTGCATGACTTGATCATCCATTTGTCTTCCATGGAAGAAATAATACACAACATAAGAGTCAACAAATGTTGATGAGAGAACTATTACTTTAACAGTATTTTCAGATGAAAAAAGAGAGGCTTATTCAGTTTTCCTTATCTGTTTCCATACCAACTGAAAGGGGATTGGCTGCTATAGAGGCAGTTAATGGAACTGAGAGATGATGCCTCTGGGGAAAGACAAGTTATGATATACAGACAGAACCCCAAATCTGTGTGGGGATGTGGATTTTTGTGTGGCTGTGAAAAAAAGGAAAGACTTACAAAGCATTATAACATTATGGCAAAAATGGCAAAATATTAAGTGGTCTTTTAATGGTCTTAACCAATTGAATCACAAGTCACTGCTCAGACAATAAGCAAGAATTGCTCAAATACTGTATATAAAGTAACTTATAAGGGAATAGCTTCCCTTTTGTTTTCTTTAAATGTTTAACCCAGGATGTTAAACTTGCAGACAGCTTTTTACAGGAAGAAGAGTCAGTGTTGATCCACTCAATGTTAAATAGTTAATGAAAATTACTGTTAGTGTAAATTTAATGGGAGACCAAATATTCACTTTAGGATTCAAATCTGGACTCTGACCAGGACAAAACATGAGCCTGATTTACTTGTTCTCAAGACACTTCTTCTTGGTTGTGTTTGCAATGTGGACAGGAGCATTGTCTTGTTGAAAGATAACATCTGATAATTCCCCTTTAGATAACAACTTTTCAATCATGGGAAGCAAGCCATTCTGAAATAATCTCCTGTGCTCCACAGCATTAAATGACTTTTCACAGTGATGAAGTAGCTAACAAGGCTCCCCACACACAATGACACCTCTTCCTCCATGCATTTATTATTAAATTTATTACCAGATTTTCAAGACACCGCTCTGGAGCATCACCATGAAGCTCGTGCTTCATTGTGATTCATCACTCCACACACAACTATTCTGCCAAAAACTTCATTCAGGCTTTGCTGTTTTTCTGAGACGCCAATGGGTTTTTGCTGAAATATTGCTACTTTACTGACTAATAATCTGTGGTTAAGACAATAAAAAGCTGTTTATCCATTTTGGCCCTTTTTTTGCACAGAAGTGTACTTTCTATGCCATCTCTTTTAAAAACGTCCTTTTTAATGTAATTCCGCTTTCAGGTTACTACTATCTCTTTCTACCCCCTTTCATGACCCACTTTTACAGAGAGCACAAAGACAATTGTTTCTTAAAAATCCTTAAATATGCTGTGAGTGTTGGAGGTACTGCTGGCAGTTTAACCATTGTGTTGCCATGACAACACCGCATCCATCAAAGTGGTTCACCAGTAAAATTCTTGTTTCCCCCATTACAACCACAGATCATCATGTAGCAGGTGTCTCTGCAGCACAGAGATATAACACGACTGTAAAACACGTCAGTGCCAATGATCAGGTCATGAGTGTAGCGGGAGAAAGGGAGGATTGAGAGGGTAATGTATGCATGCTTGTGTGGGTGCGAAGACTCTGTGGGTGACTTTGCATGCCACTAGCAGAAGGTCACTCATGCTGGGCTTCCCAGCTGTATAGCTTTATTATTATGAGCAAACATGAAGCAACTAAATCTATTATTCTCTGCTCTATTTGTTTTTATTGAGAGTAATTGAACTCATGCCATCCCATAAATGCTATAGAGTGGATGGCTGTTTTATCTAATATATTGCATCAATGAATTTCTTAATTTTCTTGGACTTTTATGGTTTTCATGGTATATAGGCTATATTAGTTGCTCTTGGTTTCCATGTGAAATAATGCTTAGATGTAATTTTCTAAATTTTACGTTTTCGACTAGTGGGTGCATTAATCGCAATTATTTGTGAGGAAAATATTCTGTTCTTACCATCTAAAACCCACTCAAACAATGAATTTTCTTAATTTTTCTCTTTGCTGCAGTTTATAATGTTCCCTCTGCTGGTTTTATTCAAAATCCCTCAAGCCCTTTTTCTTTTTGAAGATTCAGACCTCATATTCACCTCTACGGTTGCATGCAAAACAAACATTTGTTGAGAGAAATCCCTTTCCTATGTTTATGCACATTTAGAGGGTAAACGTACAGTGCAACAATGCAAAAAAGGCTGCTAATATAAACTCTTAAAGCAAATTTGTCTGGAGGTTATTAATTAAAGAATAACTGTAATCAGTTTAACTTTATTTATATAGCCTAGCACGTTTAACAATAGAGATTGTCTTTAAGGGGTTAGACAATATTAGGACTAAAACCCCCAGTGTGGTACAAACTCCAAATGCATAAAAACCCTATCTATGCAGAGAGAGACTAATTCTCTTCCGGTTAGCATGGCAGATTCAATATTTAGTCATTCTACTTACCTGAAGGGGTATTTATTTAAAGATGCTGTACCTAAGTGTTATTTATTTTCTATAAAATGTTCTAGTACCTAT
This sequence comes from Gobiocypris rarus, assembly GCA_023029165.1. Lineage (NCBI taxonomy): Eukaryota > Metazoa > Chordata > Actinopteri > Cypriniformes > Gobionidae > Gobiocypris > Gobiocypris rarus. The sequence goes on from CM040920.1 coordinate 26,779,730, forward strand.
AGGCCTCTGTGTTCTAAGAAATCTCCCTTCTCTCTGTGACATCCTTAGGCTCTGTGAACAGCCCCCCCATCCATCCATCCATCCATCAAAATGACACATGTGCTATAGGCTTTTTCTAAGTTTCAAGTTCAGTTTAAGTTGTTACTATCTCTAAAAAGCTTAACATCCAGCCTTGCTCTCTGTGAGACATGGCATTATGAGAGATCTTGAGAACTATTTGTTCGAATCTGCTCACAACTCAGACTGACTCGGTTCTAATGTTCAACTCACTCAACATCGTACAATCAGTGAATAATTATTTATTTTTTATCCCTCACAACACTATTATATATAACCATTGGGGTTTACACACTTTGAACTACTTCATGATTTAGTTTTGTCTATATTTTGTAGAAAATTGTATAGCATGACTACACAAAGATGTATTTATTCTTTTTTTTAATGTATTTATAGTTGTAAGCTATTTCACTTATTATTATTATTATTATTATTATTATTATTATTATTATTATTATTATTATTATTATTATTAGGCTATTATTAGAATTATAAAGCAGCCATTGTTCATTTAGGCACATATGTCACAAATTGCTTTCACTTGTTAATTACACTATTATTGTGTTGCCAGGTTTGCACTAAGGCAGCAGTGACGCCCAGTTTGTTGGCTGCTGGTTCATCAGTGCGGCGCGCGCGGTGTGCGTGAGCGCTTGGAGACGTAGCGCTGCGCGTGGGTCGCTACAAGGGGTGTGTGCGTCCGTGACACTACTAGGCTACTCCAAAACACCGATTAGACATCACGTATCAACCTACGGCGGGTCGAGGAGCACGGCATCACTCACCCTGGAAACCAACGCTCTTGCATCCGCGCAGTTGTGCCAGTCAAACCGTTTGAACAGCGCTCATTCGCGAATACACCCTGCTCCGGAGGAGGCTTCTATTACCGGACAATGACACTGACCCATAGCCGCAGATAGGGATGGATCCAAGAGTGTGGATGATGCTCGCGCTGCTCGGTGTGTTTGCAGTCTTACTGGAGGTAAGATGCGCCTTTAGGGCTGTTCAATAAGATAGCGTGGGACAAATAAACGGCTTTATTACATTTGCTAAGACCATGTGTGCTTTTACGTTTTCTTATTAGTGCTTTGAGCCGATAACATTAATGCAGCATGATTTCAAAGTCCACCTTTTTTTTGGTCAAATCTAGTTCAGCATCTAATATCTGTCATTGTGCAATAAAGCACTCACATGCTGTTTAATGAATTCAAGCAAAGCCACCTCCCTCTAATAGAGGATCTGACATGCTGTATGGAGGAAATGTGGCTCAAACAATACAGATAATTATTAGACGTTTAAATTCAGTTATCATTTAGGATTTGGGATTATCCTTTTTAGATGCACAAAGACCAGTGTTTGCAAACCACAATGATTCCGAGGCAAAAAAACACAACAAATTGACCCATATTCTGCTGTAAGACTGAGTTTGATGAGTGTGCTAGGATACAATTATCGACCCGCACAGGTAATGGTATTTCAGGGGATGTGGGGAAGGATTCAGTATCAAAATTGATTGAAAATAATGGCTGATTATTGGGGGTTTTAGAGCATATCTGTACAGGAGTCTCAAAACTCAAGCTCAGCACAGAAGACAAAGAAACATCCAGTTGTGAAAGATTAGACAGAAATGCTTTGAGCAGGATTTAAGTCTTTTTTTCATGTACTAATATCTGCTAAACCACTCCTAAATGACTTGGTTTATTAGCATAACATAAAGAAATAGGCATCGGCATGCTAGATAATTATAGCTTCATCTCAGTTCACAATCACTACATAGCTGGAGTATCTTAACATCTGTTTGGGCGGTGAAACAACAGCACTATGGGAAGGAATTAATGAGTAATATGACTGCCGCGCTCCATTACAGACTTTATGCTCCTCTTGATTATGAAAATTTTACAGCACCAACAGATTTGTTGAAAGGCTTTGCCCCTGAGATGGTGTAATACACCGGATTGATTTTATATATCTGCATGCATTTTAAAATGTGCATTGCAATTAGACTCCTGATACAGAGCAGCAGCACACCGGATATGTGCTATAGGCTAGACATCAATGTGCCTTCCTCTGTTTGCAGCTGTCAGTATGACACACCTGGTCATATGTTCACTCATCTGTGTTATACTCCTTTACCACAGTCTGTTCCTTAGGTGTCAAAAACAAAGATCATGTTTAAATCAAGGGCTTTTTGATTTGTATTTTGCTATTTCAGGGAAAGAAACATAATCAAGGACAGTGTCAGACTGGCCTCAGTTGCTGCTGTGGAATGAGAATGACAGATGCAATTATGGCCGTAACTGACCGGAGTGTGTTGATATGAGCATAAATATCAGGGCGCATAACTGGAGCTTGTTATCTATAATGCAATTATCCCTGCTGGTGCATGGTGCTAAACCCCAGATCAGTTTATTGGTCGTAAAGTAATGAAGTAAATCAATACCATGTTTTCATCTACAGACATGTTTGATAAAACGACTGTGCGGTGCAGCACAGACGCAAGGGTTTCAAAGAAATAGTTTCTTTCAAAAATGAAAAATAAAATGTATTATTTACTCACCCTCATGTCTTTCTGAACCTGTATGGAACACAAAAGAAGTTTAACGGAATTACTGATCTGCTCTCTTCAATGCAACAAAAGTGCTGTCAAGCTCCAAAAAGCATCATAAAAGTGGTCCATATGACTCATGCTGTATATAAGTCTTCTAAAGCCAGCTTTGTGTGAGATTCTTGCTGGGAAACCATCAACATTCACGTTGTATGGAGAGAAAAAAAGCAGTTTGGGCTTTCTACTATTAATAACTCCTTTAGTGTTCCAGAGATAAAAGAAAATCCTAGATTTGAAAGACTGAATGAGGGTGAGAAAATGATGACAGCATTGTTATTTTTTGGTCAAACGATTCCTTTATATAGTTTTTGAAGGACTGGTAAGTGTAAAAGAAATACTTAAATATTCTTAAGGGTCAGAGATGAATGCTAGGTCAAATTTAGGATTACAAGATGCATGGTTTCCGATGCTCAGCGAGAAATCAGTTGTGAGAACAGAGTCCGATTGGTTCTGGAAAACTCAAACCTTTATAGCTGTTTTCCTGCTTCACTGAAATCTCTCATTGCATTTCAAGTCACAGAAGCAGCTTTAGTTCCTTCTTGATGCCACAATGACGCTCTATCAGCAATCCTCAGATTTCTAGGGTGTACTCAACCTTGAGAGCTGCCCAAATTTTAGCTGAATGGATGAAAAACCCAGTGCCAGATTTGACCATTGTATCAATAGCTTGATTTCGACTGAATATTTAAAGCGTAGCATTGTTTGCAGAGTAATGTCAAATCTTTGTGTAACTGTTGGCAGAAAATAGGACTATAGGCAATTAAGTATTCGTCATATATTCACAATAAATTATATGAAATTAGGTAACACTTTATAATAATTGCATGCTATGACTCATTAGTAAATGGTTAAGTTGTCATTTATAAAGCATTAATAGACATTAATAAGCAGTTTATACAGCTAAAAATGCTTGCTTTATATATCTATATCTATAATGTGTTTAATAATTGTATTTTCACAGATCAATTTATAATTTCTAAATGAAGTATTATATTATTTACAAACCATTTAGTCAGTGGTTCATAAGATAATTTAGAAAGTGATTAATAAACTATTTAAATGTACATTTATACATCTTATTTTTTTAGACAGTAATTGTTACTCAGTGTGTTAATAAATGCTTTATTAACATGTATTCCTAATTCATGATTAAGTCAGGTAGTTATAAAATATTTAGTAGTTGTCAGTTTACTAGCTTTACGAGGCATAAATAGTCCTCACAAAAGTTTTACAAAAGCGATTTAAAGGCTCAGTTATCAACACGGTGATACAGAACATAGAAATATTTATTTTAAGATGCAAAAAAAAATTAAACTGTTCATCTGGGAACTTGATATAAAACACCTCTTCAGTGTCATAGAAAATCAAAATTCCTGTACACCCCCAGATAACATAACTGTGCAGTAAAATGAAACTAAGCCTCTGCAATCTGATATAAAAATACATTTCTGTAAAGTGTAAACATTGCTGAATAAAAATGCACCAGTGCCAGCACTGGATTACAGGAGTACCAAAATACATCAAATCACTTTTTAAATAAAACTAATAATATATAATCAAATATTTAAAAGTCAAAACTAGTACTGACTTTAAAACATTCAAGAACAGCAGTGCAGAAGAACTGAGCCTTTAAATCTCCTTTATAAAAGCTTTACGAGGCATAAATAGTCCACACTTTAGATGAGCTCACAAAAATAGTTAACTGGCATCTACTGAATGTTTTATACCTACCTGAATGAATCATGAATTACAGTAGGAATACATGTTAATAAAGCATTTATAAACACACTGAGTAACTATTACAATGTCTAAATAATATGTATAAATGTACATTTAAATAGTTTATTAATGATTTATATTTTCTTTCTAAATGATATTATGTACCACTGACAACTCCTAAATAACTGGTTTGTAAATAATGTGATACTAAATTTAGAAATTGATCATAATAAAGAATGAAAATGCAGTTAGATATGCTTATAAATCAACCATAAAGCATGTATGGCTGTAGTTCTAAACTGCTTATTAATGTCTATTAATGCTTTATAAATGATGAATTAACTATTTGCTAATGCTTAACTGTTCCATAACATGCAATTATTATAAAGTGTTACCAATCAATATTGTGCATTTTATTTGACTACTGGGTTTCCTAAAGAGTGTATCGTCACTAGTTTCATGATTCTTCTTTGTCTCATGAATATGAGAGCATTAAGATGTTTTAATAGCATTTCTGATTTGTAATAGCTTGAGTTGGTATGCTCAATTCATTTCCATGAATTCTGTAATACTGTTTTTTTTTGTATCATTTCAAAACGTATTCAACTATTAATTTGCACCATCCTGGTGGCATTTTTTTCAAATGTGTAAATTGTTTAAATTAAATATACATGTAGCTGTGTATCGCTATGTGTTATAGTTCTTAGAATAAACTATTAAATCCACTTAAATATAGTGTGGAAAGGCCATTTATCCTATTTACCTTGCATCCCAGTCCCCACTTCCATTGAAAGACAGCAGTTACATTTAAAGATTAAGATGATAACTCATCTCTTAATTGCTCTTCAGTCGCAGTGAAGTAAGAGAAAACGCAGAAATAAAATGTCAGTTAAAATATTAACAAATATTATCTTCGTTCCTTGTCAGGAGTGACTCGCACAGCTTCCTCTGAGCCAGGCAGAAACGGAATGTACCGCTGTTCAAATGTGTGTCACGTCTGAGAAGATAAAGCTTCACTTTTCTAGAAAAACAGACACTTTAGTGTTCCGAACAAAGCAATTCATAATTCTGTCAGCTTTTTCTGCATTTGAACTCCGTTTCCTTTTTCCCTCCCTGCAGGTGAACGGTGATGACAGCTACCTGAATGCAGTGCAGAATACAGGTGAGCCAATACGTGTCCTTTCAGTTTTAAACCCCATTTACACCTGCCATTAACATTTTTTTCGGAAGATCCAATACATGTAAAGAGATTCCAATATGTTTTGTGATGTTCACTCAACCACATTCAGAGTTGGTTAAAAATGCATGTGACGCAACTGCATTTGTAGTGTAAATTCTAATCAGTCCTAATGTGTCCGAGACAACATTAAAGAACTGTCTATAGAGGGTATGCATGTGACGTCACCATCCCACTAAGTGGAAAAAAGACTGAGCGGCAGGATTGGTTTTCAGCATGAATGCCGCAAAAAACTCGGGAAAGAGCTTTGTGATTTGACTGTACAAATAGATTTGACAAGAAATCTGAGGTACATTTTAACTGACTGCTGAAAGCTACAAAAAAAGAGAAGCAAATGGATTGCCGCAGTTCACAGAAACATCTGGACTCCAGGCAGCGAAATGTGGATTTATTTGTGGATATTATTTTGTGTCAATATGTTGAATTTTGGGGTAAAATCATACTTTATATATTGTATTGCTATATATTGTATTGACAGCTCCTCAATTAGATATTTACCATCTTATATTCTGCAAAGTTATATTTAGAAAAAAAAAAAAACACTGACAAAACTATACAAGTTTTAGGGATGGACGATATGACGATATAATAAAATTGAGTGTTCTCTCAATTTTGAAAAGTGATGCATACCCTCTATTCATCACCAGTATACTAAAATAAGAGTTTTAAACTTTGTTTCTGAATTAAATGAAAGCATTTGGAAAAGCATAAATTGACTGTTGTAGGCAATGACAGATCATTTAATTTGCATAAATGCATATGCTAAATAAAAATGAATAATTGAGAATATGGTGTGCAAACATTGCTGCACTTCATCAACACGCTGTACAAGTGAGTGCTTTGTTTGTGATATCATTTGTCATGAAATCAGAGACCCTCCATTCAGAAACACACAGTCACACATTTGAGGTGCATGTAAAAACCAGGGATAAATAGTTGTCATCTGGCAACTCGTGATTGGATCACCCCAAACAGATGTTAATTCCAGGTGGAAACAGGGAATTAAGTTCTCCATGAAATTGCTCGATGAGCCATTTCTTTCATGTGTCGATTTTTGAAAAAGGATTTATTTATTGAAGAAATTGCGACCTTTTATAAATGGCTAGTAGGCTTTAGTTATGTCACAGCCATATTCAGTGCATGATTTGCTCCTTGTTAGTTGATTAAGGTGGTATTAGGGGAGAGACATCCTCATTCTAGAAAGCATTTGATTGACCCCAAAGCTATATAGAGCAAGATGAGTCATTAATATTTTTTGTTGATATTTCTGGAAAATAAGGACATTTTAAATGCGAGTCTCTTCTAAGGGTTACATTTATCATCTTTTAGTACACTAGCATATACAGATCAAAGTACTAAAAGCCACAAAACACAATTTTCATTTCATGGTCTATAAAGAAGACGCTGGCTCACTTTCATCTTTCGTGTTTTTACAGAGATGTATGAAAAATTAAAAACAAATGCTTGTTTAGAGTTACATTCCACTATATCTCATTCTCTCAGTTCTGGCTGTGTTAGTAATGAGCCGAAGAAGATGGATTTGCGATGGGTTGTCTTGTATAAATAATTCATCAATTCCTCTTGAGCTCCAAAATGTGACATTTACACCCCATCACTGTGCGCTGGTCGCTGGATATCACCAGTGTGGATGCTTTAATAAGGGCATTCACCCCGTGATGGTGTCCCATCTTTCTGAGCTGTGTCAGATTTTCTCCCTCATCTCGCTCTCATATACTTTGACAGCGTGAAATTCCCCAGTACCAATCCCGAAGTGCTAATGACTGTCTGCGCTTTGATGTCAGTGCATCAAGACAGATAAACAGCCCGCCCCAGACCAGCCAATCAGGCGGCTTTATGGTGCCCGGGAACGGAAAGGGCTTAGATTGAGCAATTTTGGCTTTCTCTTCTCATTGAAAACATAAACTGTGCCCGAAGCATCCTTTATACATCAAAAGAAATGGGTCAGCTTATGATTTTATAGTTCCCTTGAAAGCTGCGTGGTTAGATTGTTTCCTATAGATCTAGGTAGCATGCCACAGTGGACCAAATAAAAAAAGTTACATCCTTCGAAACAAAGATTGCGTGCAAAGTCTTTGTTGTGCAACACAATGTCTTGAACTGAAGCTACATGAAACAGTAGCCGTAAGATAACTAATTTCTGGTTTATTTTGCAGAAAAATGCCAATGCCAATGCCAATGCCCTGATGTTCTTATGTTGATTCCTGTCACCCATTGGTGCCCCACCATGCATCTGCTCCCTCATTCGCTTAACACGCCAAAGCACGTTATGTGAACCGTATCAAATATTCATTGTGGTGGGGAAATGGATTATTTGGGGAGGGAGAATGAGCTCTCCTATGGCGCAGAGCTGAAAGCGTGTGTGTCCAAGTACGCCATACGGATGCTTTGCGTAAATGACTTGATTTTTCTGCTGCCATTCGTTCTGCCAGTGTGCTTCCATTAGCTTGGAGCGGCACAGAGGGTGTCAGTGGCTGAAGGTGAATGAATCCCAGCCAAAGAGTTCTAATACAGTGCTCTGTATTATTTATTTGTCTTCTTTTTATTATCATTTTTAATGATTGTTTTGCTTATTTTTTGCCCCCACTGTTAACTGCATATTGTCTAGAAGTTCTATTATATTTAAGCTATTTTATCTGATTGTTCCTATTTGATTGTCCATAGATTTGCTTTTAAAATAGTTTTTTTGTTTGTGCAACAAAATTGAAATTGTACAATTGTATTGCCCAAGCTTTGACTGAATCACTTATGTTCTCCAAATTTGATTGTTCATCAAATGATAATACTCATAAGGTAATTTTTTTAAAATAATTATTTTTGGAGTACAACTTCCAAACATCACAGAAAAGACTCTCTCTCTCTCTCTCTCTCTCTCTCTCTCTCTCTCTCTCTCTCTCTCTCTCTCTCTCAGCTACTCTCCCTCTTCTGTGCATCTGTGCCAGTCTTTGCTTTCTCAAACAGCTTTGATGTCTCATCCCCCACCTTATGTGTCAGATCCTCGTGTGTTTGGTTCAGAATGGAGAAGAATGTCAGTATAAGATGATTTCACAGGAGTTGATGCTTCAAAGAATGGCTTGTTTTCAAAGTGCGGGATGTGTTAATTTATCAGATCCATGGTAGAGCATGCATCCTACATGCCTCTCTCTCTGTTTCCCCGTAGCGTCCCCTCCCCCGACCTTTTCCATGTCGTAGGAGTCATTAACACCTGGAGTGGAGATCAGCCATTTTTTTTTTTTTACTGCACCGTAATGTAATGGGATCAAAATGTCTGAGCCTGTGCTGAATAAGCATGGCCGGCTCCTGGTGCTGGTCCTGATGCCCAGACATCTCTGTTTTACACTCTTTTATTACCTGACCTTCACTGTCATTCCTGTAAAAATCTCTCTGCTTCTTTTTATCACCAGATGTACTATTCCATCACACAGAAGATGTCTATCTCCTCTGTTCTTTGTTATAAAAGGATCCAAATGTCAGCCTAATGTATCAGTCTTAAAGGGATAGTTCACCAAGAATGAACATTCTATCATTATTTACTTACCCTTATGTCATTCCAGTAGTGCGGAACACAATTGTTTTGAAAGAATCTTGATTTAATGTCAGTTTATCATGACCAGGGCTGTAAAATTCCAAAAAGCATAATAAATGCACCATAAATTCTAAAAGCAATATCAATTATGGCACCTATTATGCAGGATGGATGTCAGTTACATCAAAATTCAATGATTATTTAGTGTTTCTTAATGTCATGACATCAAAACTGCACCGGAAGCCACACATGTGATCAAAGCAGTAGTCGGAGCCAGAGGTAATCTTAAATGGTAAGCCACCCCAGACAAGGGGGTCGCACAAGCTTAAAGCTGCTCAAAATCCTCTTGTGCCACGGAGCGCCACTCACGTAGTGTTCCATTTAATGACGTAAATTTAGTTTCAAATCGTTGTTAATGTATCTATTCTACATAATGACTTCACCCTAGGCTGGAAGAGCGTGTAGACAATACCCTGCAGTCAATACTTTTATCCTTTAAAACTCATCTTTGATCACCAAAATGACATATTTAAACGTTTGTTCCTGTGAAAAAAAATTATTCATGCCTTAAAATAGCTTGAATGTAACTCTAACTTCATCTAATATATGTGGATCCATGAATATGCAAATGAGCCCTGCCTCGATTCATACCAAGGTCGTCTACAAATTTATGTATCAGAATGTTAATGTGTTTTATGTACAGTATTGTTCAAAATAATAGCAGTACAATGTGACTAACCAGAATAATCAAGGTTTTTAGTATATTTTTTTATTGCTACGTGGCAAACAAGTTACCAGTAGGTTCAGTAGATTCTCAGAAAACAAATGAGACCCAGCATTCATGATATGCACGCTCTTAAGGCTGTGCAATTGGGCAATTAGTTGAATTAGTTGAAAGGTGTGTTCAAAAAATAGCAGTGTGGCATTCAATCACTGAGGTCATCAATTTTGTGAAGAAACAGGTGTGAATCAGGTGGCCCCTATTTAAGGATGAAGCCAACACTTGTTGAACATGCATTTGAAAGCTGAGGAAAATGGGTCGTTCAAGACATTGTTCAGAAGAACAGCGTACTTTGATTAAAAAGTTGATTGGAGAGGGGAAAACCTATAAAGAGGTGCAAAAAATGATATGCTGTTCAGCTAAAATGATCTCCAATGCCTTAAAATGGAGAGCAAAACCAGAGAGACGTGGAAGAAAACGGAAGACAACCATCAAAATGGATAGAAGAATAACCAGAATGGCAAAGGCTCAGCCAATGATCACCTCCAGGATGATCAAAGACAGTCTGGAGTTACCTGTAAGTACTGTGACAGTTAGAAGACGTCTGTGTGAAGCTAATCTATTTTCAAGAATCCCCAAAGTCCCTCTGTTAAAAAAAGGCATGTGCAGAAGAGGTTACAATTTGCCAAAGAACACATCAACTGGCCTAAAGAGAAATGGAGGAACATTTTGTGGACTGATGAGAGTAAAATTGTTCTTTTTGGGTCCAAGGGCCACAGGCAGTTTGTGAGACGACCCCAAACTCTGAATTCAAGCCACAGTACACAGTGAAGACAGTGAAGCATGGAGGTGCAAGCATCATGATATGGGCATGTTTCTCCTACTATGGTGTTGGGCCTATTTATCGCATACCAGGGATCATGGATCAGTTTGCATATGTTAAAATACTTGAAGAGGTCATGTTGCCCTATGCTGAAGAGGACATGCCCTTGAAATGGTTGTTTCAACAAGACAATGACCCAAAACACACTAATAAACGGGCAAAGTCTTGGTTCCAAACCAACAAAATTAATGTTATGGAGTGGCCAGCCCAATCTCCAGACCTTAATCCAATTGAGAACTTGTGGGGTGATATCAAAAATGCTGTTTCTGAAGCAAAACCAAGAAATGTGAATGAATTGTGGAATGTTGTTAAAGAATCATGGAGTGGAATAACAGCTGAGAGGTGCCACAAGTTGGTTGACTCCATGCCACACAGATGTCAAGCAGTTTTAAAAACTGTGGTCATACAACTAAATATTAGTTTAGTGATTCACAGGATTGCTAAATCCCAGAAAAAAAAATGTTTGTACAAAATAGTTTTGAGTTTGTACAGTCAAAGGTAGACACTGCTATTTTTGAACACACCCTTTCAACTAATTGCCCAATTGCACAGCCTTAAGAGCGTGCATATCATGAATGCTGGGTCTTGTTTGTTTTCTGAGAATCTACTGAACCTACTGGTAATTTGTTTGCCACGTAGCAATAAAAAATATTCTAAAAACCTTGATTATTCTGGTTAGTCACATTGTACTGCTATTATTTTGAACAATACTGTATCTACAACGTCGGACAGTAATTAATATATTACTTAAGTAATAAAGGGGGTGTTTGCAGAGATAATTTTCTTGTGGTGCCCCCCTGAGCACTTGGCAGCGCGTGATGCACATTATGGGAGCGGCGGCACTGCCCTCAAGTCATCCTAGGTGTATATGATATTCTTCTTTCAGACAAATAAAATCAGAGTTATATTTAAAAAGTCCTGGCTAATCCAAGCTTTATAATGGCAGTGATTGTTGCTTTGTTTTTGAAGTCCATGAAAGTGCATCTGTCCGTTATATAACGTGCTCCACGCGCTCTGGGGGGTTAATAAAGGTCTTCTGAAGCGAATTGATGCGTTTGTGTAAGAAAAAAATCCATATTTAAAACTTTATAAAGTAAATTATCTAGCTTCCGGCCGATCGCCTTCCGTATTTAACTTACGGAAAAAGTGTTGTGCCTCTCGCCGTTCAAAATGCTTACACCTCCCACACATATTACGCTCGTCAGCATTTTAAACTGCGAGAGGCACTACATTTCTTTTTGCTGTGGTATACAAGTTGGAATCGAGAATTGTGAAATTGCACTGGTAACTACAATATTCAGAATACAGTGTTACATGGGTAACCACAATGGAAAAAAAAAGTATTACACATGATATTATTTCATGGTCTATGGACCCCCTAAAGTAGAATTGGCCACCGCATGTATAAAAGTGAGTTCTGCCCCTTGATTCAAGATTCCTCCTTGATTCCTGGACTCCTAATCCTCCTGCAATATTCACTAGCGTTAAAAAGTCCGATTTTTTTCCTAACTTTTTCCTACTTTTATTCAGCAAGGGGGCATTCAATTGACTAATCGTGCAGTAAAGACATTTATAATGTTATCAAAAAACTTTGAACTTTCATAATTGATAATAATTAGAAATGTTTCTTGAGCATCAAATCAGCATATTTCTGATTTCTGTAGGATCATGTGACACTGAAGACTGGAGGAATCATGCTGGAAATTCAGCTTTACCATCACAGGAACAAATTACATTTTAAAATATATTGAAATGAACAATGCATTTTTAAATTGTATTTATTTCACAATATTATTGTTTCACTGCATTTGGATAGACTACATATATATATTTTTTTTAAATCCCAAGTTTTTTAAGGGTTTTTTAAGCATATTAGATTTATGCTTAAAACAAGAGTTGCTTTCCAGTGGGGTCAGATAATCTTAATTAAAGAAATATTATCTTAAAGCAAGTCTTATTATCTGACAAAATTATTGCTTTTCAAGTAAATTAATCTTGTTTTAAGGATGTCTTATTGTAAAACAAGACAGAATACTAATTAAGATGAAAATGAAGGTAAAAACCAGTCAAAAGCATTTTATTCTGTCTCACTCTCTACGGATGAAATATTTTTCAGTTTGTCCCAGACACTTTATCGACAGCATTATGGCGTTTCCTGCCCACACATCTTTATGCATCCAATTAAGCAGAAACGCAGTCAACGATTTCCCTGAGGTTGGCACAACTCTTTCTGAGAGCGCTCTCCGTCATCCTGTTTTAATATATCTAATTCAGCTCTGCCCTGATTGCAGTGAGTCTGTCTGAGCTTGCAGATGGAGACATTAATCTACTGCTGCTCTTACACACACACACACACACACACACACACACACACACACACACACACACTGTTCCTCTGTAATATATGTTTTTCTGATATCACTTGAATACAGACAGCCTGGCTCAGAAAATGCAGTCGCATGAGTATGCAGACAAAAAAGACCGCAGACATGCCATTCATGACTGTGATTAACAGCCTGTTCTTCCCGCTGCCAATGATGTGTTTTCAAAGGCAAGTGGAAGGTGGAGAACCCTTCATATCTACAGAGCTTTCTAGTGACAGACTGGGAAGGACATTCTGCTGAGTCATGTAGTGCTGGATTCTGGGACTTAAGGAATTGTGTGTTAACAGAGGATTATGGGAAGTGACAGATCACAGCCTCTCCATCCTTCTCTGACTGTCTTTGGGTCCAACTCCCAACAAAGTTCCTCAAAAACTGCAGACGAACATGGAAAAACCTGCTGACATCTCTTAGAGGTTTTTTGTGCACTGTCTGCAGCATTTCACAGTCCATATGGACCTCACCATCTAAACTCTCCGTGAGTTCTTCCCATAGTTCTGCTCTCCTCCCCACCGTGTGTTCAGTCATCCGGCGAGAGATGCATTTGTGTCTTCATCAGCACATCACCAAACTCGAACACTCAAACCCTTTAGCGAAGTAAAGTTGTGTTCAAACTGTTTGAAAGTTTAGAACAGCTAATAATCTTTCCTACACATTATCTAGCCGTTCACAGTGTGCGTGATGCTGTTATGTGCAAAATGCAATTTGATCCCGGTTTTCACAGCACTACAACACCAAAATTGAGTTAACATAATCGAGTTTGAGTTCTGGAAGAAGACCAGCTATGATTTTCCATCCAGCTATGATCCAGCCATAATCGTGTGAGGACTTATGTTTACTTCAGTCATTTGTCCAATCATTTCTTCTTTGTTTTTTCCTCTATGTTTTTTTTATTTTTTATATTATGTAGGTTACTCAAACATTTGCAGCTGCTTTGGAAAAATATGCACAGAACAACATTTTTATTATTTTGTGCATTTTTGTCCATTCACTTGCTTTCTGCTTTTGTTGTTTTGCATTGAGTAGCCCCTCCCACAGTGAAATCTCATTGGTCCAAAATCCTGGTCTTTATTAAACATCAAATATACTGTGATTGTGTCACATGACACAGAATTTTTTCTTTCAGTTTGGACAGATAAATTACTTGTCTCTGGAAGCTTGTCAGTTTGTACCTGCTGGGACACATTGTAAGTGACAGTATAATTGCTAGGCATGGTAGATGTCTATCCATGAATAAAGCCTTGTGATAATAGTCTCATTGACTTCTGCACTGCTGGTTCCTTATACTTTGTCAAAATGGGTCTGGTAGCCCGATTTTACTCCTGAAATATCACATTTAGATGGCATATATTACATTTTGATGTTGTTGAAAATCTGACATTTGTAGTGTAAATCATACTGATGTATACCGGGTGACATCATCAGACCGCCTACGCAGCGGTCAACAAACGCTGCTTTGAAACAAGGTTTTATTATATAAAAGAAAATAACCAGCTGATCTTAAAAATTTGGGAAAGTGCATACGCAGTAATATGTGACTATGACATGATTCTTGAAACTGGCCCTTAGAAACCACAACCACCTGTTTTCCTTAACGCGAGGTGCAATTTTCCAATAATTGTGCCTTTAAATCCAGTGCGGGTGGTGTAGCTCTTGCTGGTGATTCTCAAGTAGGGCAGGTCAGTGAGAGTTCGGCTCCCTGCCGCTTTATTGGCTGCTCATCTTGGCTTCTCAGCACCTGCTTTGAGCACAGCCTTGTCTAATCCCTAGTCCTTTATGCTTGGAAAGGAGGCTGTATAAGAGATCCAGATGTCCAACTTCTCCCTCTTTTCAATCTCCAGCCCTGAGGATTCAGTGCTCATGGCTTGGAGGCCAAGGTGGGTGTTCCAGAGAGATAAACAAAAGGGCCGCTGTTAGATATAAGATGCTGGCAGGAAAGCCATATTGAAAGGCCACATCTGCAGAGCTCTCACATTGGGAAGTCATACAACAGGGATTATTATTTTGGAAAGGGATTTTGCTAGATCGTGAGCAATCTTGGAACTAAACCCTCATTTTTTTGACCAATTATTTCTTAACTTCTTGGTAATCTCACAAAATAAATCAAAGACAAATATATATATATATAGAATTTTTTTTAATTTTTTTAATTGACTATAATTTTTGGGCCTATATTTTTCAGGACTCAAAATAAAAAATAAATTTGATGTGTGCTTTTACAAAGAATAAATACCTAATTTCTACTTTAAATACAAGTTATATGGTCTGTGAATGTATTATGTGCCATGCTGCCAATTAGTACTGAAAATAATTTGTATTTATAAAAAAAAAAAAACCTGTATTAATGTGTGTATTATTATGTGTATTTCCAGTGGAAGTCTGTTAGGAAATTGTTGTAATTTTGGCCCATAGACTCATAAGTAGATAACATACTTTATTTATATTCAATAACTGAGTGAAGGTGTACATGCCACAAAAATAAAATAAATATTTTTATATATTTTTGTTCTATTTCTCCTGCTTTTATGTTTTATTGGAGTCATTTTCAAAGATGCTCATTTTGCTCACTCCTTCCTAAAATAAATTTAAAATAATTATATTTTATCCATAAAATGTATATTTGTTAATCATGTACAGTATAATAGTAATAATAATGTATTTACTATTAATAATATTATATTATTCATATTTTATCCTTATAAATATTCCTAAAATATGTAACATTAACAAGTGACCAAATTCGGCATGAATGCATCAAATTGTCATTAATGTTCTCTTGTGCACCTCATGTTTTAAGCATCACAGCCATAATTCATGATGGACATAAGCAATGACTAAATGTTCATTTTTCTGTCCTTTCTTTCATCGCCGACAGCTGCTCTCGAGTGTTGAATGAGAATTTATTTTGCTATCATGCATGCTCATGTAGATACACCGGATATTAACTACTGTCTGAACACACGGATCAGATTTCATCACTTGAAAAATGCCAGTGGAAACAGTCAGCCTTAAAGATGGGATTTGAAAGCTAAATCGGATTTGTGTACAGTATAAAATCCTTTTTCTCTGTTTTTTTCCAGTTCCTCTGTCCTGCTCCGAGGGGTTCACTGAGCTGGGCTATTACAATGGCACCGTTTCTCAGACCGACTCTGGTTCACCCTGTCTAAAGTGGACTGAATTCCCAGATTACGTGCAGCAGTATCCGGGCAGGGGTCTGGGAGAGCACAATTTTTGTCGAAATCCTGACCGTGAGTCCAACCCATGGTGCTTTTTCAGACAGAGCTCAGGTGCCATTGGTTGGGCCTACTGCGACTGCCACCAAGGTGAGTACTATAGTTTTTACAATTAAAGTTCACCCAAAAATTTAAATTCTGTCATTACTCATATCGTTGCAATCACATAAGACCTTTGTTGATCTTCCGAAAACTCAAATGAAGATATTTTTGATGAAATCCGAGAACTTTCCGACCCCTCCATAGACAGCAATTTAATTACCACTTTCAAAGCCCAGAAAGATAGGAAAGACATTCTTGAAATAGTCCATGTGAATACAGTGGTTCAACCTTAATGTTATGAAGTGACAAGAATACTTTTTTATGCAAATAAAAAAACAAAATAACGACTATATTCAACAATATCTTCTCATCTGTGCCAGTCTCCTACGCTGTTGACGTAGTGTAAACAATGCAGCACTTCCGAGTTCTAAGGCTCACCATTGGCAGGCTCCTGCATCAGCATCACACACATACGTCCAGGTGCTCACATGAACAGTTTCGACGATGGTAAGCCAGGATTCTGCCGTAGCGATTCGAAAGCACTGCATTGTATTTGATACATCAACAGCACAGGGACTGGCACAGATGAGAAGATATTGTTGAATAAAGTCATAATTTTCATAATAGTATCTCTCGGATTTCATCAAAAATAACTTAATTTGTGTTCAGAAGATGAACAAAGATCTTACAGGTTTGGAACAACATGAGGGTGAACTAACTAATGTTCCACTAGTGAGTTTATAATATTCCTTAAGTAGGTGCCAACTAGAAACAACTAATTTATGCTTTTTTCTTTTTTCTTAAATCTCCCCCTGTTCTGTTGGAGATCTGTCATTATAACTGATTAAATACAATATTAAGAATCTGTATGGCAGGTTTCATAGATTGCAATGTGTTTTGACAAATCAATGTGAAATTTGCCATAAGAAAGAAATACCAGCAATTCAGAGTACTTTTACCCCATTAAGTCCTCCGGATTTTGCTTTGGAATATTCATACACAGCTTAAATGAGAAAACATTGCCTTTTTATTTTATTCATTTTAGAATAAAAAAACAAACAAAAATTGTGTGCAATATGTGGCTCTGCAAAAGAGTTTGGGTTCGATTCATTAACTCATCAGGGAGTTTAGTCTCTGGGGCTGTTAGAGCTTCCCCGCAGAGAGAAACACGGGCGCTTATGACTGAAAATCAGCTAGTGGGACATCAGCCTTGATGTTAGAACATTCTAACATTCTTCAACTGATAAATATGTTTTTAGTACCTCTTTGTATACTGTTGTATTTCTCTTGGAAGACTGTTGTTTTTTGCATGGACTGTATTTTCAGAAATCAGTGGTTGACAAGAATTCTGTATGTACAGTTGTGGTCAGAATTATGTTACATATGAACAAAGAAGCCTGTAAAAATAAATCTGCATTTTTAATCCTTTGATCTGTTATTCCAAAATTTCACACAAAAACCTAACCTTTCATTAAGGTAAAATAATTGAAAATGTGGGGAAAATCTCTTTATGAAATAAATATTTTTCTCTAAAACACGTTGGACATAATTATTGGAACCCTTTTATTCAATACTTTTTTCAACCTTCCTTTGCCAAGATATCAGGTCTGAGTTTTCTCCAGTGCCTGATGAGTTTGGAGAACACCTGACAAGAGATGAGAGACCATTCTTCCATACAGAATCCCTCCAGATTCCCAGATCCATGTTGGTGCTTCTCTTCAGTTCACCCCACTCATTTTCTATAGGGTTCAGGTCAGGGGACTGAGATGGTCATGCAGAAGCTTCATTTTGAGCTTGGTGACACATTTTTGTGTTGATTTTGATGTTTGTTTTGGATCATTGTCCTCATGGAAGATCCAACCACAACCCGGAAATCAAATTTTTAGTTGATTGGAAAATGGGAATTTTCAATGCTTCAGCTATTTTCTTACTGCCACTTTCTATTTTGTGAAGCTCAACAATCTTTTGCTGAACTATATTCTTTGGTTTTACTCATTGTGATGGACGATTTGGCCTTTGTGTTTTCTCATATTTATACTGCTGGAATAGGAAGTCATAGCTAGACAATCTCATGTTCCTAGTCACCTTGGTGTGAGAAAATGTGGAGAAAATGTGACCCCCACACACACACACACACACACTTTCAATTATTTTACTTCAAAGATTTTTGCAGAACATTTTTTTTTATGAAAGATCAAAAAGATAAACAATGCAGATTTATTTTATGATCATATTTACCAAGGGGCAACAATTCTGACCACAACTGTGCCTTTAAAAAAAAAAATAGATATGGTAAAAAAAAGAAAAAGAAAATCATCATTGCATTCTGTGTGCAGTGGAGACAAATGGTGGCTGTGACTTTGCCAAGTAGGATGTGTTCCTAGATCAACATTCTGTTCCTGTTATCAAGCAATCACATATTACTGTTAGGTTTAGGGCTGGGATTAGAGGCATGAATGATAAGAATACCTCTGATTTTAGGAGTTTGTGCTGAGGGATCTGATTCTAAATAAACTATTCACACCACTAATGCTCTGTACTGCATGTCTTCGTAAAGAAGCTATACTGGTAATTTCCATGTCCAAATTCAGTTCTATAAAATATGTATTTATATGTAAATTCAGAATGAACAATGCTATTTTGGGCAGTTTTATAAAGAAAAAGATTAATCTAAATCTAAAAATATTTTTATC
Source organism: Gobiocypris rarus (assembly GCA_023029165.1). Lineage (NCBI taxonomy): Eukaryota > Metazoa > Chordata > Actinopteri > Cypriniformes > Gobionidae > Gobiocypris > Gobiocypris rarus. The sequence continues at coordinate 26,798,842 of CM040920.1, forward strand.
CTCCTTGTAAAGAATATAATGGCCTTGATTGCTTTTCAGTAAGATTTGAATTATTCAATTCTAGAAAATAGCCAGGAATGACAATACTGGATGTAAATAGGTTCATTTATACATTTACAGAATTGGAGGTTGCCACATTCTAACAAATATCTGTAAACCACCCAGAACATTCTAACAATTTCATATCAATACGCTTAAAATAGTTTTGAATGGGTTTCCTTCAGTATCTTTCTTTTATTATTTAATTCAGTCTTTTTTATTATTATTTATAATATGTGTGTATTTACATATATATATCTTACGTGTTCAGGAGCGGTCAGATTAGCAGGTGGTACGTCCTCAAAGAGTGGCCGACTGGAGGTCTACCTGAACGGCCAGTGGGGGTCAATTTGTGACACGCATTGGACGGACCGTGATGCCAGTGTGGTTTGCCGACAGCTTGGACTAAGGTATGGGAATTTATGTTTACCTCTAATTAGGGCTGTCAATTTAGCTATATGTAGAATTCAGAAACCCTTGTTATTAGCGACACCGGTGGCCATTAAGTGAACTGCAGCCCGCAACTTATTGCTCATGCTCGCACTTGTACACACTTGACACATAAGAGACTGAACGTGATTCGATGCCCTGAACAATGGTCTCATATAGCCGCCAAGCGAGCGCACAGAGAAGCATTATAACATAACTTTCAACACACTCAAATAATGTATCTAATATGATAAAAGCTCAGCGGAATCTAAATCAAGCTACGCCTTTGTTTTGAATAAACGACCTCTGCGGCACAAATATTTAATATTATGGCTTTAAGAAAGCATCTGATCATAGCAATGTGGATAAGTTATTTGCACATGCACTGCAATTCACTGTCATCATGTCAACAGATGATTATGATATGATAGTTATGATAATTTGAATATAAAGTATGTTTGACACTATAGACTATATAGATCTGGCTATTTGAGACTATAGTTTTAAATTAATCCCTTTTCTTGCATGACATATTGACATTGCATTACAGAATTGCTCCTTCGGCATTATCTTGAACATTGTATAAGCATTCATTTCATGTGTCATTGAACGGAAGAGAGGCTCGGAAGTGTGCGTAAACGTCACATCCTTTGGATTCGCCCGGCGAAGGCGTACCGAGTCCTTCACATAAAGCTAGAAAGTCCGGAAAGGTCTCTTTTTTAAAGTTGCGCTACAAGCTGTTCACACATGTAAGAATGATGAATACATTCTTACAATTCTTACATATATAGCCCCTTTAACTTAGTACAATTATTTAAAGTTAGCAAGGCAATGTCTTTGAATAATGTACTAATTATTTTTTTCTCTCAACATTATATAGTCATGTAATTAGTTTAATAGATTTCAGCCCGTCTTTATTTGACAATCTGTGAATTTCAGATCTGACTTTCCATAATAATCGATCTGTGCTTCTCATTGTGGTCAAAGTATGGTTACTAATTTGCATATTTAAACGATTAATTAAAATGTACATATGCCTTCACATTTACTATGTCTATTTTTAATTTAGGCTTTAGAAAATTAGCTAAAAGTGGGTGGTAAGCCTTATGTCTGAACAGTGGAGGAAATAACTCGGTGCTTCTTTCCTTCTCTCTTCATAATTCTTTTCGTTTGTTGTAGTGAGATTGGCACAGCTCTCCAGCATTCATATTTTGGCCCCGGCTCCGGGCTTTTTCACTACGCCCGCCTGGGCTGCCGTGGAAATGAGAAATCCCTGCTGGAGTGCAGGAGCAGGAAGTTTGTTACTAGTGACTGTAACCATGGAAACGAGGCCGGAGTGCTGTGCGCACCACCTGAAGGTCAGTGTGCTTTCTGTGAGAGTGAAGCTAATGACCTTTTAAGCGACAAGTGCTGTAAACACTCCTGTATCTAGATGCCCTTGCAAAACCTTACTGCTGCCATGAAACAGGAAAAGTGTTTAAATAGGATACAAAGATCATCAGGGTTACTTAAAGTCTGGTTTTGAGATTTAGTTTCCGCCTCCATGTCTGCGCTGCAAGTGTACACTGCAGTACGACAAAGAAGATTGCTCCCATTATAATCAACAAAGCGGTCTGCAAGTACATATAATGTGAGCATCCTTTTTTTTTATGCTGTGTCGTGCTTCATCTCGTTGCTTGCTTGCACTCCAGACCCGGTTTAAAACTTGCTAATTCAATTACATGCACATGACACTTGAAAACAAAAACAAATGAAAAATTGCTGTATATGCAGTCACCATGTATTTTCTAAAAACAGCCCTCGAGCAAAATCATTTGAGTATCTCTGATCTACAATGAATACTAAGATGAAAAACCACAGGGTGTGTGATGGAACATCATGAGGACGATTATGTTATCTTTGAATTGCCGTTATTACAGCTTCTTTGTCCATTCATACAGACTTACTAAATTGGCGCTCACTGAAATTAGAAATTTTAATGAAACATTTCAGTGGGGGCTTCTATTTTCTTTGGGGGAATCAAAAGAGCCATACTTTCTTTTGTAGAAATGAACAAAGGGGGTAAAAAACTAGAAAATAGGTTGGAAAGCAAATCAATGGCGTCTGAACTCATGATTGCCTGCTGAGAGCTTTATTGAAGACACAGTCTGAGGACTCAGACAGATGTGCACTGTGTTGGGTTTCCAGGGAAGCAAAATATGTATTTTGGCTATTAAATGGGAAAAAATGGCTGCATATAATGCATTCCTTATATGAATTATTATTATATATGGAATATAACTGGCAACTGCACATATATCTAATTGTAGTGGTTCTGGCTTTGTTTCAGGACCCAAATCTGATGTAGGACACATTACTAATGGTTTATTGTACAGAATTATTATGATAAAACAGTAAAACTGCACAGGACCCAACACAATTTCTTAAAACTTTTTTTGTAAGAAATGTCTTTCATGGCTCCATTTATTTGATCAAAAATAAAGTAAAAAGATTGTTGTTGTTGTTGTTGTTGTTATTATAATTTCCATAGTGCTGTCAAATCAATTAATCACGATTAATCGCATACAAAATAAAAGTTGTTATATATACACTCATTCATGTATATATTTAAGAAATATTTGCATGTATATTTGCACAATTTCTTAAATATATAAATGAATGAGTGAGTATTTTTATATACATAATAATTATACACACATATATTTCATACACATAAACCTTTTATTTTGTATGCAATTTAATCGATTTGACAGCACATTTTCAGCACCGTCAGTGTCACATGATCCGTCAGAAATCATTGCTGAACACATTTTTTTTTTTGTAATAGAAGTATTTTGTAGCATTATAAATGTCTTTATCGTCACGTTTGATCTGTTTTAATGCAGCCTTGCTTAATACAAGTTTTCATTTCTTTGAAAAAACGAATCTTTCTAACCCAAAACTTTAATACATATATAAATAAAGTATTTGTATCAACAACAGATGATTCTCCATGGACAGTATTTTACTTTACTTTTGTTTTTACCTAAAAGTTCAGACTTTATTTGACATAATTATGGTTGCATTATGGTTAGTGGCATTGAGCATAATTTTTTTTCACTGCCTTCTGCGACCCTATTAGAAAAGACCTGCAACCTACAACCGACGGGTTATTACCCAGACAGAGAGTATTGCATAGATCATTCTGGGTGTCACTACATTTATTGATGTGTTTGTGGCTTTGGGTCATGATTCCTGGTTTGCTCTCTCAGGTAATGGACCGCCGCTGCGGCTGGTTGGTGGGGAGGAGGACTTTGAGGGACGAGTTGAGGTCTTCCATGATGGGCGCTGGGGGACCGTTTGCGATGATCAGTGGGATGACATGGATGCTGAGGTGGTCTGCAGGCAGCTCGGACTGGGGTGAGTCCAATGTACAACTAATACATCAAATACTCACCGTACACACCCCTGTTATGAATATACAGTGGATGGTTTCAGAGTAATACATCATGCTTGTAGCGCCTAACTTCCTTTTGCTAATTTTATTTTAAGGTTTTAAAGGTGACCTATTATGCTTTTTTACATTTTCAACTTTCTTTAGTGTGTAATGTTGCAATTTGAGAATGAAAAAGGTCTGCAAAATTACAAAGCACTAAGTCCAATCCAAAGGGAGTTTCTGAACTCACTGAAACGCCTTCATTGAAGTTTTCTTCCAGAAACGTCACATTAGAGTATTTCTCATTTCAATTATTCCGGTCTAAGGCATACGCAAAAAAAAGAGACGAGGCCTGGTTGAGTTGCGTTAGTAACGTGTTGTTGCCAAATCCAAGAGACTTGTTGTATTCGAAATCGCCCCCTATGCCCTCATTCACTATTCCCTACATTACTCCACTAATATAGTCCACTTGAAGGAGTGAATGAAAATGAATGAGAAAATTTGCATAGTTTGTGCTTGCTGTTTAATAATCATTTGAAACGTAGCAAACTGGCAGCTCCAGTCGTAATGAAAGGCTGTATCTTGAACTCTGCCATGGAAACTAGCATGTATAAACCATAATTAAACAATTTAATAATCAATTAAATTGACACCAGCGCAGTTTGAAAAATTGATGGTTGGTTGATTTAGCTGTGGGCGCAGTCTCCTGGCAAGACGGTAATTCAGCATGTGACTCTCAGTGCATTATGGGTATTCTCTAGCATTGAGCGTACATCAGTTGAACACTTGTTATTATGGTGCATTGTGGGATTGAATGAGTGCACTCAATATCTTCCACTGTCGTTTCGGACACAAATAAAAATGGCTGTCCCCTTAAATAGTGCCCTATTTAAGGGTAAAGGGGCATTTCGGACACAGCCACTGTTTTTCCACCCCGAAACTGATAAGGCAAAACAGGCGCCATTGTTAGTTTTTACACCTGAGAAGCTGAAATTTAGTAAGGGACGTGAAATTTCCGCTCAAAGCAGTTGACAATTCACAACACACTGGTCCAGCAGACCAATCAGAGCACATTGTGCTTTTCGTAAAGGAGGGGCTTCACAGAGGAAGGAACTAAACAGGGGTGTGTTTCCCATATGACATAACTCACTGCTTAACTACCATGGTACGATGCATTGTTGAAGAGATTAACTAGCTAGTCACAAATGTTTCCCGAAACCGTACTGTTGTAAATTTGTCATTCAACCACGTTGGTTAATGATGTCACGCAGGTGGGGCAGTAAAAACTTATTTTAATGAATAAATTCTCTTAATGTATTCGAAATAAAAGATTGTACTGAATGTCAGCTTGCTTATTTTGCTCAAGATAATGATTTATTAAGCCCACGTCATGCAAACAAGAAAACTATGTTGATAACGACGAAATTTGCAACCATAGTTGGCTAACAATGCTGCAACAATGAAAAATATGTGAAAAATACTCAAAAAAAATTCACCTGAAAAGCCATTCTAGCAGTCCCCAAAAACAAATACTATAAAAGGGCATAATACGGCCTCTTTAAAGAATCAGTAGCAGATGTTCTTCTTCTTCACAGCACACAAAACTTAGGAGCTCCTGTGAGGTATTTCCATCCATGCGTGCTCTTATCTCGATGAGAGGAAGATTGAATTATTTATTTTGCTCTGTTGTATTCTTTGCTCTCTTACAACATCTCCATCATGTTGTTGTAGCAGTTGTAGAGAATAAAGACTGTGAGATGGCACATGAGCACAGACTCGCACCGCTGCTGCAGAGATGATACGCACGACTTCGGTTACTGCAGCATTAAAGCAATTGAATGACGAGTTTGTCAGTTATAGTTACAACCAAAACTATGCTAGCTTTCAAACTGAGCGTGTAGTGAGAAGCATTTGAAAGGTTTTAAATGCTGTACTTAGTGCTTCTCAGGGCATCTTGGTTTCCCACTGAACGAAAAGCAGGGTTAAGCCTAGTCAGCACTGGATGGGAGACCACCTAACGCTGCTGTTGAAGAGGTGTTAGTGAGGCCAGCAGGGGGTGCTCACCCTGAGCTCTGTGTATTATATAGTAATGCAGATAGTGTTCAGCAAAAAGGCACCATCCTTCTAATAAGATGTTAAATTGAGGTCATGACTGTCTGTTGTCAGTAAAAATTCCCATGGTGTTTCTTGAAAAAAAAAGAGTTGGGCTGTAATTCTGGCATCTTGGCCGTCACCCTCTATCCATCATGGCCTCTTAATCAACCCCAAATACACACACAGGTTGACTACATCACTCTTTCTTCACTCTTCTGATTCCCACTCTCTCACTTGCTTTTATTTATTTATTTTATTATAAAGGGGAATTAAAAAAATTCTAAAATTATTATTAAATTGAAAAAAAGTTTTTTTTAAGGTTTATATGTCTATGTGGTGTTTTTAATATGCTTTAAGACAAACCAAGTGCAAATTGTTTAAATCTGAATGTTTGAAATCGCCTGTGTCTCTTACATCACTACCTTGTAACCAATCATGTCAACATGTGAGCGGTCTTTAGCATATCATTAACTATTCTCTGAAGCAGGGGAGTCTCTACAGGAGCCAGGTTATCCCAGTATATTTTTCTGTTTATATGAAAAATACGGGTACATTTAGCAATATAGTGGTGATTTATGATGTGTATTACAATGTTATGATGAATTATATGCCTTTCTCCACTGAAGCTCTAAGCTGTTTAAAGCGTTTGTAAGGATTCTAACTGATAGTGAAGGCAGACTGAGATGGCAAACGAGAATATGGTTTGTGTAACATTAGCAACACATTAGCTTTTTGATAATGTAGTCAAGCCAGAGGCTAATGATATTAATTACTGTTATGTGTCAGACAATGTAGAGAGCGATACCTTTGTGGAGTGTTTACTATAGTAACTTGAGTAAAAGTAGACATAGTGGATCTCAGAGCTTGTGTGAGCTTGGGCTAATTTGTATACTAATAATATTCCACGTATACTAAAAGAAGCAAGAGTTACATTCAAGCTATTTTAAGGCATGAATCACTTTTTTTCCACAGGAATTGTTTTTAAATATGTCATTTTGGAGATCAAAGATGAGTTTTAAAGCTTCACTGTGTGACTTTTTTTTTGTTTATTCTTAGCTAAAACACTTAGTTCTTTCAAAAAATATATGTGCTCATTAATGTATATTTACTTCTTTCAAGTAATAAAGTATTCTCGTAAGTGTATAATATGCCATTGAAAATACATACGGGTGAGGGGTTCGAATGCGCGTCGCCATGTTGCCCCTCCATCTTGAAAGTACATTAGCCAAAGAGGGACATACCCGTAAATTCAAGCTTCGCCTTTCCCGTTTTAACACTCGATGGCACTGTGTCGAATGTGAAGAGGGGGATTGCTTGAGACTGATATAGCCTACAATGTAAACTTTGCCTTACGCTAGTGATGTCGTACAATATACAGAATAACGATAGCACCGATAAAAGTTACTTTACTAAGATTCGCTTGCATTCGTCTGGGAACCTGATCGCTGATGTTAGCAATGAAATGGTAAAAAATAACGAAAAGGTAAAACTATTATTCATTTTACATAGATGTCATAACCTACATGTTAACTGACAAATTAAATAACTGCAAATTATAATAGTTTTCTAAAGTAACCTCATCACTTGATCGAACTGGAAGCCATATTAATCTTGGACTAAATCAGCCACCGTAGGAGTTAAAACGAAATCCGAATTGAGAGGAACAGAAACTAATATTCACTGGATGGTCATATACCTTTTCACCGCTAGATGGGGGAAAATATCACACAGTGTAGCTTTAAGGGATACAATTATTGACTACAGGGGGACTTTAACATTTAAATATACTGAGATCAAATTTGTTAACATCACAACAAACCATTTTTTTTAATGTTTGAGGTATAATGGCATAATCTACTTCTGTAAAAAAATATATATTATTACCATTTTAATTTAGTTTTTCATGTGTATATAATGATATACATCCATGTGCATTTAAATAAATATTAAGTTATTATTCAGTTAATTACTATAAACTGTCATATTTGTTTAAAATAAAAATAAATGTAATTTGCTCATTTTAGATTTGTCGTTTATCTTATTTATCTATAATCCGGATAGTTGCACTGTAACTGTCACGTCTCTGCACTTTATACCCACAAACAGCCTCATACCGACCACACCTGGGACTAATTATTGATTGTTCCCTGTGATGGAGAGATCTTGAAGCTGTCTACCATTACTGTTTTCTTACTGTTCCTATGCATTTTATAATATTTACGTGGATTTTTGAAAGCACAAACTGTAGGGGAGCTCTCATTTGAGCTATTTATGGAAATGTTTGCGCGACTGTATGTGTTGGTTTTATCTGTTCTAATTATTGTATTTACTGACTTGTTTTAACTCTTCTTAATCATCATTTATTTATTTATTTATTAATCAGGATAAGGCGAGTTCATAAAAAAAGAAATGGTATGCTCCAATTAGTAAGCGGGAAAATGTGTATTTAAGGAAGCCATCATTAGTGGAAGGGACTGGAGGATTGGATGACGGATTATGATTTGAGTGAATTTGAAGGTTATTGCAGCGCTGCTTGAGCGCATTGAAACTCTGGCCTCAATAGTGTGAGAGGAGAGATGTTACTGTTTTAGTGCCTAGCAGTTCTTGTTTTTATTGATTATCTGTTTTATAACTGCTCTTAACCATATTTATTTGCACATTTTGCACATCTGCTTGTAATAAACACCTTTTGGATGCCAGCATCGCTCCAGTGTTTACATCATGGTGCGATTCTCCTTGTGACCGCTCAGGTCCTTCGGGTCCTTCGGGTCAGTGCCCTTCGAACTGAACATGTACCCTTTGGATTTGAATTTTACTTAAGATGGCCAAATACCCTGTGAAGTCTTTTTGACCATTTATATATCTTTGTGTGTGTCTAGGGGCATCCCCAAAGCCTGGTCATGGGCTCATTTCGGGCAGGGCATTGGGCCGATCCAACTGGATGCAGTACAGTGCACAGGCAATGAGCTCTCTCTGGACGAGTGCCGTCACAGCAGATGGGAACAACACAACTGTGACCATATGGAAGATGCTGGGGTGTCATGCAACCCCTATTCAGGTCTTGTACTATACATAGACACACACATACAAACACTTACAGCCCTTATTATATGAATACCTGATTGACCCTATACGCATTTCTACATAGCTGTGCTAGTTTTATATATCTTGTTTCACTCCATGGTTTCTTGCTTCTCACATTAAAAAAATTATTCAACTCAATATTTAATGTTTACTTATTTATCTGGTAAGTAACTGTGTAAATGGGATCATGTAGCAAATAAAATAAACCCTTTTCAGGGTGACACAAGACCAGTCTCGTTTCCGTTGACTGTGCTTTATCACTTCTCATTGGCTATCCAGAGAATAAATGTGTATATAGAGTGTGTTTGCATATGTATTCAGATGGCGTGGTGAGACTGGTAGATGGTGATAACCCATGGGAAGGTCGTCTAGAAGTATATCACTCCGGGGACTGGGGCACAGTATGTGATGACAGCTGGACGGAGCAGCATGCACAGGTGGTCTGCAGACAGCTGGGATTCAGGTGCTATTCTTTACCTGTGCAGTTACAGTAGCTGTATTACTTAAAGCTGAGGAATGATATACTATATATTCATATAAAGGACATATGGTAATGCAATTATATGCTACTTTTCATATGTTTGGGGTCAGTAAGGTTTTTTTGTTGTTTTGAAAATCAAAAACAGGAAAATCATAATTTTGTAAAATCATAATTCCTGTGATGGCAGGCATCATTTTCAGCGACTTTACTCCAGTCTTAAATTGTCACATGATCCTTTAGAAATCATTCTAATATGCTGAAATTTATTACGCTTATTATTAATTTTGAAAACAGTCGTGCTGCTTAATATTTTTGTGAGAACTGACATTTTTTTTTTAGGATTAATTGATGAATAGAAAGTTCAAAAGATTAAAAAGTAGATTTTTGTTGTAACATTGTAAAAGTCTTTACTGTCACTTGTGATCGATTTATTGCATCCTTGCTGAATAAAAATATCAAGAACCTCAAACTTTTGAACGGTTGGGTCATTTTGAATAAAATACATAAAAATACATAATTTTGTAAAAAAAAATGTACTTCACAACATTGTTACATTTAAATACAAGCTATAGAGAAATATGCAGAAGCATATAAAACAAAGCAAAAAAATAAACTTACTTTTTGTATGGAGTTTTGCACCAGTTCTAGTGAAAGACTTTAATATTTAAATATATTAATACCAAATTAAAACCCCATAAAAACATTAGATGCAATAAGATGAGATTTTCCACACTAAAAATAAATCTCACAAAACACATTTTACAGATAGGGCTGGAAATGATGTGGAACTGATAATGTGGATTCATGTAACATTGTGTATTAATGCTTGTCAACAATCTAAATGTATTCTGAATTCTTCCATTTTGCCATAATGATAGTGGCCATGGTGCACTACACAACCCTGCCTGTGCGTGTATTTTTAAATGCAGTTATCCTTTCTGACACAACTTTAAGGCTTATTAAATCACTTACATTGCATGTGCAATTCCCTGTATTTAGCAACTGAATGGAGGCACATCCCAAATTTGTTAAGGGAAGACCTCTATATTGTCAAGATTTGCTTTTTTGTTCATGAATGTTTTGTTATATTTGTGCAATTCTCAGTGGACTATGGTTGCGCCGATCTGAAATCGCATACTTCCCATATGGGGCAAAAAACGCACTCTTTTTAGCACTCTTTTTCAAGTACTTTTTCAACAAGATAGTATGCGATTTTGGACGCAGAATAGATTAATTTGTGCATGCAATTAAGTTTGCATGTTTATCACACGCATACAAACATTCAGTAAATCAGTGCCCTGTTACAAGTACAACAAACTCCTTGAGTTAGGAAAAACCTTAGTCATAATTGTAAGAATATTTGCACTATTAACGTCTTGACTTAGGGGATTTGTTTTGCAAATGGCTGCAGGGGATTACTAATTAAATTCTCTTTGAAGTGTCCGACTCAACAATAGTGAGTGTCCAATGTGGGTGTCCTCTATATGTTCTATATGCATACATAAAGTATTTTGTGGGAGATTTTCAAGTGTCTTTATGTTATTGGGAATTTATCATGAGTGTGTGTGTCCATGTAGGGGTGGTGCGGAGGTCGCCCTGCTGGTGCGTTTGGAGAAGGAACAGGGCTGATTCTGCTGGACGATGTGGAGTGTGAGGGGAGTGAGAGCTCTTTGCTGGAGTGTAAACATAGCGTGTGGGGTCGACACGATTGCTCTCATAGCGAAGATGTTGGAATACGCTGCCACAGGGTAGAAAACAACGAGGTCCCATTGGCTCCAGAAAGTACTGGTAAGTTATCTTGAACACACACCAACATACGCTTCAGTTTGCGTGAGTAGGGCTTTGTGTGAGGCACAGATACGTTTTGCTGATAGACTTCTCCGTCTGCGCCGCTTTGACCCTTTCTGAAATTCAGAGGGGTTTAAATGTCATGTGTTGACAATAAACACTGCCATTGTAGTTTCCCAAGCACTTTTTTATTGATAAAAAGTTCCATTTGAATTTCAATGAAGTATTGTGTAGCCCTTGGCGACCACAACACTACCTTTGACATTTGACAGTGTAATATTAGACAAACATGATTTTTTCCCCCTCCCAAAAAACGCCATTTCAATCTAAGCTCAATTATCATATAACATCACTGCTCTTTTTGCTCCCGGCCTGTGACATTTTGGGTTTGTTTGAATGGGTATGTTTGAAATATTAGTTTCGAAGACAAGATTTTATCAAGATGTGCGTGGGTGTGAGTTATAGTTGCTTATTCAATAGCTAATGTTTGGACAATGTTGAATTTGTTGCTGTGGTGAAAATGATGAAAGATGACAAAGTACTATGCGTCAGAATGAGAATTTTAATGATTTTATTGGCTCTAAAAAAAGATAACCTTTTGTTTACATCTTCCCTTTAGAATGGGTTACATCTTACATCTCACACAAATGTCTCTTTGTATAATAAAAAATGTTAGTCTTTGATGTAGCATTTGAGTTTCCACCTTAGAGGGAAAAATATAATGGTACTGTAACTGTGACTATTTTTAATAACTGAGGCTTTTTATATCAAAATTATTTAAGACTATTTCTCATAATTGCATTTTTTCTCACTTTTTTGTATTTGTTTACACTACCCTTTAAAAGTTTGGGTTTGGGTAAGAAATTAATACTTACATTCAGCCTGATCAGAAGTGACAGTAATACTATTTATAATGTTACTTATCATTTATAATGTTAAAAGATTGAAATTTTAAATCAATGCTGTTCTTTTAAACTTTTCATCAAAGAATCCTGGATGAAAAAATGTATCACTGTTTCCCTAAAAATATTGCAAATAATAATAAGAAATGTTTCTCGAGCATCAAATCAGCAAGGATCATGTGACTGGAATAAAAAATTATGACACTGAAAGTTCAGCTTTGCCATTACAGGAATAAATGCAAATAGCATTTAAAATTATAACATTAAAAAAATCTTACTGCCTCCAAACTTTTATTTAAATACATTTATTTTTTATTGCATCTTTTTTGTCATAATTTAGCTCATAATAGTCAACATATATGCAGTAATTATGGCTTTATGTTTCACAATGTAACTTAAAATCTCAAAATGTGACTTTCTTTAAATGTTATTCTAAACTTTATCTCACACAAAGGGCAGAAACAGACTTCCACATTAAAGTGAAATTTTACTCATGAAAGAAAAAAATTCAATAAATCTGCATAAAATGAATATGATAAAGGTGAAATAGCATGCTAATCTTGAACAAATTTGTTTGCTCCCTGTCTGTCCTCAAATCTCTTCTTTCTTACATTTTTGTATGTTTACAGATATTAACTGTACACATAGCTGAATATACAATGTATAACAAAATATATATTGTTGTATAAGCTGCTGTTAGGTTTTGGTACCAACATTAGAGGGAGCTAACACTTTTTATTAGCACTGTTTATAACACTGTCTATTAGCTAAATGTTGTTTACTAGCTGGTATTATTTACTAGCTGATGAACTACAACCCTTGCATCTCCTTAAACTACCTACAAATGATTTAAGTGCTGCACGTAGCTCACGGCAGCGCAGGGTGTATAGCAATGGGTTAACGGCTGAGTTCAGCAGACATAGAGTACTGCAGAAAGCAAATGCCCTTTTTTGTGGTTTTGAAAGCTCTTTCGTAACTACATCTGTCATCATGAAGGACAGGACTGGCAGCCAACACACTAACAGAATCAGAATTATACAACTAAAAGTCTTTGCCAAATGGATGTCCATGCGCATGCGTGCTAGCCCTGGATGGTCAGCGTTCATGTTGGTTTCATGTTGGTGGGCCCACCACATTATCAGGGCATAGGCTACCAGTATGAGGACGAGCACCACCAACACAAGACATGTAAAGAATGCCAGGTAGTAGCGATCCACATACGGAAAGAGATGGGACTGAGAGCACGATAGACAAGTCTGACAACTCCAGCCCATCAGAGGAAGGAAGGAAATGAATGCAGCCACTGACCATAATGTCACAATTCCCACAAAGGCTCTTTTACGTGTCAGCTGCAACTTGTAGGTGGTAGCCTTGTAGATAGCATGATAGCGGTCCACTGCCATCAGAAACAGACTTCCAACCGAGCCCGTAAACGCAATGGTCACACCACTCAGCTTAAGCAGATACTTTGTTCTCTGAAAAGAGTCGTCCGATTTAAAAAGGTGGAAATCCAGGAAGGTGATGGTGAAACAGCAGCAAGCAATTGCGTCAGCTAGTGCCAAGCTGCCCATAAACTGGTATGACGGATGTCGCCGCAGGTTCCCAGAGCTGACTATGACAACCAGAACAAGAACATTGACCAAGAGACCGAAGGGTGCGATCACAAGGCAGATTGTGCCAATGGCCACCTTCTCTGTGCCGTTTAGCACCACGTAGACATTTGTGCAGTTTGCCATTTTTGTGATAAATCTGTTTGCTTGCAGTTAAATCTGTGGAAAAACAGTGCGTCTTATAATTCTAGATTGCCACAATTTGCTATTGTAGTTATTTTGTAAATTTACTCACCTGTACGGATCAGTTATAAAATGTGTTTGTTTCCGTCTGTTGTCATTCTGTTGTCATTTCCTTCTGTTGGTCATTTCAGCCCGTAAACACAATGGTCACACCACTCAGCTTAATCAGATACTTTGTTCTCTGAAAAGAGTCGTCCGATTTAAAAAGGTGTAAATCCAGGAAGGTGATGGTGAATGGTATGACGGATGTCGCCGCAGGTTCCCAGAGCTGACTATGACAACCAGAACAAGAACATTGACCAAGAGACCGAAGGGTCCAGTCACAAGACAGATCGGATGAGTTATAAAATGTGTTTGTTCTTTCTGTTTTCATTTCTAACCCAGCTAACCAAGATATGATGCAAAGAAAGGAAGAAAGGGGAAAAAAACCCTACATAGCCATTTCCTGTGTGGTTTTGAAAATAAGCTCGAGCATCAGCAAACTTTAATCTTTGAACTAACTTCCCTAGACACATTATTTATAGATAGAAAGATAGATAAATAGATAGACAGATAGACAGATAGACAGATAGATAGATAGATAGATAGATAGATAGATAGATAGATAGATAGATAGATAGATAGATAGATAGATAGATAGATAGATAGATAGATAGATAGATAGATAGATAGATAGATTATTAGATCAGAAAAAAATAGGCAATCGTAAGGATTTGAGCGAGTTTGACAAGGGCCAAATTGTGATTGCTAGACGACTGGGTCAGAGCATCTCCAAAGGCCAAGGCTCATTGATGCATGTGGGGAACGAAGGCTGGCCCATGTGGTCAGATCAAACAGACAAGCTACTGTTAATCTTGGTTATAATAGAAAGGTGTCGGAATACACAGTGCATCGCAGTCTTTTTGTGTATGCTGCATAGCCGCAGACCAGTCAGGGTGCCCATGCTGACCCCTGTCCTCCGCAGAAAGTGCCAACGGTGGGCTCAAAACTGGACCACGGAGCAATGGAAGAAGGTTGCCTGATGAATCATGTTTTCTTTTACATCACGTGGATGGCTGGGTGCGTCACTTACCTAGGGAACACATGACACCAGGATGCACTATGGGAAGAAGGCAAGTGCCGGCAGTCAGGAGATCAGGAGGCAGTGTGATGCTTTGGGCAATGTTCTGCAGGGAAACGTTGGGTCCTGTACACCCTTTTATGGAAACAGTATTACCTGGTGGCTGTGGCCTCTTTTAGCAGGATAATGCGCCCTGCCTCAAAGCAAAAATGTTTCAGGAATGGTTTAAGGAGCACAACAGTGAGTTTGAGGTGTTGACTTGGCCTCCAAATTTCCCAGTGCCAGATACAACAGCACAACTTCATGGGTCTAGTGGAGTCTATGCCTCAATGGGCCAGGGCTGTTTTGGCAGCAAAGGGGGACAAACACGATATTAGGATATTAGCATAATGTTATGCCTGATCTGTGTATTTGATTGTAATATTAATAAGAAGGAGGAGTTGAAAAATAAGAGAGATTCAAGATGTTAGCTAAGAAAGTAATTAAGGCCCATTTTGATGTCATGAGGACACTATGAATTGCTCAACTTTAGTTTTTCTAAAAACAGAAACCCTGTTATGAGGTTCAGCCATATCACTGACTGTCGCACGTCATGTTGTTTAAGCTAAACCGCTAGACACAGATCTTTTCACTGATGACACATTACAAAAAAAAATGTCAGAGGTGGATATGTTTCTTCAGTCTAAAGCCAAATAAAATGTAGTCTGCAATCACACAAAATGTATTAAATATTTCTGTCTTTCAGCTCATTTCATGTACTTTAACTGCCTACATCATAATAAGCTTAAATGGAAAATTACTGCATTCACTTGTGGGGATTTTATTTATTTATTTATTTATTTTTGCTGTTACAAAAGTGACAAAATCTAAGGTCTAGTCTGTATTTTGCTTGCTTTTCTGTGGTTTCAGGACCTCTGGTACGATTGGCAGGTGGCGACGATAGAAAAGAGGGCAGAGTGGAGGTGTTTCTTAACGGAGAGTGGGGAAGTGTCTGTGATCATGGCTGGAATGATGTCAATGCTGTTGTCGTCTGCAGACAGCTTGGATTCACGTAGGGAACAATTTGCATCATCTTATCTCAAAAGCGTCTCATCAGTACTGTGGAATATGATTTATTATCATTCCTCAGTCATGATGAATGGAGATAGAACAAGTCTTTAAATGTTTTTTACTCTCTATGGCAGTGGTGTGTCAAAAGCACGACCGATGGGATATTTCGGAGCAGGGAAGGGGACCATCCATCTGAACAACGTGAGGTGCACTGGGAAGGAGTCATTCCTCGGAGAATGCCCTTCTAAAGGACAAGACAGCCACGCTTGTAAGCACGGACAGGATGCCGGTGTAGTGTGTGATTATTTGCCGGAGCCAGAGGCTGACATAGCAGTGGTAGGCACACACACCTGCGGTTTGAGAGCTGGTGCTGAGAGACGCAGCAAGAGGATTGTGGGAGGATACAAATCTCTAAGGTAATCAGTCATCTAAATTTTACTGCTGTGTGATCAGTTCTTAAACACGTGGTTATTTGTTCAAAATGGATGGCAAGTACAGGTTGTTTACTACACACGTAGAAAAAGGTTTGTTTGGGTCCCTAGGGATCTTGACTAAATTTTAAAGAACCTTTTATGTTTAAAAGGTTCTATATAGGAAAAAAGGTCAAACTAAATCCCCTAAAAGGTTTTATATATATATATGAAGCACCTGACAGAACCCTTTAAGGTTCTATATTGAACCTTTTCTTCAAAGAGTGTAGTGTCATTAAATTAAAATAAAAAATATCATTGTTTTCTCTCAGCTTTCCTGATCCCACCCATCCTGATAGTCCCACCCTAAACTATTAAAAATCACTTTTGGTCATTGAAATAAAGCTGAAATAAAATGAAATATAAATATTGAAATGTATGGGACATTTTAACATTGCCTTGGCAACAAACCAATATAAATTAAAATAAAGTTTTAGTTAAAATACCAACATTACTAAAACTGAAATAAAAGTAAATTAAAGCTATAATTGAAAATGTATATCAAATTACTAAAACTTGATGCACATGATTCTAAAATGATCCAAAATCAATTTTTGAGCAAATACACAACAAGCCAGTGTTATCTCCTTACCTTAGCCCGATTCACAACGGTAAGCTTGTAATAATGTGTTATAATTTGAGTGGTAGTGGTAGCTTTCCGCGGGAATTTCAAGCATGACGCCATTCGTCTTTGCGTCATTACATCACGCCTAGATACTTAAAGAAGTAGTCCCGGTAGGCTATATCGCATGTGAGGATGCTGCAGGTGGTGGATCATTTATAGCCTTTTCTCACAGCAGCTGGAATAATTAAATTTATCATTTTGATGGCGGATTATAATCCAGAAAGGTCCAAACGACATCATCAGTGACAACTGGAGATATACCCGTAGTCAAAAACAGAAGATTACACTGTACAGAAATTGAAATCTACTAGTAAACTACTTAAGAAACACTAAATACACATTGTCACGCAATGCTGATGTTGTTAACATTAACAATTTGATAACTAAGTATAACAATTATATAAATTTGCACGGTTTGATTTGATATGATCTAAGCGATCGTTACATTTAATAACCATTGGTATCATCGCAATTTATTGTAATGCTTTTTTTCTCAGTTGGTCAGAACAAAAGTGGCAGAAATGTTACTTGTTCAGATGACATTTTCAGGTGAAATTTTTTTATTTTGGTTATACTCTAAGACAATTTGTGATTCTCAAGTACAGTGTCCACACCGGTGCGGTGACTGACAGCAAGCCGCACATACTCCTCTAAACATTAGATTCATCCGCACTGAGGAGCCGGGCCGATGAACAACCCGTGTGAAGATGATAAATCCACAAATAACTGCAACTGCCCGTTTCAAACAGAGATGGTGACAAAGAGACCAAATTTGCGAACTGCAGCTTTAAACTATAATAAAAATATATGAAAATAAAAATATACAGCTAAATTTGAATAAATAGAATAATAGTATTTACACTGTACCACTGGTTAAGTGAGTGTTGCTCGTAAAAAAATCCTCAGGGTTTATGCTTTTTGGGAAAACTATCAAGTAAATAGCTTATTTATAGTTGTCTCTACATATTAAGGAATAAGAAAGTACAAAAAAAATACATGCTTCACTTTTGAATAACTTTTAAGTGCAAATCTCCCTTGCAAATGAATGTGACAGTCTCTTTTTCTTGGCCTTGTGTGCGTGTGCGTGTGTGTGTGTGTGTGTGTGTGTGTGTGTGTGTGTGTGTGTGTGTGTGTGTGTGTGTGTGTGTGTGTGTGTGTGTGTGTGTGTGTGTGTGTGTGTGTGTGTGTGTACATATGTATATCCCACAGGGGTGACTGGCCCTGGCAGGCGTCCCTGTGGCTCAGATCTCAGTCTAAAGGGAATCAGCCTCTGTGCGGAGCCACTCTCATCAACTCCTGCTGGCTGCTCACTGCGGCGCACTGCTTCAAACGGTGAGAGAGACACCTGCTGGACATCAGTGGTATTTGCAGCTATGCCTTGCCTCCTCAGCTATAGCCTCAAGGGCCAGTTTCTACTTCATAATAATTTTTTACTGATTGATTTTAATTAAATCACTGAGACCGCAAAATAAGAAGCACTCTGCAGTCCTGAAAATTATATCAAGCACAAATATCTCCATTGAGAAGTACAATATATAGGACAAGGATGTGCTCATTTTTCTTCACTGGCTTACTTATTGATTTATTGTACAGTTCTAAATCATTTAGAATTTTTCCCCTTTGTGGGATGAAAATTTGGGCTTTAACAGTTTAATTTTCTTCACTGCCCTAAAATTGCTAAAACCTAATAATTATTCTGAAATATGTTTGTCGCCCCTCAGATTTCTGGTAATAAAATAAAAGTTAGTGTTACCAAATATCTACACTCTGTTCAAAAGTATAGGGTCAGTAAGATTTTTTTTAAATGTGTAAATTAATACTTTTATTCAGCAAGAATGCATTGAATTAATCAACTTTAATCAGTTCATTAATAATTAATCAGTTTCCACAAAAATATGAAGCAGCACAAGATTTATAATAAGAAATGTTTCTTGAGCACCAAATCATATTAGAATGATTTCTGTAGGATCATGTGACACTGAAGACTGGAGGAATGATGCTAATAATTCAGCTTTGCTATCAAAGGAATAAATGACATTTTAAAATATATTCAAATAGAAAAACTTTATTTTAAATCGTATAATATTTCACAATATTACAGGTTTTTGTTTTTTATTTTATTTTTTTAATTCTTTCAGAAACAATAAACAAATCTTTGACCACAAACGTTTGAGTTGGTAGTGCATGAATTTATGTAGCAGTGGAATGAATGAAATGGCAGTGCATCACCTGTAATATGATCTTGATTCTACAGGTTTGGCAGTGATGCTTCACGATACGTGGTGAAGCTTGGGGATTATCACACACAGGAACAGGATGATTTTGAACGTGTGCTCTCTCCAGAGCGCATAGAGGTGCACAGGAAGTACCGAACGGAGAGCTGGGAGCATGACGTGGCTCTGATCCGGCTGAAGGGCGCAGAGGGGAAGTGCGTGGCCTTTAACCCTCATACAAATGCCGCCTGCCTGCCCGCACCTGGCAGCAAGTGGGGCAAGAGACCTGCGTCTTGTGTCATCACTGGCTGGGGAATGACAGGTAATGTTGGGTTGTTCTGGCATGTCATGAAATGCATTTTTTTTTATTATTATTTTTTAAAATATTTATTTGTTAAATTAATTAATTGTTTTATATACACTACCATTGATTTTATGGTAGTGTGTGGGAAGAAACAGTTGTGAACCGGTGACAGGATCATGGGTGGCCAAGGCTCACTGATGCACGTGGAGAGCAAAGGCTGGCCTGTGTGGTCCGATCAAACAGATGGGCTACTGTAGCTGAAATTGAAATAATGTTGGTTCTGATAGAAATGTGTAAGAATACACAGTGCATCGCAGTTTGTTGCGTATAAGGCTGCATAGCTGTAGATCAGTTATGTCCTGTCCACCGTCGAAAGCACCAACAATGGGCACATGAGCATCAAAACTGGACCACGAAGCAATGGAAGAAGGTGGCCTAGTCTCATGAATCACATTTTCTTTACTAATGAATGGTCTGAATGGTCGGGTGCCTGTGCGTTTTATATTTGGAATGACATGAGGGACAGTAATGTCATGTTGGGGTAACTGTCTCTTTAAAATTGTTGCAAATGGTGCCTCATCACGTTTTCCCTTTATTTTTCAGACACTGAGCATCCCAGCACTCTTCTTCAGGCCTGGGTTCCTCTTCTGCCTTCGTGGCAATGTAAGAAGCGTTATGGCGAGCGTTTCACAAGCCACGACATGCTATGTGCCGGAAGCATGACGTCTGACCTCAGAAAGCATGCTGACAGCTGCCAGGGCGACAGCGGGGGTCCGCTAGTGTGTCAGGGCGAGGCAGGGCGCTGGGTACTGACAGGGGTCATTTCCTGGGGTCACGGCTGCGGTGACCCCTCGTACCCAGGTGTGTATTCACGGGTCAGCCGTTACCTGCCCTGGATCGAACAGGTGACGCACAGCACCGCTCCTCTTCAGCACTGAAGCACCACTCTCTCGGAAAGCCACCCGTCCATCACACTTCAGAGAAACCAGGACTCTATGAAAGGAAAAACAAGAGCCTGAGAGTGTTTAACACCTGCTGTATGCTTTCAACACCCTGGATCTTAATTCCTCTGTATTCTATCTGTACAATTCAATGACATTCTTTAGCATTTAGAGATTAGGACGTCTGGGAAGGTTTTCATTCATCTAGGACACTGTAGAATGACCAGTGTGATGTTAAAGGGACAGTTCACCTCAAAAATAATGTTCAGACATAATTTACTCACCCTCTAGTTCTAAACCCATATGAGGGTAAGTAAATGGTGATAGGATTTTCATTTTTGGTCGAAGTGTTCCTTTAAAACAGGGGTGGGGAACGTTGATCCAGAAGGGCCACTCTCTTGCAGAGTTTAGCTCCAACCCTGAGAAAAACACTCACCTGCCTGTAACATCAGTAATCCTAAAGACCTTGATTAGCTTCAGGTGTATTTGATTAGGGTTGGAGCTAAACTCTGCAAGAGAGTGGCCCTTTTGGATCAACGTTCCCCACCCCTGCTTTAAAAGATTCTAATGTGCATTTAAAATGTTTCTAGCGCCATCCAGAGGCTGCAGTGCATGTTAATGTATGTATTGTATTTAAAAGCCATTTGATGCAGCTGCCCAGGCCTTCCGCATGGTATAGAATGGTAGCATAAGCTCTGCAAAAGCAGGTTTATTTTTTATTCTGTGGAACGGAAGAAAACAGAATGGATTCTTCTACTATTCTTATTTAACAGAAGGCTTGAACTGCACCTCTAATCTTCGTGGAAACATTTTCAGTGTTGTGGATTAGACAAGTGAAATGAATCGCGTAGGCTTTTAGATAGCGACAGTCGAAGTGATCTTTAAAGCCATGTGTCTTCTATATGTGTCATACATTTAATGCAGTTTTTAAATCATGTACAGTAATTCATGATATTTAACTTTTCAAATTGCCATTCATTTACCAAGTATGCTCTGTATCTGTATTGATGCATTAACATACGGCTCTTGAAGATAAATGACTCAATATGTTGTTTTGTCTCAGTCTAAGTAGAAGTTTTAGGGCATAAATAGCATTTTAGAATCATAATAGCGAATAACCTAATGTGAATTTTTCTTATTTGTCATGGTGATTTAATACAACGTGTGTCATTATGTAAAGGTAGTATGGCAATTGATAATGGGGTTTATCCATTCAAAGGGTGAAATCAGGAGTTTCTCATTTCTAATGTATCGAAAGTGCAAGTTTGGGACTGACTATATTTTGGTTGACAGTCAGTATAATGAGATTTTTATTTTGTAGCATCTCTTAACCGTTCCTGTACTTTGTTCTGTGAACTGTGTGTTTTCATCCAGTGGGTGGCGGTATTGTGTTTTTTACTCAATTCTGTTTAGTGCTGTATCTAGATTCTTCAGTCTGTTTTTTATTTTAAACCCCTTTCTTCACGAATTCCATCAGAATTACAGAACAGAATTCATGCAAAGAATGACAGGTTTTTGTATTTCATTTGAAGAGAAAAATACAAGCAACAAGGGCTCTTTAAAATGGATCATTAAGAGAAGCAATAGGCAAATGTAGGAATATACATCACATGATTGGTGAGAATGTAAAAGCCAAATTTGCCGTGATTTGCACATTTAGACATGATGCAAATCTGAATAACTATTTCTAGTTGTGGAAAATATGAACTGGGTGAAAATGATATTTAAGGTTTTTAAAATTGTAAAGAAGTCTAAATCATGTCCATTTGTATGTGTGCTCTATTGATGCAACAAATATTAACAGAATGTCAAAACACTGACTCAATTTACTGCAAGATCTGAAATTACTTTTAAAAAGCTAGTTCTTAACATTAAAAAGTTATATTCAGCCTGGTTCATAATTAATGCTTATTGTCATACAAATCATTCTAATATTCTGATATTGCCTGCTAAATTAGTTAACAGGCATATATTATTCATGTATTCTTAATGTAAGTGGAGCCATGCCTTCCGATGGGCCCGCGTATTTTTATGGCATTATATTGCTATAAAAATAAAAAAAACAGGCCTACACATTAAATGGTGCATTTTCGAGAAACAGGAACAGTTAAGTTCTCAAAGCACTACTTCAGTTTTTTGCTTTAGGTCTATAGGTATGTTCTGGAGATGTAAAAAAGGGAAACTGGACTGTGTCAAGTGCTTCTCCTCTCTGAAGACTAACTTCTTTCTGTGTTTGGATGGTGCCTGCTTAGATCTTCAAAAGCCATTTTAGAAGTAAACCACGCTGGTCTCTCAGAAAACTGCTTAAAGTGGCCAATCACTGCATCAGAGCTTTGGGACTCTTCATCAAGGGCCGTGATAAGGAGCTCATCTCCCTGACTCTGGAGAGTGTTGATGTCTGTTGCATGTCATGCAAGCATCTGTTTGTATGTTGATGATGTTCTCAGTCATTACCAAGTCTTTGATTTTCTGTAAAAAACGCTTTGAATATTTTCATGTGTGACAAGTGCCAAAATAAAGTGACCTCTTCTTGTGGCATTGGCATTGTATTGCTTTACATGGTTTAATTATTTATTTAGATTTAATAAAATACATTTTTGAAAATGTAATTAAATTAATTAGATTGTAACAAAGACCAATGGCACAAATAGCACAAAATAAATAATCTTTTACACAAAGCAATAAATAATCTACTAGTGATTTCATAGTCAATATAAGTCATTATTAGCACCTTTGGTAAATATGATTAAAGATGGCTGTAAAAATAAATCTGTAAAATAAATCACATTATGAAATAAATGTTTTTCTCCAGCACACGTTTGCCACAGTTATTGGCACCCCTAGAATTTAGTGCTGTGAAATCATTTAATCTCACCCAAAATAAAAGTTTACAAAGAATATATATGTGTGTACTGTGCATAATTATGTATATATATTGAGAAGGTACTGTGAAGAGGAAGCTGTGATATGCCAGACCCAACAATGCAGAAGAGCTGAAGGCCACTATCAGAGCAACCTGGGCTCTCATAACACCTGAGCAATGCCACAGACTGATCGACTCCATGCCACGCCGCGTTGCTGCAGTAATTCCGGCAAAAGGAGCCCCAACTAAGTATAGAGTGCTGTAAATGCTCATACTTTTCATGTTCATACTTTTCAGTTGGTCAAGATTAAAAAAAAAATCATTTATTTGTATTGGTCTTAAGTAATATTCTAATTTTCTGAGATACTGAAATATATTTGAAATATATCACTCTGCAAATATATACAAGTTAATTAAAAAAAAAAAAATGGAATTAGTGAAATAAATAAACTTTTTGATGATATTTTAATTATATGACCAGTATATATAAACACTCATTCATGTAATATAAGAAATATTTGCAACATTTGTATATATATTTATATAATTTATATTATATATAAATATAAGTATTTCATATATAAATATTAAAGAAAGATTAAATATATACATGCATGTGTGTGTATTTATATATACATAATAATTATACACAGTACACACACACTAACAATGAAAAGTTGATGGCAACTTAATAGACAGCATTTGATTGGACAAACATCTTTGTTGTGCAGTATGAGTCATCAATATTTTTAGTCTGTTCTGGGAAAGCTATGTATGTGCTAAAAGTGAGTTTTTGTCAACTTGTACATATATGATAGCCTATATATTAGGCTATCAAATATGATTTTATTTATTTTATTTTCATTTATTTTAAATTGGGTTTTTAATTGACACAAACATTATTTACTGTATCTAATAGTCTGTTTAATAAAAATAAAAATAAAAAACAGTAAAAGAACCTAGTAGGTACTACCAAAACATGACAGGGGTGTAGTGCATGGATGGAGGAGCTCAGAACTTCGGGCTGTTTGTAAAGAACCCTCCCCGCGCGCCCGTCAGCTGCTCTGCTCTCGCTCATTCGGTGCGGGCTGAAGATGGCGGAGCAGCGCGAGCGGCGCAGGATGCGCTCACGAGACATCAAAGTTATATCTGTGGCGTTCCGTTGACTCGGATTCTCGCGACCGCTCTCAAAGCGGGCATTTAAAACGGTAAGGGAATGCGAGCTGAGTGCTTGAGTGCTGTGTACCATGCGTGTTCCAAGCGGCTGTTTGCTTTTTCTGGAAACACACACACTGGTTTGGCGGTGACTTCAGTTGCAATGTGGCAGTCCGATAGATGCAGGAACATCTCGCCTTCAGCCTGAAGCAATGCGTGAGGACTTGAGTGTTGCGTGACATGATTAGCGTGGTATGTGCTCGGGGATTGTTTGTAGATTGAAGACAAATCAGTGCTATTGTTTGCAAAGTTGAAATGTTTACAGTTTGCTTGAGACCATCACATTCTCTTCAGTCAGTAGGCTACAATAGATGGAAGAGACCTGTCAAAATGTTTGTGTCTCTCTCTAGAAAGGGTTTTTGTAGCTTAGTTTTAGTGTGTATAACTTAGTAATGGAAATCAAGGGGCTGTTGCTGAAATGGAGTTGTTTATTTGTAGCAGATATTGACGATATTGCGTTGTGACGTTAAGTGTCTGATAAATTATATACATAATCGATGTTCAGTTGTTGACAATGATGATTATACAAAAATAGATATTATGTGGATTATGAATATTTGATAAATAATAACAAGCCTAATGATTATTAATTTGCATTTTTTCCCACTATTCAGTTTGAATATTATTAAGATACACTTATCTTACTTGAGAATAATTGTCTGTTATTGATGTCATTGTGTAATTTCCCCCCAAAATCATACATTGTTTAAATAAATTGTTGGTAGCCTATTATAGAGACTCGGCAAATGGTGGCATTTATCAGTTGCCCGGTTTAAAAAGAACCAATAACCTAAAAGTGTGAGTATCAGTTAAAATATTGTTTAAACTAGTTATCACTCACTCTATTATTGTGGATATTTTGTCACAGATATACGCATGTAGTGCAAAGCACAAACAAACCTGTTGATGTATCTTTGTGGTAAAACATACAACCTGGAATTGTTTGATGTGGGCATTTGGGTTGTTGCCAGCATGCAGTCTATGATATTCTGACAAGGTGTGTGGGAAGTTTTCTCTTGATGTGTTTATTTTGACTGTGTTTTGCACATCAAAAAAAAAAAAAGCCAATTTAATAATATTTGTTGTCATTCTAGCATAAGATTATCAGTTAAATTACATATTTCAACGCACAAGCGCCTGTTTGCTTTTGAGATGCTTGTTAAGTTTCTACGTTTTGAAGGAATAACTGGACTGTATGATTAGGAAAGCATCTGTTTTCACTGGCTGTGCATCCGAACACATCAATTTCTGTGATTTTATGCCATAGATTCTGAGACGAATAAAAATTAAGTCTCATTTAAAGTGCTACTGATAAGATGTTTGTGGTTTTAAATAAAAATGGAAAGACACAAAAGACTATTGAAGCTTTGAAAGAAATGACTACTGTTGCTGCTGGTGGAGTGATGGCACATTTGAAATGAAATTATGAAAATCGTTTTTAGACGTTTTAGCTTCGACTCGGTAATTACATTCGGCAGCTATTGAAGTAGGAGAAGAGAGAAATAAAAGAGCTTCCGCCTCCTTTGAAACGAACCTATTAATGCCTCTCATTTGACTGAGGAACCCAATGAGTGCTGGTCAGAGAGCTGAAGATGAATACTAGTCATTGAGTGCCTCATTGATGTCCTTGATGAGTCAGATATAATTAAACATTGTTGCTCGTGGGCTTCATTCTCCAGACTGTAATTTGCTTCATGAAGAGCTTAATCAGTGCTCAATAAAAGTGGAGCCAAACCTGTTTACGTGCTTACTGTGTAAATAGACCTACCTTGTCTGCACTCGACAGCCGCCTCCTTCAATCTGTCATACCCTGGATGCGCATTAAAAAACATGCACACACTCATTCATTTCCTTTTTTGTAATGCTCTGCCATGCACAATTAATGCCAGTCATCCCCAGCTTGTGTCCGGTTGACATCAAGTGGAATGTGTAGATTTTTATACAGTCACAAATGAGGTAAGTCAACAAAGCTGTTCGTTTCATTGTTAATGGAGTAAATGAAAGCTAATACTAGTGCAAACCAAGCCCACGGGTTGTAGTCATTCATTGTTTGATTTGGCTCTTGACTTTAAAGATACACATTCTCATGATTAGTGGTTGATAACACAGTGTGTCAGTTCTGTTTTTGTGATGTAACTTTCAAAATTGGCCAATGTTGTTGAGCATGAGCATGAATAATTGCTATATTTAATGGAACTAAGCAAAGTGAGGTCTGGTGTGTTTGCGTGTGTTTAATTAATTCAAATGCAATAGTGTAGTACCTACAGTGCACCCATTGTCTGATAATAGTTAATCCGATGACATGTTTCATAGTTTATATGCAATGCTTTTTCATTGCTGTTTTGGAGTTTGTGGGTTGGCGTGGTGGTGTTCTGTTTGTGGTGTGGAATGCTGCAATGCCTGGTTTCAGTCCTAACCAATATCTATAAAACGTTCCTTCTCCCAAAGACTGAGTTGCTCAATGAGTCAGTAAATTCTTAGAGTGCTGATTTCAATTTGAATTTATGAACTACAGTATTAGACATTTTGTTGGAATCTGTTTCTCTGTTCTTAAAGGCAGTTGAATTTGCTATTGCTGTAGTTAGTTCCAAATGTTAGACTTGCCTATGTAAGATGTACACCTCAAACACAAAGGCTGTTTTAAAATTTTGACTACATAATTAAAATTGTGTTGTTGCATGTATCCATCACAGATAAGGCTATCACATAATGCACATGCTGCTGATTATAAACATACTTGTAAGTAAAATTATTGAAATAGTTCATTTAAAATGCACTATTTTACCCAATATTTGTGTGTGCCATGTATTTTATGGCATCATGCCATTAGCTTAACAACATGCTAATATGTGCGTTCACGCCATGTCGGAATTACCGCAATTACAAGATTCTGACTTGTAAAAAGTGCTCACGTCGTTGTAGAGCTCGTAATTACTACTTGTAAACTCGTAAACCTGACTTTTACCACCTGACTGCTGCCTATACATAGAACCGCATAAATCCGAGTCCAAAGACATGAACAGTATGTCACGTGTGGCCATCACGTAATTACGACATGGCATGAATGCAGCATAACTTCTGGGTGTTTAGCATTGTGCACACGAAGCAGCTAAACACCCAGGAATAATATATTAGCATGTTGCTAAGCTAACTACTTGATACCATAAAATACATAGCACACACACATATTGGGTTAAATAGTCAATTTAATTAATCTGAACTATTTTGTATCAACAATTATTTTTAAGCGGGGATTATGGTCAGGCATTGACAGCTCCAGAATTAGCTACAAAGCTAAATGTAAGATGCAGTCCCTGCAGGAGAGACTAAAATGCATAGCATAACCAAAACATTCATCAGCAATAACATACAATAAAATTCACACCTTACACATGTAAGCAGCTCCCTTTGTTTAGAACAGAGCCTGTGTCTATATCTTCGGTCTATTTATAAGTATGAATCTTAAAATATGAATAAATACCCTGATAGCTTGAGTGTAAAATGGAAAATCATTCAGTCTGTTGTTTTCCGTAGGATATGACATTTTACTGTAAATCTGACTGTTGAGGTTTCCATTTAAGTTTGGATCTCTGGTAATACAAATAATGACTCTTTCTTCGTTTGAAATAGTCCAACGTTTTCCAGTGCTTTCTTCACTTAAAGTTAATGTTGTGTAGTTAGACCCATTATTTTTGTGGTCTGCCAATGGCTGAGGGTACTTGTAAATAATCTTTTTGTGTTCTTATCAGAGCTGCAAACCCCTCATGATGGAGCCATCATGAGCATCTATGGTGGAACATTCACATTTATACCAAGAGGTGACAATGTCAGTTCAGTTTTGTGGATCAAGATGCTAACAATAGAATTCATGCAGAGGTAGCGTCTTGAAGTCTCCTAGACAAGTGTGTCCTGTCCCCAGGCAGTAGTCTCCAAGCCTTGCTATCCGACAGTTCCAGCTCTCTCTCCGAGAAGGAAGTTAGGAATAGATGGTAGCAATGTTGAAAAACCCGGTGGGGGGGAGGGTGGCGGGCTGCTCCACGGGGAGCCAAGAGCTGTCTGGTCAGGGATCAAATTCTCGCACTGTTGGCTTGCTCGCATCCATAATTCATGTGCTTTTTTACTTGCAGAGGAAAATGGAAAATGTGCTGTGCTTTTTCCTCCGCTCTCCTCGCTCTTGTATTTGCTTTTGTCCTTTCATTTCATCAACCCGTTCCAACTATTCTCTCTGACATGAAAGAGTCCACTTGAAAGCAGGCATTATTTGCTGGGAAATCCATAGATTTTTGGGTTTGTTGGATTTTCATTTTTCTGGCTGCGTTCTCATTCCTGTGGCTCTCTGCTGGCATATTTTTCTTCACATTTCACACTAACATACTTTCATATAGGTTAGGGATTTGCAAAACTATGCATTTTGGAAATAGGCTAGCTTGTGAGTTGCTCGAGTGACCAGTTGACTAATCACCTGACCCTGACTTACCCTGCATGGGTAATTTCTTACGTTTTTGCATTCAAACAAAGCTAGAATTGGACTGTTTTTAACTTTGCATGGTGCTTAAAAACGCAACTTTGCATAGTGCTTAAAAACCGCAAACACAAATAGCTCTTTTCACCCCAAGTACCTTGGAGTTTAGGTGTGTTCACTTTACGCCATGTTGGAATTACCATAATTACAAATTGTTCCTTATAGAACTCATAACTAGAATTTTCTGAGAGCTCCGCACTCAAAAAAGCATGACTTCAGCATTGAAATGTAATTAAGCAATTATTTAATAATATTTCTGTTTAGTAATTCCTATAATTGATTATTGTTAATTTATTTGAGCATTAGCATGTTGCTAAGCTAACAATGTGACAATCTGAATACACACAAAAAATGGCTAAAGTGGTAAATATTTATCAGATGAAAACTATGTTGCTTCTATTTTGTATTAGGGTGGAATGGCCATTTGTTAAAGCAAGATAAAAAATCAACCTCACTAATTAATTATTTGACCAACGTGATAATTCACGTAAAGGGGAAAGCGGGGCACAACCTAACCTCTTTTTACTTTCTCAGTTTGTGTAAATCCACTTGGGGTTCAGAGTATTTATTTTTTTCCACATTAATTGCACACGTCTAGTACAGTTATGTGGTTTTGTTTCATTAATAGAGTGTATACTTTTTTTCTTGATTCACCCCGAAAGAATGGAAGTGAAATGTGACAACATGCCCCATAGGTGGGGTACACTCTAACATGTAAGGGGGCACATTGTAACATGATCAAATGACAGCATAAAATGTTATCTGATCTGATATAATAAAAAAAATATCCAAAACAAACTAAAATATTTTGTCAATAAAATACAATTATTAACTTTTTAAAATAAATGCAGTAATGCAGTTTTACAACGCACCCCATCTGCACAACTGGGATTTAAACCGCGTGTCCTGTCTTCTTCAGCTGGTTAGATCAGCATTAAAGAACGATCTGTTAATCGTTAATCGAAACTGTTAAATAACAGATATAAGGTTAAAATATCATATTTGTCTTATTTCAAATAAAAACAAAAAACAGAGATGAAAAATAAACTTATGAAAGAAATTTACTTTTGCTATGGTAAAATAAATGTTCAGTGATATCTTCCACAGATTTTTAAATTTTGGCGCTATTTTTTTCTCTATATAGTGTTGATTTGGCAACTAGTAAATACACAAAGTTTTGTCCTCCTGGCATGTGTGGAAAGTGTTAAACCATGCGTGTTACAATTAACCTCATGTTAGTTTGTACCCCGCGCTCCCCTACACCAGAAGCATCTATTTGATGTCTGCATTTACATCTGCAAGGTGTATTTTTTAGTGTTCGCACATCAATATGTCTCTAAGATGTTTCCTGTCAGATATTGAATATACATTTCGAACGAATATGATTTAGAATGTATGTAAAACTGCTGCTTCTGAGACATTTATCAGATGTTTGTACACAAAACAAATGTTTTCCAGATGAAGTGCTTTTTAGCGGACATCTAAGGGATGTACCTGTGCTTTCTGTAATACAGTTATAGTTTTACACACAGATGAACGCCAGTGCCTTTTTTGCATCACTTATCTTTTGTTGAGGGGACTTTATGGAATAAAGATGTTTACGCTCCCACAAAATGAGATATTCTGTGTCCTAGAAACCACCTCGTGAGATACAGTCTGCATTGAGCACAGCAGGGAATGTATTTTTCTCTCTAAAATCTGTTAACTCCGATAAATCCATTTTCATTCAGTTCAATGGTTTTAAGTTGGCAGAGAACCCCCCGCTTTTTATCAAATCGAGTACACAATCAGGCTTGTTTGACCAGCTAAAAAAGCTAACATGGCCGTCTGCTGGTATCGTCATAATAATGTTCACACACAGCATATTAGAACTCTGTTTCTGTCACGAGACTAGATGTGCGAGACTAGTCGATTAAAAAGATGCTGCTGCTAGTTGACTTGGAAATACTAGTCAGTAGTAATGATCTGCTTTGCTTTTTTACAAAGCAACATTTAAATTACCATCATGTTAATGTTACATTGTAAAATTAATATATTATTTTGAAAAGCGTAGGCTATATCTTGGGCGGAAAACAAAATAATTTCATTTTCCCTCAGATTATGCATGCGTTGGTTTTCTCTGTGGCTCTCGCAGAGAAATGTCAACAAAAGATGAGCAAGGTGAGGGAGTATTTTGAAAGCCTATACAAAATCTTTCCATTTCTTCAAGTCAAACTAGTAGTATATACATTTAAACATTAATGAAATTAGTCCTTGCGCACATCCACGTCACACGCAGGTAAACCCCAGCAGCGCTTCATAATCAGAGATCAGTCTGTTGTGATTGCTAATAGAGACCATTTGTTATTTACTCAAAATATTTTCTTCATAACAGTTTAATAATCAGAAGGATCATCTCCTTATTGGCTCTGTAAACTTATCAGTGAATAGATTTACTGTAGAACAGAAATCACTTTTCCTCAAACTCAGCTCAGTGGATTGATCTGTCATCCCGGGATACCTGTGAACATTCGACTTCCAATATTCTCAGAATGCAAGGAGGTAAAAATTGTTTCTGTTTACAGTTAGTACACACTTAATCGGTGTTGGGGTAGCACATTTGAAACAAGGGTTAGGGTTCGCAAGTTTCTCAATTTAAAGTACTACAGTCAATCTACCATACAAAAACGTAACTATTTTGTGAGGTGGTGAATTTGTACAGTGTGTTTTGTATGAAAACTTAAAATTTTTCGAAGAAAAGTAAGCATGAAGATCCACTCCTAAACCTCCAGTAGGTGTAAGCAGATTTGCCAAAACATAAATCAAGTTATGATTTGCCTTGAGAGTTTGTTGATCAAAACATAGCTAACTAGTGTACATTGAAGCTATTTTGAGGGCAATATCTTTTTTAATGTATAACAATTTGAAAATAAAATGTAGTTCTACAATTAGAGCAGTATTATCTTGCACAGAAACAATGAGATTCTCAAATAAGGTAATTGCATTTAATAATTGCATTCAATTTGAACTGATCAATACTGTAAATAACATATCTAGTAAATATAGAAAGCACCATGACCAAGGTCATGTTCACAATGAAAGGGAGTAAGTATGCAAGTATTTGTTCTATTGGGGGCTAGTAGACATTGATAATTGGCTTTTACTGTATCTGGTTAGATAGTTGCGAACCACGACACTGCTCATTTGCATACATATGAATGCTGCTTATCTATGGTCAATTCACCAACTTTCATTGAACTGAATGACTTCCAGTTGCTTTGTGGACTCATTTGTTGTCAGTGTGACCTGGACATATTCAGATGCTCTCTATATTTGTTATTTCATTAACATTGTGTATGGCATCCTTTGTTTAAAGTGCCCATTAGGACGACCCATTTAGGTCTGCTTTTCATTAACCGAAGGGCCTTTCTGCATTCATCACTGTATGACATTCCGCCATCTACCAAACCATTAGATTATTTGTTTGGTGAGCCTGTGTGTATCTTCATTCCCTTAAAATGGCTGGGATTTAAATGACGGGAGGTTTTCTTCATGCTGGATTGCTTTCAGTCCTGCGTCATTTCCTTGTTATGTGCTTTGGACTGAAGGCACTTCAAAGACTGTCATCTTCATTCCATAAATGGAAATCCCTCATTATGGTTTCTCATGTTTCTTGGCCATCATTTATCACACTCCGTTTTCTGTCAGAGAAATATGTATAATTCAAGGATTAATGCAGGATATATTGCAAAGCATGAAGCATTTGTTGTTGATATCTGTTGTTCCACAGTTAATCCAAATCGCTTTTACAAACCAAGATAGATGCACTCAGCCTCATGGTCTATGTCAGTGCCAGTCACGTAATTCATTTATTCTCCGTCAGCCAGCACACGAATTATAATTAGCTCAGTATTTCTGCATGAAGAGAGCTTGATCTTTGATGTTGTTTCTACATCATTGGACAGACTGATAACTTTTTAGGAGAGAATACATCTTTTTTTTTAATGTTAAGAAAGCACCATCTCCCATTTGTATGATGTAACCAGAAGTGGATCTTTCTAAACATGTTCTTGAAATAACAAAATAAGTATTTTAGTTCTGGATCTTCAAAAAACATATTAGGGTCAGTCCTCCCAGGGTAGCAAATCCCGTACCAGCTGCATTCTTTCATGTGTTCATCTTAAAGGCATAGTTAACCCAGAAATTAATATTCTGTCATCATTTACTCACCCTCATGTCATTCCAGACCAGTATGTGGAACACCAAAAAACTGTTTTTGTCCATACAGTGATGCTGTGTGGAGCACAGTTCTTCAAAAATATACTTTGTATTCCACAGAAGAAAGTCATACAGGTTTGGAATGACATGAGGATGAGTAAATGATGTCAGAATTTTCTTTTTTGCGTTAGCTGTCCCTTTAATTATTAGGGTCTGCCACTTAACTCACGGAACTGTAATTTTTACAGTACTCTAATGGATCTCTTTCATGCAAACAGGTGATATTTTGTTTTGCCTTGATCTTGAACACGTGCCTATGGGACTGACCTCTGCACAGAGAGCAAACACTGATTATTGTGCTGCACAATACCACTTCGACTTGTTTTGAAGCAGTACTAGCCATTAATTATAAAGATGGAGTGTATGAGGTGCATGCATTTGCATAAATTTGCATCTTTAATATCATGGCTAACTTTTTTTGTACATGTAATTTGATGGATTGCTAAGCGTGCACACAGACCTTGGTTAGAGTGAAGTTAATTCTAAAATGGCACAAAACATTTATATTCTTAGCAAGCAACCGAATTGGCTGCAAAAAGGCACCCATGAAGATCTCGTAGCACACAGTGTTTTTTTTAATCATCTGGCACAACATTTGAACTGGAAAAATTGTCCTTTGTACTAGTTATATGGTGAAAAAATAGAAAGAAACACACAAAACAGACTTACTCCATTTTCTCATTCAGCAGCATTTGGCTGTGTAATAGGATACTCCACATTTCTTTAGTCTTTCTGAATCCACAATGAGATTCCCTCTCTCGTGCTGCCTTTTGAGTAGCGGCAATAGCCGAGGGCTTTGTCACTGCAGGATTGTGGGAAATTATATGCTTTGAATTCGAAGCAGGTGCTTTAGATTTTAATAAAAGGTCGGAGGAGGATAAATGCTTTGTGGTCAACAGTTAGGTTAAAGGTTGTGGCCGTCAAGTAACAGTTGGAATGATTGCTTGTTTTAAATTCTTCTGTCACAATGGTTCCCCTATCATAATGGTTAAATGTGGAGGTTTGCAGCTGCGGGGCGTCCCACAGGACCTCTAAATCCCCCTGCCTTTACTTAGACTGAGCCGAGCATCTCTCAGTATACCCGTAATGCTCTGCCTGTCTCCTGGGGCGCAATCAACTGCAACTGGCTCATAATCTCATAAAGAGTGTGAGAGAGTGCTTCAAACCCAGTGTCATATTATGAAAATCTTCACCTGTGGTTTTTGGCATGGAGTCTCGCTGTCACGCCGTGCACGTGTCATAACAGAGGATACACCTTGTCATTCAGTGCTTTCAGCACTGTGAGAACATAGAGTTCACTAGATAAATTATGTATGAGTTATGAACATCCTCTGAGAGACAAGTTGTACTTTTGAAGGAGATGTCTTGATCGTGTACTTCTAAACATTAAAGATGTTGTCTAGGACGGTCCTGCAGAGCTCGGCTTTGACTTTGCAGCATCTGCTCCGGTTTGCCGTCTTTAGCCGTGTCCTCCTGTGCCCCACAGTAGTAATAACTCTTCCGCAAGCTGTAGTTGCTGTCAGTGACAGGATGGAAAGCTTGCCAGATTCAACCTCAGGCCTAGGTTATGGGAGGTCGTCCAACAGTCGGTTTTCTATGGCATATTTCCATAGGGCCTCCACAAAGAAACTGATTAAAGGTGTTCTGCTGTGCTTTGAGAAACAGGCGACAGGACTTGAGCTCAGGCTCGACAGCTGTTGTCAGGTGGTTTAATGAATTTCTTCAAGGCACAGTGGATAACTTTTCTATGTTCTTTACTTTCAGCTTTTTTGTGCGTATTTGAAGTCGATAATAAGGGAGCATCTGTTGTGTTTGTAAAGAAAAAAGAAGTGGTCTTCTTTAAGCCAAGGAACACCGAGAGATGAAGCAGGGCCTCCTGTTATGTAATGTATAATGTAAACACTTGTTGTTGTAATGTATAAAATTCCATGATGCATGAGAGTGATACACTTGCACATTGTATTTTAATTTTGCATTTAAAGTGGTGGGCCAGTGAAATATTTAGATGAACTTTACCTAACTCTTTAACTTCATCATTGGTTAAGATTAATTTAGTATTGCATTATATACATATATTCTGCTGTATATATATATATATGTATATATGTATATATGTATATATGTATATATGTATATGTATATGTATGTATGTATATGTATGTATATGTATATGTATGTATATGTATATGTATATGTATATGTATATGTATATGTATATGTATGTATATGTATATGTATATGTATGTATATGTATATGTATATGTATGTATATGTATGTATATGTATATGTATGTATATGTATATATGTATATGTATATGTATATATATATGTATATATGTATGTATATGTATATGTATATGTATATATATGTATATATATGTATATATATATGTATGTATGTATGTATGTATGTATGTATGTATATATATAGAATTTACTTTAGGAGGTTCAGAGTCCATTCTTTCTTTTGGGAGACAATAACTTTATTTATCATGCACTTTCTACAGCTTTGCAGAACGTTTACATTCACAAACAGCTATATTACACACAGCATGAAAGAGAATATTTGAAAAACCATAATAGGGGCACTTTAATTGCGCTGGTTTCTTTGATGAAGAGAAGAATAACAGAGAGTGAAATGTTTGGGCTTTTTCAGATCTTTCGATCTATTGGACAAAATAATGAACACGAAAGTAGATGACGGAAACATATGGAGAGCAGCAGCTTCCGTTTCTGCTCTGACAGCCGCAAGACCATGCCGAATGCGGAGACTGCATGTTAGAAATCAGGAATGGTGTGAGAATATTGTGCTTGGTACATTTTTCATCTTCAAACCAAACTTGGGTCTTCAGCCGACAAAGTTTAAATCCTATCTGGCTAGCACGCTTCACATAATGTTTACGTATTAGGTCAGTAGGCGGAGAGCAAGCTCAACAAAAATGCATCTTAAGTAAACAGGGCCATACATTTTTATTATCCAAGACTTCAGTCAAGTTCCGAGCAGGCAGTCCTTTGTGGCTGTTCGAACGCATTCAATTACACGAGCGTTTACACTACGAAAGCAATCCGGACGAATGCGATTTTGACTGCATCTGGAAGTGGTCGAATGCAGACAAGCTCAACAAAAATGCATCTTAATACCAGGTGTAAACAGGGCCATACATTTTTATTATCCAATCCATTTTTGATGACTTCAGTCAAGTCCCACCCTATATTTTTTTTAATATAGGGCGTTAGAATAGTTAGTTAGTATATTTAGTATACGGATTGT
This sequence comes from Gobiocypris rarus, assembly GCA_023029165.1. Taxonomy (NCBI): domain Eukaryota; kingdom Metazoa; phylum Chordata; class Actinopteri; order Cypriniformes; family Gobionidae; genus Gobiocypris; species Gobiocypris rarus. The sequence continues at coordinate 26,835,659 of CM040920.1, forward strand.
TAAATATCTAGCAATTCTCCTTCCTCTCCATTACAGAAGTAAACATTTCTTATTAGGAACAACATACTAATACTGTGTTTGACCCCCTTTCGCCTTCAGACTGCCTTAATTCTACATGGCATTGATTCAACAAGGTGCTGAAAGCATTCTTTAGAAATGTTGGACAATATTGATAGGATAGCATCTTGCAGTTGATAGAGATTTGTGGGATGCACATCCAGGGCACGAAGCTCCCGTTCCACAACACCCCAAAGATGCTCTATTGGGTTGAGATCTGCCATTTTAGTACAGTGAACTCATTGTCATGTTCAAGTTAAATTTGAAATGATTCGAGCTTTGTGACATGGTGCATTATCCTGCTGGAAGTAGCCATCAGAGGATGGGTACATGGTGGTCTTAAAGGGATGGACATGGTCAGAAACAATGCTCAGGTGGGCTGTGGCATTTAAACGATGCCCAGTTGGCACTAAGGGGCCTAAAGTGTGCCAAGAAAACATCCCCCATACCATTACACCACCACCACCAGCCCTCACAGTGGTAACAAGGCATGATGGATCCATGTTCTCATTCTGTTTACGCCAAATTCTGACTCTACCATCTGAATGTCTCAACTGAAATCGAGACTCATCAGACCAGGCAAAATTTTTCCAGTCTTCAACTGTCCAATTTTGGTGAGCTTGTGTAAATTGTAGCCTCTTTTTCCTATTTGTAGTGGAAATGAGTGGTACGCGGTGGGGTCTTATGCTGTTGTAGCCCATCCGCCTCAAGGTTGTGCGTGTTGTGGCTTCACAAATGCTTTGCTGCGTACCTCAATTGTAACGAGTGGTTATTTCAGTCAAAGTTGCTCTTCTATCAGCTTGAATCAGTCGGCCCATTCTCCTCTGACCTCTAGCATCAACAAGGCATTTTCGTCCACAGGACTGCCACATACTGGATGTTTTTCCCTTTTCACACCATTCTTTGTAAACCCTAGAAATGGTTGTGTGTGAAAATCCCAATAACTGAGCAGATTGTGAAATACTCAAGCTGGCCCGTCTGGCACCAACAACCATGCCACGCTCATAATTGCTTAAATCACCTTTCTTTCCCAATCTGACATTCAGTTTGGAGTTCAGGAGATTGTCTTGACCAGGACCACACCCCTAAATGCACTGAAGCAACTGCCATGTGATTGGTTGATTAGATAATTGCATTAATGAGAAATTGAACAGGTGTTCCTAATAATCCTTTAGGTGAGTGTAAGTTGCAAATTGTGTTTCCTGTGGGCTCCAGTTGAAAATGTTGCTAGCATTATTGTGAATGTGATGTTGCATTATAAGAAGGATCTTAATGGATACTGGCCAGTTTCTGAATATAAACAGCTGATTTCCCCATCACTTATTTTTAGATAGAGATGTTTTGAAATTCATTAAACGCTGTTCACTGAACCCTCCCTGGACTTAATTAACTTAATTCCGTTGTTTGAGACTTGGAGACTGAATCAGCAAATCCATGGTTAACCATCAACTTGGCCCTTCATGTGCTATAATAGTGTGTGTCCTTTCACATGCTAACAAATTTAACACATGCCACCAGCACTGGTTAATATATTCAGCTCTTTCTTGCTTGGATCTCTTGCTCGGAGCGTGGATCTTTTTCCCTTTACCCCCGAGTTCAGAAGAGGTGTCTCGTATAGGATTTCCGCCAGGCTGCTTGACCCCATTAGGTTTCGTTTCTGGTGCCTAAGCTCACAAGGGAACACTAGCCACATTGATGCATACAGCGTGCATTGACTTATTGTTCACTGAGACTCCAGAGATTAACCTCTCAGTCCAACACGCCTGGGGAGGGGGTCTTATCTGAACCGTGAGAAAACGGGAAGCCATTGTTGGCTTCTCTTTAGTGGTGCTATGTCTGCAGTCAAATGCCTTTTTCTATTTTGCTGCTTTTACATTTTTATTTATCTGCACAAGGCTCTGCAATTCTTCTGTAGGACTGTAGAAAACACAGTGGGCAAGACCACAATGTGTATTTAATTTATTGAATGTGAACCTTCTCCAGACCCTGCAGTGAATTATTAAATTATAGCAAGCTGTTGTCTGGAGATCTTATGCTATGTTATGTAAGTTATATGTCTGGATGTTTAGTGAACTTGATGGCTAAATCCTTCCTTTTTGATGGCTCAGCCAATTAAAAAAATCTTTGAATGCTTGCTATCCGATCTGTACCTGTTCCCCAAAATCAAATGATATTGTTAATGTGTAGCTTGTCGTCTTTCTTATGTGTAACTTATCTCAAAGACATGAGAAGGTGTAGGTAACTCTATCGTGTTTGTCCTGGACTGTGTTTTTACTGGATATTGCACAATTTATCAAGATGAAAAGCCTCTAGTTGTTGGCAGGATGAAGGAGGTGGAAATCTGCTTCTTGCTCTTGAGGTGTCCATTGGCTTTCTTCAAAGGTAAACCTTTCTGGATATAGGAAAGGGCATGCAATGGCTTATTAGACCACATTACTGTCATCTGTTCCTCACACGTCTGGGTTTCATGTTCTTAACACAAGATAATGTTTTTGGTGTCCTGGCCTTGGATATAAATGGTTTCCAAAAAACAAGCCTGCCTTAAATTCCAGGGTTGCACTTCTCATGTTGCTTAGGAGCTGAATCAATACTAATACAGTTAGCTACTATTCTGAGAAATGTCCATTTATCCCTGTTAGTGAGATATAACTTGCTGTCACTCTGGATTTAGCGATTGTTTGTTATATGGATGGTTTACAGTTAAGCATGAACCATGAAATAATACATGCAAATATATTTGTGAACAAGACATTAAAAACCAGTTTATAAATCGTATCTTTTCAAAAAGAGAAAAAATAATGCACTATTGTTTTACTTTTTCAGAATCATATTTTCTTTGCTAAATATGATATGGCAAACAGATTATAGATAATATAAAAACAAGAAATGTCATTCTCATTTCCAATCATTATTCAACTGAAATCAAGGCCCTAAGCATACTATTTTTAGCATATGATTTTTTTTTTTTTAAATCACCATTCCTATTTTGTTCATTTCATTTTCAAACTGTAAATAAAATTAATTAGACAGAAGATGACTCAATTTCCAAAGCCTCACATTACTTTTTTTTTATGGTTCTCACTTTCTAATTTCTAAATGTTGCACCAAATTATGTGCATATTTTGCAAGTAAGTAGATTTTCAATAGTTTGACTCTTTATTCTCTCAAAGTATTTTCAATCCTTTAATAACTGTTTTCCATAAGAACCCCATATACTTTCTAGTTCTTTCTGTACTTGTCATATCACTGCAGATAAAGGAGACAGAATTGTGGATTGATGAGAGACTGTGTGTTTATTCACTCTGTATTATTAGAAGAATGTGTGTGAGTGATGAGCAGTAGGTGTGTTCTTGAACTTAAATACAGAAAGTGGATCACTGAAAAGTCCGCAGGACTACAGTTGTATTTTCGACTTCAGTCATTGACAAATTGTTCTATTCAGTGCCCACTAGTGAGAAATCATGTATTGTACCTTGTTATAATGGCGCATGTATAATTTATTTTGTGTGCGGTTTTATTTGACGTTTGTTTTATATTCGGCCATTCTTTTTCTTTCTTTTTTTTATAGACGTTGTGTTGTGTTTTCTTTTTGAGAGGTTTTTGTTTTCAGATGAAATGTTATATGAATAAATAAGAATTATTTATAATAATATTATTTATATATAAAATTTAATCTATTCCACTGCTGGCTTTCTCTCTATAGATATTGTAGATATTGTCTATAAAAAATGTGGTTACACTTTATTTTATGGTGACGTACATTGTAATATTATTTAACTACATGTACATACTATAGAGTTATGGTTAGGGTTTGGTTTAGCGTTAGTTACTTGTAATTATGCATAATTTACTGTTATTACTATAGCATGTAATGTGCAACTACATCACCTTAAAATAAGTATTACCAAAAATGTTTTTAAGAACAATTATTTTACCTACCAAGGCTAAAAAAAATTTGAATGCCATAAAAACAGTAATAGTGAAATATTTTTAACAACTCTTTTCCATATGAATATATTGTAAAACATAATTTATTGGTGTGGTGGCTATGGAGTTTTATGATCCTTCAGAAACCATTCTAATATGCTGATTTGGTGCTCAAAAACTTTTTATTTTCTACTATATTCGTGTCACTTGTCAATTTTGTATGAATAGAAAGTTAAAAAGGAGAGCATTCATTTGAAATGCATATCTTTTGTAACATTATAAATGTTTTTTACTGCCATATTTTGACTGAAATAAGGCATCCTTGCAGAATAGTATTAAAGTATTAATCGAATAAAAAGAAAAAAATCTTACTAACCTCAAATTTTTAAGTTTTAAAGTTAATATATATGTATACTGTGTAAATGGCAGGGGAAAATCATGTCATCTCTTCTTTCACCGTCACCTCTTCCTTAGTTTAAAAAAAAAAGATTATCATCACTCACTTTGGACCTTTTAGTCTTATAGTTGTTACTAGTCTCACTTTTGACATCAGTTTCAGTGTCTCTCTTTGTCATTGCAAGTTTTCCTACTTCTTTCTGCATGGCTGGAAACTTGACTTGGAGATTGAGTTCAATGGTGCCAGCTGCCAAACCCTTAAATGCCCTCCGGTCCAGACAGCTGCCTCTAACCCACTCACTCTGCTGATGTCCTCAAAACCTCTTAAACTCAGAGACTCCTCAGCGTTCGTATCGGTCTCCATAATATCACATCAGACTGACAGAACCACCAACCTGAACATCAAACACAGTGGAGGGGAGAATATTATTAAATTTGATGACTGCATATGATGACAGCCCACTCATATCCGAGTTCTTTTGAATTGAAGAATCTCTTTCCTGGAGAATACTATAAGCAGAACTAGAATTTTAAATTTACCCTCAGCATTTAGCTGTGCCATTTTTAAGAAATGCCATGAAAATCTCAGATTTCATGTCTTCAATTCCAGACATTAAAAACATGTTTTCTAGACACCATGCAGAGAAACAGTGTGTCAAATGGCATACCAGAGCAGCTATTATTCCATCTCTCCACCTCCTTACATGGTTCACAATGAAACCTGAAAGGTCACATCCCCGCTGTATTTCTGTATATTAAAACGAAGTGCCATGCAATACTATCTCAGACTAGATATCTGTGGGGTTGTTTGTCAAAGTTTGTCATGATAGATGCTGAAAACCGGGCTTTGGGCCATCAGGGAGACAGGGGACTTGTCAAAAGCTCTTCCCTGCTGTGAACCCTGTCAGTATTTTGACACTCTGTTGCAATATTCAGATTTTTTCAATGCAACAGACACTACTGTCGTCGACCATGGATTTGTTTTGCAAGTTGTCCCATATAAAAAACACAATATTTGGCCAAAAGAATGTTCTAATAATTAGGACATTACAGTTAGGACTTTTTTTAAATTATTTGAACAAAGGATTTTTGAATGTTAGTTGTAAACTTGGTCTAGATGTGTGTATGTGTGTGGTGTAGGGAGAAGTTATTGCACCATTGCACAAGGCTTTATTGCAAGTGTCCCACTCCTATTTTTGCTATTATTTCAGTGTTGTCATTTTGACAGAAACTTACAGAAAGAGGTAAAATGATAAGTCTGCCTTTTGCTAGAATGTGGCATGTGGGAGTCAGCCTGCCACCATTAGGATTTTGTTTGTGGTTTCCTACAATTCAGTGTTCAGAATATCTTTATTTTGTAATTCTTGGTTGGTTAGTCTCTCCTAAAATCATGCTTGAAATATTAGAAAAGATATTAGAACATTAGAAAATCAAAATAAATTTTTTTTTTCAAAAAATGAAAGTTCTATCATCATACTTCACCCTCTTGTAATTCCAAACTCCAATAAAAAAATAGGGGTGGGTTCTAATGGTATTTCATGCATTCTGACTCATTTTAAGAAAATTAGATGGATGTATGATATATATAATATATATACTTTAATATATATACTAAAATAACACTGACGGGCCAAAAAACTGAGATACTTGTTTCAAAATATATTTTGTGTTCGACAGAAGAAAGAAAGACAAACAGGTCTGTGCCACATGAAGGTGAGTAAATGATGACAGAACATTTATTTTTGGGTGAACTATCCCTTTAAGCTCATGCAATGTAGGATGATTTGGCAAACCATTACTGTCACAGCTATCCATATTTCAAGTCTACAGTGGCTCTGTAGCTGTTGACTCTGTCATGTTAATATGAAATTCAGTCTCGGCCTGTCTTTCTCTGCCCATCTTCCTCTAGTGTCTCTTCTTCATCCAGCTGTTGAGTTAATTGGTTTTCCCTCCAGCCTATAAAGGAAAGTAATGAGACTGCGGTTGGTACGACGGGACCCTCCGGCAGCAATCTACTGGGGAAAAACTTAATTTTTCAGTGCTGTTCCATCTCATTCCTCAGCTCACCGATTCCATCACGAAACCAATTCACACTGTTTCCCGTCCCCTCCCTACCTCATTACTCTCCCCTCTTTGCCTGACATGTATTTTCACATTTAATGTCAACTTTTTTCCTTTGTCGCTTCCGTTAGCAATCAAAGCCGGGCTTTAATTAGAAGTACACAGTGTTTGATTGCTCGAACATGCACGGAATCGTTCAAAGTGCTGTAATAATGATGCTCTGTCGCTGCTTGCCAACACCTACAACAGATGTTATCACACCCTCTTCCGGAGGCGGTTTTTTTCCCCAAGCGCAAACTTAAAAGGAAGAAGAATTAGATGAGCACCTCTTAACCCGGCAGAACACCTGTGGGTCTTTCTCAATTCAAGGCTCACGCCGCCCTCCGCCTCGTCCGACTGCACCGGGGCGTTGACAGCGGAACGTCCTTCCTTAGGAACTGAATGGGATTACATGCCTGCCAGTGTCGACAGGTCTCACATCAGTGGTAAACTGTTTCCTAATGAGACGCTAATTACAGCCTGATAAGGTCAAAGCCGCAAGGTCTCGTCGTAATTAGCAAAATATTCAGCATTTCAGTTCTCAGCATAGTTGAAGATAAATGAGAATATTAATATGGGCATTGAAGGGTATGATTTGCTCAAGGTGAGCTCAGTCTTTGACAGGACCCGCATACAAAATCACGCTCGTAAAAATGCTCTGGTCGCACTCGACACAATAGATGTTGACAAGCTGACAAATTAGATCTTTAAATTGTAGGCCTTTCTTGAATAAACAATTTTTTGGAGCCGTAAATCATTGTAATGCCTGCACAATTGTTTTATCCAAATAGCAGTCTGTCTTGAATTGTGTCTCAAAGACGCTGTAAACTCCTTTGATCATTTTAATGAGCATATCTGACATGGATGACCGGCGAACTTTGTCTATATGCCATTTCTCAATTAAAACGTGTGTTTTGGTATAAAGAAACAGTCTGATAATGTAGATTTATGAATTGATGCCCTGATTTGCCCTGAACTTTTGCCCTGGTGTCATTACAAACCTGTAAGACATTTGTGTGAACAAAATCTGTTAAAATAGTTTAAATATCTAATTACATCTTACATAACATATCTGCTTTTGCCTTCTGCAGAAGAAAGAAAGTTTGTAAATGATGGCAGAATTTTGTATGTTACTTTTTATATTACCTGGCATAATAGTATTTCTCAAAAATAGTAGAACTTTGATGTAGCGTGGTTTGTTCTGAGGGAGTTTTGCAGATTCCACTTGATATTACAATGCAGTTCCTGAATATAATACATTACATTCCATCTTCTAAACTTCTCCAGACAAGGAAACATCTCATTTCCTTTGGCCTGCATACTGTGGCACTGCTGGAAAATCACATAAAAGTGCTGCTGAGCATCTTTTCCTTTTTTCTCCTCCTCACCCTTCCCTTTTATTTTTCTCCTTGGCTTAATGCGTTAAAAAGCGAGAGATTTTGGCAACGCTTTGACAGGCCGACAAGTGAAATACCTTCATTGGAGGAGATAAAAGGAGTCTGGTGTCCAGCGTTTATGGAGGAGGTGCAGATGAGCTTGTTTCTGAGCACTTCAGCTTACAGTCATGATGTGGGAGAAAAAAGAGACACGTTGAGCTTGTGTTGAGTTTCAGGCCAAGCCTGGGAGGGTACCGTCTCTGGCAGCGCTTCATTTTCACACCATTGCATTCAAGGTTGTGCGTGAGAGAGTTTGTGGGAGGGTGTGCGGCAGTGTGAAAATCAAATGGGAATCTAGACCTCTCTAGTCTTCCTCCCGAGTCCTGACAGCGCTCTGCAGGGCAGTCTCGACACACATCAAAATCCTTCCAACAAGACTGAAATGACTGAAGCAATTTCTGTTGTGAGGAAAATTACACAAGGAAATGTGTACTCAGATGTGGAACGGAATAAAGCCAAATGACTCCTCGTACCGGTTTCCTGAGCTGATTGCAGCCTGTTCTGTTTAGGTAGGGCTTTATGGATCTCACTGGGATATGGCAGTACGACCTTCAGTGAAGTGAATATAGTCTAATGGCCTGTGAAGGACAGTGGTCTGAAATGGGGAGGCAAGAAAGTGTGAACCTGGCGGGACAGCGCATTTATCAAAATCCCTAAACCTTGAATCTAAATGCAGTGTGCTCTGGAGAGCGCTTGTTCCCTGAGGCCTATCACAGCATCAGCCATAACTGTCTAGAGAAGATGAATAGAGAAGATCAGCCTGTTGTAGGGTCTGTGAAATAGGAAATATCTTCAGTAATATATTGATCCAATCAGTAGCGAACAGTGACTCTTGAACCTTGGCCCTCCCCACCTTCCTACGTTGGGAAAAAGTAAAATCAGCCTAGCTTACTGGGCCCTCTTCTATAATACTGCATGTTACCTTGTTACAAGCAAACATACAAGTAAAGCCTGAGAGTTATCACCAAAACGAAACAAAAAGTAATAAAATGTAAATCATCATTACAAAGAATTGCATTATCACACAATCGGTGTGTCATTTCAGCGGAATATGGTGACAACTGGCCATAAAACCAACAAGATTTAATTTTAGCCGCCGCATCATGACATTCTGCATATGCTGATAATAAATCATGTCATTAGACTGGCACAGCAGCAGATTAAATGCATGTAACAGACTGAATAAAAATTATGATTTGAGAAAATTCTTACAATTATGCAAAATTACAGCAAATGTGCATGGTTGCTAAGTTGGAACATTTACAGACTGACCAGTAATTCTGCAAAATAACAGTTTTCTCAACTAAAGCTTAACATATAAAACAGCGGCAGCGGAAACTTGAATAAAATCAGTCATGTAACCTATTTGATTTTAAATAACTTAGCCAGCCAACAATTCCAGCAGTAAGCTTTAGCTTCTTGATGCTGTCATCCAGGGGTATCGCTTATAATTGCTGTAGTTGAAATGCTTTGCTTGGCTTTCTGCACCAAATTAGGCTCTGGTGTAAGTCTTCCTTTGCCGATTGACTCCAGCTTTTCTCTAAAAGTTCATTTTGAAAATGTCGTGGATAATAAATTAGCAACAATTTCCTACTCATTAGTGTTGCTGGCGGTTTCCATAGCAAACAGCGCTAGCTATATCATGCTGTTCCAAACCCGTAAGACCTTCGTTCATCTTCGGAACATAAATTAAGATATTTTTTAATGAAATCCGAGAGCTCTCAGGCCCCTCCATAGGCAGCAATCAAGGCATGAAAAGGTAGTAAAAAAATAGTCTCCAGTGGCTCCAGTGGTTAAACTTTAATTTTATGAGGTGATGAGAATACTTTTTGTGCGTAAATAACGACTTTATTCAACAATTTTGTTCTAGCGTGTCAGTCTTCTACACAGTTTACATTGGTTGGCTCCTGCAACAGCATCACACGCATGTGTCGTGGTGCTCACGTAAACAGCATCGGCTGCCCTAGCGCAACTGACACAGACTACAAAGAAATTGTTGAATAAAGTCATTATTTTTATCTGTTTTTGCACACAAAAAGTGTTCTCTTTGCTTCATAACATTTAATGTTGAACCACTGGAGCATTTCTATTCTAAGGATGCAGATTTTTATAAGGCTGACTGAGATGGCGAATGGATTTGTGTAACTTTAGCAACACCTAAATAACTGTTTGATAAATTAAAGCAAGTGGTTAATCATTAATTATTGGTGTTAATTAATTAATCATTAGTGTCCGACATTGCTGTAACTTGAGTAAAAGTTGAGCGAGTGGATCTCTGAGCTGGTGTGAGTGGCTCCGCGGATACTAAATGAAGCAAGGGAGTTACTTTTTTTTCACAGGAAAAAAAACATTTAAATATGGCATTTTGGTGATCAAAGATGAGTTTTAAGGGATAAAGTAATTACTCTTAAAAACCTACCTAAGTCTTTAAATTTGGTAAAACTATTTGAAGATTGGTTCATTTGGTTGTATACAAAAGGGGATGGATTTCAATATTTGTATATATTTGAAAACGTATCTCTTGGAGGGATGCTTTAAATGAATGTGTTTGATTCTAGGATTTCTAACTTTGACATGTAGAACAGATTCTGTTGCTATATAAAGGCTTTAGAAAGGATGGGATCCTCGTTTTCACTGCATTCACAAACCTAGAATGCGTAGAGAATATAAACCTCTTATTCATGCAAAATTCAAAAGCATGCTTAGCTCTAGATCTGAAATAATAATTGCACATTCAATTATTTAAAGCTCTCTAACAGAACCTCTCAATGAAAGAATGTCTCATAAGTAAGCGTCAAAGTATACCGCAGGTCAATGTAATTAAACTGATTTTGTGTGTGTGTTAGATTTATTGCCTAAGGTTGTGGTCTACCACTTAATTGACACCTGATCTGAAATACAGCAAGTGGGTAAAGCCACCTATTAAGAATCAGAGGTTTGGTGTCAAGAATGAGATCCGCTGACTGAACGGCTGCCAGATGGAAGCACCATTTTGAACTCACTTTTCTCCATCAAGCCATCTTGTGTTTACATCAACTTTAGCAGTCGTCATGGCAACCGTCTTCTTTTCATCAGATTTTCTCTCACAGCTTTAGTCTTGAGCTTAATGTTTCTTAAGAAATAGCACTAACTAAACTTAGTTAAGCAGACAGAAATACAAGCTAGTAAGTCGCCCACTTGTGTGCTCTTGCTGTTTCTCAGCTGGTGAGTTGTGACCCTTTCCATCAAAATTTCCAGCACATATTTACTTATGCTATGCATTGTGTGTTCCACGGTGGAAATTATATTATGAAAATTTTTGGAATAAAATAGCAACTTTTGCTTTTCAGCCACAGCTTCAGCGTCTATTTATAGTGTAGGGAGCTGGGCTTCAGATTCTAGAGAGCATTTGATTGGACAGAAAATCTGAGAAGGTTAAGTGCAGAGTGATGTCATCAAAATCGTTTATCCATATTGCTGGAAGTGAGAGACTGTAAGATTTAGACGCTTATATATTCTATTTGTGAATTTTTCCGCTGTTTTCAAGCACACTAGCTTATAGATAACTTTAAGGTTAAAGGGACACTCCACTGTTTTTAGAAATAGGGCTTATTCAACATCTTTCCTACATTTAGATATGTGGTCAGTGCATGCATTGTTTTAGTTTGGCATGGTCGCCGCTAGCTTAGCTTAGCATTATGAACGGAATCCTATGTTGCCAGCTAGCATGTCCCGAGTAAAAGTGATCCAAAAACCCCACCTAATACTGCGTATTCACAACGAATACAAATAGCGAAGCAGATTAAGACTTGCCGATTTCCTAGGCAGATATTGACTTGGGACTATATTATGGGGAAACGCAGGCGAAGCACTGCTACTTGGGCGCAGCGATATCACATTGCTATTTGTATTCGTTGTGAATATGCAGGCTACAAGAAGTAATTAGGTGGGGTGTTTTTTTTTTTTGATCACTTTTACTCGGGACATGCTAGCTGGCAACATAGGTTTCCATTCATTATGCTAAGCTAAGCTAGCGGTGACCCTGCCAAACTAAAACAATGCATGCACTGAGACAAAAATGCATTTGCCCACATAACTAAATGTTGGAAAGAAGTTGAATAAACCCTATTTCTAAAACCGGTGGAGCGTTTCATTAACATATTCATACTAAAAGCAAAAAAAAAAAGCCATTTTGAGTTCATGGGGACTGTAAGCACACAGATGGAAGCAGGTTTAATAGGCTGCTGTCACTTTAAGACCTGTATGGATACAATATATTGCACATGCGCGCTTTCTTTTTCAACTGTTTTCTCCACTTAAAGGTGGGGTAAGTGTTATTTCAAAACAGCTTTACAAAACGGACTCAGGCCGAGTGCATAAACAAACTTGTAGCCAATCAGCAGTAAGGGGCGTGTCTACTACGCGTCATTATTATTTTTTTAACTTCCGCTATTATTTTACCTTCCGTGTCATTATTCAAATTCAAAAGACACGACACACAGGACGGACAAACATTAGCCGAGCGACAACAGAAAGAGAGAAATGGCAGTTAAGAGAAAAAAGGGGAAACATTTGTTTTGTTTCACAGAAATAATATCTGCTGGCTTTTGCTTGAATATGCTCGTGTGGCATGTTCACTTGATTGTCCATTTGCGATCGTATTGTCATTCACATCAGCTATGATAAAGACCCATTCATTTCCACAACGTATAAGACTGGAGCCTCCTTACTGTCTGTTTCAAGTGTCAGCTCACAAAATGTAAGCTCACACATGACTATTAACTAGTTCAAAATTACTTCAAAACTCATAACCACAATTACATATTACTTAATCAATTAGTTAATAGTCATGTGCCCCAACAAGTAAAGTCATAACACAATGACACATTAGTAAATCATTAGCTAATGATTAATTAAAGCAGACAACTGGAAGTTGAAATGCATGGCTTTGACCCGTTGTGGTAATTAACACATTAATTTACATTATTAGTTCATAAAATATGTTATTAAGGAATTAATACATTATGACACATTTAACTAATAACAATGTAATGATTACTTAATCTATTAATCAAGTTGAATCTTCATTAGTTGCTGATGCAGTAATCATTAATAAATGTGTTAGTTAACCATTAATAACACATTAACTCATCATTATCTGTGCATTAGTTAAGCATGAATTAATGCATATTAGTGCACCCTTATTGTAAAGTGTTACCATCTATGTTTTTATTTGACACCTTTTTTAGATTATCATACATTTAAAAGACAGTTAATATTTTATGATGGATTTTCATAATTTAAGGTTAAACACTTTTTAAAGTCTAGAACAATGGTAAAACAATACAATCAATACACAAGTGGTATTTGAAAAGTAGCATAAATGACTAATGATGGAATGAAAAACAGGCCTTTGTTACCAAGACTTGGTCAATTCTCATGATACCCACCGCTTGGAAAAAAGTGCATGGTTACACACAGATTGGACCAGTGCTCTGCAATGAGGGGCCCATTCAGACGCCAGCTTTGCCGCTGTGCCTCTCTGCTCTCATTAAGCGAGCTGTCAGTCACGGCACCACTGGAACTCCACACATCTGCGTGGGATACCTCGCTTTCCCCTTATATCGCTGGACGGAACGACACTCGGCATCATGAAGTGGGAAGCAGAATTAATGAATCACAAACGTCTTCGAATTATAATGTTTAAAGGGGGTGGCCCTCTCTAATAAATCTTATGCTTCTCTGGCGGCAGGTAATTGAACCTCCCCTGGCCCCATTACCTGAGGTCGCATGAATATGAGGGCATGAATATGGATCAAATTGGAGAAATGGTTGCAGCGCGTGCTCGTCTGACTGACAGGCGAGGATGGTGTCTTGAGATGCCGCCCTTGACCTGCATTTGCATTCTCATTTGACAGAGCGCGACAGACGATGAAGGACGCTTGTGTTTTGAGTTCCGTGATTTCTGTCCATAATGAAGTGACTGATTTGTATGGGTGTTTCTTTAAGTACAGGCACTGTTCTTTATCCCGGGAGTTGATTTTTATTAAAAGAAACTTTAATTGTTTTTATCGTGAAGGTCACATTAATTATGTAGCGTTCAGTAAGTAGCAGTCAGAATGTGGTGTTTCCACCAGTTGCTTAGTTCACCCAAAAATGAAAATTCTGTCATTAATTACTCACCCTCTTGTCGTTCCAAACCCGTAAGACCTTTGTTCATCTTCGAAACACAAATTAAGATGTTACTGGAGTTACTGGACCATACGTTGGCAACAATGTCAATGCAACTTTCATGGCCCAGAAAGGTAGTAAAGACATTGTTGAAGTAGTCCATGTGGCTCCAGTGGTTCTTCAACATAAATGTTATGAAAGCAATGAGAACCAAAACAACAACTTTATTCAACAAAATACATTTTGTAATCGTTTAGAAGTCTGTACTGTCACTTATGAGCAATTCAATGTATCCATGTTGAATTAAACGATACATTTCTTTCAAAACAACAATCTTACTAACCCCAAACTTTCAATTGTGGTCCCACTTCAAACAATTTACCTACCAATAAGATTTTATTCAAAGCTAGTGTACAAAGCATTAAGAAGAACAACCATGAGAAACATAAATACGACTAATTTGATTAAATTATAAGGTTTATGTTCTAAAAGTTAAAAATATCTAAGAAACCAACATGACATCATGACTTTGCGTAAACACACACCACTTTCTAAAGCCAAATGGCATGTTATCTGTACGCATTGAGCTATCCGTGTGCATGTCTACGCCGTGTGATTCCGCGTGTATGTGTACGCCGAAACAAACCATTATGTGTGTGTGTGTGTGCATGTTCACAATGTAAATGGATTTATAAACATACCAAATTATGTTTTTTTGAAAATGTAAAAATGCAGAATGTTTCTTGTGATGGGTTGTGTCTGTGTGTCTGTGTGTCTGTGTGTCTGTGTGTCTGTGTGTCTGTGTGTCTGTGTCTGTGTCTGTGTCTGTGTCTGTGTCTGTGTCTGTGTCTGTGTCTGTGTCTGTGTCTGTGTCTGTGTCTGTGTCTGTGTCTGTGTCTGTGTGTCTGTGTGGATTTAGGGGTAGGGGCAGTGTAGGGGGATAGAATGAAATGGTGTTGATAAACACGCTAAAAAGCGATTATGCGTCTTGATAGCACGCCAAAATGGCATAAGAATTGGCGTGTCATACATACGCCATTAATTATGAGGACAATGACATTTATGACGGATTGATATTTTTTCTCTTACAGAGCCTTTAAAGGAACTAAGGCACAGCTGGAATTGATTTTGTTGACTCTGTAATTGAGATCTTTTAGCCATTTTTTTCCCTTTCAATAATAAAGCCAGAAAAGCATAGTCCTCTTCACTTACAGTCATTTTTGAGCTTAAGTGGTTTCATGACTTTTTTTTTTTAGGTCATCAGCTCCTCACAGAATGAGCGGTACCTTGAGATCAACTTTTAAAAAAAAGTTTTAAAGTCATTTCTTACTTTTCAAGGAGAAGGCTTGTTCAGTGTCTTTTGAATTCAATTGCTCTGCTGCGCTGTTTTTTTTTCTCATTCTTGAAGCTAATAGATTCTCAAGGTCGTTCTTAAGGTGAATCTCTGTTTATCTGCTGGAGGCACATCTACTCATGTGCAATTGGCTGAGAGCTCTAACTCAAGTGATTAATAATATGTGCATATAGCAGGCACTTGATGTAATGATGACACAATATAAAGCACAATATAAAGCCAAATACTTTCACAGAATTTAAAGACGAATACTTTCGCAGTCAGTGTAAACCCTAGTAGTTTAAAAAGTTATCATCTACGCAAAATAATAAATGATAGACAGATTCATGATGGTATACATGTTATCCCTCTCACCAGCATCCCCGCTTCTGAGCTTCTCAGAGAGAATGGAGCAAATGGTCTATGCTGGAACCAGACTATCACACTCGATTTCTGCGAGCCCCAGATATCAACCAAAGAGCCCCACAACCATCAAAGCCTGTGGGCCCAGCTCGCCTCAGCCTCCTCCTGTGAGATTTCTTCGGTCACAACGCCAGGCCAACACCCTCCTCCATCTGTTGTAGGTGAACCCAAAACAACTGATACCAGCTCTCAGTGATGTGTGTTGGGTCCCCGCCATGATAACAGTAACTTTATCAAATGTTTACAGAACGAGGAACCCAGTGTGCCTGTCTCTTTCTCTATTTCAGTTCTGTTACGTGATAGAAAGTGTAAGACCTTCTCAGACCGTATAGCAAACCCATCTAATCTGCTGCCTATTACATGTCAAACTAAGATTACTGGGGGAAAAAATTAATACTGTTAAGTTAGCACTTTTAAATATCCGTTCACTTAAGAACAAATCATTTCTAGTCAATGACTTAATAACCACAAACAACCTAGATTTTTGCTTCTAAATGAAACTTGGCTTGAAGAAAACTGCAGTGCAACAGTCCTCAATGAAACAGCTCCTCCTAACTTTACTTTTATGAGTATGTCCAGAGCGTTTAGAAGAGGTGGGGTATTGCTGCTCTTTTAAAGATGTCTATCAATGTAAGCAAGTGTCATTTGGTGACTATCTGTCTTTTGAATATCTGGGTATTGTGTTAAAGGTGCTCCACGCATCCTGCTTATCATTGTTTACAGGCCTCCAAAATACTCTCCATCCTTTACTGAGGACTTTACAGAGCTGTTATCAATAATCTCCTCAGAGTTTGATTGTTTTGCCATTGCTGGGGATTTTAACGTTCACATAGACAATGCTGAATCCAGTACAACAAAAGAGCTCATGACTGTTCTTAACACTTTTGATTTGACACAGCATGTACATGGTCCCACACACAATCGTGGACACACTCTAGACTTACTTATCAGCAAGGGTCTAAACATTTCATCAATTGTTGTTAAAGATGTAGCATTGTCTGATCATTTCTGTATTTTCTTTGATATTTCAATCTCTCCTGCCATTGAAGCTAGATCTGTCGCTGTCAAAAAGAGAAGCTTAAATGAGAACACTAGTGAGCTATTTATGAAGGCTATATCTCTAACACCAAGCATATCTGCAGACTCTGTTGATTCTCTCCTTGACTCCTTTAACTCAAAAGTTAAGAGTGTAATTGATAATATTGCTCCTGAGAAAGTCAAGAAAAGAGTGGAAGACAGAAAGCACCTTGGAGAAACTCAACGGCAGTGCAAATAATGAAAAGACAATGCAGGAAATCTGAACGCATGTGGCGGAAGACAAAACTTATAATCCATTATAACATCTATAAAGACAGCCTTCATGATTTCAATGTGGAACTAGGCAAGGCTAGACAGACCTTCTTCTCAAATATTATAAACAGAAACATAAACAACACGCGCACTCTTTTGCTACTGTAGAGAGACTGACAAACCCCGAGTCACATTCCCAGTGAAATGCTCTCTGACAGAAAATGCAGTGAGTTTGCTTCCTTCTTCTCAGAGAAAATAAATAATATCAGGAAGGCGATCAGCACATCCGTGAGTTGCTTTGGGTCAGTCAGATCAGACCACAACCTCGGAAAGTTACTATGTCTGATTTTGAAGCAATTGATTATAAAATTTTAGAAGAAACGGTGCAGCACCTTAAAACATCAACCTGCCTCCTTGACACACTCCCCACTTCTTTTTCAAAAGTGTGTTTAACTGTTTAGAAGCAGATCTGCTAGAAGTGGTAAACTCATCACTTCTCAATGGGAATTTTCCAAACTCCTTAAAACCGCAGTAGTTAAGCCTCTTCTGAAAAAGAGAAATCTGGATAACTCCATATTGAACAACTACCGACCAATCTCAAATCTCCCTTCATAGGCAAGATCATTGAAAAAGTTGTCTTCAGTCAGCTGAACAAATTCTTAAGCTCAAACGGATACTTTGACAATTTTCAATCTGGTTTCACCACATCACAGCACAGAAACAGCGCTCATAAAGATCATAAATGATATTCCTCAATACAGATACAGGCAAAACATCAATTCTGGTGCTACTCGACCTCAGTGCCGCATTTGACACTGTTGACCATAACATACTTCTTGACAGGCTGGAAAACTGGGTCGGACTTTCTGGGATGGTCCTTAAATGGTTCAGGTCACTTAGAAGGAAGAGGTTATTATGTGAGTATAGGTGACCATAAGTCTGACTGGACATCCATGACTTCATGGAGTCCCACAAGGGTCAATTCTAGCACCACTCCTATTCAACCTGTACATCCTGCCACTGAGCCAAATAATGAGAGAGAACCAAATGGCTTACCACAGCTATGCTGAACACCCAGATCTACTTAGCACTATCACCTAATGACTATAGCCCCATTGACTCCTGTGCAAATGCATTGATGAAATTAACAGTTGGATGAGCCAAAACTATCTCCAGTTAAACAAAAACAAAACTGAAATCATTACATTTGGAAACGAAGATGAAATTCTCAAGGTGAACGATATCTTGAGACAAAAGGTCTAATAACAAAATATCAAGTCAGGAATCTTGGTGTGATTTTGGAGTCAGACCTGAGCTTCAATAGTCATGTCAAAGCAATAACTAAATCAGCTTACTATCATCTGAAAAATATTGCAAGAATTAGATGCTTTGTTTCCAGGCAAGACTTAGAGAAACTCGTTCACGCTTTCATCACCAGCAGGGTGGACTATTGTAATGGTCTTCTAACCGCCTTCCCAAAAAGACCATTAGACAGCTGCAGCTCATACAGAACGCTGCCCAGGATTCTGAGCAGAACAAGAAAATATGACCATATCACGCCAGTCCTCAGGTCGTTACACTGGCTTCCAGTTACATTTAGGATCAATTTTAAAGTATTATTACTTGTTTATAAATCACTCAATGACCTAGGACCTCAATACATTGCAGATATGCTGATTAAATACAAACCCAACAGATCACTCAGATCATCAGGATCAAGTCAGCTAGAAATACCAAGAGTTCACTCAAAGAAAGGAGAGTCTGCTCAGCTATTGTGCCAGCCGTAGCTGGAACCAGCTTCCAGAAGAGATCAGATGTGCTCCAACAGTAGCCACATTCAAATCTAGACTCAAAACACATCTGTTCAGCTGTGCCTTTACTGAATGAGCACTGTGCCACTGTACGTCCGACTGATTGCACCTATTCTAATCTATGCATCATCTTAATTTTTATTTTTATTTTATTTTTTTATCTATATATACACTGTAATAATTTTATTCTTTTTAAATATCTTTACAACTATATATTTCTATTGTCTTCTTATTTTAAAAATTCTCTTTACAACTGTTTTTAATTATCCTGTTTTATTTTTAAGTCTTACACGTGGTATTCTTAATTCTTATCACTATTTTTATTTCATTTTCATGTAAAGCACTTTGAATTGCCATTGTGTATGAAATGTGCTATATAAATAAACTTGCCTTGCCTTGCCTTGCCTATACCTGAAAGCCCAATTCGGATTGGACTAGTTTTCATGTAGGACGTTAGAGAAACATGTTCCTAGATCCACGGGCATACATTTAATCTAACAGTTGCAAAATGTGGTTTTTAATGATATTTTTAAGGGGGGACAAAACTTTCGTTAATATCACCAATCAGATCTTGAAGTACCTGTTGATAAAAATATGCATTCTTTGACCATACCCTAAATGACAAATTATGTGGATGGTATTTTGCATACATTACGTACTTCTAGTGGAGAAACAAATGAGGGGGGGAGAGGTTAACATTTCCAATAAAAATGTATGTATAAATACAGAGATGTCCTGTCCAAATCGGTACATGAAATGACAGATGTTGGGTGATAAGAAATGTAACTTGAACATTGTTTAGAAAACTAGTCCTGTCTAAATAGGCTTTGAGCATTTATATTTAAGGTTTTCTTTTCGTTCACTTCCAGTTCCAAGCACTAATATTTATTACACAGTGCTTACCTTGCTGATAATGGAGGCATCCTCTAATGTGTCCTTAGTGGAGATAGAGTCATCATCTGATAGAAATGTAATTAATTCCCTCATGATTTTTTCGCATCAATAGGCTCAGTATTAAGAGCTTCTTACCTTGAGTGTCTGCAAACAGATCTGCTAACTAGAGGTTCATGCTCGGGGTACTGGTATTGGGGGGGAAGTATTGGTCTATTATTCAATTTAAAGGAATTAAATCGAATAAAGGGGATTTAAAGGAATAGTTCACTCAAAAATGAAAATTAGCCCATGATTTACTCACCCTCAAGTCATCCTAGGTGTATATGACATTATTCTTTCAGACAAATAAAAGTTGAGTTATATATAAAAAAATGTCCTGGCTCTTCCAAGCTTTATAATGGCATTGACTGTAGCTCTGTTTTTGAAGTCGATAAGAAATCATCTGTCCATCAGAAAACGTGCTCCACACTGCTCCGGTTAGTTTTAAATATATAAGTTTTAAATATATCCATATTTAAAACTTTTTGAATTCAAGTTCCAGCCAATCTCCTTCCGTGGAAAAGTGATGAAAGTGCCTTCTCGGAGTTCAAGATAAATAGGCGACGTCTGAAGAGCGTACCTGGTAGCGTAAGCCTTTGAACTGCAGAGGCACTTTCATCACTTTCTCCATAAACTGAATACGGAAGGTGATCGGCCGAAACTTTACTTAATAAAGTTTAAAATTATGGATATTTTGCTTACACAAATGCATCAATTCACTTCCAAAGGCATTTATTAAAGGCATTTTCATTTTTGGGTGAATTATCCCTTTAAGGAATCAAAGGGTTACTTCAGCGATTAGCATTAAGCTTAGTATCAGTAGAATCCCGGGAGTATATTCGAAGTATCGACTTTCCCCATATCCCCGTGAGACGAGATAATTATGTATTTTATTTCTGGAAAAAATCCTCTGACGCAAATATCGTCATTTTGGATCATCTGAGGATTTTTTGGCCAGAGGCTAAAGACTACAGCCAGCAGTGGGCACTATTTCCGTATGTTTTCAACATCGCACTCACAACACTAGAAATTGGATTAAAGGCACCATGGAATTATAATTAACGTCCATATGTTCCAACTTGTGTTTTACAGAAGAAATATGAACTATTATTTTAACTTCCATTAACTTTTGTCCAGAGATTGAGGTACTTGTTGCTGGCCATTTTAAAACGTTTTGGTTTTGTTGGGATGATTCGGATAAGGACTGTATAGTCAGTCAGTATTGTCTAATTGTTACATTATGTGGTTCATCAGAGTTAATAATTTTTCATTGATTTATTTAAATGTTTCAATTTCTTAATGATCATTGAGAAATGTCTTGCTTTGTTCATGAAACACAAGCAGAGCGACTATATTGTACCTGCGGATACTTAAGCAGTCATTTTCCTTTTTTCCTCCACCCTGCAGACACAATGGTTGAGATTTAAACGTCAGCATGATAAAAATAGCTTTGTGTAAAAGTGGTTTGCTGTAAGAACATATCCTCCACCACGGGGAGATGCGGCTAATGGAACACATGCTAAAGCCGTCATGTTGGCATATTGGCGCTAATGGACTCTGTGTGTTCCATTGGCGCTAGTGTGTTCCGGTTTCCTTTGTTTGAGTATCCCGCAATCACTCGTGACATTCAGAGATTTAGCCTTGAACAAATCATTACACACCACCTGTGCACATCGGTCAGTCTGGTTTCATCCTGCTCCAAAGTATGTAATAGAACAAAACCAGCATGTGATGTGCTCTACTTTTACCTTTTTTTATTTTGTGTTTTTGAAATACATTTAATCAGACTAAATATTAAAATGAGTGCTTGGTTGTGTGTGTGGTTGTTCTTCTGTATTTTGCCTCTGATTGCATGCTGCTGAATGGACTCATTATCATCATTACACAGTGTGCACCACAAAATAATGCTGTCTGCATATTTGTTAGACAGATTTACGGCCATTAGATATTTATACATTATTCAGACAGTACAAAGTTGCACAGAACAATTTGTCTCAGCATACAAAAAACTCCCATTATGATAAACACCAATGTGGATTTTCTTTTGCTGTATCTTGGAAGTTGAGATATATTTGAGCTATTTTAGGAAGATCATGCAAAACAAGACTCGTATAGCTAAGCACAAGTAAGACAATAATCACAGAGGTTGACTTGACCTTCCATTTCCTGTCTGTACCAGATAAAATCAGTGATGTTTAACATTTGTGCCTTGAGATCTGTTTCTCAGATTTAATCAGAATGCTATAAAAATGCTAAATAACCATGTTTATTTCAGATATCATTATTGGACACCATATCTGAAATGCAATGTTTATTGTTGCATAATGAATTTTACAGTACATTTAAAAAAAAAAAAAAAAAAAAAAAAAAAAAAAATATATATATATATATATATATATATATATATATATATATATATATATATATAGTATATACTGCACAGTATACAGTAGGGTATATTCCAACCTTTGACAGTGAAAGTGATATGGCTCAGTGGTTTCTGAGAGACGGCATGTCAAGCTGTTGGCTGTTTTTATAATTGCTTCATAAGATTCACTTTCAGTGATGTTTAAAGGAATAGTTCACCCGAAAATGAACATTTTGTCATCATTTACTCACCCTCATGTCATTCCAACTCCAAATTATTTTCTTTCTTCAGTGAAGCATAAAATGTCTGCACTTCTGTTTTCCATAAAGTAAGTGGATGTTGATTTCTGCTGTCAAGCTGCAAAATGGACAAAGGCACCATAAGTACCATATGACTTTTGCGCTGTATTCCAAGTCTTTTGACTTGATGATGATTAGATAAAAAATTGGCATCATCTGTCCTGTGGCCAATCACAACGCATGCAAAAAAGACTAAGGCAACGGGGAAGATTATCAGTGAACAGTGCCTTCAGTATAAGTCAGTACAGTATACGAGTAATGCATAATACTGAAGGGGGTCATAATGACATAAAGATGAGTAAAATAACTATTACAGTAGTTTTATGGAGATGGCAGAGAGGGAGGTAAAGAAAGTTTAGGGGATGTTATGGCTCATTCAGGCTGACAAGCCAGTACATGTTATTTTTATCTAATCTTTTCCTTTCACGCTCTCTCTCTCTCTCTCTCTCTCTCTCTCTCTCTCTCTCTCTCTCTCTCTCTCTCTCTCTCTCTCTCTTTACAACTTACAAACCGGCTGTGATGTTCTTTATGGGTTTTATTTACTTTAGCTTTCTATTGGAGGTCTAATGTGTAATAATGTTTGTGTCTGCAAAAATAAAGGGAAGAGAAAACCAGAGAGAGAGAGAGAGAGGAACATATATAAAGAGTGAAAGAGATACGTTGTCCACTGAGCCACTTCCTCTACCACTATAAACTGTTTATGGTCTGACCTATAGTAATGCATCCCCTCTGCAACTACACAGTTCTGTTATAGACTTTATAATCAGATCCAGCCCAAACATTTCCCCAGATTTTGTTACCATGAGCCTAGCTGAAGTATGCCGTGAGGGATTATGGGTAAAGAAGTAATGACCAATTGAATTCCTTACATTTTTCAGCACTTCTCAGCACTGGATGTCTCTCAGTTTGCATGCTGTTTCAACACTTTATATACACTGGACTGGAGGTGAAATGGCCACCTGGGAAGCTAGAAGGACTGTCGCATCCGTCAGTCTTCAGCTCTGACAGTATTTCCTGTGGCAGCACTGGAAAACTGTAATCTATTCCTCTTGGAGCGCTAGTGGTGATTTGTAATGTTTCTATAATTCATTATTTTCCCTAAAATGCAGAGTATGTGATTTTATTCAGGATGAATTATGCATGATTGGTGTTCTCCTGCTGCGTCTCTGGCTTAAAGCTGGCTAAGACGAAATGATGATTTTCTCTTTCCTTGAGCTGAACTCTGTACAATAGCTCTTTAGTCAAAAATAGAAACACTCACTCTGCATTTAAAAGACAAGTTGGTAGTGAATATCATGCTGTGTGTTACTTATTGGCTTAAAGTCCTCGTGAACCAGAAGTTGCAACCAAATTTAGTGTGGAGTTGTGGCATATTTCCAAGTGAAACGTTTTAGAGGGCAGAGTTTTATTTTAGTGCACCTTCTCTTTATTCTCTTCAATGAGGGAAGTGGTTAAGGATATTACACCCAAGACTTCAAACTGTCGTCATCAGAGAAGGAACGGCATTCCAGGGCGGAAGCAGATGTTCATATTTTGATTTAAGATTACCACAACAAACTTTTTTTTTTCTTCTGTGTATTAACTTGCACAGGTGAATTATTCACCCCAAGACTAGTAATGTGCACTAACAAAGTAAATAGTGTCAATTTTGGTTTCATGACTACTTTGAAGGCAGCAGTTTTACATCAGTTGTCACTTTGTTTCAATTTTATTTATAAGAAGTGCTATTGGTGCAAATGAAGGGGCTGTTAAGACTAAGGTTCGTCTTCCTCTGAAGCTTCTAGAAAGCCATATGTTCCCCTTTAGTTGACACAGATAACCACAGTTTGCAGTTCTCCCTTCTGTCTTGCTAATTAAAGAAATAGCTCACCCAAAATTATTTCATTTACTAGACCTCATATTGTTCCAAACCTGTTAGACATTCTTTTTTTTCTGTAAAAACAGATGTTTTGCAAAAGTGTTTTCTTGTCTATAATATGAAAGTCAGTGGGATTAAAGGTGCTGTATGTACTTTTTTGGCTGTACTCAAGCACAAAATATCAGTTTGTTTGCAGAGAGGAAACATGCTAAGTTCACATACTTATTTCTTTGAAAAACAATGCTACAGCCAGATATTCTACTTTGAAACATGTCTTCCATGTCGGAATGTCTGTTTTTGTTTTGGTTTGTGTGATTCATAGCAGAAAACAGCAATCAAACTAGGCCAGACTAAAAAAACGACCTAAACTAAAAAGCCTCAGCATCCATCTAAAAAGCTCTTTGTCCAGAGGTATTGCCGACCATTTGTCCATTCTACTCATTCCTGTTTCATATTCTTAAACTGACAACCAGTCAATGAGTGTGAGAAACAACCCTCTCCAACATTCTGAAATTGGACTGCAGTACCCCTTTCAACCACTTGCTGTCAATATTACATACTGCACCTTTAAACATTATTCAAAGTACCAGTTCAGAAACAATCTATAGAGCATTCCATTGTCCTCGGAATTGGGAAATTCCTATTTCCTAGTAGGGACTTTTAACTGGAATGACCCTTCAAGTCGTTTTTAAAAGAAACTACAAAAACCCTGACATCTAAAAAACAAATAAAACTTCTCAGCGCGTCAACCGTAGTAGAACCGTAATGTATTGTTTATCAACACTTATCAATGGTGCACAGAGTACTGTCCAGCCTCTATTTATGGACATTATCTATGCAAAATACCACTTTTTTATGTGTTTGTATTTCAAAAGTGCAAGATAAACAACGTTTTGTCTGGACGTGTCTATCTTAGTTTTCTGACCTGTGTACTGGAACACGTCAACTTTGGTGACGTCATTCCCAACGTCATGCAATGCAGCACTTAACACTTAACGTTCAGCGGTTTGTGGTCAGTATAATATTATTTATTTTTTTTAAGCATTTTGAAAGAAGACTTACTTAGGCTGCTTTTTTAAATCAAAATACACAAATATTGTAAAATTGTATTATGACCATTTTAAAAGAACAGGTTTCTATTTTTAATATATTTAAAAAATATGCCTGTGACGGCAAAGCTGAATTTTCAGCTCCATTCCTCCTGTCTTCAGTATAATACAATCCTTCTGAAATCATTCTAATATAGTGATTTGGTGCTTAAGAAACATTTCTTATTATAATCAATGCTGAAAACAGTTATGCTACTTAATATTTTTGTGCAAATGTTTACATAAGTATTCTTTGAACTTTGAACTACTCTTCTACTTTTTCTTTTTTTTTGCAGCAGCAGCAGCAGCATTTAGCTTCATCTCTAGAGTTTTAGCTGCTCTCTCTGGCCTTTTTTCACACATTCTCAGCTGAATATAAGGCTCTTGTGCCAGTTTGTTTTTTGTTCCATGTTTACAGATTTCAGAGGGCTATTAGATGTTTAGAGCTGTTAGTCTAACGTAAAACCATTACCTCAGCTAACATCACTGCCCTATTTACATACAGCTTGAGGTTAACCTATGGCCGAAGCCCAAGTACTGTTTACATCACTTTGTGGTCTATGAGCTAAACTTAGCCTGCACAATCCATTGATTTCACCCCCCAAAACCCTTCCAAATATTTGTATAACCACCACCACCGTTTTATAGTTGCTAAGTAGAGTGAAGGTAGAGCAAGAGATGCACACAGCCTTGTCTAAAACATCCCTGAGTGCCTTTTTTTCAAAATGTCCCGGTAGCAAAGGTTTGGCCACTTCGGTAACCTTGACCTGTTTCATGTTTCCTTCTGGTGGGTTTTATTAGCCACATGTATGTTCCTTTGGTGGTACTGATGTGTTTTGTGGTAGTTGGTTGATTCACACATCACACAAAATATCTGTTTGAGTTATAATTACTGAGATATCCAAATTTGAAGGGCTGAGGGACATAAAAGGTCATTTGTTGCTCCAAGTGTTTCTTCTTGAAGTAAGCACCTTGATCTCCCTTAAAAGACCACACACAGCCATCGTTCGTTGGTATGATTTGCTGATCGGACCTAGTGTTCAAATCCAAATGGGTCGAGCCATGGTCATTTATTTTAATATGTAGATTATTGTATATATTTGTATTATATTTATGTAAATGAAATACTTTTATACAATATTTTCTGCATTTGTTGGTTGCTTTTGACTCTGTTTGCCTGGGTAAGCCATCAGCAATATAGGAAATGTATACAAACCTGGCTAGATACAAGTAATTGTGGTGTCTCACCCATGACCTCCCTGCATAAAGTGGCAGAGGTTACTGGTACTAATGATTATCAGGTTTCCTGGGCTGTGTGAAGTGGAGAAAAGTGAAAGTGTATTTTGGGCAGAGCTCAACAGGTGAGCTAGATTTTCAAAAGCCCCAGATAACGTGGATCCGTCTTGAGAGCATCCACTTCAAAGACACACCAGCAGACTTTATTAAAGACTAATGTGCATGCACTGGCTCTGAGACGTCAACAGACAGGAAGTGATTTTGCTGTTTACCTTCAAGCTGGATTCCTCAGTAGACTTGATCATTTTGAGTTTGTTCTGGATTTTCTGAAATGCTTAAAGAGCAGTTCAGCCAGAAATGACAATTCTGTCATCGTTTGCTCATCTTAATGTTGCTTAAAACCCATTTGAACCCATGTAATCTGCTTTTTTCCATGCAATGATAGCATATGTGGTGATGTGAAGCTTATAACGGTAATCCATATGATTTGTGCACTATATTCCAAGTCTTCTGAAGATATACACTAAAAAAAGATTACAAATATGCATGTCCAAATATGAATTAGGCTCTGTGGTAGAGGGCAATGCTTATATTTTGGTATATTCATCTTCATAAGACCTGTAATATAGCACACAAGTCATTAGCAGCTACTTTTATTGTACTTTTTGTCCTTGAAAGGCCCTGCAGGGACACATTACTCTGACTTAATTATGTGAAAAGGAAGCAAAACGATGTTTTCATTCTGTGTTCCATAGAAGAAAGAATGTCATAAATTAATAACTGAATAATTTTAAAACTGATGTAATTTTATTTAAACCCTTAAAGGGGTCATGACCTCAAATTTGCCTTACAAGAAGTCTTTGAACCATTAAAACATCCTGCAAGTTTCATAGCTTATAACCAAGCTCCAAAACGAGCTAGTTTTGATATTTTCTGTGACGTTACCCTGGTAAATACATTTGTTTATTACTGCCTCCAGAGCAAGACACTGACGAACAGTTATATTCATCATCAAACCATAGGCCCGCCTACTGGCGTTGAGTTGCCTAATGGCTGACATTTGCCTTCAATGGATGTGAGTGTGATGTCAAATGCAAATAAATCATCATAATCACTGCCGCTGTTTACGTTGGTTACAGTATACAGATGCACTTTAAGTTTCTGACATTGTCCACACAATTGAGTCTGTCGACAACAGGACAAATGGAAGAGTGAAATAACATTAGCTTTGATGCGTCAAGTTTAAACAGCTTGTTTATGTATCTGTACAAACTTCACAAGGGTCCCAGCATGGATTTATTTTAATATAAAACGCCAGAGGGTTATATGTTTGTTCGGAGCATTTTGTTTTGTGAACGAGGCACAGTGTAATGGAAAGTTAATGAACAATCTTTTGTTAAAAGATGAAGCAGCTGACTGTATTGAATCTGACAGCAGCTGCATCACTAGGGTGACCCGATTTCTCATGGTGGAATACGGGACGGGATGGACAGCAACATTTATTCACGTGCAATAGCGAGTGGCTGTTGATACTGATTCCTATGCATTGACGTTAGCCAATCATGACAGTGACCTTAAAGGTCGCCCCTTAAAAACGGTTTATTTCAGACAGGATCAGAATGAAGGTTGAAAATAATAATTTTCCCGCATATATATTTGTTTGTGTTTTTATTTTTTTGTGAAAATAATAGTATAATATAAGAGAACCTCAAGGAACATTCAAATATATCATGACCCCTTTAAAGATGTACAATTAGTTGGTAATTAATTAATGCAGTCATAAAAGAAACTGCATTGAGTGTGTAATGCAAGAGCACTGAAACATGACGGAATATATTCTAGGTGTCATAACAGACGGTTGCAGCCGCCTTGCATGTTCTGTGCAGTAGGGAGCTCGCACCTTAGACCAAAGGATAACGGTATGCCAGCTGCACCAGCTCACTGTAGGTTCTCCTGCTGTGAATATGGAGATGGCAGGCAGCCTTGGGCACCCCTCATTTACACACACAACCCGTTAGATAATCTCATGGGAGATCCAGGGCCTGTTTGATCCCATCCAACAAGGCACAGCAGGCAGGGGGTATAATCAGCTAGCTCAGCTATCCCTGCATTTCCCACCTCTCCCTCTCTTCCTCCTTTCATCCGTCTTCTTTTGTCAGTGCATAGTGATGGATAGGGTGCTCGTGGCAGAGTTCTAGTGATTTCTGTTTTTTTGATCAAGACTTGGTGCTGGAGATGCATCACAAACCAGAGTGATTTTACGTGGAATAATATTCCAGGAAGCTAAAAATGCAATAGGTCAATTAAATGTTGTATTTGTTGGGCGAGAAAGCCTTTGCTCCAGGTTTCATTCATTAAACAGCTTATTCCGATATAACAATGTATATCAGTGTTTACACGTATTTAACGCATATGTTTGCATACTGTTATCTTTAAATGTCTTAATAACAGTAATACAGAACCACACACACAAACACACACACATATATACTGCCAGTTTCTACCGTTATTATACTCTTGACTTTCATATGGCTTTTCTCTGAAACTAGGAATTTACAGCCACCTTTTAAATATTTACTGATGCCTCTTAAACAAGAAACTGGTTATTTTCAAGTCCATTTCCTCTCAATAACAGCCACTAATGTTCGGTCGGTGGGAGAAAGCCGGCAGAAGGCTTTGAGTCTATCAGCCTGTCATGAATATTTCAGCGTTTCATCCAATTCTAGAATGGCCCGATAGCCTTTTAGGGGAGCCTTTGTCTGCTGCTCACCATCCAAATTATGAATCACTGATTACGGTAGATGTTTTTGAGCGAAAGTCAGCTGTAAAAGTCAAAGAAGTCATTAGGTACATTTTCAAGGAATAGAAATCATTTTGAGCCAAGCTATTCCTGTAGCAACTCCTCAAAACAGATGTTCACACTTTGGGCATATAACGTTCATTGACAGTTTCTGTGAAAGTTCTGTTAAAATTTCTCTTAAACAGTGTTATTGTTAAAATATTATGAGTGTCACCCTGTGTGTTATTTAGACCTTTCATTTGACCTATCTTTTGTGATCCTTGAATAATGCTTTTGGATATTTGTACCAGGATAGCAGTTTGTTCAGTCAGGTGTGATCTTGCAAACAGGAAGTGGCTTTATCTCACAGATTACTGAACCTTAATGAAGAGAACGAAGCTGATACACTTTCCATGAAGCAAAATGTCAGATTTTGCATTTAAAGACGCTGAATTCATTCATCCATGATCCTGAAGTGCTGTTCTGTGTTGTCATGGCGACGGACTGAACACTTGTTCCCATGACTCCAATAATGTGTTAGTAACCTAGCACTCATCCCCCATGACTGTACAATATAGATTGACTCCAATTGGCTAGAATTTAAGAAATCAATAATTTTCATTTTTAAGAAGTGTTCAAGCGTTTGGCATTTGGGTGGTGTAATATTGACTTTTGTAGGTGTCATTTGTAACATTTATTTTTAAGGCATGTTATTAGATCTGGTCAAATTAAATAAAGCCTTCCTGTGGCTCAAAGAGTTGAGCATGATGCTAGCGAGGGATGTGTCTGAATATATATTTTAATTAGGGCTGTCAATTTAACTTGTTCATTTAATTAATTAGTTATGAGGAATAAAAGAATGCGTAAAAATGACCCAGACCTCTGTAGTTCATTTTACATTTCATAGTTGTGTTCATGTTGATAACATTATTCAGGGAAAAAACTCATTGCATGATGGAAGAACTCACACCTACATGGTGCAGTTATTTGCCCCTAAAAATGGGTAAAAATTCCCCTGTATGAGTTTTTGTCTCATATTTATATCATGATATAGTTAAACAATATCACACGAGTAATGAGGGCAGTACCCCACGAGTGCTGTTTTTATCCCATATAGCATGAGTGCAAATGGGATATTGATTTTATACAAGAGTGCAATAAATAAGAAGTTAATATTGTGATATATTTTATATTTTGCTCCATTTGCCAATGAAAATATTACCTACAAAGCCAGAGCAAAACTGTTGTGCATCTCCAAGCAACACACAGGGGATTTTAGTTTCTAAATGAATCCATGTTTTGAGCCATTCAATCAGGTGAACCAGTGATTCAATAACCCACTCATAAAGAGAGCCATTTACTTAATTCCTGAATGAATCAGTCGTTTGAACGAATCTAATTAATTAATTAATGAATAAATGACTCAACCGCTTTTACACAGTCTTTATTGGTAAATGTTGTGTGAACAGGACCTTTGTGCGAACAGGACCTTTCCAAAAATACCGGTAAATTGATTTCGGCAAGTTGAGGAAAGTTGTAACATTACCAGTAAATTACCGGTAATGTTCTCTGTGTGAATGTGGAATGAAGATTATGCTGACCACGTGCAAAGTCAGAACGCGATGACGTAAGAAGTCTGCTTTGGGCCAGTCATAAAGACTTAAGAAGATAAGACGTGATTACTCTGCTCTGTTTACAGTTAGCTTTTTAATCATTTTGCCTATTTTAATACACTCTAAATGATCATCTTTTTGTAATGTCTGTTTGATATTTTCCCATTTAACACAATAATGACTTATCTTTTGGGGGTATTTCTCAGCCTAATTTTATGTATGATTAATCGCCACATTGTGTAATTAATTAGATAAAAAACTTGAATCACTTGGCAACCCTAATTTTAATGCTTTTGCGTTCTCTCACAATTATATAGTTGGATATTATATTATGTAATTTGCGGGCATCAATAAGCCACTATCAATATGCAGGGTAGTGAAATCCCTTTTAAATGGGCGTTTCGCTTTACTTTAATTTTCGAATCCTCGACCACGCATGCTCTGCGTGAGTTACCACACTTTTTACAAGATAATTGTCAATGACGCTCAGGATCTGTTGTGCATCAAACCTATATCGTCCTGTCACTCATCTCTCCTAACTATCTTCACGTGATAAGTGAAATCTGATGTACTGTAATGTAAGCGAACTACCAGAGCAAGCTTAACAATGTCCTTTTAGGGTCTCCATAGAATGCGTTAATAATATTCCATGCCTTCCCGAATTCAGATTTTGGCTTTGGGCACATCTCTAATGCGAGCAATGCTAAGGTCATGCGTTCCAGAGAATGCATGATTTGGAAAAAAATTCAAAGTCTTTGAATGCATTGCACTGTAAGTCGCGTTTGAATAAAAGTGCCCTCCAAATCCATAGATGTAAATGCTGTACAATGTTAATTTATTAATCTCATGCTGTAGAATCAGTTGTGAAAAGTCTATTTCTAAGTGAATATGTGAAATCTGATGCACCAACCAAGACATGGACGAGTCACTATATGCTTACGATTGTAAGGTATTCTATGTGTTTCTTTATGGTTTTAGCCTATCTCTAATCTATGCTGTTGCTAATACATAGTTTCTTACTGGCTAAAATAGCCCTGTAATGAAGTTCTTTGTTGAGGGCAGGAAGAAGACACAGGGTCGGCCTGACTGGGACTTACACACTTTTATTTTCTCACGCACACACAGACGCTCTCTGGCGTATACACTCAAAATCCACGATATGGGTCGCCCTGCTTCACACCGGCACACCGTAGTGGCTCGTACACTCAAGTTCCACGATATGGGTTGCCCGTTCAGTTCTCAGCAATAGCAGTTTCTCTTGTTCACTCTCAGCAGCGTGCGTGTAGTCCCAGTCCAATTCTCTCTCCGGTCCTCATCTCCTGCGTGGCTTATAACCTGTCTCTCCACGCCAATTACTGAAACAAGAGACAGGTGTTCATCGTTTGCATCTGATTCACTTACGTGCCGCGGCCTCTGACTCTCTCTCCCATCACAGACCTCGCTAAACCACGCCCTCCCGCCACAAGCCCATTCTCAGATCTTTGAGAGGCTGTGGTCCGTAAATGTTGCTTGGATCGGGTCAGTAAGATTTTCCCTAATGATCTGTCAAAAAAATCCCCCTGAGAACTTAACTTCACTAAATCACTTATACAAATAATTGCACAAATCCTTGATCTGAATTATAAGGGTGTGTTCACTGTAGTTTGGTTCTCTTGGTCTCTTTTGGTCCGGACCAAAAAAACTAAACAACACATTTACATATATAGTTGCAAAGTTACTTATAGTCAGTATGTCTGTTGGGGGAGCATCCAAATAAAGTGTTTGCAGATAATCAACATGCAGTCTACTAATACTCTAATGAGAGTTGACATGTAGTTGCAAAGTCAGTAGAATGTCTAAAGTCGACCATCGAAACCGTAGTACCAGAATCTTTAATGGCAATAGTGTCACGTTATGAATGATATTATCCATAATGGTAAAATCCTCTCTTGGGAAGCCTCTTGTACATGTGGGCCAAAGGCAGAGCGAGATATCTACCATACATTCCGTGTTTGGATAGGAACTGGACAGGAGTGGGAGGACAGATTTATGTGGCCTTTTACACAGTACTCTGTGTGCTTGTGTTAATAAACACCCTCAGAACACTGGTGATTGTCAGGAAGGAGGACAGAGGTTGGGTGTATTTTGATGTTTTGTTCCAGTTTGTCAACGGTATTCACTAGTTTTTAGTTGGAAAGGCAGAGTATTACTTACACATTTATTTTGTGGGTGGATGGTACATGCAAATTTAGTTACAAAACAAGACCAGCAACATGCTGAGAAACAGAGAAGCAGAATGGCTATTCCTGGACTAACATGGTTTTGTTTGACTCGAGGGGTTAAGGTTTGGTTGGTTAGCATGGTAACATTAACACCTGCTGGTATATATATGTAATATTATACATATTAATTTTTTCAAAACTGTACAAAATACATACATACATTATACAAACATATATACATAATATATGTTTGTATAATGTATGTATGTATTTTGTACAGTTTTGAAAAAATTAATATGCTTACTCAGGCTGCATTTATTTTATAAAAACAGTAGTATTTTAAAATATTATTACAGTTTAAAATGGCTGATTGTTTAGTTATTATATTTTAAATGTAATTTATTTCTGTGGTGGCAAAGCTCAGTTTTCAGCAGCCATTTCTCCAGTCTTCATTGTCACACTTTATTCTTTAGAAATATGTTGATTTGAATAATCAATAAACATTTATTATCATCAATGTTGAAAACATTTTTTAACTTTTTTTTTGGTTAATAGAAAGAGAAACATAGAGCTGCATGATTAATCGCTAAAAGATCGTAATCTCAATATAATAGTATATTATATTGAGATAACATAATTGCCTTATTTAACTTATTGTATTGAAGTCTGGGGCAATACCTATAAAAGTTCACTACATCCCCTCGTCACACTCCAAAAACGTGCAGTTAGAATTATACATAAGGTGGGATATTTTGATCATACAAATAAATTATTTCTGCAATCCGGATTACAATTTTTTTTTGATTTAGTTGATTTTTGCACTGTTCAACTCTTATATAAAGCCAGCAAAAATGATCTACCAGTCAACATTCAAAAGTTATTTACTGGAAGAGAGGGGGGCTATAACCTGAGGGGATGTGGTAACTTTAAAGTTCAGGCGGTGAGAACCACCAGGAAAAGTTTGTGTGAATCTGAATAGGTTGGGGAAACAGCTCAAGCAATGCCCAAATATTTACAGATTTAAAGCAAGATATAAAGAAATGGTGTTGGCAAAATATAAGGCTGAAGTAGGGATCTTGGTGTTATGAATATGGGGTGATTTTCCATGTATAAAACGATATTAGTGATGATCATAATTGTACTTATTATTTATATTGATGATATGAATTGTGATATAAATATAATTATAACAGAGCAGAATATGACTACATTGATAGTAAATAATAATAATGAGATTTATGATATACATGACCACTATATTGTACTTTACAACAAAATTGCACTATTAATTTAGTCTTAGCACTTAATGATGTAGTGGAGATTACAATTGCTATCATTGTGTCATTATTGTTATTGATGTTATTGTTGTTATTGTAAAACTGTGAGTTATGTGGTTATATTTTACATAGTATTACATGATTAATATAATTATATGGGTACTTATTTATTTATTTATTTATATGTGTGTGTGTGTGTGTGTGTGTGTGTGTGTGTGTGTGTGTGTGTGTGTGTGTGTGTGTGTGTGTGTGTGTGTGTGTGTGTGTGTGTGTGTGTGTGTGTGTGTGTGTGTGTGTGTGTGTGTGTGTGTGTGTGTGTGTGTGTGTGTGTGTGTGTGTGTGTGTGTGTGTGTGTGTGTGTGTGTATGTATGTATGTATGTATATGTTTTTATATTATATTTTTGAATGTTTATGATAGCAGCTATATGCTGCAATATAAGAGATTGAATTGGGGGTGGGAGTAAATAAGTTCTACTTCTTTCCACTCCCTTTCGAGCGAGTATAGGTTTGTATGTATGTATTTATGTATGTATGTATATTTTCATTTATTGTTATTGTGTTTTTTATTTAATATTTTATTTTATTCTATTTTTGGCTCGAAATAAACTTCAATCAATCAATCAATCAATCAATTCAAACACCTACCCAATCTTATTCAATATTTCTCATCTGCCTTTATATGGACATTAACTTTCATGACATCCCATTCTTAATCTTTAGGGTTTAATATGGAGTTGGCCCACCCTTTGCAGCTATAACAGCTTAAACTCTTCTGGAAAGGCTTTCCACAAAGTTTAGGATTGTGTTTTTGGGAATTTTTTTATCATTCTTCTAGAAGTGCATGGACAAGAAGGCCTGGCTCGCAGTCTCCGCTCTAATTTATTAATGTCTTTATAGACCTTGCTTTGTGCACTGGTGCGCAGTCATGTTGTAACAGAAGGGGCCATCCCCAAACTGTTCCCACAAAGTTGGGAGCATGAAATTGTCCAAAATGTCTTGGTATGCTGAATAATTATTAAGCGTTCCTTTCACTGGAACGAAGGGGCCAAGCCCAATCACTGAAAAACAACCCTACACCATAACCCCCCCTCTCCACCAAACTCTGTAGGTCTGTAGCTATTGACTGCAGAAAGTTGGCGAGTTCTGCGCACTGTGCACCTCAGTCATTTTACGTGGCCTACCACTTCGTGGCTGAGTTGCTGTTGTTCTAAATGTCCACTTTGTTATAATACCACTAATAGTTGACCGTGGAATATTTTGTAGTGAGAACATTTCCTGAATGGACTTTTGGAAAACTCTTGAGATAGAAATAGTCTTTATTTTTCTGTTTTTTACAGATAAAAGTGTCCCCGTCCACCTTCTTTACAGGAAGCGGTTGAGATTGTTCTAACCTCTGTGCCGTCTGCTTGCAGATTCAAGATGACAGCAGTGGGATGCGTCTGATCTTTGTTCTGTCACCTCTCACGGCTGTTTCAGGAAGCTGCTTGTGTATTTTTGTCATCCGTACTCTGATGTGGGTATACAGAGGTGTTGAGGATGACATTTGTCTGAGGAGTTATGTGAAAATGAAAGTGGTCACACAAAGTCTCAAAGGGAGTGCATGTGTCAGTGCAAACAGGCTCTTTCAGACTATTACAGCAACACTAAGGAAATTCCTTGTACTTCTTTGTTTACTTTTGGTTTTTATTTTCCAATGTTGCCATGTAAACTTTTTGTATACATTTTTTTCCCCCTATTTTAAAAGTTATCATCTTTAAAAATACTATGGTAGTCAATGGTTACTCTATCTGCTTTGTTACAAACATTCTTCCAAATATCATCTTTTGTGTTCAGCAGAACAAAGAAACTCATACAGGTTAGGAACAACTTGAGGGAGAGTAAATTATGACAGAATTTTCATTTTTGGGTAAACTATCCCTTTTGATGTAATAATCAACATTATTATGTCAATAGAAATCTACAAAATAATGTTTGCAACTTAAAAGGTTTATTTAAAACAATAAATTCGAATTTTTAACTTGCAACCATGCATTTATTTAAGTTGTGATAACAGGTCCCCTGAATTACTTTTTAGAGTGTCACCATTCAAAAGTAACTAACAGCGATTATGTAATTGTAACATTTGTCTGTTGTATTGAAATAATAAAAGCTACATTGATTCTCATGCACATTCATCAGAAAATAAGACTTATGCAGAGAGCCTTAACAATTGCATAATTCAAAGCAGCATTTTCCTTTATTCTCTTAAAACATAAGCTTACCTTAAACTTTTAACACTTTTTTTTTTCTTTCAGGAAATGCAAATCTAGTTACTTCTACTCATGTGGCAATGAGCACGAGCAGTAAAACAATTTGTTCCCAGAGCATGCATGCATGCTTACAAGCAAATACTGTATATATTACATCAGTAAGCACTTGAGGCAGTTTATTACAGTGAGTTTAAGGCAAGGGGATGTTGCCCCTTAAAACCACATCTTAAACGTGATAAAAGCACTGTTATAAACTCCTAGACATTTTTTTCTTTCATAAAATGATTGAAAAAGCAATATGACTAAGACGCCAGAGTTGAATAAATAATGCGATATGTACTGTAGACTCCATTAATATAAATTCAGCTGATGCTTAGTCAGTTTGAACTGAACTCAATGAGATTCTAGAGCCAGAACTTTTTTATAACGTGCATTATTTATACACGCGTATGAACAGTACGATTTGCTCTTTGGTTCAATCAATCACAGTTATGGCTCCTCTGTACCCTGTGGTCAGAGATTTTTCCTCTGTATCTGAAGAGATGGAATTAAATCGTAGCTCAAGTTCATTAGAGCAGTTTTGGGTTTGATCATTGCCTACGACAAGTGGTTTTCTGCAAATGGAAATTCACCTTTGGTAGATATCATATCCTTCTCCGGCCCTGTCCAGGAGCCTGGCTTTTCCCTTAGTCCAGGCATTTTAATTGACAGCGTCTGGCTTTAGTCCCATTCCACCACTGCAGGAGTCTTCAGCCCAACCTCACGTTGTCACATTGTTTCACAAGGACATAATTAAGGCTTATCCTTTGCAATGACGGCAGAGAAACTTTTACCACAGAGGGGTTTTAGGTGTTTTTAAAATGCTGGGTATGAAATTCCTTCCAGTGGATGTCAGAATGGACAGAATGGCCAGACTTGGTAGATAGACAGATGCTAGATTTCCCTGTTAGGTTGGTTGTTGAAAAATACCAAGAAGTCTGAAGTAATCTTTTGGTGAGTTTGTCAGTTGTGTATACTAGCCTGTCAAATTACAAACAAGTTTTCACCGTTGGATAAACAACACTGTATAATGGGGCTGCTTTTTCGGCTTATATTTTGTATGAAGACATTTTCCTTTGAATATTGTTGCAGTTCATCATGAATAATACGATTTTGGGGCTTTTCACATTGAAATTCACCCTGGATCATCATCTTTCTAAACCCTGAGAAAAGGCCACTAGTGGTGGCAAATGCTGTAACTGGAATTTGTTTTTGCATGTTTTCCAGTGATTTAAAAACAACCACAAGCAGTTATTAAAATGATCCTGTGTACCTTTTTAGCAAACTGTATTCCTCCAATCAGTGTTATTGACCTCATAAATATGCAAATAAGAATGTTAAACTGGGTTTTTTACACATGCACAGTGTGAAATCTCGAAACCTGAATAGCTAGGTCCTGTGTTGGCCACCGTAGCTTCTCTATGTGCTTCATGATTTAGTCAAAAGCAGTGAGAGATTTTCTCTTTTTTTGTTGATGTTTGATTAACATTACTAATAGCTGCAGCAGGTACATAATGTCACTTTAAGACAGCATTTTTTTTGTTTACTTCCAAATACATGTCACTTTGACACATAGGTATGTATATTTAACGTTCATGCCCAATTAGGCAGCAAAAAGCACTGTCGAATCTCTCAGACAACACTGAGAAACAGTCTCTCAGAGAGTGCACGCATATACTGAAATGTGTTGTCTATTGTTGCTTATTGTGCTTCAATATATTTCTAAAATAATCTGTTTTTAAACTGCAATGCTTACAAACGATAAGCTTTTGTGACTGCGTAGCACAGCAACATCACGTGAGCGTTACATGATAGAACGATATATATATATATATATATATATATATATATATATATATATATATATATATATATATATATATATATATATATATATATATATATATATATATATATATATATATATATATTTGAGATTCTTAGTGAACATGATAGAACGATATATATATATATATATATATATATATATATATATATATATATATATATATTTGAGATTCTTTAGTGAATAGAAAAATTATGAAATGATTTCAAAATATGTCTTTACTGTCACTTTTAAACAATTTGATGCAAATATTAAGTTCTTTTAAAAACAAAACCCTACTGACCCAAAACCTTTTGTATTACCTTCCACACCACAGCTACGACAGGGTAGACGGTTTCAAATGTGAACAACCATTTTAGTCAATTACTGTCTTAAATGATCTGCATTTCCCAGCTGTGTAACCCATGATAGGCTGTCTGACCCTTAGATAAGCTCCAGCACCTGTCCGGCTTGAGCAATTCAATCGTAGCATGCTAGAAAAAGCAGCGATTTGGCCTTTCCTCTGTCGCTTTGTCTTTTAAAGAAAATCAATTTCCCCATGGCTGCATGATCTTCCTATATAATCAAGCCTTTTTGGGGGGAAAAGTTAACTTTCTGAAACTCTGTGTCGGTATGTTTTCATGTGCCCATGGCGGTTGATTGAAATTCTCAGAAAGTGGTTTAAAATGGATGACATTAAAAGCCTTTGTAGTAGATTGATGTCTTGCTGTTGTTGGTGTGCTTTTTGCTGCCTTTTGCACTTTTATTTTAAGTGCATTCAAAGGGACGAGGAGATAATGCTTGCCGCACTATAAGGTTTAATCACAGATAACATTTGAATTTGAATGGCTGGTGAGAGGATATCATTTTCTCTTCTCAGAGGTTCAGCTCTTAGCTTTGGGCTCTAAGAGGTGGTTCATGGATTTTGTCAAAAGAGAGGCTCTTTGAGCACATTTTATGTCTTTGTGCTCAAGGCTGCTCACATTGCCACTAACACTTGACATTTTGAATGTTAACCAGTTCCAGTGAAAACAAATTATTATCATCAGCTTGTCCAAGTGTGTGTGTGGAGATTTATGCAATGTCACTCACAAATCGAATGTTGGCATGGTCATGGATTCTCATGTTAGTGTTGATGTATGTTATTTGTGGCAGCAAATTATTTTGAGACATGTGATGTGATTTTTTTTGTGTCAAATACAGCTGACGTAATCTTTGAGTTCTATAGAGTTTTAGGGATGTTGACTAAGAGCCCACCCGACTTTTAGCACCTGTAACCAAATTTTTTATATATATATACCGATCATGCATAACATTATGTCCACTGACAGGTGAAGTGAATAACACTGATTATCTCTTCATCACGCCTCCTGTTAGTGGGTGGGATATATTAGGCAGCAAGTTAACATTTTGTCCTCAAAGTTGATGTGTTAGAAGCAGGAAAAATGGGCAAGCTTAAGATTTTGAGCGAGTTTGACAAGGGACAAATTGTGAAGGCTAGACTACTGGGTCAGAGCATCTCCAAAACTGCAGATCTTGTGGGGTGTTCCTGGTCTGCAGTGGTCAGTATCTATTAAAAGTGGTCCAAGGAAGGAACAGTGGTGAACTGGCAACAGGGTCATGGGTGGCTCATGTGGTCCAATCAAACAGACAAGC
The DNA here is from genome assembly GCA_023029165.1 of Gobiocypris rarus. Classification (NCBI taxonomy): domain Eukaryota; kingdom Metazoa; phylum Chordata; class Actinopteri; order Cypriniformes; family Gobionidae; genus Gobiocypris; species Gobiocypris rarus. Next base: position 26,876,004 of record CM040920.1, read on the forward strand.
TACTGTAGCTCAAATTGCTCAAATAGTTAATGCTGGTTCTGATAGAAAGATGTCAGAATACACAGTGCATCGCAGTTTGATGCGTATGGGGCTGCATAGCCACAGACCAGTCAGGGTGTCCATGCTGACCCCTGACCACCGCCGAAAGGGCCAACAGTGGCACGTGAGCATCAGAACTGGACCACAGAGCAATGGAAGAAAGTGGCCTATCTTGGTTCCAGATACCACAGAACACCTTCAGGGGTCTAGTGGAGTCCATGCCTCAATGGGTCAGGTTTGTTTTGGCAGCAAAAGGGGGACCAACACAACATTGGGTCATAAAGGGACTAAAACTGTGTCCTTGGTTACTTACTACCTCAGTTAAACACTATGTCTGTCTGTGGGTGTCAATGCCAAGTGAAAATTACTAATCTTTTAAACATAACTTGACTATCTTGTGGCTACTGGACCGTTTGAAAACTTGTTGACGTCTATAGCATTCTTATATTTGAAAAGAAAATGTAGACTCACTCCAACCTTCTGTTTTGACGTCCTTTTTGGGGAATTGGGTTGAAGCCTTAATTAAGAGGATCAAACATTAATCCTTCTCATAATTTGTTCCCTTCTCGGAAGAGATTTACAAGTAGCTGTAAATCTTTGATTTACAATGCAAATTTACTAGCGCCCATCTGGGCTTTATCTTTTCTAATATGTCTGTTGCCATAGAGGATTTATGAACGGTGTACTTTAATTTCCTTTTTTTCTTTTCATCAAGTTTGTCCAGCTTCTTTTGTCCTTCGCCACAGTATTCATGGCATTTGACCACAGCAAATTACTTTTGTTATTAGTATTTGCTCTTGTTATGTGACATTCATAAATGGAAAGGCTCTTGTTCTGACATCATTCAAGAAAAAAATTGATGTTGCTCTCTGTTGAGAGTCCTTTTTTCTTCAGTTCTCTAATCAATTAATTTTCTTTGTTTATCTCTAAAATTCAATTTAAACCCTTCATTTTGGATAATTATGAAAAATGCCATGCATTGCATGACTGAGTTTAGTATTTAATATTTGATTTGCACACATACTGGTAATCAGCATGAGCCCTTTTCAAGCAGTTAGCCATGAGATGTTATCTAGTCTGTCTAAGTCTATTGAGCTGCTAATCTCGTTCTTCTTATAAGTGTGATTTCATATTTTCCCCTGGTTATCTGTTTTCACACTAACTCTGTTTGAGAACCTTGAGCTGTCTCGATACAGCGCCTGTACATAGGCAGCATCTTAACTATGATGTAACCTGATATAATTGGCTGATTTAAAGGAACCTGCATAGGCAGCAAGTCTCTTAAGTCACTAATAGCTCAAATAACGCTACTCTAGTAAAGAGCATACAAGATTCATCTATACCTTACGGTTGATTCCCAGAGTTTGACGTTAACATTTTTCTATACTTATGGCATGGCAGCTATTTTCCATGCCATGTAGGTAACAGGCATATTCTGCTTATGCTGTCTCTAGTGATTCTATAAGAAGAAAAATAGATAATACACACATATTGGGTGAAATAGTCTGGTTTGATTGTATTAAAGGGGTCATGAACTGCATTTTTAAAGTACTTTATAATGGTAACACTTATAATGTTAGTATGATTTTTGCATAAAAAATGGTCATAATGTAAAAATAAAAGGTCAGAATTTCCCCCTTTGAACACTCTGTTTAAAGGGGCGTGTCTGCTGTGAGACATCAATGGAAACGCCCACTGCCTTGATTGGTTAACGTCTTTGCATATTAAATAAGTATTACATGTGGAACTCTCTTGAAATCTTTTACTACGTTTTTACTGTTACAGGTTTTAAGATGAACTAATTTTAAAGTGTTGATTATAGCATTATAATTTAGATCTACTTCCGTCACATGAAAGGTTGCAGCGATGAGCATTGTAGCCAATGACAGATAGGTCTTGAAACAGAGACAATGGTCTGTCAACTGCAACAAAAGGACCCCAAAGATGTTTTGAACAGTATCAGCACCACTGCGCTGAATGCACCCGCAGATGGAGGCGTAAATATGAAGTGAAATGATGATGAAGTCAATAGTTCAGAGTGTTTATTCTCAATTCATGACCCCTTATAACTATTGTTAGCAATGCGTTGCAGTACTGTATGAATAAATAAAGTATGTTTCACAATTACAATGCATTCTGGGATTTCCTTATTTGTGAAGGATTTATACAGTATTGCCTTTTTGCCAGAATAATTTGTTTTAGAAAGTATCATAATTATACTACCTGTAAGTGTTATTGTTCACTAAAACTATTAAACAATAGTTTTATTTTTGTTAATAAAAAAAAGCTAAAATAAAGTATACATTTTAGATGGAAAATATTTAAACTACTGTAAATGAAAATTAGAATTATTGTTTCCTTGGCAATTAACTGAAATAAGTTACCAACTGAAAACTAAAACTAAAAAAAAAAATATATATATATATATATATATATATATATATATATATATATATATATATATATATATATATATATATATATATATATATATATATATATATAAAATAATAATAATTTTGTACAGTAATAAATAGCAAAATATATAAGTTTGAAAATAAAAGCTAATGAAAAATATTAATAACTTGGCTATACTAGTAAAATAAAAAATAACAATATAACACTGCTGCCAACTTTTAAAATATCTAGTTAGGCAGCTCACTAAGTTAGCTTGTCTCTCTTTCACACTCTCTTTCCCCCTTCTCTCTCACTTTCCCTAAATCATTAAGCCGGATTATACTGGGTCGATGACTTGAATTGATTGACTGCTGATTTCTAACAGCTCCCCCTGGCTGTGAGGTGGACACGTTGTGCTATAAATCAGAAAACTCAAGCCATTCTAGCTAATAGAATATCCCAACTCAGGCTTGCTAATAAAAGGATTACTGTTCTTCATCTGTCTGCTCCCGAGAGCCCGATCCGAACCGCCGAAAGGCCGTTAGCATCCAACCTTGGAGAAATCCAGCTCTTAATACAATATCCCAGAGATGGAGGGCGCATGAGGGGTGGAGTGATTGATCCATCACCATGGAGATTTTGTAAAGGAGGAAGGGAAGCTAAAAGCAAGAAGATTGGAATTGATTTTAGTTCTTAATGCTGCGCTGAGCTTGATTTATATTCCTCTGATGGAATGACTTTTGTTTGTCTGCATTAATGTGTTTATGAGGGACTGTTGAGAGGAGGGGGGAGATACTGTCAGTTGCTCCGTCTGTGAATAAGGGCTGACAGCTCTAATAGCTGTTTGTTTTCGTGTCTGTCTGAGGGAGTGTTTTCCAAAATAGATTTGACAGCCGTTAAGGGTGTGTACGCTACTGTGGTCATCTTTTATTTGACTGACAGCTGTATCAGGGTGAGGAGGTAGACATGGGCAGGTGAATCATCCTAGGCCTTGACTTCCGTGTAGGTTCCACTGAAATATCCATGACCTTGTGGCTGCGTATCCACCGCAGGCTTGTTCTAACATAGACCCGGGGAAGATGCCCGCCATCATGCCTGAGCTAGTATTGATTTGGATGCAATGTCTCGCACAAACATGAAACAGTGTTCCTTTCCCTGCACAGTTAGACAGGATGAGACGTATTCAGGCATCTGGCCATGTGGAAACTAAAGTCCTCCTGAGCATGATGTGCCATGTGATTGCATCCATTAGGAATGTCAAAATACACAAAAATAAATATAAGGATACCAGGTTTTCTACAGTATCTCATAACTAATGTCACATGAGTCTTCAGTCTGGTTTTGAATATGTGCTATGATGGAAATATTGTTGTGTACTGTAATTATATACTGTATATACCATTCAATTGTTTGGAGTTGGTAAGATTTTTTTAATGGTTTTGAAAGAAGTCTCGTATGGTCACCAAGGCTCAATTTACAGTACAAATTAATTTGACCAAAAATGTAGTAAAAACAGCAATATTGTGAAATGTTACCATTTAAAATTACTTTAATATATTTAAAATATCTATTTGTTTCTGTGATGGCAAAGCTGAATTCAGCATCATCATCATCATTACTCCAGTGTTCTGAGTCACATGATCCTTCAGATCAGAACTCATTCTTATTTGCTCTTATTATCATCAGCATTGAAAAAATGGGAAAAGTGCCTTTTTTCAGAATTCTCTGATAAATAGACAGTTAAAATAACAGCATTTGAAATAGATTCCCCTAAAAAAGTATAGACCAGGACCAGGACCGGACTCCATAACCCATAAAGTAATCCCATAATTTAATTAGCTTTAATTTACAATATTCAATAGCATATTTGTTTTTGCTGTGGTATTGAAATTGGTAAATTGTGAAATTTCACCGCTCATGCCATTGTGGCATCCCTATTTTCCTTGCAATAGAATTAAAATGCCCATTTCAGTCAGAAGAATATATCGTCATTATGTTATGTAAGTGAAGTTGTTTTGCTGGTGTTTTTCAGTTGTCAGAGTTTGGTTTTACTTCACTGTGTCCTCAAGAGCCTGGTAAATTACCTCAGGGCAAGCAAAGCACATTCTAGTGTTATGTTAAAAGTGGTACAATTACGAATACATCATGTACGAACCAGCTTTTAGCTATTACAAGCTATTTTCTTGTACAGACATGCTGACACATGTCCTTTCCTAAAAAACCAAACATGCACACTATCTCCTCTACAGCTCTCCTACTTCCACTCTTTCTCCATCATTTATGTTCACCTTCTCTGCAGCTCTCTACAGCTCATCATTTCAAAAAGAAGCCGTTCATAATGTTGAGTGTGTGTGTGTATAAGGCAGCATTAGCTTTAGCCCAGATGATCTTGACAGGGGATTGGTGAATATCAGTTCTTAAGGTGCCAGCAGATTTATTTATTTTTTTATGTGACGGCCAGATTACTGTGTGTGTGTGAAGAACATCTGACTGAGCCAGGATCACTCCTGCAAAAGCTAGGTTAATGTCAACATCAAACTGCAACCCGTTTTGCAACAGAAATATAACATATTTCAGGGTAAACAGGATATTCAACCAGAAAAAAAATTAGAGTTTGATTTCATGTTGCATCTGACTTTATTTACCGGCATCTCTCTCTTTCATGCACTGTTACACTCTCATTCCTTCTATTGGACATATTTATCTTATCTGTAACATGCTTCTCTTTCCCATAAGCACCAGAGTTGTTCACAGAGTTGTCTCTGTGTCCTACTTAGATTACCTTATCATACTTCCTCACTTATTAACACCTTTTCTCTCACTAAATCGTTTCCTTTCTCACACTTTTTTGAAGTCTTGTGATTAATAATCTGACTAATGGAGACCTATTTAACTCTAATCTTCCACTGTTAAATATTTAGTAATGGTTAATGAGAGCGGTTATCTGGGCTTTTTAGAAGATAGAGGGGTGGAAGATTAAACTTTATCCTTATTCTGTAACATTTGCCATCTGCTCTTTTTCCGTGTTTTTTTTTAATGAAATGTACTACCATGTATCCTACTGATTCAACAGCCATATTTTTTATTTAGGAAGTATAAGGAGGTATATACAGAGTAGAGCCACCTCTGTATAAAATGGCTTTTATCTCTTTTGGTGAGTGTTGAAAACTGCCTCCAAATCATGTATGTAGTCGGACATGTGATTTAGTGTTTAGCACATTAAACAGTTATTAACATTAAGTTATGGTTCTGTGGACAAGTGTTTCAATCTGGATTTATTTTTTTGTTGCCCATTTTCCTTTATATTTTTTGGCCTCTCACTGTTGTGAATAAAGTATAGTTAAAGTATATCTTGCATACAGTATAGTTGTAATAGTGTACAATAATATTACAAAAATATATTTTAACATACTTTTTATAAAATTATAGATTTTTTATTTTAAAAGACAATATATAATAACAATATTATATGTATAATATTATATATTTTTATTGGATGTGTAGCACTGAATATGAATAAATGATAAATAGAAAAAATCTTACTAATGAGCCTTTAATTGCCTTTAGCATATATAATACATAACCAAACAGCGCTCAAATGCACACATAAAGCTTGCAACACTGCACCAGCAAACGTAATGATTCTGAGTGCGTCGTGAAAAAACAGGAGACTGTCTAAACATTTAAATAATTTATTGATAATGTTGTCTGTTTTCTGCTGCAGAGATTAGGTTGACGATGCTGACTCGTCATCTCCGTGCATGCCTATATGTTATTATGTATATATAAATACACACACACATGCGTGTATATACATATAAACTGATTAGGCATAAAATATTATGCCTATTTGACTACCTAATATTGTGTTGGTCCCCATTTTGCTGCCAAAACAGCTCTGACCCATCGAATGGACTCCACTAGACCCCTGAAGGTGTGCTGTGGTATCTGGAACTAAGATGTTAGCTGCAGATCCTTTAAGTCCAGTAAGTTGCAAGGTGGGGTCTTGTTTGTTCAGCACATCCCACAGATGCTGGATTAGATTGGGATCTGGGGAATTTGGAGTTGTTGTGCTCCTCAAACCATTCCTGAACCATTTTTGCTTTGTGGCAGGGCACATTATCCTGCTGAAAGAGGCCACAGCCACCAGGGAATATTGTTTCTATGAAAGGGTGTACGTGTCAAAGTAACAACCACATGGATGGCAGGACCCAAGGTTTCCCAGCAGAACATTACCTAAAGCATCACAATGCCTCCGCCGGCTTGCCTTCTTCCCATAGTGCATCCTAGTGCCATGTGTTCCCCAGGTAAGTGACGGCACCCGGCCATCCATGTGATTCGGCCACCTTCTTCCAATGGTCCAGTTCTGCCCACTGTTGGTGCTTTCGGCAGTGGTCAGGGGTCAGCATGGGCACCCTGACTGGTCTGCGGCTATGCACCCCCATACGCAACAAACTGTGATGCACTGTGTATTCTGACACCAGCATTAACTTCTTGAGCAATTTGAGCTACAGTAGCTCGTCTGATTGATCGGCCTGTCGCTGGTTCCCCACTTTCTTCCTTAGACCACTTTTGATAGATACTGACCACTGCAGACCGGGAACACCCCACAAGAACTGCAGTTTTGGAGATACTATAGCCATCACAATTTGGCCCTTGTCAAACTCGCTTAAACTTCTTTAAACTTCCTTCTTCTAACACATGAAATTTGAGGACAAAATGTTCACTTGCTGCCTAATATATCCCACCCACTAGCAGGAGCCGTGATGAAGAGATAATCAGTGTTATTCACTTCAGCTACACATAATGTTATGCCTGATTAGTATATATAGCTTTATATATATAACCTAGAAATCTAGACGCACCCTAGTGGCAGCAAATTTAATTACTCTCCGTTGGCTTAAGAGCTTGAAAAAACAATCACATCAGGCCAATCACATCGTGCATAATGTCGATGGGCTGGCTTAACATAATGACGACAGATTTTGCCACTTCCTGTGGAGTTTTTTTTTCTTCTTCTGCGACTAACCGATTTAAATTTTGGTTGACCCAAGCCTCTTCTATTCGGCTAGCTGTTAGTCGGATATTAGAGGCAGCCCTTGTAGTATGTCATTTTATTATAGTAAAAAAATCCACAATAAAAAGTGTAGCCTTTTGTACCTTATTTCTAGTATGCCTAAAGCTTTTATGACTGTTTTATCTTCATCAGTTAAGTGACTCGTGTCATTAAATCTCAGGCATAATTGTATGAATCACAGCTCTTACTGCTCCTGCTGAATTCATTATCCTTATATTACCTGTGGATCAAATATCAGCCAGAGGGCATATGACACTTTCTTTCTTTATATAAAGCCAGTAAGACATTCCACAGAGCCGTTGGCATCCAACAGTCATAAGGAACAGTGTCCCATAGAGCTGTTGTTCTCCTGTTGGCCAGACACTGGCAGATCAGAAACCCTATACTGCCTGGCCGGGATAATGATTTCCTAGTGGAAGGAAAGGAACCATAAGTCAACACTGAAGTCAAGCGGAATATGTGTGCTGAATCGCTCAAAGTGTTTCTGAGTGCCGTGGGAAGAGAGTGTGCTAAGGACTCTTGAAGAATGTCATCTGCTTATGCGTGTCGTGACGCTGGCGGCCCTCAGGCACCCCTCGGGCTGAACTGATTCTGCCCTTCTGCGTTAGATTCTGTAGAGCTGCACTACAAAGCTCTCGCTCCACGCTGTGGTCACAGGTTGCACTGCTTCTGCATCTCGAAAAGCCTCTTTGACTAGACCATGTGCAACAAAAACTTAAGAAACATCCTCAGAAGATAAGGCACCAGCATTGTGGTGCATTATGTTCCTGTCATAGAGTTTGTTATGCTAAGTTCTGTATCAAAGTTATTCTTGGCAACTGGAAAGATCAATTTACATGGTGCAGTGTAATATAATATAAAACTGCTAAGTCAGCTCATGTTTTATCTCTGAAATTATTCATGCTCAGCCATTCTGCTTTTTTTTTTCAGAGATGAATCATTGAAATGTGCCATATTAATGGAACTGGATCTCTGGTGCAGAAACTGCTTCACGTCCAAAGCTTGTTCTGCACTTTTTAACTAATAAAGGCATTGAGAAGTTTTTAAGCCATTACTTAATGGAAGCTTAGTGCAGTGTGTCAAACATAATGATTTTTCCCTGTGCCCTAAAATTACATTTCATGTGTTCTTAACTTATTCAAATAAATGTAATGCTAGTAAAGGCTAATATTGCAGCGTTAAAGGCAATAATGCCAGTGGCAGGGCAACTTGTTTGGGTCTTCGCTTGGCCTACTTAACTAGAACTCCATTTCTCACGGCATCAGGTTTCTCTGCCGTATCTACAGGTGCTTGTTGGATCTACCAAACTTAATCACATTTGATATCAAGGACGCCACAGAGCTGAAAGCAGCTCATGATAAACAGACCGCACCATACTGACATTTCATACTTGATACCCTCTTCTTTTGTATACACGTAGCACATGCACTAGTGCAGTCACACCTGAAAGCCTATATCGGGGGAGCATGACTAGGGGGTGGAGTTATTTTGGGATCCCTGGGAAAAGGTCTCATGTAGACGGGATATTTGATGATGGGTACATTGAGTGTTAATGGGGCAGGGTGGAAAAAATCATCAGGTGGTTTGTCTATATTACTCTCTCTGTGGAGATACTGTGTGAACCCTTCTTGTCTGTGTTGGCCCTTGGGATGGGGAGAAGCTCTTCGACCTGAACTTTTAAAGGTTAAGAAAGTGCATGGCACAGGTCAGATAGCAGCACGACTCCATTCTGAAATTCTCACGTTAATTTTGTTACTCTTTATGTGAGTGTTTTAGGCGGATTTCCTGTTATGACCATGAGTATATATCTAGAGCTTATCCAGAATCTAGACATCGTAAAAATGTCTGCTCTTAATATCATTAAAGGATTAGTTCGCCCAAAAATGAATATTGTCATCACTGTGTGTGTTTACTTACACATCTTAACACTGATTACGGCTAATACTCTGACAGTGTGTAATGTCACGCCTGGTTTAAATGCATTAAGCAGTGCTCTTTTATCAGGTGAAGGTCAAAAAACGTTTAAGATAAAACATATTGTGCAAGATTTTTACACTGATTTCACTCTACATGTTAACTTTGACCAATAGTCTGAAGTCTTTCGGTTTCTTCCATTGTCTAGTTTAAGTAATAAATAGATTTGTGATGGTTATGAGTATTTGTTGTGCATGTAAACTTTTTTTCTAAATGTCATTCTAAATAATGTATTGATCGTGCTTTTCAATAGAATTACAATGAATGGGGACTAGAGCGTCATGGTACTTTTGTTTTCTTTTTGAAGCTGCAAAACTTCATTCATCATTCATTGTAATTGTATTGAAAAGAGCAAACAGTATATCTCTCCCTTTGTTTCCCTCCCCTCAAAAGGAAAACAATCATAGAGGTGCATTCAGAACGATATGTGTTTCATGCAAAATATTTTCATTTTTGGATAAATTTATCTTTAAATGCTGGGATATACAAATCTTGGCAAAAAATCTGAGAGCCTTAAAAAAGTAAACAGACTTAGTTCTAATCCTTCTAACCCTTTTCCCCAATTCTCATTTTTCTTTTAGGATGAACAGGTGGTTCTGCTAGATGACGTTTCTCTCACGCCTGGTGTGTTCAAGCAGATGCATGAAGTGGCAGAAGGTTTTAAGCCAGAGCATTAACACTCAAAAACATATAAGATGTGTTTGCACATGATGCCTCCAGCTGCTTATGCGTAGGGTCATTATATGGACGAGAGGAGTACGATACAGAGAGACACTGGAGCGGCGACTCCGTCGCAGGCTATGGGGGCCATGGTGACCTAGATTCAATGGTTGTTTCCTGGCAGGGCAAATTCATCGCTGTTTAATCCCTGCCCTCTTTTTATTCTACCTCCCTACCAGAGTGAGGCGCCACCCTCTCTCTGTCCCTGCTACCCACTTGGCCAAGACAGCTATGGCTGGAGTGAGGAAGTTGGCACGAGTAGTCAGGCACCAAGGTCTTCACCGCCTGATCCTTGCACTCATTCTCTTCTGTCTACTCTCCATGGCCTACCTGGCTTATCACGTCAGTGCTGGACCCAAGATCAAGGAGGCTCCTCTGCCGCTACCACTGGGGGACTGTATAGCTACATCGGTAGTTGGTGGTGGACAAAGGGCTCCACTGTTCCTGCCATCTCAGATCAGCCAGCGGCGACACTCGCCGAGGACAGCAGACACCTCTCGGACGGAGCCTGTTGTGTTACTCTTCGTGGAAAGCATCTACTCCCAACTCGGACAAGAGATTGTTGCCATCTTAGAGTCAAGCCGCTTTCATTACCGCACTGAAATTGCACCGGGGAAGGGGGACATGCCTCCTCTGGCTTGGCGAGGTCGTGGGCGATACACACTCATTGTCTATGAGAATCTGCTCAAGTATGTCAACTTGGACTCGTGGAACCGCCAGTTACTGGATAAATACTGCCAGGACTATGGAGTGGGAATCATTGGCTTCTACCGGGCGAATGAAAACTCGCCATCCAGCGCTCAGCTCAGAGGCTTCCCTCTGTTTTTGCGTTCAAACCTGCCACTTTGGGATTACAGAGTCAACCCTGCTGCACCCCTACTCTACATCACCAAACCTAATGAGCTGGAACCTGGCCCTTTACCTGCAGACAACTGGACCACCTTCCTGTCCAACCACAGCACCTATGAGCCTGTGCTGTTAGCTAGCCCCAGGCCAGCAGAACCCAACCAGCTCCCAACAAACTCACACCAACAGAGAGCGCTGCTAGCTACGGTTGTGCAGGACCTAGGTCTTCACGATGGCATTCAGCGGGTGTTCTTTGGTGGAAGCTTGTCGTTTTGGCTGCACAAGCTGCTTTTTGTGGATGCTGTGGGCTATTTAACTGGCAGGAGGCTCAGCCTCTCATTGGACAGATTTTTGCTGGTGGACGTGGATGACATCTTTGTTGGGAAGGAGGGGACACGCATGAAAGTGGCGGATGTTGAGGTAAGAGCCTTGTATTGGATATACTTGCCAAGTGCTATTCAATTTATACTGACTTTTCCAGGTGTAAGACATAATGTTTTTGCTGGAACTAGCATCACTGTTACTGTAATAATCACGATTGCAGTGGAAAATGTATTTGCAAAATACAGATAATATAAACAATGATTGAGTAGATCATCAATACCCCCCAAAGCTTGCACAGCTGTATATTTACCCCTGTGTGGGTTTGTCATTTTTCTCTGTAATTTTAGGCAGTTTTGCAGCATTTAGATTATGTTGGATGTTTGATGATCACATTAGCTTGTTTGGGCGTTAGCTTCTATCCACTCCTGGTTTGCACAGATCATCATCTTCGCTTGGATCTGGCAGGATTTAAGATTATGATTTTTTGTTTTGTTTTCCATGGCAGAGAAAAACAGGCTAAATCAATCCCATAGAGTTGCATTAAACAAAAGAGTTAAGCCACATCTAGTGACCAGAATATCATAGACACTAGAAGCAACCCAGATCACCCTAGCAAAAAAAAAAAAAAACGTAGACATCTTCGCAACCATATAGGAAAACCTACGCAACCACCACTCTTTAGAGTGAGAAAGTGGAAAAAAGACTAGTTTGTTGATATGAAATGATCTGTTTGTGATAGGGTTGATAAGGGAATCAGACATCAGTCAGTGCTGACCCAGTTTGTCTTCCATCAAAGGTATCTTTTGTTTGAATAATCCAAGCTCTTTACTCTCAGAGCTTCTCTCTGACTGCCATCACACTCCCAGAGCTCCTCCATGACTGAAATGAAGCTAATGAATTAGCACGCTTAATACGGATCAGGGAGATGTATTCTCTCTGCCGTTGTTTGTAGAGAGCCTTGATTATTGTGCGAGAGGGAGAGCTTGTTTGTAATGCATTGGAGCATGCTATTCTTTCTCTGTCTCTCTGTCTCTCCCTCTCATCTCCTCAGAGTGAAAGAAGGCTCTTGCTGAAGGCTAGCATGGGGCTAATTAGACTGGCTCACTTTTTAATTTGAGCAGATAAGTTCTCATAGGGATTTCTGTGTGGCCCACCACACCAAAAGCAATGTCATGCCTGTGGTTTTCACTTTCAAATTTCTCTTCTCTTGTTCCCTTGCTTTTTCCCCCCAGTAAGAGCGCACTTTTTCCTTTTTCGTTCTATTCTTATTTCTTCTTCCCCTTTCTCTTCATTGCATTTCTTGTTTCTGCAAGATCTGTCCTCTTTTATCCACCTCTTCTGTAAAATAACAAAATAATATAATTGAGTGACTAGGACTACCAGTATAAGACTATGAAATGGTAGAAAGAAATGAGCCTGACTTTTATACTATGCTAGATATATTTTTGGGGTTATTAATGCCGTATTTTACACACACACACACACACAGACACACGCACACACAGTACACACACACAGTACACACAGTACACACACACAGTTACACACACAGTACACACAAAATGTGAAAATAGAGGGAAAAAATGTCCCAAATACTCAGGATGAGGAACCTGAATTTAAAGTTGATTTGTTTATGGTTGTTTGCCACATTAATATCCAGATTTGAACTGATGTGTGGTTACAGCTTTAAATGTGACTCATAAAGTCATAACTGAATACATATTTTTTTAAATTAAAGTTTCTAAAAAGTCTTTTGTTGTTACAAATAAAGAGAAAATTACTTTCATTTGCAATTATTTTTAATTGACAGGATTATCCAAAATTGGTATTAACACAATATATATATATATATATATATATATACAGGTCCTTCTCAAAAAATTTGCATATTGTGATAAAAGTTCATTATTTTTTCATAATGTAATGAAATTTTTTTAACTTTCATATATTTTAGATTCATTGCACACCAACTGAAATATTTCAGGTCTTTTATTGTTTTAATACTGATGATTTTGGCATACAGCTCATGAAAACCCAAAATTCCCCCCAAAAATCTCAAAAATTAGAATATTTCATCAAAAAAAGTAAACCTTCAAATAATTATGTTCAGTTATGCACTCAATACTTGGTGGGGAATCCTTTTGCAGAAATGACTGCTTCAATGCATGGAGGCAATCAGCCTGTGGCACTGCTGAGGTGTTATGGAGGCCCAGGATGCTTCGATAGCGGCCTTAAGCTCATCCAGAGTGTTGGGTCTTGCATCTCTCAACTTTCTCTTCACAATATCCCACAGCTTCTCTATGGGGTTCAGGTCAGGAGAGTTGGCAGGCCAATTGAGCACAGTAATACCATGGTCAGTGAACCATTTACCAGTGGTTTTGGCACTGTGAGCAGGTGCCAGGTCATGCTGAAAAACGAAATCTTCATCTCCATAAAGCTTTTCAGCAGATGGAAGCATGAAGTGCTCCAAAATGTCTTTATAGCTAGCTGCATTGACCCTTCTCTTGATAAAACACAGTGAACCAACACCAGCAGCTGACATGGCACCCCAGACCATCACTGACTGTGGGTACTTGACACTGGACTTCAGGCATTTTGGCATTTCCTTCTCCCCAGTCTTCCTCCAGACTCTGGCACTTTGATTTCCGAATGACATGCAAAATTTGAGCGACAGTCTAGTGCTGCTTCTCTGTAGCCCAGGTCAGGCGCTTCTGCCGCTGTTTCTGATTCAAAAGTGGCTTGACTTGGGGAATGCGGCACATGTAGCCCATTTCCTGAACACGCCTGTGCGCGGTGGCTCTGGATGTTTCTACTCCAGACTCAGTCAACTGCTTTCGCAGGTCCCCCAAGGTCTGGAATCGGTCCTTCTCCACAATCTTCCTCAGGGTCCGGTCACCTCTTCTCGTTGTGCAGCGTTTTTTGCCACACTTTTTCCTTTCCACAGACTTCCCACTGAGGTGCCTTGATACAGCACTCTGGAAACAGCCTATTCGTTCAGAAATGTCTTTCTGTGTCTTACTCTCTCGCTTGAGGGTGTCAATGATGGCCTTCTGGACAGCAGTCAGGTCGGCAGTCTTACCCATGATTGCGGTTTTGAGTAATGAACCAGGCTGGGAGTTTTTAAAAGCCTCAGGAATCTTTTGCAGGTGTTTAGAGTTAATTAGTTGATTCAGATGATTAGGTTAATAGCTCGTTTAGAGAACCTTTTCATGATATGCTAATTTTTTTAGGTTTTCATGAGCTGTATGCCAAAATCATCAGTATTAAAACAATAAAAGACCTGAAATATTTCAGTTGGTGTGCAATGAATCAAAAATATATGATAGGTTAATTTTATCATTACATTATGGAAAATAAAGAACTTTTATCACAATATGCTAATTCCAGCAAAAATAATGTTTTTTCAAGATATCATCACTGTGACTCATATTGTTATACATTCATATTGTGATACATTCATACCGCCCACCATTAGTTGTAACCTACAGTAGCTTCATATATCCCAAAATAAAAATCTTAACCTACAATAGCTGCTCATCAAATGTCAAATACACACTATAAAATGATGTGTATTGAACCAGTTGAAATTCTTTTTTTTCTTCTTCATCTTCTCACTAGGCACTTCTTCACACACAGAATAAACTTCGTTCTCTGGTACCCAATTTCACCTTCAACCTGGGATTCTCTGGCAAGTTTTTTCATACAGGTATGATAAAGATGGTACATGAGTTAAACATATTTAAACCTACCTCCACAAATGCATTCATTGTCTCTGTCTGGTCATGCTCTTCAGGTACAGATGAGGAAGACGAGGGTGACGACACGCTGCTCCGACACCGGCAGGAGTTCTGGTGGTTCCCGCACATGTGGAGCCACATGCAGCCCCATCTCTTCCACAACGTCAGCGTGCTCGCAGAACAGATGAGACTCAATAGACAGTTTGCACAGGTCAGAATCTGCCTTGATACATGCTGAATTCTGGTGTATATATCTTACACACACATTTGTTTGATTTTGCAAGGCTACAAAGTAATTCCAGGTTGTGTCTCTTTTAGGAGCATGGGATCCCCACAGACATGGGTTACGCTGTAGCCCCCCATCACTCAGGAGTTTACCCTGTGCACAGTCAGCTTTATGAAGCCTGGAAGAGTGTATGGGGCATCAAGGTGACCAGCACAGAGGAGTATCCTCATCTCAGGCCTGCCCGCTACCGCAGGGGATTCATACACAACGGCATACAGGTAGGAACCCAAGTTCAATCTCAATCAAACGTTTGTCAGGGTGCGTTTACATACGATGCTTGGTTGCATCAACAGCTAGACCGAATGCAACAGAATGCAGGGATAAATTTTTTTAACTTAATGCCAAAGACGTCCATCTGATTGTGTGACTTCAAAAATGGTGTTTTTAAGGGGATGAATTTAAATGTGTGTCTCAGGAAAGCTGCCTAACAACTAATGCTGTCAACAATGGCAGGTATTAGCGTGTCAATCGCAAACTATGTCAGAGTTGTGCCTTTTGGGTATGGTGGCACACCTTATCGCAGAGAAAATGGGTTTGGTATCTTTCCCTGCAGTGAAATATCTTTTTAAAAAATTCAGTTTTATCAAAATTAGTTAATGCAATATGTGTCATAAACTAACAACAATGCTTTTAAAGCATATATTAATCAAGATTAATGCTAATTTCTATACACTAAAGTTTGAAATAATTAAGACTTTTTAATGTTTTTGTTTCTTTTGTTTCTTATGCTTATCAATCTTTTTTTTAAAATCAAAAATAACACAAAAACGGTAATATTGTGAAATATTATTACCATTTAAATTAACTTTTTTATTTTAATATATTATTTTAAAATATAATTTATTCCTGTGATGGCAAGCTGAATTTCCAGAAGCCATTCCGCCAGGCTTCAGTGTGACACGATCCTTTAGAAATCGTTGTAATATGCTAATGTGGTGCTCAATTATTAATAATGGTTTTTATTATTAATGTTGAAAGCTGTTTTTGCTGCTTAATAATTTCAACAATTCTTTGATGAATAGCAAGTTCAACAGCAAAAAATTATTTAGTCAGCCAAGTTCTCGAATGTCTGATTTTTAAAGAATTTATTTTCAAATTATGTTGGAAAATAATTATTTGGTCAATAACAAAAGTTAATCTCAATACGTTGTTTTGTACCCTTGTTGGCAATGACAGAGGTCAAAAGTCTCCACAAGGTTTTTACACACTGTTGCTGGTAGTTTGGCCCATTCCTCCAGGCAGATCTCATCTAGAGCAGTGATGTTTTGGGGCTGTCGCTGGGCAACACAGATTTTCAACTCCCTCCAAAGATTTTCTTTAAGGTTGAGATCTGGAGACTGGCTAGGCCACTCCAGGACCTTGAAATGCTTCTTATGAAGCCACTCCTTCGTTGCCCGGGCGGTGTGTTTGGGATCATTGTCATGCTGAAAGACCCAGCTATGTTTCATCTTCAATGCCATTGCTGATGGAAGGAGGTTTTTACTCAAAATCTCATGATACATGGCCCCAATCATTCTTTCCTTTACGGATCAGTCGTCCTGGTCCCTTTGCAGAAAAACAGCCCCAAAGCATGATGTTTCCACCGCCATGCTTCACTGTAGGTATGGTGTTCTTTGGATGCAACTCAGCATTCTTTCTCCTCCAAACACGACAAGTTGAGTTTTTACCAAAAAGTTCTATTTTGGTTTCATCTGACCATATGACATTCTCCCAATCCTCTTCTGGATCATCCAAATGCTCTCTAGCAAACTTCAGATGGGCCCGGACATGTACTGGCTTAAGCAGGGGGACATGTCTGCCACTGCAGGATTTGAGTCCCTGGTGGCGTAGTGTGTTACTGATGGTAGCCTTTGTTACTTTGGTCCCAGCTCTCTGCAGGTCATTCACTAGGTCCTCTCGTGTGGTTCTGGGATTTTTGCTCACCGTGCTTGTGATCCTTTTGACCCCATAAGGTGAGATCTTGCATGGAGCCCCAGATCGAGGGAGATTATCAGCGGTCTTCTATGTCTTCCATTTTCTAATAATTGCTCCCACAGTTGATTTCTTCACATCAAGCTGCTTACCTACTGCAGATTCAGTCTTCCCTGGTGTAGGTCTACAATTTTGTTTCTGATGTCCTTTGACAGCTCTTTGGTCTTGGCCATAGTGGAGTTTGGAGTCTGACTGTTTGAGGTTGTTGACAGGTGTCTTTTATACTGATAACAAGATTAAACAGGTGCCATTAAAAAAATTATTTAAAAAGCAAATTCTTTAAAAAATCAGACAGTGGGAGAACTTGCACAATTGGTGGCTGACTAAATACTTTTTTGCCCCACTGTATATGAAATAGAAATCTTTTGTCAAATTATAATCAATTCTGATCAATTCAATTTGATTTCCACAAAAATATTAAGCAGCAAAAAATTGTTAACATTGATCATATCTTTTGGCCGGTAGTGTATTTTTCACTTTTTAACCTTTAAAATACATTTTAAGTTAATAATAATAATAATAATAATAAATAAATAAATTAACATGAAGTAACAGTGAACAATATTCTATTTTTAAGTTTACATTAACCTAGATTAATAATACTTTTAAAATCTTACATTTTTAGTGCATGATACTTATGCATGAAGTTATCAAGCCTTATTGTAATTTTACAAAAAATATTTTTATATAAGAAAATCTTTCCCAAGATTGTGTGATTTGGCTAATAATAAGTTGTGTGTGATTTGGTGTATCAGGTTCTCCCCCGGCAGACATGTGGGCTTTTCACACACACCATCTTCTATAAAGATTATCCTGGAGGCCCTCAGGAGCTGGACAAAAGCATCCGTGGCGGAGAGCTGTTTCTTACAGTGCTGCTCAATCCGGTTAGTGTCACACCCACAAAGACATTCTAACCCAAATAATTGTGTAATATGACACACGTTTGTTTTTTGACCCACTTGTCCCTGTCCTCTCCCATGGGTAGGTTAGTATATTCATGACACACCTATCAAACTACGGCAACGACCGGCTGGGCCTGTACACCTTTGAGTCACTGGTGAGGTTTGTGCAGTGCTGGACTCACCTGCGCCTGCAGACGCTGCCTCCCGTCAGACTCGCTCACAAATACTTCCAGATTTTCCCTGATGAGAGAGACCCCTTGTGGCAGGTTTGTGCACTTGCATTTAATGGTTATTACTGAACCTCTTATTACTGAACCTCTTATTACTGAGTGAATGTCACAAAGGCTGACAAAGACATCACATTTCACCCCAAAATCAATAATAAAGTGAACAATATAAATTGTTGTATAGCATTATTTTAGAAATTATAATATTTAATTCTTAATATTTTTGCAACCAACATGGTTCTAAAAAGTAGGTTTCATTATATACTATATATATTTCATTTGTAGTACCAGTCAAAAGTTTGGAAACAGTACTATTTTTTTTTAAAGAAGTCTCTTATGCTCATCAAGCCTGCATTTATTTGATATAAAAATAGAAAAAAAAACGGTACAATTTTGAAATATTATAACATTTTTAAAATAGCTTTTTCTATTTGAATATACTTTAAAATGTAATTTATTTCTGTGATGCAGAGCTGAATTTTCATCAGACATTACTCACATGATCCTTCAGAAATCATTCTAATATGCTGATTTATTATCATTGTTGTGCTATTTAATTGTTTTATAGCGTGTGAAACTTTTTCAGGAATCTTTGATGAATAAAGTTAAAAATTTATAAAAATGTATTAAAATGTAAATCCTTTGTAACAATATATACACAACCATTCAAAAGCTTGGGGTCAGTAATTTTCAAATTTTCTTTCTTAATTTTTTTGCCAATTATTTTGCTGAAAACTCAGTTTTGCATCACAAAAATAAATTATATTTAAAAGTATATTAAAATTTAAAAGCATTATTTTAAATTGTAATAATATTTCAACATCAGTTTTTCTGTATCTTTGATCAAATAAATGCAGGCTTGCTGAGCATAAGAGACTACTTTTCTACGTTTCCAAACTTTTGATCTGTACTCTATACTGTATGTAGCTTTATATAAAGTTCCTTTGTTTTGTTTGAAATTGCATGTTAATTTTTTCAACATCCATTAGTTTGATATCAAACATTAATGGACAGACTCCCTGCAGTACCTGTGGATCCTCTGTTAAAGACCCTTGAATTAAAAAGCTGTTTACATAATGAACAGGAAAACCTACTTGTTTTGATTTGTATTAGTCTCATATTAATTAATGCTCACATTATACCCCCCCATCCCCTGATTAACAGAACCCATGTCATGACAAGAGACACAAAGACATCTGGTCCAAAGAGAAGACCTGTGACAGACTGCCGAAGTTTCTAGTGATTGGCCCTCAGAAGACCGGTAACACAAAACACATCTATCTTCTTTTTTTAATTAGAAATGAATTCCGTACATACATGTGAGATTGTGGTAACAGAAGCATGAACCCATTTTGTTTGTCAGTCATTTAAACCATAAAAAAACTAAAGTAAAATTCAATAATTAGCCAGTCTTTATGATGCAGAACACATTTGCCATACAAGTCACGGAACACGGAATGTTTCCAAGAAATGTGATTAATATTTGATTAAAACAGCTTGATGCGGCACTGTATTCTGGTGTCGTGATCTTTCCGCAGGAACTACTGCACTGCACTCGTTTCTTGCCCTTCATCCTGCCATTACCAGCAGCTTTCCCAGCACCGTCACCTTTGAGGAGGTGCAGTTCTTCAGCGGACCAAACTACCAGCGTGGCATTGACTGGTAACCATGGAAACTCCATCCATGCCTCATGTTCTTTGTTTCATTTGCAAAGCCTCACTCACATCGCACTAACAGAACTCATTTTTGGATTAATCGTGTTCTATATTTTTTTATTTTAGTGAGTAAATTGTTCCTTAGAAAGCATGATTATTGTTATTAAGGCTCATAAAGACATGTTTAAAACAGACAATATAATTCTTAGTGAATTCCAATCTTAATATTTTATTGGTATAGGATTTGCCTTTTGGTTCATTGTGCAGGCTAATTCTGTCCCTCTGTCTCGTCTCAGGTATATGGATTTTTTCCCCGTACCCTCGAATGTGAGCACAGACTTCCTGTTTGAGAAGAGCGCAAATTACTTTGACACTGAAGCTGCCCCGAAGAGAGCAGCCGCCCTGTTACCAAGAGCCAAAATCATCTCTATACTCATCAACCCCACTGACCGGGCGTATTCCTGGTACCAGGTGCGTTTGTGTACACATGAAACTAAAATATCAAGGTTTAGCTGGTTAGTTAGCATGACTCGGCTAGCCCCTGCTGGTAGATGTCATAACTACACTGTCTGATGTAAAATTGACTTTGATTTCCATTGGAAAATTTCTGGCTGATGCCTTTGATGGGTCATTGATTCCGAAAGAGGCATTCCAAGGTTGGTAGATATCAAGACACTTCCGAATCCAATATTAGCTTCACTTCCTGTCTCATAACTTCATCTGATTGATTTTTGAAGGTAGCATAGATGTATCCCTCACTGCATTTGATATCCCGCAATCCATTGCTTTCCATTCTGTGACAGTTGAGCTATAAAATATAGATGCTGTCTGAAAGGTGCGGTTGATGGTCAGTTGTATGTAAATGTATGTTTTTTGACCAACGTTTCTACTTTTTATGTAATGTCTAGTGAGAATTAAATATTCGCTTAGTCATCACCAAAGCTTGCGCTATTTGGTTGTATATCATCAAAGCGTTACGCTGCCTCATAAAGTCTGTCAGAAATCAGTTTTGTGAGCTACCTTTGTGCGCAAACACTGCCTGCAAAGTCACTGCCTGATAAAGCAGCAAAGCAACAAGTCAGATGTCTAAGCTTTTCCGACGCACCCATTCATTCCTTGTGTCTCGAGTCATTCGTCCAGGACATTTAAGGCTCAGATGAAAAAAACTTGCTCATCATTCGTCATTCGTCCAGGACATTTAAGGCTCAGATGAAAAAAACTTGCTCATCATTCGTCATTCGTCCAGGACATTTAAGGCTCAGATGAAAAAAACTTGTTCCAAATCACATGCAACTGCCAGTGAGACAAACAGGATTGCTAAAGTCCTCAACATAATTAACTCTTTCCCACCATTGACAGAATTTTTCCGTAATTTGTGAGAAAATGCTTCCAAATTTTCAGGCTTTTCGTGTTATACAGTAGGGGGCGCTATTACACATCTCCTGATCAAAACACATGCAAAGAAAATGCAGACACAAGCAATATCATATGTAATCATATGCATATAAATCAAAACTGCCTAATGTCGACCCAGGATGAGCTATAGGACTGTGCAAGCATTGGGGGTGTTGATAAACTCATTGCTTTTTTTTTAAATGGAACTTACACAAACTCAAGTGTTGATAAAAAAAAGAATGCATTAAGCTAGAATTTGTTTAAAAACAGAGGGTCTGTTCTTTCTTTTGATATATTGCATGTTAAGATATTCATTCAACAAAATATTCAGGGGCCATGAAATGATCAAAAATGCTGCTGGGGAAAGCGTTCTTGGCCTTAAAGGGTTAGTTCACCCAAAAATTAGCCCATGATTTGCTCACAAAATGTCCTGGCATTATAATGGCAGGCCAAAAAAAGTGCGTCCATCCATTATAAAAGTACTCCACACAGCTCCAGGGGTTAAAAAGGCCTTCTGAAGTGAAGTGATGGATTTGTGTAGAAAAACAACCATATTGATCACATTATAAAGTCAAATATCTAGCTTCCGGCAGACCACCTTCCGTATTCAACTTACAGAGAAAATGTAACTCTTCTCGCAGTTAAAAACGCTTATGCCATGTCCGATGTCATACGTTGCGCCAGTTACGTTTTTTTCGCAAGTTGAATATAGAAGATGGTCTCGTAGAAGGTATTTTAATTCATAACATGTTAAGTATTAAAATGACTTGAGGCTGAGTAAATAATGGGGTACTTTTCATTTTTGGGTGAACTCTCCCTTTAATGGATAGTGTTTTCCAGATATTATCGACCTCCTTGTTAGTGACACTTCAGAAGAAAATTACAACGGTTTAATTTCTCTGCTGTCACTCTCTCTCTAGCATCAGAGGGCTCATCAGGATCCTGTGGCGCTCAACTACACGTTTCATGAGGTGATCTCTGCTGGGCCGTCCTCCCCCTCAGCTCTGCTGTCTCTGCACCGCCGCTGCCTACAGCCTGGAGCCTACGGCAGCCATCTGGAGCGCTGGTTACATCACTACCAAACCAGTCAGGTGTGTGTACACACACATGCCAGCAGCTGGCTTCTAGTTAAACCACTATTAACCTAGCCAGGTGTGAACACAAAAGATTTACATCTTAATAGAACTCTTTTCATCTTAGTCAGCAGCTATGTCATGCTATGATGGAACTATCCTTCTTTTCAGTTCTGGATGTCAGTTGTGTTCAAAACATGTCTAAATATACAATATAATAACAGCTAAAGCACACAACACTGGTTCAGCTAGATATTGTGTGTCACTGCACAGCACCCATAAAAGCTGTTAACCTTAGTTGACCTATGTTTACATGCATATTTTTTAGCAGAAGGCAGACACTTAAATAAATTAATGAATATAAAAAAAATTTTTTTTTATAAACAATAATTTTTCAACAACAAAAAATCTTACCCCAAACTGTATTCATAAAACTGGAAATAAAAGAATCTAAAAATGGTGATTTCAAACTTATTTAGTCTTATTTTAAGTCATCTTGAGGCCCCTGTTTGAGAATCACAGTTCATTTATAAGTGCATTAATGTAAACACTGTATTAAATTATAATCATTAATTAAACTTGCATTTGTAAGTAGTATTAAGGGCCTTACATTTATGTTGAGAAATAACCTAGAATATTCAGACAAACAGGTATGAATGTACTCACGTTTGAGTCTTCAGTGAACCTGCACTTGTTCATCTCATAGCGTTCCTGAGCAGGTGTGTTGGGCTGCATCAGTGTGTGATGTGTGTTTTAACCTGTGAACAGCTGTTGATCGTGGATGGTGTGCAGCTGCGCTCCAGTCCTGCTCAGGTGATGGATGGGATTCAGAAGTTCCTGGGAGTCACACCGTACTACAACTACACACAGGCTCTGATGTACGAGCTCTCATTACTGCACACCCTCTGGCTGGAGTCCAAGAGCGTTTAATAAAACTATATTTATTACAAATTGATACAGTAGTTCCAGTCCTGGATGCTAATTTATCACATTTTAATTAAAGGTACACTATGCAACTTTTTGCCATCTAGCGGTTAAAAAACAAAATTGCATGCTTTTGAAGATGTGGAAGAACATGGTCTTGGTGCTTCGGCTCTGCGTGGCTGTGCTGATGAATATGGTTTCATTAGGCTAAAGAGATAACCAGTTTAGATGGAAAGGATCTCAAGCTGACTAGCAGAAGACGTTACAGTAGCTTTACTCATTAATAGACACGGTTCTTCCTTGAAAATAAATTCACAATAAGTTCAGCTTTACATTGAACTCTGTAGGAAAGCTACATATGACAATTTATCTGATAATAAAATACCTTACTCACATTCGTCTTTACAACATTTCTAATCCCTTGCTCCGAAAAGCCAAGCCAATGTTGATTCTTGTTTTATTACAAGCTCTGCCGCTTCCTCTTTTTGCCAGCAGACTCTCCTCTGTTCTGCATTTGTTTAAAATGGTTGATTCCCCAGAGGTTGGAAATTTAGCTGCTCCATGTTAACATTTCTCGCTTGTTGTGACAACTAACCTATGCTACTCCCACACCATACATGCGTCAAAGTAGACGGAGCAACTTTTCTCTATTTACGGATAGAGAACAAGACTCCTACGAACGAGTGAATTATGTACGCCAGTTCCTGTGAAAACCATCTCGACAGGTCTAAAACATAAACACTTATAACAGGCTTACCATAGTGAATCAGAGTAAGACAAAACATGTTTTGGAAGGTTTGATGATGTATTGATTCATTATTTAAATGTTAATTTTGAACAAAAATTACATAGTGTACCTTTAAAATCTATGTCCTTAATAATTTATTTAAAAAAAAAATCTCATTTTTCTAACTTTTTCCTATAGCCCCTTTTCAATTATTTTAACATTTTGTTATATAATGTAAAACCCATTAATGCATTTATAACATTACTACAATTGTATTAACTGCTAAAGTCTAAGAATGTAAGTATGTTAATTATTCATGATTTTTAATTATTATATGAAAAGTAACCAGCTTTCTGCTCTCTGTTGAAAGGTTTGACGAGAGTAAAGGTTTCTGGTGTCAGAAACTGGAGGCAGGACGCACTCGCTGTCTGGGAAAAAGCAAAGGAAGGAAATATCCAGACATGAGCCTGGAGGTACAACTCACTTCTCAATGTTAGCGCTCCAGATATGCAGATAAGATGGATATACTCTAACTGAACAGAAATAGACATTGCATTTCAAATTTTCAAAAGTTCATGCCTTATTTTATTTATTTTTTTATCAAGTTGGACAACCATGACTCTGTCAATTTCAGGCTTTTTGTCTCATAATTATGAATTGTTAATTTTGATAAACTTAATCTTAATTGACTTAATCTTTTTTTACTTTCTATGTCATAATTGTCTTGACTAATATAATTGACGGTGTGTCATAATTTGTTACTTTATCTCATTCAAGATTACTAAACATTAACATAATTTTGAGTATCTCAAATTTGTAAATTTTTGTGTCAGTTTTGACATTTCATAATTGACTTCTTTCATAATTGTGACAGTCACAATTTTGAAATTGGCTTTCATATACTGTATATTTGTGTGTAACTCTCATTTGATTTCTTCCCATCTCTCCAGTCAAGGGCGTTTCTGTCCGAGTATTACCGCGAGCAGAACGTGGAGTTGCTCAGGCTGTTGAAACGCCTGGGTCAGCCTCTGCCCATTTGGCTCAGAGACGAACTGCACAACGCCAGCTGGAGCTGATAACAGCCCACATAATGAGAACCACGGCAGAACCCTGCTCCACATAGGAGAACTCAGGGCCCGTGTGCGGCAGGAGCCAAGAGAGGACTGACTCCTCTCGCCCTCCTTACTCCGCACAGGCTCTGACCGAGGAGACCGGCGGATCATGCTGTCAGTCTGAACGAAGCCCTCAGAGTCAGAGGAGTTGCCCTCAACCTCGTTATGGGAACTTGTAGTGGACGTTTATGGAATTACAGATATGGAAATGAGAGTGACCTGATTGGACAGCTTTAAAAAAAGACTTCTAGAGTGGTTTAAAATCCGTTGTGAACTTGCTTTTTTGTAATGCAAATATAGTCTTCTAGGAAGAGAGGGAATTGCACAGAACCTCTAGGAGATTGGGATCATTTTGTGGAAATACCCATGAACAGGAGGGACTATGAGAGGATTATTTAAATTTTATTCTCAAAAGTCTTGAACTCTGCCAAGCAGAGAAGTATTTAAATATGTGTATCATAAATTTCAGCCATCTTGCTGCCTTTCAAAAAAACAGTTACTGTTAAGTGATTTCTGTTTGAGGTCAACATTGTGCAGCCCAAGGAGCTAAAAGAAAAGATTCCAGGATCATACATGTGGCACCTTTTAGCAGATTTTCTTTTCATTATTAAAAGAAACATTTTTGACTAGCTACACTACCATTCTAAAGTTTGGGGTCGGTAAGATTTTAAATGTCTCTAAAAAAAAAAGGAGTCTCTTATGCTCATCAAGGATGCATTTATTTGATTAAAAATACAGTAAAATAATAATATATTACAACGATTTAAAATGTTTATTATAAATGTTTTATTTATTTCTGTAATAGCAAGCAGCCATTACTCCAGTCTTCAGTGTCACATGATCCCGCAAGCCTTGTTTATACTCGACGCGTCCACATGAGCACGAAAGTGTGCATGGCAAAAATTACATAATCGCGGAGTGGGCGGTAGTGCGCGAGATCCCATTTTGTGTAACTTATTATTTATAATAATAAAAATATTCACGAAACCAAATGAAAATGTTTAGTGAAATTAGGAGACATTTAAGAGATCATTCATTTAGTTGTATACATATGTGCATACATTTGTCAAAATACATAATATCAAGGTTTACTGAATTTCATGCGATTCTTTTGTAGTGTGGTTTTTGGGGAAGTGTACTAAAATAAATGTCACCACCTGCGTACATTACTTCTTTTCACCGCTCTGTCCTGATGGTTTATAGAACAATTACTCAGAGTCGCCCTCTGTCGTTTCAAAGAATAGTAGTGAAGGCGAGTCCGTTTGGGGAGGAGTGCGCTGCGGAGCCAGGTGAAGGCTTCAGAAATCATTCTAAATGATTTGGTACAAAAACAAACATATTCTAATCAATATTGAAAACAGTTGTGGAAATGTTTCTTTTGTAATACAACCCCAAATCAGAAAAAGTTGGGACAGTATGGAAAACGCAAATAAAAAGAAAGTTGTGATTTTCTAAATTTAAAAGTAGTGGTTCTAAATTTACTTTGACTTGTATTTCTTTGCAGACAATATGAACACAAAATATTTTTTTTGTCTGGTCAACTTCATGTCTTTTGTAAATGTGCATCCTTTCCTGTCATTCAGACCTGCAACACATTTCAAAAAAAGTTGGGACAGGAGCAATTTAGGGCTAGTAATGAGGTAAAATGGTTAAATAATGATGTGATTTGAAACAGGTGATGTCAACATGTGATTGTAATTATGATTTGGTACAAAAGCAGCATCCAAGAAAGGTCTAATCCTTTAGGAGCAAAGATGGGCAGAGGATCGCCAGTTTGCCAACAAAAACGTGAAAAAATTATTGAAATGTTTAAAAACAATGTTCCTCAAAGAAAGATAGGAAGAGATTTGGATATTTCACATTTAACAGTGCATAACATAATTAAAAGATTCAAGGAATCTGGAGGGATTTCAGTGCATAAAGGACAAGGGCGCAAGCCTAAGCTGAACAACCGTGATCTCTGATCCCTCAGGCGGCACTGCATCAAGAATCGTCATGAATCTATAAGCGATATCACCACATGGGCTCAGCACTACTTTGGCAAACCTTTGTCAAGTACCACAATTCGTAGTTACATCCACAAATGCCAGTTAAAACTGTACTGTGCCAAAAGGAAGCCTTACATGTTAACAGTGTCCAGAAGCGCCGTCAACTTCTCTGGGCTCGGAGGCATCTGGGATGGACCATCACACAGTGGAAATGTGTACTGTGGTCAGATGAATCAGTATTTCAGGTATTTTTTGGGAGGAATGGACGCCGTGTGCTCGGACCAAAGAAGAAAAGGATCATCCAGACTGTTACCAGCAACAAGTCCAAAAGCCAGGGTCTGTCATGGTATGGGGTTGTGTCAGTGCCCTTGGCAAAGGTAACTTGCACTTCTGTGAAGGCACCATTAATGCTGAAAAGTACATAGAGATTTTGGAGCATAATATGCTGCCTTCAGGAAGACATCTTTTCCAGGGATGTCCATGCATATTTCAACAAGACAATGCAAAACCACATTCTGCATACATTACAAAGTCCTGGCTGCGGAGGAAGAGGGTACGGGTACTTGACTGGCCTGCCTGCAGTCCCGACCTGTCTCCAATAGAGAATGTGTGGCGCATTTTAAAGCGCAAAATGTGACGACGAAAACCCCTTACTGTTGCCCACCTTAAGACTTGTTTGCAGGAAGAATGGGACAAAATTACATCTGAAACACTTCATTACTTGGTGTCTTCAGTCCCTAAACGTCTTTTAAGTGTTGTGAAAAGGAATGGCAACATTACAAAGTGGTAAATGCTTTACTGTCCCAACTTTTTGAAAAATGTGTTGCAGGTCTGAATGACAGGAAAGGATGCATATTTACAAATGACATGAAGTTGACCAGACAAAACATGAAATATTTTTTGTTCATATTGTCTGCAATGAAATACAAGTCAAAGTAAATTTAGAAATCTTTTTTTTTTTTGTTTTTTTTGTCCCAACTTTTTCTGATTTGGGGTTGTACTACAAGTGTCTTTAATGTCACTTTTGATCAATTGAATGCATCCTTGCTGAATACAATTATTAAAAAGAATCATACCCAAACCTTTGAACAGTAGTGTAGGCAATCGGTGCACATTTTTACCTGTGCCAAACTAACTGAGGAAAAGCTTTTTTTTTTTTTTACAGTATGCTGCAGACTTTTGCCAATGAGTGAATGTGAATTTTGTGTATGTGTAGCAACAGTTGGGTACATAAAAAATGAATTCACATTGTGATCCCAAGTCATGTCTGGTGTTCCGTTTAAGTACACATATTGGGAAATAAAGGCATCTCGGTTTCCTCTTCTTTATCTCTGTTCCTGCAGTCTGCTTTATCAGATGAGAGGAGTAGAGAGAGTTTGATTAATCACCGCCCAGAAACAAGAGACTCACCCTCCGTTTGAGAGCTTTGGGACCCAGCTGCTCGACTGCAGGAAACAAAGCCCTTAAATAAGACTTGCTCAGGTCCGCAGGGAGCTGCCACAGACAGACCACTGCGTGCTGGAGGGTAGAGGAAGGAAAATAAATGATGTGAACTCTAAAGTGCCTATGCATCAATAACATGGGTCATGGCAAATGCTGCTTGTATTGAAGTATTACTTAGGGGGCGTTTCCTAGCTCATCTTTACAGCTGGACACCTACAAAAAAAATGTAAGTGCTTGCACGGCCCTTGCCATGAAGGTACGCAAGTGTTCATGTGCACTAAAAAAAGGAAAAGAGGTTTTATGGCTGTTTAAAACAGGTCTAATCGCAGTACATTAAACATGGACATGTATGGTTCAGTTCATGGCTATTGGTTCATGGAGCAAAGGCAACAACCTGAACATTTAACTAGGAATGGGCCCCTTGCGATGATAATGATTCTTCCAATACTAGATTATTGCTGTAGAGTGATTCTATAATAGAGTGGTGCAGGTATGTCGTCACTTTGTAGGGACCGTCAATTATCATATGATATCGACAACCTGCCATTCCTAAAACAGTACATGTGGCTCATGTACATTTCAGAAAACCACTTGCTCACAAATATTACATGCAAACTGCATAGCCATACCACGGTGGGCCAGACTAAACCTACCCGTAGCTTACTTTCAGAGGTGGACAAAGTACACAACTCCATTACTTGAGTGAAAGTAAAAGTACTACTGGTTAAATATTATTCCATTACAAGTGAAAGTTGTAAAGATAGATTTTTACTTAAGTAAAAGTAACATTATTTTATTCTTGTTGCAGTGCTGTATAATGCACGCTGTGCCATCATGGTGGTTTAGCACGTCCATCTGACGTGCTAGCAAACGACTACCTTGAACTCATTTAAATACTTGTTTAAAGGTAACATATCTATTATCAATCTCGAAATCATACTAGAAAAAAAAAGTTGTTACATTGTGTTTTTTTGACTGGATTATGTAAAAACATTTCTCAAAGGACTTTTAAAAATTATCATCATTGTTGAATTTTACCTATGTGTTAGCGGTGTATCCACAAGGATATGGCAACTTGGCGGGCAAAACCATAAAAAAAATTAATTTAACTGACCATATTATATACCATTGTTAATTTTAACAGCAAATTTTGGTTTAATCACATTTTAGGCATTTGAATCATTTTAGTTTTAGTCGACTAAATATAAGATTGTAGTAGATCAAATTGACTAAAATTCATTCTGTACTTTTGCTCTGGCATCTGAGAGGCAGCTTTTCACATAACGTTAGCCCTCGAAACAACAATGGCAGCCCCTACGAATGCGGTGTTTATGAAAGTCGTTTACACCAAATATACAAATAACGTAAAATAAAAGGTATATCAGCTTCTCTTACCTTATGCGCCGTTTCGTTTCCACCAAATAAGCAAGTAAGCACTTTGGCGATAGTTCGACTTTGTTATAATGGTTATATTCAGATAAATAACTTATAATAATACGTCAATATAAAAAATAAATAAAATAAGAATAGTCCATTTTGAGGGTTTTATGTTTACTAGAATGATATCTATTAAGTGCAGTAAAGGTTTGTCCCCATGGTCACGGCACAACAATTCTATTCAAATTAATAAAAGTACTTTTTATATTAACTTTTACTTCTTTATAGTAAGTGATTTGCTATTATCAATACACTGAATGACAACCATATATGGTTTTGGTTTAGGCCTACGGACAGTCTAGTATTAAGTGATTCATTTACAAAAAAAGAAAACTGCTTTCATCTCTGAAATATTTTTTGTCTTGGATTCCATAATGAAACTGGACGAGCTCAGTCCCGATTCATTTTCCACTGTGTGTGTGTGTGTGTGTATTGGAATGTGTTCAAAGGAAGATTGTGATGCACCTGATTAATCATAAATAAACTGAAGGACATGAAACAAAGTCCAACAAAAAGGCAACTTAGGAATGACTCTCCATCATTAAATCTTTACACCTTGTGTACTCAGCTGATTACGCTTGTCTTTAACTTTGCCTTTTTGTTGTTGTTGTTGTTAATCTCTGCTTTTCCAGCTGTATATGTCTGATTCTCCAATTTCTCCACTGTTCAAGCACAATAATAAGTTCCATTGTTTGATTTTTGGTCTTCGTTACCCAAAAAAAAAAAAAAGACATTACCAGTGTACCAGCGCGAGGATTTTGTTAAACGTTTAGTGAAAGACTGCGGGTCAAGTCATTTCAACATCGCTAATAGGCCTATTACAGTACAGTAGTGGCCAAAAGTAACATTCAGAGGGGGATTTTGTGTTTAATGACACTACCATCAACATGCCTAACATTTTAATTATTAATTTGATACAATGCACTTATTGTGTACATGCATGTTTTTGCACTGTACTTACATTTTTAAAAATACCTGCTTGTAATTACATCTGTAATTTATTTCTGTATTTACATTTATAAATACACTGTTGACACTTCCCTTACACATAACCCTACCCATACCACCACACCTGTCCCTGACTTTACCCGTATCTCACCTCAATATCAGCAAAAGTGTATTGCAATACAATATGAACACAATAAGTACATTATACTTATTTTTTGATGTAAGTACATAGTAGTTAAGGCCACCTAATATAAAGTGTGGCCAAACATTTTAAATATGAGGGAAGAACAAAACATTAAAAGTATTTATCTGATAAAATTACTACAACTACAGCTAGCATACAATGAAAACAACAATCAGTTATTAATATTTTGTTGGTTCTCTCGTGTTTTTGTATGTGTTCATGAATTCTTTGTATGACTGGCCAAAAGTATGCACAAGTTTAATTGCGTTATCCCAGATAAAACAACAGACCCCAACTACGCAGCATGCTTACAAAATATAATATTTAACACATTTTAATAAAGGATACATTTTTTTAAATAAAGGCCGGACATCACTTTTAGTCAGCACTGTACACTGAGGGGGCCTACCCACAACAGGAGCTACAGAATTATTACATAATTAAAACACTTTTTATAGAAAACCATTATGAGTACAGTTTGTGTGTAAACCATTCAGATGAGAGTTCACTAAAACAATTTATTTCTTAATCAGTAAAACGTTTTAAATTGGCACCAAACGACTAAATGCACCTTTATGTTCCACGAGGCCTGCAACCAAGAAGGAAAGCCATATCGAGGTGAAGTAGACACATTTACTGTTGGAATAATGTGCATGAATTAATCTTTCACAATAAGAGCAGTGACACATAGCAAAGCAAATACAGTGAATGTCGATTTCATGCACAAAGAAAACACAGAATCAGCTGCAGAAATGCTCTTTTTATTAAATACTTTCCAGATCAAGTTTCAATAATAACAAAGCTATGATGAAGACCTACTAACATTCAGACAAACACTTGATAGTTGTCATTTCATGGTTTTATTAAATGTATGATCATGCAAAAATCCAGCATCCATGTTTAAACTCCGAGTATATACGAAGCCCAATAGTATACCATTACAATGCAATAGATTTACTTAGAATGAGGGGAGCATACCAAGCAGAGGCTTTTGTTTTATATATTTTTTCACTATTTTCTACATTTTTTTTTTTTAACATGGTACATCACTTATAATTCCCAATGGAGTGATTTTCATGACGAGATGCAAATACTATGAGATTTTTTCCCTTTTTTAATAAGTAAACACAGACAGTGAAAAAAAAAAAGATTTACCAAGAAAAGTAGACATGCATATTCGCCAGTTCATTTAAACTCTTTGATTTCTCCTGTAATTGGACGGGTGGGCCAGGCGACTCGTAACGTCCGCCGTCTGGCCCAGGATTCAGACCGAGCTTTCAGGGGCTGTTTTTTTTATTATTTCGCTAAATCTACCAGCTAGTGACTTCTCATCTCAATCCCTTTCATTTTCATGGAGCTGAAGATGTCGATCATGTACAGGAAAAGCAACTCTTGGATGGGTTTAAATGTAAATAAAAAGAATAAAAAGTGTAGATCTAGTTTGGCCAGGCAAGGCAGCAGTTCCCCATAGCACAAACAAAGGAAAAACAGCGATTAAAAAAAGCAAGAAGCGCGAGACACAAAACGGACGTGAAAACAGCATCATCACATATAATCTGACAGCATCACTACTTACTTAAAAGACATTGTCGTTAACGTGATAAACGCACACGCACACACACACACACACACACACACACACACACACACGTGCGGAGGTATAGTCCTGATATGTCACGAAGTCCAGCACACAATGAGGTGTGTGAACACTACATTTATTTACAGACCGATACAAAAGACTGATGTGTTTCAAGGAGACGGGGTGAACTGGTAGTTCTTGTTGGTTTTTTTCACACATAATATATTGCGTCAAACGAAACTAGACTAAAATCTATCTAAAGACAAAACCGTAGCAGTGATGAAAAGCATCCGTGCAACTGCAGACGAACTTAACGAATTAATCACTTGTGAAAATCAAACCCTCACTTCTAAGTTAAGTAACAATAACACTAAAACTGAGTTTAAATAGTCAGTGCCATAAAACCTGCGTAATATAGTTTGTGGTGAAATCTAACTGCTGTGAATTTTAATCGTACAAACATTAAAACTGATTTTAAACAACGGAACTGTGGCAACTGGAAGCGTTGTAAGTGTGTCGTTTTCCCCCACCCGCTCCTTGTGATGGGATGAAGTGAATGGCATGTATTTACAGATCACGTACACCCCCGTCACCGACATGAACCACGACTACGACAACACTGAGGACAGGGTGAGATAGACACGTCCAACATTACTAAAACAACCGAGTACTTTTACAATGCAGCTGTGTGGGTTTAAGAAGGGACGGCGAGTCTTGATCACGACGTACTCGAATACTAAAGCTATTTTCATCATGGTGTAGTTTGTAAAAATGACTAGTCCTCCTTTGAGTTCAAACCTGGAGATTTAGTCATTGGGAATGAAGTTGTTGTCTGATTATAACAGTACATTCTGCCTGTGCGTTTAAAGGCAGTTGTTTGTCTGTGGCGCTAATGTTACCTAACAAAACAGTAAGGGCAAATCTATTGGTCGGCGTTTAGTTGTGTGCTGTTCACTTGGGCTTTCGTCATATTAAATCTACACGGGGGATTACATTTTTACAAGTTCCGTTCACACGCACACCCACCCACATAAACATACAGAGCGCGGTCAGGAACGACATCTTTCCCTAAACCTGCATGGCGAGAGTTTATATCTCCTTTGAATATCTCTGTATATCTTTACACGTTTATTTAGATTAACTTAAAAAATAAAACAGTCTTAAAAATTCAAACTGAACACAAAATACTTGTGTTATGTCAGTCCAAGACAAAAAAAGAAAAGAAAATAAAGAGTTCCACATTAACATAAGAGATTACTAAAACCTGGGCCGCACAAACCTTCTCTCAGACCCAGGTTACATAAAAAGCCAACACCGAACAGAAACACTCCTTAAAAAGACTAAAAACTACACTTTGGTTCTTTTTTGATATGAAGAACTTCTGAACATTTTCAATGCCTCGCTCTCGGATTAGACAACACCTTCCCTTAATTTAGTATAATTTGTTTCCAAAAATCTGCAAAGTATACAAGAATGATTGTGATGACAAACCTGTAAACTTTAGAAGCTTTTGGGCCCTAGTCCATTTTGTGATTTCTTTTTTTTCTTTTTTTAAGTGCACCCCCCACCCTCCCAACTCCCATCCTGGTTTACATAAATGCTTTTTCAAACCTAATTGTAGCTTCTGGTTCAGCTAGTGATTTTTTTACAATATACAGTATATTTATGAATTCATAGATCAGTACTTACAACACCTTCTGAACATCTTTAACGGGCAAAAAAAAGATGGTTCCGTGGGAAAAGGACAAAACAGCACCCCCATGTGGGCGTCAGATACATGCACCGTCCCTTGGGCGGGGCCACGGCCGCGGCCAGCTCCCGTTGGTCAAAGATTGGACAGGATAGGTGGTGTTGACAGTTGAACTGGATGTTGTCAGAGTTCCTCACTGGTGTGTCTGTAACTTTAAGAGCTGTCATCCAGCTGGCCTTCACATGCCCGTCCAGCCACAAAGAAGAAACATTCCCATTATATCGAGAATCCAGGTAAACTAGAAGAAATAAAGCAAACAAGTTTCTGTGAATGGAAATGTGTCTCTGTCGATGCAAAAAAAAAAAAAAAGTATTCTTGTTGCTTCATAAAATTAAGGTTAAGGCTGGAGTCAGAGTCAAGGTTAAGGCCTTGAAAGTGTTCAAGTGTAAAAATATATCAGCTTTCCCTTGAGCTTTTGATATATAAAAGGTCATGGTAATATAAGAATATCCTGTACGTTTCGGAGCTGAAAACTTCCTTGTTAGTCAAAGTAAAGCTTTTATTGACACTAGGCCCAGAAAACGAGAGCTCTCAAATATATTGATCAATGATGCAATAGAACAGGGAAAGGCCACCTCTACAGATAAATGTGTACGCCTGCTTCTGTAGCCCCGCCCACCGACTTGTGGAGCTAAACTGATCACGCTACCGAGCTGTAAACATGCCAAAGATAGCAAGATAATCGTCTGTAAACAAGACAGGTCGAGACTGGATTTGCAGACATACTGAGATTAAAACACAATGCTGTGCCTTCTATATTGGATCCGACAGGAATGGTGCAACATGCTTATGTAAGTAAAAAATGTTTACGTATATGTATTGACTATGTGTATGTGTCTAACAGAACATACCATAGCATGCTGTCACAGGCTGGAGAATCCTTTATTTGTTGGTTTATTGCGATTCGGGATCAGACTCGGACATGTATGGGCCAGGGCTCGCAAAGCCCAAAGTCCCGGGGCTATGTGTTTTCCAGACGGGCTACCAAAACTGAAGCCCGTCGTCAGGCCGGTGAATCTTAAATAGTGAAATAACATTCCTTTCTTGAACTGCGTTGTTTACTCTTTTGACTTGATTTTTGAAGAGCGCGCACCCGCACGTGTGTGTGCAGTTTGTGCTTATAACCGTCGGGTGGGCCAAGTAATAACAAAATAAATTAAATAGCGGGTGAATGAGAGATAAATCATTGTGTTTGTTTGATAAATACATTTTGAGAGCCCTGTCAGAGAATTATTCTGGTTGCTGCTTTCAAAACAATCTCTCACGTGAACTGACAGGGGAGTAGAAGCTCATTAAATATGCAAATCTTATCCAATCCTAGCCATGGCTGTTTACTTCCAAGTCTTCAGTGCGGCACGCCCATCTAAACCGAGCATTCAGGAGAAAGCCTCAAAACCAGGGTAGAAAATAGCCTATTACTTATTCATTATGAAGTTTTTGAATTTAAAAACCACGCAAACGTCACAAGTAAATAAAAATAAAAAAGCCAGTTCATGATGGCTTTAATTAAATTTCTGTCTACGGAGGGGTCTGAGAGCTCTCCGATTTCATCAAAAATATCTTAACTTGTGTTCAGAAGGTGAACGAATGTCTTACGGGTTTAGAACGACATGAGGATGAGCAATTAATTAACTAACCCTTTAAATGATGGAAAAAATGTAGGAGCACAAATGGGGTGTTTTTACCTGTCCTGTGCAGTTCACTGTAAGGGGGCGGCTGGTGCCCCTGAGCAGTGGAAGTGGACGTTAAGCCACTTGCTCTCACGGCGGTGCCACACACGCGTCTCCTCCGATTGGCAGCTACGAGGGCGGCCCTGGCTGTCGATGTACTGCGTCAGCCGGATATACGCAATGCAGGCAGCGTCCTCCCCAATGAGATGAACGTGAGGATTGAGAATAGTGGTGTGCACGGGCTTGTTGTTCTTACTCAACACTGTAAAAGTCAAACACATTGATCGTATCTCAGATATGGTCAATAGTTATGACTTCCATGTATCATCATTTAAGGTAAATCAACTATATACTCATAGTTAGACACGACTCACAGTGCTCAAAGTAAAACTTGTGGAAGTCCATCCCCTCCACCAGGTTCCCCAGAGCTTCAGGCTCAAAAGAGGTCAGACCAGGGTCACAGATTCTTCTGTGGTACATAAGAATGTTTACAGAGAAGCAATTTAATTTGAGTCTGGATAGTACCAGCATTTCGTGGCTAGATGCAATTTCCTCTGAAAATAACAGGAACATCTGTACACAGACTATGGATCAGCCTGGGAATTTAGTTCATTCAGACCAATATTTTATATGCCTTTTTGTTCATTTTTAATATATAATATATATAATTTTCATAGTATCTTTGATACAAAAGTTCAGAGATCCCTGTGTTGCAGGTGGGCTGTACTTACGTGTATGCTTCAAAGTCTCCATTGTTGACAGCTTCGATCAACTGCTCCGTGATCTTTATAATCTCCTGCTTACGAGCTACTCGAACAGAACGGGTGAAAGATGAGGGACAATTGAGGGAAAGGATATGAAATGATGAAAAAAGAAAAAAAGCAACAACAATGGAAAGTTAATAACCACAACCTGCACTGCTTACACTGAAGATACCTGCGAAAATGTCACATTAAGGCCTACTGACACCAAATGGGGTGACATTAAACTGCAAACAAAGAAATCCTAACTCAAATTTATCAGGCTGTGAAAAAATACATATGCCTAAATTAAATAAAAATAAAATGTGCTGAAATACTTAGAAACCAGCTTCACATAGATCTGAAATGCCAGTTCTGGTCACTCAAAAAAGCTTGCATCTTATTGGTTGGAGAGTTTTGGTGCGTTCACGCAATGACAGTTACTGTAATTACTTGATGAGCAACTGGACGTTCTACTCCGAGGTGTTCACCTCCCGCAGTTATATATTTCTAGTATGGCAACACAATTAATGTAAAAAAGGAATCAATTTAATATCAAGAGTAATTAATAGACAAAAACATCATAAAACAAGTAACAGTCATTATGCAAACTCCTTATTAATAAACTTTTAAAAGGAATTTAGCAGCACATTGGACATGATTATCCAACGTTGTTCTAGATAAAGTAAACTCTATTGTGTCTTTTTTTTTATTTCAAATTAATCTTGCATTATTAAGGATTGGAATTAAATCAAGGATTGGAATTTTTTAAGTGTTACAGAGTTTGAAATTCAAAGTCAGAATCTTGTAATTACAGTAATTCTGCTATGCCGTGAACACCTTTTTTTCCACAAAGGCAAAAAAAGGACCAAAATGTGCAGATTTGATGGGACAGTAGAAATGCATATTTTCAATGTAAATGCTTGAGTTTAATGTAAATAGGCCTTTATAGTGTGTAAATGCATTTGTATTAACATGTTATCCGTTAAACAAAAAAAAAGAAAAGAAAAGAATCAACAACCTTGACTAACACAATACAAACTGTCCACTGTGACATCTGATATGTCCCTAGCTAATTCTTTTAGTATGAAGAATTTGATTTCCTGTTGACATCCTCTATGTGTGTGTGCGTTTGTGTGTCCTGGTCTACCCCACACACTTACACTGAGCTGCGGACACACTCGCTGTGATACCGCCGACCCCATGGACTGAGGCACAGGGGCCAGAATGAGTGCGCTCTAACTCTGGACATGAAGCATGTTCTGAACTGTTCCATGCCAAGCGTTTAACGTCATGCACGGGGACGGCTGCAACACACAACGCAGCACACGCAACAGTGAGGTGATGATGCATGCAGAAAGAGAGAGGACCCATGAACACATGATTATGAAGTACAGATCACCCAAAATAAAAAAATATTTTTTGGCTTCCACAGAATACAAAAGGAGAATATTTGTGCAACTTTTTCATTACATGGGGATGGATGTTGTTGAGCTAAGAAAATCTATCATAAAAGTGGTTTATATGACTTGTAGAGCATATTCAAAATCTTAGTATATTCAACAGCTCAATCTTTATAGCCACCCAGTCCCTGGTCACTTTTGTATGGAAAATATCAACATATGGGTTTGGAACAACATGAAAGTGAGTATATGATAATAGAATTACATGTTTGGGTTCTATTTCCTTTAATGCCTTATATAAAAGTAGATACAATATAGTTGTTTTGTTGTACTTCATAAACAGTGTTAGCATGTGTATAAAGAGATGAATAAAAAAAAAAGGAAAAGTTGAAAATGGAAATATGGTGTTCAAAGCAAGTCAAAATGTAGACTATGAATTGATGGCTAATGAAGTAGGGAACAGGAGGGAGGGTGGAGGAAACGGTGCTGAAGACAGATGCTGACAGATGTTAAAAGAAGAGAGAGCAGGTGTGGATGAAGGTAAATGATGTGTTGCAGCTGCAGTGTTTTCTGGCTTGGACACAGAATCAAGTCCATTTTGGTTTCTTATACCATTACTCCCATGCTAACAGAAGTTTTAACTCATTTGATCAGTTCTAAATTTTTTGTCCATTTAAAAATAGTAAAATAAGTGTTTCAGCTATTTTATCCTATTTGTAAACATGAATCTATAATAAGCATATACAGTACTTTATCGGTTTTATTGTCCACCGACATGCTCTCTAAATTTTATATTTTTTCAACAGGATTTAAAATGGTATGGTTCATAATAGTTTTGGTCATATACAGTACCATTCAAATTGGGGTTTAAGATTTTGAAATGTTTTTAAAGAAGTTTATTTGGCTTTGGCTGCATTTGTCTGATCTAATTCTCTTTTATATTATTACAATTCACAAGAACTGTTTATATATATATATATATATATATATATATATATATATATATATATATATATATATATATATATATATATATATATATATATATATATATATATATATATATATATATTAATACTGATGATTTTGGCATAAAATCATCAGCTCATGAAAACCCAAAATTCTCAAAAAATTTGCATATTTCATCCGACCAATACAAGAAAAGTCAACCTTCAAATAATTATGTTCAGTTATGCACTCAATACTTGGTGGGGAATTCTTTTGCAGAAATGACTGCTTCAATGCGGCGTGGCATGGAGGCAATCAGCCTGTGGCACTGCTGAGGTGTTATGGAGGCCCAGGATGCTTCGATAGCGGCCTTAAGCTCATCCAGAGTGTTGGGTCTTGCATCTCTCAACTTTCTCTTCACAATATCCCACAGATTCTCTATGGGAATCAGGTCAGGAGAGTTGGCAGGCCAATTGAGCACAGTAATACCATGGTCAGTAAACCATTTACCAGTGGTTTTGGCACTGTGAGCAGGTGCCAGGTCGTGCTGAAAAACGAAATCTTCATCTCCATAAAGCTTTTCAGCAGATGGAAGCATGAAGTGCTCCAAAATCTCCTGACAGCTAGCTGCATTGACCCTTCCCTTGATAAAACACAGTGGACCAACACCAGCAGCTGATATGGCACCCCAGACCATCACTGACTGTGGGTACTTGACACTGGACTTCAGGCATTTTGGCATTTCCTTCTCCCCAGTCTTCCTCCAGACTCTGGCACCTTGATTTCCGAATGACATGCAAAATTTGCTTTCATCCAAAAAAAGTACTTTGGACCACTGAGCAACAGTCCAGTGCTGCTTCTCTGTAATGCGGCACCTGTAGCCCATTTCCTGCACACGCCTGTGCGCGGTGGCTCTGGATGTTTCTACTCCAGACTCAGTCCAATGCTTCCGCAGGTCCCCCAAGGTCTGGAATCGGTCCTTCTCCACAATCTTCCTCACGGTCCGATCACCTCTTCCTCGCAGCAGCATTTTTGCCACACTTTTTCCTTCCCACAGACTTCCCACTGAGGTGCCTTGATACAGCACTCTGGGAACAGCCTATTCGTTCAGAAATGTCTTTCTGTGTCTTACCCTCTCGCTTGAGGGTGTCAATGATGGCCTTCTGGACAGCAGTCAGGTCGGCAGTCTTACCCATGATTGCGGTTTTGAGTAATGAACCAGGCTGGGAGTTTTTAAAAGCCTCAGGAATCTTTTGCAGGTGTTTAGAGTTAATTAGTTGATTCAGATGATTAGGTTAATAGCTCGTTTAGAGAACCTTTTTATGATATGCTAATTTTTTGAGGAATTTTGGGTTTTCATGAGCTGTATGCCAAAATCATCAGTATTAAAACAATAAAAGCAATTGTGCAATGAATCTAAAATGGAAAATAATGAACTTTTAATCACAATATGCTAATTTTTTTAGAAGGACCTGTATATATATATGTCATTCATTGCTACGATGGCAAAGCTGAATTTTCAGCATTACTCCAGTCTTCAATGTCATTTGATCCTTCAGAAATCATTCTAATATGCTGATTTGCAATTTAGTAAAAGTCTTCCTGACCCCATGCTTTTTAAAAAGTAGTTTATGTAAATGGCTTTGGTAATTTATCAAACCCAGTTGAAGAAATATAATACAATTATTTAGAATTAAAAACAGGCTTTAGAATTCATTTGACTATGAATGATAATAGAAGAAAATAAAGCACTAATTTCACTAGATACTCAGAAGGCCTATTTCAGGTTTCCCTTAAGGTCAGCATCATCAGAGACTGTATGGGATAGCGTTACATCAACCAGTGAGACATTAAATCACAAATATGTAACGGGAATCTATGGAAAACTGCGTGTATGTTTACGCTTACGACTTCTGAAACATCAAAGGGGAATTTGTCACAACTTTAGACTTTAGGGAGGAGACTGCAGGAAAAATCAGGAGTAGAACATCTAAAAAGTCAATTTAGCTACTAAAGGGTATTTTCTGGTCACTTTACAGTAGCATGCAGGGGGTGAATACATTTGTGAGCAGAAAAACGGTTCAACAACTGTGACATACTGTTCTACACGGAAAACAAGTGACCCATATGAGAGTATGCTAAAGGGCAAAAAGGCTGGAGTTGTGGGGGGGACAAAAGGGTCTCGACTTGAAGGTTTGAGGGGAGGTTGAAGGTGCCCAGGTGGTACGAGAGGATCTTGACTTACTGGCAGGAGAGCCCTGAGGTGATGCCACCAGAGCGGGCGGCTCTTCCCCGGCACTGCACTGACTCATCACGGCACTGTCACTGCTCGCTCCCTGTGCACTCTCGGCTGGCACAGCCCCAAAACCACACGACACCAGGAGGAAAAACACACACATCTCTCATGTCCTTCACCAGCCGAAACAAACTAACATAGACACCACACCAACGCTGGCACGCAATCATGACTAAATAGCTTAACGGTCACGAAGACGTTGAATGGGATGCGTTTAGATGAGCTGTTCTCAATAAAGGAAGCACTGTGTGTATGGGAACAGGACTACAGGTGATGATCGTGGAGTTATGAGTGATGGTGTGACGCAGGTCTGTATCTATGGGTGTGGTGAAGCTGAGCCGTGTTTGTTGTGTTTGGACAACAGCGCGCTCAGAGATTGTTTCTCCAGGCTCCACGCCAATTTCCTGTCCTCATCACCTAACCTCAGACGTGACGGAGCTAATGATAAGGCTCTTTAAGCTGCTATTGTCTGTCCAGGCTCGGAGTGAATAAGGAGAGGAAATGAATTCGAGCCTGGCCCTTTTCGTGACAGAAAACTGTATCGGCGAGAGTCCCTTGGGAAAAACAGTCCAGTTCACAACATGCTAATGAAGTTACAAGACACAGCACATCAACAAACATCTAAATAAGTGGGGTGAAAAAACACAGGACACACACACACAAGCACACAAAATCTACAAGGAAACCTACTGAGACAATGACAGCTTAAAAACAGATGTGTGTATATAATTGTTTGAATATGGCTGAAAATTCATTTACATGACAATGACAAATTGTGTAAGTGATCTGACACAGAAATGCTCATTAAAGCCCTTTTCAGATGGGACTAGTTTTCCCTAAGGACATCAGTTAACTTTGTATTTCCCAAATAAACTTTGTATTTTTATTTCCATTTGAATAGAACAAGTCTATGTTTTTTTCTCACACAACTACCTCTACCCTTGAGTTCCTTGAAATCTAATCCCGTCTGGATAGGAATGTTTGTGAATGCGTTGGGTTTTTTTCCCCACAATGAATTTGCCCTTATTTACATTGCTGAATACTGTAGCTAAATCACTCTGGTGCACCTTCACTATGGACATTTGCTACCATTGTATCTCTAAACTAGCAAAAGTATTGTGCCATCATGCATGCTAATGTGTAAAGCACAATCCATCAAAACCCATCTCAATGCCCTCTACCGTAATTCCCCTCCTGTCCATCCGGCAGCATGCGTTCATGGCCCTGCCTTCAAATCACAAAGCTTCAGGTGTCTCAGCAACCTCATGTTTCATATTTCAAATGGCTGTTGAATAATGTGAGATATATATTGTTAAATCAAAGGCTTTTTTGGTACTGCAGTACCGGAAGTGTATGGAGAGGAGAGGGATTACTCTTCTGACATGAGCACCGGGAGCTGGAACGCCAGTGCTGAAGGCATGCAGAGAACAGGAGAGAAGATCTGTGTACCTTTCCTACCTTTCATATCCTCTTCCTCAGTGGTGTTACAGCTCTCGGTGGAGTCCTGGAGACAGAAACAAAGAACATACAAGACAAAAAATTATTTGAAGGAAAAGCCATGAATAGCATTAGGTATGGTAGTATGGTAGTCTCTGAAATCAGTTTTAGAACTACGGGTGGGCACCTCACTATTCAATCTAATGTACTTGATTCAGAAAATGATTCTCGATACATCTCAATTTTTTAGCAACAGTTGCAGTCCCATATATATTTTGCAAGTTAGAAAAAATAAATAAAATGAAAAATAAAGTAAAATCAGGATTCAACTTTTTTTATTCAGAGAGAGCGATTACAAAGAGTGATTATACTTTATTATAAGGTGCC
The DNA here is from genome assembly GCA_023029165.1 of Gobiocypris rarus. Classification (NCBI taxonomy): domain Eukaryota; kingdom Metazoa; phylum Chordata; class Actinopteri; order Cypriniformes; family Gobionidae; genus Gobiocypris; species Gobiocypris rarus. The sequence continues at coordinate 26,919,600 of CM040920.1, forward strand.
CGTGTTACAGAGTAATTATACATTTAAGTACTGATTAAAAATAATAAAAAACATGTACTTACTATAGGGTTAGGATTAGGCCATGGTTTAGGGTTAGTTGCATGTAATTATGCACAATTTATAGTAATTACTATAGTAACTACAGTACATCCGGAAAGTATTTATAGTGCTTCACTTTTTCCACATTGTGTTATGTTACAGCCTTATTCTAAAACAGATTAAATTATTATCCTCAAAATTCTACAAACAATACCCCATAATAACAACGTGATAGGATTTTGCTTGAAATCTTTGCAAATGTATTAAATACATAAGTATTCACAGCCTTTTCTCAATATTTTGTTGAAGCACCTTTGGCACCAATTACAGCCTCAAGTCTTTTGGAGTATGATGCTACAAGCTTGGCACACCTATTCTTGGGCAGTTTCTCCCATTCTTCTTTGGAGGTCCTCTCAAGCTCCATCGGGTTGGTTGGGGAACGTCAGTGCACAGCCATTTTCAGACCTCTCCAGAGGTGTTCAATCGGGTTCAAATATGGGCTCTGGCTTGGCCACTCAAGGACATTCACAGAGTTGTCCCATAGCCACTCCTTTGTTACCTTGGCTGTGTGCTTTTCCTGTTGGAATATGAACCTTCACCCTAGTCTGATGTCCAGAGCGCTCTGGAGCAGGTTTTCATCAAGGATGTCTCTGTAGATTTCTGCATTCGTCTTTCCCACAGCATGATGCTGCCACCACCACACTTCACTGTAGGTATGGTATTGGCCAGGAGATGAGTGGTGCCTTGTTTCCTACAATCCTGTCTCGGAGGTCTACAGACAATTCCTTGGACTTCATGGCTTGGTTTGTGCTCTGACATGCACTGTTAACTGTGCTGCCTTACACAGACAGGTGTGTGCCTTTCCAAATAACGTCCAATCAACTAAATTTACCACAGTTGGACTCCAATCAAGTTGTAGAAACATCTCAAGGATGATCAGTGGAAACAGGATGCACCTGAGCTCAATTTTGAGCGTCATGGCAAAGGTGGTGAATACTTATGTATATGTGATTTTTTGTTTGTTTTTTATTTTTTAATACATTTGCAAATATTCCAAACAAACTTTAATCACATTGTCATTATGGGGTATTGTTTGTAGAATTTTGAGGAAATTAATTTAATGAATTTAAAACCATTTTAGAATAAGGCTGTAACAAAATGTGGAAAAAGTGAAGTGCTGTGAATACTTTCCGGATGCACTGTACATGTAACATGAAACATGGACATGTAAAATAAAGTGTTAAAGTGTTAAAAGTGTTAAAGTGTGAGTAAAAAAATAAAATATCAAGTTGAGATTTTCTGAGCAGTGATCAGCCCAGACTCATTTTTAGTAAGAACCGCAATAATGCAATTTGTAAATTGTTCCCCCGCCCCTATTCTAAAAGCTCCTGAAAATTTTACCTTGGGGCCATCAGCTGGGTTGTGCACAACTGTAGTTTGTGGCTCCTGTAAAATGTAATAAGATTTCATTTTATGATTAAAGACTCTCCTGCACAACAATCTGGTTAAACACAACATCCTCCAGGAATACACGTATACTTTTAAAGCTCAGATAAAACACAAAATAAGGATTTTAAGATAAAATAATGACAGACAAATACTTTATGTGGAAATTAACACAAGGTTGAGGTTCATGATGAGCTTGATGAACATTCACAGCTCACTCCAGAAAACCGACCACCCGTGTACACTTATGAAAATAATTGATGGCATGCATCAAAAGATCTAAAGATGCAGTTTCTCAAACTCAACTAAAAAATTCTGCCAGAACCACAGGAATAGAGAATCATAAATCAGTTCAAAATCTGCCTTGAAGTCAAGCAATTCCTGGATTATATGCCCTATATGTTTTCTCAGATTAACTTCCAGTTATTTTCCCCAAATGTTATGACCCATTTGAATCCTTAAAAAATATTGCACGTTATTCCAATTGCCGCTTCTGATGTTTTGTATGTTTCTTATAGCCCAGTGGTTGCTAGCTGTCCATCAGCACTGTGGAGGCCTCGGGAGGGGTCGGGGTTAACTTGTGCTCTTAATGGATTGTTTTGGAGGTCCCATGATGCTCTTTGCTCAGCTATTTGGGCAGTCAAGCAAACAAGGCCCATCTGAAGTGTCAATCCACTTTTCCTTTACTTAAATCTCCAGGGGACAATGCTAGTTTCCAACACGGCCAAACGGCTGACAGCTTTCTGTGTGGGACACTGCATCTTTACTGTGACTGGTTTATGCACTCTGATTCAAATTACCTTGTTATTTGCTGAAATACATACATTTATGCTACTCTGTATGGTAACTAGTCTCAAATTCTCGTCTTGTATTGGATATTTTTAAGTATCATGTATATACAATAAGTATGTCAAAGACGCTCATCCGATGACTATATTTTGTTTGTACTTGTAATAGCATTATGTGTATGCCTACAGAGGCAAAGAGTGCAGAAGGACATAAACCAGCACCTTACGGAGAAGAACAAATCACTCCTAATGATATGTTTATAAAACACCACAATTATGTGTACCAGACGTGCTTTGAAGCAAACTACAGGTCTGAGGTATTTAGTACATGCAAAAACTTCTGACATGCGCCAAATAATACTACAGCAAAAATGCATTATGGGATACGGTCAGATGAGTAGATGGGTTACAAAGAGAGTTAAATGTAGATGAGGTACCATCGGTGTAGAAGTGGCCGTGTTGCTTTCTTTCATGGCGTTCACTACAGCGCTCACTACACTGTTTTTAGTGTTGTTTGTCTGGGGCTGAAATAGAGAGGACAGATACAACTTGCTTTTCAGAGAGATTACATCACTAGAGAAATGATCGGATCGGATGGCAGTTGAAAATCACACAACAGATGAATAAAACATGGCAGGAAGATGACTGTACAGAGTTATCCATCATTCAGACAGAGGGCGACGATTACTAATGGATCTTTCATGGTACCTTATAGTTGTTGTCAAAATCATTATATTACAGTGTGATAACTAGACCCGCTCAGGCAACACATGGGTTGTACTACTACTACTACTAAGAGCGCAAGAGTTCTACAGCAAAGCACATAGTGTACTGCCTAAGTACAAATATACTTTTACTAAATTGTGGTGATTAAATTCAAACCAGCTCAGTAGTGGTAGAAATGAAAAGCTCAAAGAAAGGCGGCTGGAGAGATTAAAATAACAAGAAAGTTGGTATATAAGGAACATCTGTGGACTTACCTTGACGCCATCTGCCTTTTTGTTGAGTAAACTTTTGCATGCTGTAGGAAACAGAGAAAAATCTAATTACTCCATACAGTGTTTGACAAAACCAACAGAATGCTCACATCTGCACATATTTCAAATGAATACCATATAAAACATTTAACAAACTGCTGGCTTGCATTCCGTCATTCATTAGCATACAGGGTTTGGGAGGTAATGCTGACTAAAATTTTTCACCACAGGAGAAATTTCTCATCGACCTTTATTTATCAGTTTAAGCCAAGAAAATATGAAGCTTTGGGAGAGGAAGGTAAAAAGTATGTAACTTATAAATAAATAAATAGCTATCTGCAAATGAAAAATTCATTTAGGTGAAATCAAATTTAAAGGGGTCATATCTTGAGAGATCAAATTGTCCCTTGATCTTTAAGTTTTGCTGAACTATTGTACTGTAAGTAAAAATACTGAACTCTCTGAATACTGAAAACTATTCACCAGTGAGAAAAAATGTATTAATTAAAACTCAACATTTGAAACGATTAGCTGCAGAGCTCTCTGATTATTTCAGTCAACTGTTTGTACAGCACACTTCATTGTTTTGTGAATTTGTCACAATTAGAGATATGCAAAAATACATATTCATAAATAAACATAGAATTTGAAACCATTTGAAAGTTTGGGGTCAGTATAATAATTTTACGTTGTTACAAAAGATTATATTATTTCAAATAAATGCTGTTCTTTTAAACTTTCATCAAAGAATCCTGAAAAGAAAAATGTATCATGGTTTCCAAAAAATAAATATAAAAAAATGTATCAGCACGTTTTAAAGTAATGGCTACTAAAAAATCAGCTTTGCCATCATAGGAATAAGTTACATTTTATAATATATTAAAATATAAAATACAAATTTGAATTATATTTCACTGTTTTTACCGTATTTCTGATCAAATAAAAGCAACCTTCGTGAGCAATAAAGACTTCTTTCAAAAACATTAAACATTTTACTGACCTCAAACTTTTGAACGGTAGTTTATTTATAAATGTACATGAAATCGATAAGTAGGTGCAGTGAAGTGCTGTTTCTCATTTCATATTTGAGTGGGTGTTACTTAAAGGAGCAGGATAAAAAAAAAATCCTGTTTAATTTTAACACGGAGGTCAGAGAGTGAGGAAAATGGTCCTGGGTAAAACCTGGGTAATTTATGGCCATTTTTTTTTTCTAATATTATAAGAGATCACAATGGGGGGGATAATTTCTTTTTCTTTTCTTTTTTTAAATGCATGATACAGCCCCTTTAAAATCAACTAACTGAACAGACTTGGAATAAATTACCCATTTTATTCAATTTTTCACCAATCTCAGAGCAGATAAAAAGAATGAATTTGTTCTCCATTTGCGGCCACAGACATAATGAGGGAAAATCATGGCTAATGTATGCAATCGATTTTTCCTTTAACAACAACTGTTATTTCCCAGAGGGCATGTTTGAGAGGTCTTGAGTCAGTGTAAAGGAAATGGCCTCCGATATACTTTAGAGTCCCTCAGAGAACAATCAAAAGACTTGCGTAAGGCCTATAAAACCTCAATCATGGAAACAACCTAAATACTCAGGTTTCACATACGCTATTCCTGTTAAGCGCCTTACCTTCCATAAACAAATGGGAAGAAAAGATGGGAAGGTTAAGAAGACAAAACCCCATTTAGAAGCAGAGCGGACAAGCTGTAAGATAGCAGGCATTGTTTGCATTGCAGACCTGCTTTCATGCTTCACTATTCATGAGGTGAGAGGTGCTGGTGGTGGATGCAATTCACCATACGGTCAGCCATGCAGTGCCAATGGGATTATGAGTCCCATAATGCAATGCACTGATGAAGGAGTCATAAAACTAGACCTCAACTCATTACCAATCCACTGTCTCTCACATATCTAACTATGTCTCATAGGATTTACAGACTGTGACTGGGAAAGCTGAGCCAGCAGTCTTCCGTTATACTGCAGAACAATCAGATGGAAATGGGACCCCAGGACGGCCACGCTGCAGTCATACCGCGATTAATGCTGAGTGGAAATAAATTATATAAGGAGGAAGAAATTAACTCATTGCAAAACAAAGTGCAGTAACCTTCCTTGATTTCAAGATTACATAATTATACTGTGCAAAAAAAAGGTTCAAAAGGATCATTGTGACATCCTAATGCAGTTTAAATAACAGGGGTGAAACAAAGAATACATTTTCAATTAACTAATTACTAAAATTAATAATCAAATTCATTATAATTATTCATTTTCCTTTATTATGCACATTTTTCAAACTATTTTCCATTATAAATATCCACCAAATCCATTTCAGCAATCTACATGTTTTACATGTTTAATTGTCCCTAACATGTTTTTTTTAATGATCATAAAATTTAATTGTGACCAAATTTCAAATGAAAAAAAGTCGGAGCAAATATTCACACCCCTATTAAATAATGCCTCAGGCTTCAAAAGAGAAAAAAAAGTCTTTAAGGCAACAGATTGAGCTAGTAAAATCAAGTACAACAGCCATTAAACATTCAATACACCTTTAAATCAGACCTGTGCAAGCAACTTACAAATTATATATTATAGATTTAACAGGCGACAAAGCAGACGTACTAACATGCCTTATCTTCATAATCTATTGGTCAGTAAGTCTTATCTTGGTCATATAATGAAAAGCTCTTAAAAAAAAAGAATGAAGAAACATTGATGAAATGTCATTACTGGTTATTGGTTAACATCATACATGTTCAACTGGAGGACTGGCTTTAACAATAACACAATATAAAGAGTTAAAGACACTTACAGTACTAGTTGAAGCCAAGAACTGATGGAGAGCATTGATTGGACGGCTCAAAAGAACATTAAAGGAATATTCCAGGTTAAATACAACTTTAAACACTTGGGTGTCGTCAATTGAGGCCATAGATGCTTCATTTAAGAATAAATATTTGTATTTTTACACATTTTACTTTTCAAACAGTGAGCCAAGAGTGCATTTTCATGGCAGCATCCAAATTGCACACTACTTTAATGTGAATGCTAATGGGTAGCTTTCTAAAGGTACTTTAGAGCTCCTTGGAGAATTTTATAGATACAGAAAATCCTGCGGAAAGAGTAAGAGAAGGTAGCTGTATGCTAATCCGAACAGATCCTATCTGCTGAAACAACCAAAACAGAACATATTAACAGGTTCAACAAGACAGCTCTTGTTTTTTCCATATTCCTGAGGAATCTGCAAGGATCTGATCTTTTCTTAACTGTTGTCCTTTGACCATTTCGTACACATGAAGTATTCTCACCATTCTGACAGTTGCTCAGACACAGCTTGTTGAAGATGGCAGCTGACTGACATTTACTGAATCTAACAGACTGCTGTGTAACAATTCAATTTGATCAGACAACACAACTGGAACCAGAGACCTCCTCTCCACTTTCTCCTGACTCAGAGACACTGTCAACAGTGTCGTCCATCTGCCCTCCAGGGGGCCTCCTTCCCCGCAGACCACCTGGCGCTCACCGGACACGTGCGCCAGCTACATCGGGTCTGACGACTGGCAGCAAGCCAACCCCGCTCCTGCCCGTCCATGTAGTTAAGCCCCTGCGCTCTTGGCGAGGGGAGGAAGAAGAGTTGAAAGGAGAGTGGTAGGGCAATGGTGGCTTGGCTAGGCTGCATGGGTCTGCTTTAGTTAACGACACAGGACGCAGATCTAAGAACCCCCAAACCTCCATCCCATCCAAACCTCATTATTCTCCTTGAGGTGGAGAGCACGGAGGCAGGCTGAGGACAGACACGTGACCGGGGTCCTGTATCTTCAGCTAAAGCAGACTTCACTTAAATGCTATTTAACCCAATAGCACAAAACACCAGAAAGCTGATCAGCAAGGAAGGAGGGAGCCAAAAAGGGCTGAAGCAATTTATCCGAGAGGAACAGAGCGAGAAAGACAGAGAGAAAAAGAGATAGTCTAATCAAAAGGGAAGCAGCGGCATTCTCATTTTTTACTCCATGCAGGCGATAATGCATGCAAGCCAATGGTGGGTCTCGTGGTGACAATCTTTAACATGAATGTGGTGCTGAGGTATTGATTGGATTGGTTTGCCTAGAGCCGATGTGTGTGTGTAAACTAAACTGGGGACAATAGCAAGATGAAACGAGACATTGTTTGTTCAAACATAAAAAAAGAGCAGACGGATAAATAAATACTTTTTGAAAGCCTAACAAAAGCTAAGATACTACAAATGTCGCTGTGAGGGTCATTCTCAAAATGTGGTTACAAACACTGATCAGAAAATTAAAATATTAAAAATAATTAAGTAAATCACATACAAAACTAAATCAATCTATAAACGAATACTTAATTAAATCCTAGAAAATGGTTTCAATTTTGAGTTACAGCAAAAGGTGATTTCTCCACCACACTGAGCAATTCATTTGAATCATTTATTTAATTGATTAAACCCATATTAGAGGTTGGGAAGATGACTAAACCTGCTCTAATACTTATCAACTTTACAACTTGTAGGGTTAAAAGCTAGCTAGATGAATGTTAAAGTTACACGGTCATGTAAAAGCAAAGCAGTAATAAAACACATGGCTGAAAAAAATGACATGCTATTCCATAAACTCTAACACATCGCTTAAATGCATGACGTGTCTGTGAGAGATGGAAACTCTGCAGGCCACTACCCTTTTAAATGTGAGAATTTCTCCAAGACTATATAGCAGATGTCGCTCATGAGAGTGAAGACTGAGGTAAACCAAATAATTTATGCAAGTGATGGCAAGAGAGGCAGGCTTCTCATTGGATGCATGCTGATTGGATAGAGCAGAGAGGGAGGGCGAGGGTTTGAAGGAATTGTGGAGGGGCTCGCTGGTCCCCCCCGGTGGCGAGGTGAGGAGATGCACTCTCACATACCTTCCTGTGCAAGCGCGGCAGTGCTTGTGGTGGGAGCAGCAGGGCTGGTATGCTGCCGGCCCACTATTGGACAGAGAGGCGTTGAGTTGGGAGAAGCTATGGAATTTTTTCAAACCCTCTACTGAACAAGTTACCTTTGTTTCTTTTTATATAAGGAATTAAGGTCTACAATATCTGTCTATAAGAACAAGCTAATGCTCTCAAACTTGCTGTATCAAAGACAAAAAGATATACCTGCACAAACCTGTGTAAACATTGTCTGTTCAGGAAGTAAACTGCGCAAATGTAACTTAACTAAAATGAAGAAGTAAGTTATTGATAATTCTTTACTGCTATCCTCAACAGCTAAATCCTTAACAGCTAAAAATAAATCCAGATACAGACATGGAGCAGAAAAATCTAAAACTTTATACTCATATAATCCAAAAGTGAATTAAATTTACTGAGCCAGCCTTTGGAGATCTTTTTTATAGTGAAAACTGGAGCAAGACTTCAAGGAGGTGGTCCAAGTTCATCCATGACTTTGCACTTTCTTACCTGATCCCAGGAGAATGAGGGAACTCACCTGAGAAGTTTCTAGAAACCAGCATAGTAGTGAGAATGGCTCCCTGAAAAAAGACAGAAAAATACAGCGTTTAGTACATGGAAACAGGACTTTCAGCACTAATTACCCAAGGGATGAAGACTGGAGTTAGTCTAAGGGCCCTTCAAACCCAAGCCGTACCTTCAGTTTTCTGCGGGCATTGAACTTGCGCAAGCACTCCACAGTCTCTTGGCGATGCATCATGGACGCCACTGTGGACCGTTGCTGAAACGAGCAAATGCAAGATGAAGAAAAATATTGCACATTAGCATTATAGAGGTATTTGAACCAATTAAAGGAACGGTTCACCCAAAAAGGAACATTCTTTCATTATTTACCCACCCTCATGTGGTCCTGTATGACTTTTGTTGGAACACACAAGAGGCTATTTTTGTAATATACTTGTCGTTTTTCAGGCTTCAAGAACTTATTCCATTTATGTTATTCACTCAATCTACCGACTGAGTTGCATTCGAGAACCAGATCAATGTCAGATTTGTGAAAAAATCATTCAACCAATGCATTTAAAAGATTTGGCTCAAAAGTATGATTGGTTCACAAATCAGACATTGCTACTTCTCTTAAGAACACTCATTATCAAAACAGTTATATTTTAGTTTCAATTTTGGATTTCTTTCCCACACAACACAACTGTATGGCTTCAGAAGACTCTGAAAATAAAACTTTATGGCGTTGTATGGACCACATTTATGGTGCTTCTTAGGGTGGCACGATAATGGTTAAAATGATCATGACTGTTCTCATTTGAGAAATTTCTTTTTACATTTCATCAGAATCTTTGTAAGCACATCAATAGGACATCAACAATGAAACCGTGAAGGACCGACTGCTTTCATTTGAGCAGAATATCTCAATAAGCATTGCTAATAAAAAACATATTTGTCTGTTTTCAAATTATCAGATTTTTTTTTGTTGCTGTTGTATTTTGCAGGGAAAAAGAGCATGTGCACTGTTGCCAGGTTAGGAAGATTATGTACAATGTAAATGTATCCATTGTCACATAATATTCATAGAGAAAAACAGAAATAGTGATCACATTCAAAATACAATTAATCATACAGCCCTAATGCCATTTGCAGCAGTTTTTGAAGTTTGAAATCTCCAGTTCCAATTCATTGTAGTTGCAAAGAAAAGAGCGACGGGCACATTTCCTTTTTCAAAATGTCTGACATGCTAAAAATTCAGATAATGTTAAATATGAGTGAATTATTCCTTCAAGTATGTCAAAAACAAGTCAACCTATTCTGAGAGCTCAAATATGTGAAATGTGACAGTGTGAAAGGCCGCATTTCACATTAAACTCAATGGTTCTTTTTTGCTCGGGCTTGTGGTAAATGTATTCTTCGGCAGAGATAACTTACGCAGACCCATGGGTGCTTGAGGGCCTGCTCTGCTGTGATTCTCTTAGCTGGGTTGATGGTCAGCATTTGGTTGATGAGGTTCTTGGCCTCGGGGGTGACCGTGTCCCACTCCGGAGAAGGAAACTGTGAGAGGAAAGAATCAGGAGTGAGTGTTAGATAAGCAATCTAAACGCAGGAGAATGCCTAGAGTGCTTTTCACACCACAATACGAACTGACACACATACAGAACAGTCTGCATCGAGGCCTAATGAAATTAAACCCATCACAAGGCAGCGTACAGAATTCAATGAGTCACGGCAGTCAGGCCTCCTGCAGTAGGCCTATTCGGCACGGCTGGTGCTTGAAACATGTTGCTCGTGCATTTCACACCTCATGGCTTCATTGCAGCCCATAACTAGAGAAAATTGCAGTTGTAATTAGCCAATAAAAAACTGTGTCTGTATCAGTGTTGAATGTGTCGCACCTCCTCTTTCGTACCAGGAGATCTTAATGTGGCCGTTACAAATCCTTTGTCTGTTCCAAGAAAACCTTGGGCAGGTTCCAGGAAGTATAATTTGTTTGCGCATCAAGCTGTGTTGCATCAGCTAAAACGAGCATGTGGATTGTACTTAGAAACACTGCAGGTGCTCATAAGCCTTTACACACACTGATTCAGCTGCGCTTTTGGCTCGGGGCACTGCTAATACATGTCATGGGTGGGGCATTTTTGCACTGCTGTGCGCTGCTTCAGCAAAGGCGGCCACACAGGACTGGGGACGACGCATCCAAATGTGAACACATGGCCAGAAAGGCCCAGTGACAGAAGCTTGTAATGCATGATGAGGCATAACTACACCTCATTGATTGCGATCACATGACAAAAGGTTATAAAAGTACAAAACAGAGTAACCATGGTAAGGTTTCCTAATTCAATTGTGGCAATAGCAATGTGTCAATACGTAGAGATTTGGAATGAGATTTATGCCATGGTAGATATATTACCACCAGTACTGGGTGTTATTTACTTTACACATGATACCAACAAAGAAAAAGCAAAAAAAAAAGGGGGGTTGAGTCAGTAGGAGGAATCTTCCAATCAGAATTTAGAGCCAGTACTATCTTTATAATATTAATTGTCTACTGTTATACACTACAAAAATGACAGTAAAACATTTATAATGTTACAAAAATATTTAAAATAAATTCTGTTTCTCAGAACTTTCAAACATCAAAGAATCCTAAATTTTTATAATTTCCATAAAAATATTACTTTTATTATAATAACATTGTAAATAATAACATTGAAAATAATAGGAAATGTTTCTTGAGCACCAAATCATGATATTAGAATGATTTCTGAAGGATCATGTGACATTGAAGGCTGGAGTAATAATGCTGAAAATTCAGGATTCACAGGATCAAATTATATTTTGAAAAATATTCATAATGAACACTATTTGACTCTGAACATCAATAATTTAGTTTATGGATTTAGTTTACAATGTAAGCATCATTAGAAAGTATGCAAATTAGGGCTGTAGATAGATTCAACTTTTTAACTGCATACTTATTATGAAATTAAGCATTCTGTATTTTCTGCACGCTTTTTAAAGTCAAATTTAGCTTTAGTTACAAAAAAGGACACTTGGAGACTTTAAAAGGGCACCAAATAACCAAATTATACATATATAAATATACATGAATATATATCAGAATTCAGTATACAGTGCAACAGCAAAGAGCTTACTGCTTACTGTACGACTCCTGTACAGCAATCGAAAACTGGCCACGAGTCACTGTTCTGTACATCTCTGATGTAATAAGCCTGCTTTTCATTTACATTTGTGCTGTTTTGGACTGATTGTTTGAAGTAATTTGCTTACTCGAAACTTTACCAAAGTTCAGAGGCTTAAAATGATCTGATCACAAACAGAAGTGAAACCTGGTTAAAGTGTTAGAATAGAAATTACAGGTGCTTGTGCCATTGTAGATGCTCAATGTGATAACCCCCGACTGCCAAGACCATGTAACTGTGTGCTGTAAATTACAATAATGATTAATTTATGTGTGTTATTTGTGCAAAATTATTTTAATGCGTTAAGGATTTTGAATTAATTGCATGCGTTTAATGCATTGACATTGATAGCCCTATTCATTTGGAACTACAGGCATATAATAACTTCATTTTCTGAAATAAAAGATTTGTCATAACCCCCTCCCCTGAAGTGAACTGACCTGGCTTGACACTGTGACTATCTAACAGTGTAACATTCACTCCATTTTCACAACAAGGCCGCAATTATATAATCTCCTCCCTTTTATTTGCCACAGAAATTTTAAATGGAATGAACGTCTCTCTGGGGCAGTCACTCGCTCCATGTCCTGCTACGTACATCTGAGGGTGTGAGACGGTGATGCAATTGATGGACAATTTTAAAACGCACCACACACATACGCAAACAAACAAGCACATACACTCCGGGACAAGGCAGTTGTTTCTAAGCAAAGCCCATCTCTCTGCAATGCGTCAGGGAGGGCCTGACACAATCAATAACAGCACCAGTAGTTCTAAATCGCACCCAATCAAAAATTAAACAGGCAGTTATACCACAGTAAGTGTCGCAGAGACCTTGCGACATCTGCTGTAATCAAATAATGCTGGAACAATTGAGCAATGGGATTTTATTATTTTATTTGATATATATTTGAAATGTATTATTTATTTTATTTTTATTTTATATAAATATGAGAATGGAATAATTCATTAAAAGCTGTTTTATCAAATAAAAATTTAAAATATATAAATCAAAATAAAATAAAATTCAAGCTCATTGATTAACTGTTTGAGCCTTGAATACATTTTATTTAGTTTATGTCTCCAAGCTTTAATAAATTATCTTATTTCCACCTTTTGGCCCATTACTGCCATCGGTTTCTTGCACAGCTCTGCATTTTATTCCAAGTGATTTCACAAATGTTGACAGGAAATGGTGTTAACGGTATCCTGCTGGGAAATTCCAGTGATTTTTTGAAAGGATGTAGAGGCCTTGTGATGTGCGGTCTAAAATTAAACAAGCCTCACTAGACTGATTTGTGAAACGACTTAATGAATTCACATAGACTGGACTAATTAGAAACATCCAAAATATGATTTTAAAGTAAAATATGGCTTCAAAATGAATGCACATTTGATAGAAATGTGGCCAAAGGAAATGCAGAAGACAAAAAGAGTTTTTACACTCCTAGTAGATGCCCATCTGTTATCAGATGAAGGGGGTTTTCGAGTGGCTGGACTGAACTCCTACACACAAGGACAGTGAGAGAATGCAGCTGCCTCAGTGGACAACTGTACTTACATCATAAGCTCCAGCCTTGATCTGCTGGTATAACTTGTGTTGATCTTCATCCCAAAATGGAGGGTAGCCCACTAGTAGAATGTACAAGATTACACCTGTGAAAGAAAGACAGAAAGGGAAAACAAGAGAGAGAGAAACAATTACCTCATACTGTTAAATACTTGATTCTGATTGGCTGACAGACAGGTAATTCACATGCACACACACACACACTCTCCCCCTCTCTCTCCTTCTCTGTCCCTCTCTCTATTGTCAAAGGATTTATATGAGCATGTAAATATAAATAAGCAAGTAAATAAAACAAAAATGATCAAAGTAGAAGTATTGAATAAGTGTGGAAAAACAAAGTGTGTGTGTGTGTGTCTGTCTGTGTCTGTGTAAATGAACGCATCACTGTGTGGTCGACTCTTCACTCTTTTTGTGGTAGGAATTGATGTATTTTGCTGCTAGTTATTTGTAGTCTCTATTTTTACCAAGTAAATACTGCGCTTGTGCATCATTCTTCAACATTTTGAAGTTGGGACAATTATTTTTAAATTTGAGAAAGAAGTGCTTCCGAATATCATTATAATTAGGGCAGGTGGTTATGAAGTGTAGCTCTGTTTCTATTTCTTCTTAGCTACAGTACAGGCATAACCTGCTCTCTCTGGGCAGCCAGTTCTGTCTGTCTCTATTGCCAGGATGTGGTCACTCAGTCTGTACCTCGTCATGTTTTTCCTCAGTTTGTGGTCTCTGACTGTGCTAAGGTATTCTGCTATACTCTCTCTCAATAATTTATTTTACAATCAAATAAATTTAATCAAATTGCACTACTTTATCACCGTGTCTGATTTAAACCATGCAGAATGATATTTATCTATGATCAATCAAACGTGTCATAGCGGACAAAATTAACTGTAATTTTAACCCTTCCAGTCAAATTTTGTGGTACAAACATTTAAAGTCAAGGTAGGCAATTTGTTCCAGAAACATTTTGTCATGCTGGTTGACTGTCTCTTCGCATCCTGATAGCAATCACTAAGTTAAGTGGTCTAAATGTGTTATTTTTGCCTATTTATAGGCAACACTATCAATGCCGAAATGAATCTGCAGCAGTCAGGTGGTACAGGTCAGCGCTCTTTAAGCTGTTTATGTTCATTATTATTGCAATGTTATATGTTTTGAGACATGACGCAGTTTGACAGTCTCTCGTGAAGCTTTTGTTTGCTCCCTGTTGTATGAGTTCTTGAGTTTTGAAGGAGGCGTGTCTTTGAAAGGAGGGTGGGATCTTATGGTGGTTCAGTACAGTTAAGTACGCTATGCCATTTTTGTCTTTTCCATTGTCAGAAGTTGTGAATGGTACCATAATTCCGAATCCTACCGTACCACTTTTTTGGCACCCTTCAGTTGGGGTACCTAGCGCAGTAGTCCGGTACTAAAGGGTGGCGCTAGAATCACTACAGAAAGTTGATTGGTTGATAGATAATTGCACATGCTTTTTCGGCTGTGTTTTTCCTTGCAGCCTGCAACCTTGGCTCAAAGAAAGTGTGTCGTCTTCTTGTGACAAGATCTGCTGTATGTCGTCCACTGTTGTTTATGGTGCCGTTTTCTTCTTTGCACGAGAATGCTACACCACGCCTATCAGGTAAGGGTGCTGTTGGTGGTGTAGGTGTTTTTTACTCAACACTGTTGACTAGTACCTAGTTATTTATGTAAAAAGAAAGTATTGTTTGTGTGCCTTGTGTTACTGCATGTGTAACCTGCAGCCTGAACCCGACGGACGTACCTGAGTTATTTGCTTCATTAAAGCATGTATTTCAGAAGATTGTGTTGACAGACAGGTCTACAGTGCATCTGCACTATATTTTCTGAAGAGTCCAGCATGTGACGCACATCAAAAATAGGCTCTGCACTGAAACTCTACTTGCAGAGCTATGCAGCATTGCATTACGTACCCGTGCAGTGTGAATACTGCAACCTGTTAATATAGGAAGCAGCTCAAACAGACAGAATAAGCAAGAGGTCTAATGATTAAGGACCCTGTTGAAGACTCACCACAGGCCCAGATGTCCACAGGTTTGCCGTAGGGATCCTTCCTCAAAACCTCTGGAGACAGGTAACCAGGTGTGCCAGCAAAACCTGAGAAAAATTCAAACAAGTTGGAAAGTGACCATTCTTCACTCTAAGCATAAGATAAAGTAGATGCAAACTGCAGACTCCTGCAGGCAATGTACCCCAGCCAATTAATATTCACTGAAATGCTAATAATTCCAGGCATATGTGTGGATAGTTAGATGGATATTTCCGCTCCCCAGAACCATTAAGAGCCAAAATTATGACGTGCTGAGATGGCTACCTCCCTCCAGAACTGGCAAGGCTGAAAAGGGCTGTAAATAGGTGGGTTTAAAACAGCTGTCCACTGGGGTAAAATGCCCAATCATATAGCTTGTATATAACAATTATTCCACCCACAGGGCTTTGCTCTTTACAAAACTAGGCATGCTTCAGTCAAAACAAGATAACTACCTATTCAACAATAAAGAAAGGTGTGCTGATACTCCATTGGCACTAAAGCAGAATGGCAGCAGAATTAACCAGCCGCCAGTAGGGGGCCACAAGGCCTGAGAGAAGCCTTTATCCAGAAAAGGCAGCTGTTGAGGGACATTTTCAGAGCTAAAGGATCTTTCACACGCCAACAGGAATGATGTGTGAAAGCGAAACATGAAATGGGCAAAGATTGCAGTTTAGCACGGCCAGAAAATAAGCCTTTGCGGCCATTCCAATCCATTTCACTCTGCAGGTAATGGAGCGGGAAATGTCAGAACATCCTTTTAAGATAAACTGAATGGATTTCACGAAAGAATCAGCACAGTTGCGTGGGGGAAATTTTATGCACTAGTAGTAAACAAGAAGTATACAGCAGGTATTAAAAATATTCATAAATGGGCAAAACAATAGGCCTATCTTAATTAGTGAATGCTAAGCCAAACATTGCTTTTGCCACTGCCTTGCTACCACTCTCTACACTCTACATCATGGGGATGATTTTCACACAGGTAAGTACCAGTCAAATTTTTAAAAAATCCCCAAAAGTGGTAAGGAAAGGATTTGTATAGGTGTAGTAATTAAAATTAGCAACAGCTCTTGAGATCATCACAAGTGTAGGTTTGTGTAGAATTAGAGCCGAAGTTATAAAGTTATTTACCAAACCAGGCCTGCTGATCTCCCTGCACCTCGATGGCCAGCCCAAAATCAGCCAGTTTTACTGCCGCTCCTTTCATCTTACTGGCCAACAGCAAGTTCTCAGGCTGAGGAGAAAAGCAGACGATTCTTTTAACACACTAAACACTCACAAACATTTCAAATCGACTACAAAGAGAGGTTAAAAAGATTCTTTGGGATTGACAGCGCCCAGCATGTGGCGCAAAGCTGGGATAGTTTACTGGTGTTGAATGTTAAATCTAATGAGACGTTCACACTGACAGCAATTTGCAGCAAAGCAACCAGACATCACTTAATTAGAGTTTGGGCATTTCCCATACAAACGAGGTGTATCCAGACAAACTACAAAGCTGAGAAAATGTAATGTATGTAAACGAGCAGCTATGTGTTGTGCCGACTACCAATTTACTTTTTTAATCCCTAATATTTTCAATAATGATTCTCACAAGTAAATAAAATTACTAAAAAAAAGGTCATATCAAATTGAAGACATTGGAACAAAAACGATGATGATGTAGACATTTTAATTTAAATAATATACACTATCATTCAAATGTTTGGAGTCGGTAGGGTTTAAAAAAAAGTATTTTATGCTCACAATGCTGCATTTATGTGATATAGCTATAGTAAAAACAGTAATATTGTGAAATATTATTATAATTTAAATTACTATATTCTATCACATCAGTTTTCAGTGTCACATGATCCTTCAGAAATCATTCTAATATGCTCAAGAAACATTTCTGATTATTATCAATGGTGAAAACAGTTGTGCTGCTTAATATTTTGGGGAAACCAAAGCATTATTTGATGAACAGAAATTGCTAAATGCACCTGAAAAAATAAATACATGTCTTACCAGTCACATTTGATCTATTAAAAGATATATTTCCTTGCTGGATATACTAGAAGTATTTAAAAAAAAAAAAGATACAAACCCCAAACTTGTAAACATTACAGGCATGACAATACAATAATGATGTTATAAAATGTAAAAATAGAAAGAATAATCAGTTAAATTTATTGTTATAAAAATTATGGTCTTAAAAAATAAGGTACAATTTCATTATTGAATTTACCAGTGACATTAAGGCAGCCAGCAGTAGGAAAAGGACCAACAGTACAGCCCCTTTGCAACCGTCAGTGTGAACAGCCATTAAAGAGAAGTGCATCACCAGTAGATGTAGAGATGAACAGGTGGTTTCGCTATACCAGCCAAACCAGCTCAGTGTGATAAGACAGATTTTGGAGGTCAAAGATCTCTCCACAGGTAATTGAGTTTATAAATGGCTTACAGGTTAAGCACATCTGAATAGAGCTTGTTGTACTACCACATTTACGCTGAGCAAATATTAGGGTGGATTTCCTGCGGTTTTGTCAGTGCTCCAAATTTGATATCAAACACAAAAGTCCATTACTATCCAGGAGCTTCAAGTACACAACTTAGTAAAAAGTCCCAGAAAGACATATTAGGCAGAATTGAAGACTTTCACACTAAAATTTAGGCTGGAAAAGTCGATTACCTCTCCAGTTCTCGAATACACAACTCAATAGGCTTGATTTATTAGCTGCCGCACATATATCTTCTCAATGCGCAGAGTTCACCCTCTAGTTCTACATTCAAGCACAGAATTTAAATGCATCTGTTATGAGGATGCTGGGAAATTTATGCCCATAGGTGTGAATCTCTCGCTCTCCCTCATTAAACGCGTAGACTACAAATGAGGGATAGTGAGACTCGCGGTGACCCCTCCCGCATCTCTCAGTCTCACAGGCAATACCAGCAACAGTTGTCGTATCACGTTCTTTGCTATGGCAACCAGCCGGGCGCATCTCTGCTGCTCAACATTGGGCTCACATACACATGGGGGAGGGCAGTGTATGTGACTAATGCACAATAGGAGGACATGATAAAACTGCGTGTCTGTTCGCATTATCAAAGACACTGGCACTGTCAAGACCACATATACACACACACTCGTTTCATACATTCGAAGTGTGTGGGATGTTTATGCATGCATTTGATTCATTTGGTAATACAATTAATTATTAATCTAGTGCTGTTTAAAAAAGAGAGAGTATTACTTTAAACAAAGATAATACTCAAAAAGTCTTAGTAGCACGTATTTGCACATTTGAACAGTAGGGAAAACACCAGAAGTAGTTCTCTTAGGTAAAGTCATTCATTAAAATGAGGGGAATAATAAACAACAGCAGGAATACTGTTGTATCTGTGTGTTTGTGTGGTGCTGGGCATCAACATGGAAACCCTCAGAGACAGCCCGGTTGACGTGTGTGGGGTTGTCGTGGCGACTGGCTCTCGCTCACCTTAAGGTCTCTGTGCACGATGTCATGCTGGTGAATATGATTGACACTCTCCAGGATCTGATTGATGCACTGGCTGAAAAACAGAATAATAAATCAATCAGTGGCAAAGAACGATCATAAGGATAAGCGAGGGGGTGACATTAGGCTAAATATTGATTTTTAACCTTCTTTTTACTGTATTACAAAAGTCAGCTCCTTATATTTACAATCTTCTCCCTTTATTTTCCCTCTAAAAAGTATAGTTTCCCACAAGTTTTTTTTTCTTCCTTTAATTATTTTTTTGTTGTTGTTGCCCTTTTGCCCGTGTGTGTGTGTGTGTGTGTGTGTGTGTGTGTGTGTGTGTGTGTGTGTGTGGACTGGTAATCCCTACGGTATGGGGACAAAATGTCCCCACAAAGATGGCAATATCCAAATTTTTGTCCTTGTGGGGATATTTTTTTGGTCCCCATGAGGAAAACATCTTATAAATCACACTAAGTGATGTTTTTGAAAAAGTAAAAATGCAGCATGTCTCCTGTGATGGGTAGGTTTAGGGGCAGGGGCAGTGTAGGGGGATAGAAAATACGGTTTGTACAGTATAAAATGCATTACGCCTATGGAATGTCCCCATAAAACATGGAAACACAACGTGTGTGTGTGTGTGTGTGTGTGTGTGTGTGTGTGTGTGTGTGTGTGTGTGTGTGTGTGTGTGTGTGTGTGTGTGTGTGTGTGTGTGTGTGTGATTTTGAGAACTTGACAGCACCTGGTCATTGACCCCTTTCATTGTAAGAAAAAGCCCGGATATCCTTCAAAATGTCTAATTTTTTGTGCCAAATTGAAAAGAAAGTCTTATGGGCTGGGAACAACATTACCTTTGAATAGATTTAAACATTACCTTTAAAAATACACTACATTTGTAGAGTTTTGGGCAAATTAAACCAGATATGATAATGTGATATTAAAATGGCTATTCATAAAAATGCCATATGAGAAATATTGGTTTCCTCAAAAATAAATCATAAAAAAACATACTACAGAAAGTCTGCTACTTCAGATCATCTTATATTTTACTGTCATTTTGTACGAATGAATTAAAGTCCATAATTTCAATCCCTTAATTAAAATAAACCCTTAAAATTGATTACAGTACATTTAATCAACAACCTCTGCTGGACAATTCAATTAAGCAATTCAATTAAACACCATGACTAGATGATTAATGTTACATTTGCATGTACTACTGCTATTTTAGCAGAATGATCCAAGTCATGGGTTATGTGTAATGTGACTGAGGCACATACGATGAGCAGGGGATTGTGGGATAGCTGGGATGGGTGTTACTCGTGGAAAAGCGTCTCACTCTCAGACAGGTACACACACATGCACATGCATTATCCCGCTTAAAGCTGTAATCCTATAACAATGTTATAGAGGCCTAACCAGGACAGATGAACCAGAATGAGCGCGTGTGTTGCTTTGGTTTCACGCTGCTATAAATACTCATTTCAAATTCATTTGAAATTATGCATGCCTTATTGAATTTGCTCTAAGGAAATGGGTCATGACTTCTCTTCAAAGGTCACTTAAAGGATTTAGCAAAACAAATGGATATCTTAATAATATAATATAATTCATATAATGAACAACATATAAGATAATAATCTTAGTCACTCAAATGTGCATTAATAAAATGTATATAATAATTTACTGATGCCTTCCTTGAATTGTTTTCATAAAATGTTGTTCTTGGCAAAAAAATATCTTGCAGGTCAAGTGGATTAAATTATTTTGATTACAACTGTAATATAATATAATCTAAAACAAAATGGATAGTTCCAGTCCCTGATAATGATTGGTTGAGCCGTGTTCAAACATAGCCACTGTAAATTAGCAACACCAAGGTCATGTGTTCGATTCCCAGGAAAACCAAGAATTGACCAAATGTAAATGTGTACCTTGAATGCAATGTAAGTCGCTTTGGATAAAAGCGTCTGCCAAAAGCATAATGTAAATGACTCTATAAACAAACACCTGTGACCGCATTACATCAGTATTACTGCGCCACTGCATCTGTGTGTTGCTTGGCAAACTGCTTCTAAAGAACTACATTGCTTGGCGGAAGAATATTATTTTTATCAATAACAACTAATTTGTTTGAAAACCTTGCCAGGTTTGTGAAATAAAGCAATAAGCCCCGTGAAGCAATACGCTCTGCAACATGCCTAACAATGCCGATTAGCTGTTCTAAATTCACTGTAACCATGGCTTCTTTGGGCTTATAGCTTTAATATAATAGATATTCACTATTTTTAAATAATTGTTAATACCATTTTTATTTTATAGTGTCCTTGTTACATAACTTACTGTTATTACTATAGTAAGTACATGTAATATATGTATAATTACATGCAACTACCCTACCCTAACCCTATAGTAATTACATGTTGTTAATTACTAATACTTTGTACTTAAATATATAATTACACTGTAACAATGACACCTTAAAATTAAGTTTAACTTAATTAAACATTATTATAATATATTATTATTCAGAAGTGCTGTTTGACACCATGTCTTAACTAAGCAACAAGTTTCCAGTGGCAAGAAACATGGAAGGTGTAGATATGATCACATGTCACTTTATCATGCTTGGTTAGGACATGCCACAAGGAACATGGGAATAAGAAAAGTGGAGTACACGAGATAAAGCAGACTGAAAAAGACTGTTGAGTATATTAATGTTACAAAAGCACACAGAAGCTATTTGGCCAAATTTGGTTATTTTAAGCCCAGCATTCCATTTTCAGGACAGCACAAATCCCACTGGACACAAAATACCTGTCTCTCTGTCTCTATCTCTATCTCTATCTCTCTCTATATCAATCACACACACTCACTTTTCCCACTCACCCTTTTTTTATTTGTTTTAACTTATCTAATATCAAAGCTTAGACGCGAAACTGTCATTGAGCAACTCTTGTAAACCAAATTTACCATGGAGCCCTGTATGAGCACATTAAAACACGGCTAACTGCTGGAGGGTGTTTGTGTTGGATGCCTGGGGCTTTAACTTGAAATCAGAGTTCCTTAGAGACTGATAAACTTGCTGCTGGTTCCTGAAGACACTGTTCAAAGTGCGTAATTTCTGTGCCACTAGATCCCCCATTCTGGGAAACCTGTTTAGATAGAATCTTCATTTTTGCAGTACAGTGCTGCTGTTGTTAGTGATGCAGAAAGGATGCACTCGAAAGGAGGGGCCAACTGAGGGCAAATGGATGTGTTTTTGTGTGGCACCTGTTGATTGCCAGTTCTGCAACTCCACCATCATTAAAGGCTCTCAGTTTTTCTGCACAAAAGGGATCGTCCTCTTTCTGTGCTTTTGAATCCGATGTAAGTGTGTGTGTGTGTGTGTGTAAGTGTGACCTGCTCACTGCAGCACAGTAACCACAGCAACAGTAAATTGGAGAGCCCACCTTGCGTCAGCTTCACTGTAATACTCTCTGGCGACGATGTCCTCAAACAACTCCCCCCCAGTCACACTGCGGAAATAGAGAGAAAAAACCCCCAGTGAAACAAGGGATGAGAGAATGGAGAGTGTGCTGGGTTTTAGGCTAATTTGCTCAGCAGCAGGAGACAGAGCAGACATTTTATACTTATGTAAAGATGATCGCAAATGTATGTGATGCTGCAGTAAAACTTACATGGCCCAATAATACTTATATATAGAGGTATATTACTAGATGCAAGGCTGCAATTAGCAATTTTATCATGGTAACCATAGGGTTTGACAAAATACAGGTGACAGTACAAGACAGTGGTAGACATTAAAAAGTTTCCAGAGTTTTATTGTAGTAACAATTACTGTAATAACCTATGGTATTTTATCCAAAACTAATTATAAACTGAAAACAAATCTGAAAATTGTTTAAATTGCAAAATGCAGCACATAAGAAAATGAGGAAAATAATGTCAGAAAAAACTACTTTAGGAAAACAAAATGTAAAAAAAAATATAAAAACAACAACAATTACAACTACTACTACTACTACTACTACTACTACTACTACAACAAGAATAATAATAATTAATAATACATTAAATTCATTTTCATTATAACTCCAATAAACATTTGCAATGAAAAATATAAAATAAAAAGTTTTAAAATATTTAAGAAGCAATAATGATATATATTTCATTGATACCATTGATAACATTTCTGAACAATCAGAAATGTTTCTTGAACAACAAATCAGATTCGCCACAACAATTAAAAAAAAAATAGAAAACAGTTATTTTAAAATGTAATATTTCACAATATTTTTTTTATTTTCGATCAAATAGATGCTTCCTTGCTGAGCATAAAAACAAAATCATACCAACCCCAAACTTTTGTAAGGTATGAGAATATTATGAAACAAATGTAGCTTATATTGCCAGCTCCCAATGGTTACCATTGTAAATTGTGAGGGTGGCATGCAGTTCAGGTGTGCACAAGACATGTAACAGGAACATTAGTAAAAATCAAAGAGCACTGGTCTCTGGTTAAAACCAGGACACAGAAACAACAATCTCGACAGCACTAAATCATATTTATATGGCCACCCAGAAATGTCTACCCATCAATTCTGCTGGCAGATCTCATCAAACTGAAGGATATATTTTTGACACCCGGTAAGATGCATACGAGGTGTTCTTGTCGAACATATTTCAGTTGCATTTATCTGCCTGCAAGAATGGGCTTCAGACATGAGTCATTGGAATAAAATGTCTTGGGTTTGATAACTTGTCCATTCTTATCCAAAAAGCAGGAAGCCTTTTACAGCCATTGAGAGTTACAAACTTCCCTGAAGACAGAAACTAGCCATGTTATTTTTTTTATTATTTATTTACTAATACAGTATGTGTTAATGTTTATAATTAAATTAAAATTAAATGAGGATTCTTTTCAGTCAAAGGCAATTGGCTACATAGGTAGTGATGTAGCTTTTTGGGATAGAACACATATTATCATGTCTCAAGTTACAGTACAACATATACTGCTGAGTCACACAACACAATTGTTTGTGTGTGTGTGTGTGTGTGTGTGTGTGTGTGTGTGTGTGTGTTTGTGTGTGTGTGTTACAGTTACAGTACAACATATACTGCTGAGTCACACAACACAATTGTTTGTGTGTGTGTGTGTGTGTGTGTGTGTGTGTGTGTGTGTGTGTGTGTGTGTGTGTGTGTGTGTGTGTGTGTGTGTGTGTGTGTGTGTGTGTGTGTGTGTGTGTGTGTGTGTGTGTGTGTGTGTGTGTGTGTGTGTGTGGGCATGTTTTTGTGTATCAGGACACAAATGTGTATAATGACATGGGTATGACATAGGTATTACAAAAAGAGGGTGAAATATGAGGACGTTCCCCATGTCCTCACTTTTCAAAATGCTTATAAATCACACAGGATGAGTTTTTTTCACAGAAAGTAAACTGCACAGTCTCCTGTGATGGGTAGGTTTAGGGGCAGGGGGATAGAAAATACGGTTTGTACAGTATAAAATGCATTACGCCTATGGAATGTCCCCACATTTCACAAAAACAAACATGTGTGTGTGTGAGTGAGTAAGTGAGTGAGTGAGTTAGAGAGTGTAAGTGAGTGTGAGTGACTTTGTAAGTGAGAGAGAGCAAGAGTGAGTGAGTGAGTGAGTGAGTGAGTGAGTGAGTGAGTGAGTGAGTGAGTGAGGGTGTGTGTGAATGTGTGAGCCTGTGAGTGAGTGTATGAGCATGTGAGTGATTGAGTGAGTGAGCAGGTGAGCGAGTGAGTGAGTGAGTGTGTGTGTGTATGTGTGAGCCTGTGAGTGAGTGAGTGTGTGAGCCTGTGAGTGAGCCTGTGAGGAGTGAGTGAGTGAGGAGTGAGGAGTGAGTGAGTGAGTGAGTGAGTGAGTGAGTGAGTGAGTGAGTGAGTGAGTGAGTGAGTGAGTGAGTGAGTGAGTGAGGGTGTGAGTGAGGGTGTGTGTGAATGTGTGAGCCTGTGAGTGAGTGTATGAGCATGTGAGTGATTGAGTGAGTGAGCAGGTGAGCGAGTGAGTGAGTGAGTGTGTGTGTGTATGTGTGAGCCTGTGAGTGAGTGAGTGTGTGAGCCTGTGAGTGAGCCTGTGAGTGAGTGAGTGAGTGAGTGAGTGAGTGAGTGAGTGAGTGAGTGAGTGAGTGGTGGTGAGTGGTGAGTGAGTGAGTGAGTGAGTGAGTGAGGGTGTGAGTGAGGGTGTGTGTGAATGTGTGAGCCTGTGAGTGAGTGTATGAGCATGTGAGTGATTGAGTGAGTGAGCAGGTGAGCGAGTGAGTGAGTGAGTGTGTGTGTGTATGTGTGAGCCTGTGAGTGAGTGAGTGTGTGAGCCTGTGAGTGAGCCTGTGAGTGAGCCTGTGAGTGAGCCTGTGAGTGAGTGAGTGAGTGAGTGAGTGAGTGAGTGTGTATGTGTGAGCCTGTGAGTGAATGTGAGTGAGTGAGTGTGTGAGTGTGTATGTGTGAGTCTTTGAGTGAGTGTGTGAGTGAGTGAGTGTGAGCCTGTGAGTGTGTGAGTGAGTGAGTGAGTGAGAAAGCGAGGTTAGTTTCGGTCATACTCACAGGTCAAAGACCAGGTAATGGAAACCTTCTTCTGAGATACTGTCATGGAGCCGAACTAGAGTTGAATCACAACAAGAGATTTAGAATTAAACAATGTCAAACAAAGAGATTATTATAAAAGCAAATGTTTTTAATGAGAGGGAAATCTTGAGCATTCCTCGCTCCATCACACAGCGTTCATAAAAACATCAGATGAGAACATCCAGCATATGTCCAATTGCGCTATTATAGTGACGCTTAAAATTTTGAGTCACGCTTATACACTTAAGATAACTATAATGAGCACATGGTGAAATGAAATAACAAAAAGAATCCATTGAAAAGAGAGAGAGTAGATGGATGACAAGCTCACTTATGTACACAAGCAGTGTGTCACGTAGACAGTGACACACACCAAGTGTATCGGGGTGGGGTGGGGGTGGATGGATGGATGGAGAGAGAGAGAGAGAGAGAGAGAGAGAGAGAGAGAGAGAGAGAGAGAGAGAAGGCAAGAGAGTTGAGTAAACACAGCTCAGAATAGCAGGAGCCTTATGAGAGCTAGAGAAAGAGCAACATAGCAACTAGCTAGAGGAGGGAGAGAAAGAGACGGAGGGTAAATAACAGAGATTGAGGCAAAACTAATGTTGGAAAATACATATATTAGATAAATTACTTCTACATTATTAGAGTAACGCAGTGAGTCAATAGTCCTCAGAATGACTGTTTGACAAGCAAGGCCCTAGCCTGTTGACACTGGTACTGCAAACATGAGCCGCTATCATGCCAACAATTACAGAAGCTTGAGTTTAATAAAGTCATAAACATTCAGACAGAGGTTAAATACATCTACACACATTTAACTTGTGTAAATGTATACCAATATTCAGCATGAAACTATATAGGGCGGGACTGGGAGTGGATGGAAACACGCTAGTCTATAATATTATTAGCTATATTGAAGTTGAGTGCCATTTTTCTGGTAAAATACTTAACCGTTTTCCTTTAATTTCCTCAGAAAGTGTAAATACTGTAGAGCTTTCAAAACATTTCTCTGTTGGTTTGAGCATCCTGACCAGCAACAGAGGTTCAACCAATAGCATGAATCTGGAGGCGGGACTATCTGTTGGTTCAACCAATAGAAGACGGGGGAATTGTTTGAAAAGACAGGAAACCTGGGGCACGTTCAAACCATAGACTGTATACAAATATGAACGTATCCGTGATGTCACCCATAGGATTCTGAAGAGCCATTTTGAAGCGTAAAGTAGGGTTGACTAGCCGTCACCATCTTGGCAACGCGTCATCAACCGTCACTCCCGGATAACAGAAAATGGGTAAAGAGGTTGGACATGGGGTGGCTGAGGTGACGCGATGACTAACAGACAGCAGATAAATGGCTACCCACCTGCCACTCAAAGTGGCCACGCCCTTAATTATAAAGAACTTTTAAGGCTTTATATAATGTAAACGAATGAGTTAGAAAAAAATTCACCCCCCTCACAGTTGTAATGAAGGGTACCAGGCTGTAAACATTTCTTTTTTCTGCTGTAAAGTTGGGCATTTTAACATGGGGTTCAATGAGATTCTGCTCCCTCCTTGTGGCCATTCGATGAACTGCAGTTTAAGTTCCGTATTGGTCAAGAGAGACCACGGGAGGTTGCCGCTTGGTTCAAGCTTAAACCGGTTCGCAACATTTTGCTACGGTTTCAGGGTTGAACTACATTTTCCTGGAAATGGTGTGCAATGGCTTTGTGATACGTTTTCTCTTGTTTGGTGGGTGTGTCAAATGTCAGCCCAATCAGCAGCAACATGTATATAAACCACGCCGTATTAAAGAGACAGCTCGCACAATAGGTCCATAAAAATACTATAAATATATATATACTGTTGATGTTCTCTTATTTTCTGGATGGAAAGTGCAGTGACTGTATTTTTCAAGCGTATTTTGCAGTATTAAACAAGTGTTTATACCGTATTTATAATTAGGCTCCGAAAATTCTTCAAAAAGAACACAAAGAATGTCCTTCTCAGCTGCCATAGTTGCAACTCCTGCTTAATCAGAACAGGGTGTTCAATGCAGCACTGTTTCTGTTTAAAAAACGTTTTGCAACGTTTTGTCGGGGCTGAACACAACCCTGTTTGAAAATAAATCAAAATAATTTTTGCTAATGTTGCTTGATACAGAAATTACATACTTCACCTTTAATATAATTTTTATATTTCTATAATAACAATAATAATAATAATAATAATACATCTTCTTCTTATTATTATTATTATAATTAATATAAATGTGTAATATCTGCAAATGAAACCGCAAAAAAATGACAATTTTAATTATAATAATATGACTATATATCATATTTTTTATAATAAAAAAAATACAATTTATAATTATTATGTAATATTACAATATTGTCTTTAAAGCTAGATGATGCTGGAGAACATTCTGCAAAAAAATTTATAAATGGCAATACATGCTGAGTGAGTGAGAGAAAAGAGAAAGAAACACACATTAGTGTGTGCCAACTGTGCCAGTAGCGATGAGCACTCAGTCCTCTCTCCTCTTTAACCTTCCATACTGTCTCTCTCTCTCTCCATCTCTCTTCCTTCATTGGCTCTATTGTTCAGCACTTATGTGCAGCCCAAGCAGAAAACATGACAAGCTGTCCACTTGAGGAGAGACAACAGGAGGGAAAGTGAAAGAGAGAGGGACAGATACAGGTGATGGAGCAAGAAAAAGGAGATGGCATTGCCTGAGGAGGGAAACAGAGATGAGAACACATTGGGTGGAAAAAATGCAGAGAGAGTGTGTGTGTATGGGGGGTAATGGAGGAGTGAGAAACAGAGAATGGAAGAGAAAGACACTAGACACAGAGTGTGAATCTGAAGCCAATGTGGGATAAGACTCAAAAGGTGGGGAAGATGCCAGATAGTAGAACTACATATCAGTAAAACACAGAACTGAAATAAGCGTAACCATAAAACTATATACACATATATAAACCACTTAAAAGGTAGTATTTTTTATGTTGTAACGGCATATTTTTATGAATGATGGCCAGTATCACTAATACTGGTATTGATGTCTCTATTAATTTTTTTTTTTTTAACATTAATGATAGACAGTCAACATTACAGTATAATTGAAAGCTATCAGTTTAAAAATAGCTTTTAATTTAAGTGAACATAAAACAATCTTCACATAAACCCATTATAATAAATGTTACCTGTGGCCTTCTCACCTGTCTAATATACAGAAATTGAATACAAGTTATCAAACAGCTGCACTGTATAAATAATAAAATTAAATATGGATTAAAGCTACCATATTTATACCATAACATACACATTATATTTGACTAACATTAGGCTGCTGTGACTAAGATCTGCCGATGCCGAACATGATCATTTTCTCACAACTCTTTAAGTTTGTTTCATGTTATTTAATTCATTTTAGACTGCTCTTAGGAGAATACTCGACAAAATGGGCATTTTGGCATAATTATGTGTGTTATTGTTTGTTCAAGCGCTCAAATCTCGAGCTCAAATCTGGCTCGCTGTCTGTGTGTGCGTCTTTCTGTGCGTCATGTGTTTTTTCGTCATCCTTTGGCTAGCATAACTTTATGATCACGCTCTTATTCGTGCAACTGTTTTTAAACACCGCCTACGTCTAGCGTGATCGTTCCAGTGGGATTACGCAGTGCAAAATGCGAAATTTAGGTTAAAAAGTAAAGACTTTTTTTGTTGAAAATGGCTGATGATTTCGCTAGATAAGACCCTATTCCTCGTCTGGGATCGCGCAGAGCCTCTGAAGCCCTTCGAAGCCCTTTGAAACTGCATTGATTTGGACCTTCATCATTTTAATTGCCACAGAAATCTATAATGTGGAGAAAAATCCAGGAATGAGTTCCTCAAAAAACTTCATGTCTTTCTTTCTTCCGTCAAAAAGAAATTAACATCTTGGATAAGATGGGCGTGAGTAAATTATCAGTACATTTTCAGTTTGAAGTGAACTAATCCTTAAAAGTAAAGCCTTGGTGAGCATAAGAGACTTCTTTCAAAAACATAAAAAACATTTTGCAGACTGTAAATTTAGTCAAATATGTCCAAACTTTTAAATGGTAGCGTACATGTGAGTTTGTCGCAATGAGCATCTGCAGCTGTGCGAGTGTTTATGAGTGTGTATGTGTGTTTTGTGTGTGTGTGTGTGTGTGTGTGTGTGTGTGTGTGTGTGTGTGTGTGGAGTGCGGTGGGGTGGGGGCATTTGACAGGACATTTTTGGTCCCCATGAGCTGGTGGCAAATGATGACTGGGACTGAATTTGTTTTTGCATCAAAAATATTAATCAGACAATTCAGGAAAAACAATCTCAAAACATATGTCAGGGATTGTGTTACAGAACCTTCTTGTCTTAAGTCTTCTGTCCTTAATAGCAACAATGGCGATTTCAGTAAGGAACTCATTATTATTATTATTTTATTTTTTAAAGGTAGCCTACAGTGTAAATTAATCAACATTCATGAATGTAAATGTACCCAAATTAGGTAGTTTTCATTGCTACCAAATAATAACACGGGATTCTAGTGTTGGATGTTTCTGTAATATGGCCCCAGGGGTATAAATATATAACACAGTAAGAGTAATTATCAAAGTAATATAACAGAATATCACACAATGTAGTTATTTTTGTAGGAAATTTAATAAAGAAAAATGGTTAATATGTTAATAACCATGATCCAAATATAATTCCATTGAGACCAATTCATTTATTTTTTTCTCTCTTATTATTTGACGTAAATCAAAAGATAAGATTATTCATGATAAACAAACATCTATTGCATCTTTTGAAATCCCTACAACTCATACACTGTCATAGCATCTCAACCAGGTGTGCCTTCCTTCATCTTCTTCGTGGTTTTCTTCCACTCTCTCGCCTCTTCTATTGCCGTACTCCTGAGCTCATTGGCAATAATGATGGTATTTGGGCTGAACTGCTGCCCACTTGCATCTCCCACCTCAGCACAGTTATTTATAGAGCTCCACTCCTCTTCTATTTCTCTTCATCTCTCTGCTGCTCTCTCCATCCCTCTGCCTTCACCTCTTTCTTTGTCGCCATCGCCCTCATCTCGATAGCTCTGTTCTTTTTTTTTTCAGTTGTTCTGCCCTCTCAGGTCCTCTCCTCATTCTATCGATCAGTCTCTCCCAATTTCTGTCCCCACTCCTCCCTCCAATTCCCTCTCTGCCTTAATTTTCATTCACCTTCGATTGCGGTCTACTAAATTCTGCCTATTAGTTAATTTTCCCCTCACAATCCTTATTTTGTTCCATTGTTCATACGTTCTTTTAGACAATGACTTTTGGGAGAGGCTGTTCCGCAGGACACAGTATTTTTGCTGCAAAAATACTTTAGCCTAATTCAGTACCACTCATCACTGCCACCAGCTTACACAACACACACACACACACACTCAAACACTCACACAGCTGCAGATGCTCACTGCGACAAACTCACACTACCATTTAAAAGTTTGAACGCATTTGACTAAATTTACACTCCAATTCCAAAGTTTGGAGTCAGATTTTTTTAATGTACAGTACAAAACTGTAATACTGCTACAAATTAAAATAACTGTTTTTAAAGGGATCATGAACTGCATTGTTTAATGGTTTTATGATGTTTCCTGTGGTGCACATAATGTTAGAATGCTTTTTACATCAAAACTCTTAATTTATAAATAAAAATCATTATTCCTACCCTAATTTTAGCCTCTGCCCTGAACGCTCGGTTTTAAAGGCCGTGTTTGCTGTGAGACTTCAGTGTAAACGCCCACTGCTGTGATTGGCTAACGTCTTCGCATTTAAAATAGTATTACTCTCCCTTTTTACTATTACTCATGGTTAACTAATCGTGAAAAGTGTTGCATTACATTTAGATCTATGGCATTATATTAAGATCGTGGCATGAAAGGTTGCAGTAATGATCATTGTAGGCCATCACAGCTCAAAGAACATTTCAGATCAGGCATTAGAATGAACACAGTTATTTACATGTTGCATTACTGTCGAGCCCAGGCACTGCACAATATTTTGTAATCCTCAATGGCATGTTTATTGCTCGGTAGCGCGATCCATTTAGCTCCACGAGTCTGTTGGCGGGGCTACAGAAGCAGGCGTACATATTTATCTGTTGAGGCGGCGTTTTAGCATACGATGACGTCAAGGGTCGACATATTCTGAGATCGAGCCTGTTTTCTGGGCCTGATGTCAATAAAAGCTCTTCTTCAACTAACAAGGAAGTTTTCAGCTCCGAAATTTACATGATATTCTTATATCACGATAAACTTTTATGTATCAAAGGCTCAAAGGAAAGTTGATTTCTCAATTAATCACCCCTTTAAAATAAATGTAATTTATTCCTATGATGGCAAAGCTGCATTTTTAGCATAATTCCTCTAGTCTTTAGTGTCTCATGATTCTTCAGAAATTATTCTAATATGCTGATTTCGTGCTCATGAAACATTTCTTATTATTGTCAATGTTGAAAACAGGTGTGCTGCTTAATATTTTTTCTTCCTTCATCTTCTTTGTGGTTTTCTTCTACTCTCTTGCATTTTTCAAGTAAAAACAGCATTAATCTTAGTCAATTAATCTTTTGTAACAATTTCAAAGTCTTTACTGTCTCATTTGAAAATTAATTTCATTCAAGAAAATCTTACTGAAACAAAACTTTTGAAGAGTAGTATATATGTTTTGTAACTTTTTTATATAAACACGCAAAGGCTTCAAAATTAGGTATGTAGACCTATATACAATAAATATTTCATTACAAAACCCCATGATGCACCCTTATGATGTTTCTATGATGAGAGAATGAGCAGAGCTGGAATCTAGACAAAGAGGTGGTGAACTTGAAGCTCAAATATAAAAATGTTTTTTTTTACTCCTATACTGTCTCATTTACTAGTATTGATAAAGGATCTGGTCTCTCTAAGCTTTCTGAGAGCCTAATCTGCTCTGACTCGTCAGATTACCCAGTAAATTGTGATTGGTCTACTACTTACATTGCTTGTCAGAAAATTAAACATATTTGAATTACCATATCTAAATTTCAGCTCTAGAGGCTTCCTCAGCACTTGATATACAGAGATAAGAACAGTAACGATTGCGTCGGTTTTGCCGTATTAATTTGAGCCCAAGTCCTCATCTCATGGAAGAGTATGCAAAGTCGATTTGCTTTCGCAGCACAAAAAACTGCGTATTCTTGACATGTTGACAACATAAACTAAACTCTTCCGAGCCTAAGCTACAACTAGAGTTTGAGGGCGTGTCACAGTAGACACTGTTCACGGACAGCCAATAAGGACTATAGGCAGGTATTATGCAAATTTTTTACAAACCTACACAAGTTCGAGCAGGAAGAAAGATTGGAATTGTTGATTAATTTCCGGTACTTCAGAATCTGTTCTTTTTTTGGGGAGACGATGGGACACATTTATAAACAAATGTACGACAGAAAAATCAAGCGTAGCGTCAGTTCTGGCAGGTCACGCTAGTCAAGCTTGCATCAGCTGACTGTCAGCTGATCATGTCTACCTATAGGAATATAACATTTAAGATTTGAAGAAAAAAAAGGGGCATTCAGATTTTTGCATCAGTGTGTGGGGGATATCGCCATTGGTTGTTTTGGGCTGAATAGATGCACAGGGACTTCTTGCCCAGAACAGAACCATACTGCCAATCCAAACTGTATGCTAATAGTCAATCAAACATCTTTGACGACAGTGGTCCTGACAGAAATCATGCGTAGCATCAGTTCTGGCAGGTCACGTTAGTCAAGCTCACATCAGCTGACTGTCAGCTGATCACGTCTACCTATAGGAATACGACGTCTATCACACCATACATAAATTAGCTGCTTCAGTATTATCAGCAGCTATTGCGTTCTCCAGAACTCATTTACCCTCCTCCATCCCCAGCTCCTCCTCTCGTGCAGTCAGGATTTGGTATTCTGATTCCCCTTGAATAAGACTAAATTCCCTAATTATTTTGGACATTAATGATACCTGCAATGCATTATGTTGGTTCTGTTTACCCTAAGGAAGGTTTATTGCTGCTGAGTTCTTGCCCAGAACAGAACCATACCGCCAATCCAAACCGTATGCTAATCGTCAATTAATCATGTTTGAAGATAGTGGTACTGACAGAACTGGTCGTATGCAAAATGCAAAACTTGGCATTTATTAATATGGACTTGAGCGTCGGTTACGATCATATCTCACGTCATGTCTCAGCTCGTGTATGCAAGTTGAGTTATCGTAAAACTTGCATGCAGTATAGCAAATCTGGCAGAGAATTGAAATGAAAGCATTTAGATCATTTTCCTGACTAACAACCAAAGCTCATTAGTCGACCATTAACCGTTAAGATTAGAATCGAAGAATAAATTAGCTTTACATGCGCAAAAACCAGCATAAACAACAGAACATGAGGATTCATACATCGTCACATCACGCACCTGCAGCGCTTCTGTGAATGGAGAAAAATAAACTATATGAAATAACAATAATATGCTCCTTTTTGTAACACTCTAATGCACTGTATTTGTTTTCTATATATGTTTATTTTATTAAAGCGAATTGGTCAGCATCAGACTTGTTAACTTGACATTTCAGCTATTCATCATCATACTAAAATGCACGATTGGATTGGCGGCATTCGAATGTTTCATGACTCACACATGAACCCTGTCGTAAGATGATTTCTGCGCTCGTTTCTATGTTAGATTGATAAATGAGGCCAAATAACGCCATTTATCAAGCACTTCGATCTTTGAAACTTTACAGACCTTTCACATACACAAACAGCCATATTACACACTACATGAAAGGTAATATCTGAAAAAGCATAATGGGTCACTTTAAAAATAGTTATAATAAAGAACAAACTCACCGATATTGGGGTGTTTGAGTAGACGACAGATTCGGGCCTCACGTTCCAGTTTCTGATGATCTGCAGAGGACAAGAGAGAGGGAGAAAAGCAGGTTAGATATTTGAAGTGGCTGATGGCTTGTATAAAATGAGAAGAACACCATGAGGTGCAAAAAAAAAGTAATACAATTAAATTAAAAATCCAGGGTATGTCTTGTGACTTTGGTCCTGTCATGATAAGATACTGTAAATTGTGTTTGTTGGAGTGGGGGTAAGGTTCAAGCTAATCTAGGGCTTATTACTGAAACATGTAATATGCTTGCATGAGCTTGAAGAATGAATGTTATGTAAAATTAAACAAGCAAGCCCGAGGGCTCATTTCCTCACACTTGCAACACACACACCACAAGCGTGGGTAGTCTAAATAGCAGCTCAATGTCTTGACTGGGGTTTATTCATCTTCTCAATGTAAAAATCACCCACTACGCACTGCTGGAGGCCAATGAAATTGGATGTGATACATATTTTAGAAAATAATAAACAGTCAAATAAACAATATTTTGACAAATTATATATTCAGACAAGCTATGCACACTCTCATATTTTGCTTATTAAACATTGCAGATTAAATATTACATCTTAAAACTTATTAGCTGCATTAAATAATATTCTATATCAGTGATATTATAGAACTAAACATTCTTAAACTTAGATAAATGTATACATTTAAAGCAAAAACTGTTATATTTTTAAATAAATATAAAATTTTAAGTTAAAGGATGAAAAAAACTTTTGACAAGTGCAAAAGAAAACTGCACTTAATTCAAAACATTTTCCCTGAAAACAAATTTTATGAGTATACACAAATCTGCTGTAAATTGATCTTGTCTTTTAACTGAACAAAAAGACAAGTCTAAGACGACAATAAAAATCATTTAATTATTAAGTAAATATCAGGGCCATCTCAAAGGTCTCAGACAAGCCATGCCCTTAAATGAACTTGTGTCAGCTGAAATGATTGCTCTGCAGTCGTCATGTACAGTACGTGAAACACCATCACATCCAAACCTGCCCCTTCTGAAATTTGTCCATAGAATCACTGTCATTACTTAAGCACTCAGAAGTGGAGTGACAACTGTACTGCGTATACATGGCCAGTATAATAGAATAATGACATGGAGTCATGGACATTGCGAAATCCATGCATGTTGTGCAACCGGCGTGGACGGCATATTCTTCATGGAGTAATACTGTCGGCTTTCATCCGCCCAGCACTCCGGCAATAAACACATCAGCTTGAGTCAGCCTGCAAATATTAACACTGTCTAATCTTACATGCTTAAGCAAGACATTATGAGAAACAGAGTCTAGCAGACCTCCTAGCAGGCTCTGGCCCAAAACCTAGTGGGTTGCTTATGTAGGAGGCATTTTAAGGTGTGCTCTTGATGATAAAGACTGTTCCAAAATGTAGGCAGAATAAAAGACACCTTATTTTGGTCAAATGCTAGGCATTGCATGTATTATTCACAGAGAGGTCAATCACCAAATGCACAGCTTGGTTAAAAATGACAAGCTTATTTAAAAGATATTGGCTGTTTATTAGCACTTGTAAAGCACATATCAATGCCTTACTCTGAAGGACCTTACTCTACATCCCTTAATCCTAAACTTAAACGCTACAAAACTACCTTAATAACTATTAATAAGCAATAAATTAGGAGTTTATTGAGGAAAAAGTCATAGTTAATAGTGAATATCTGTTCCCCATACTAAAGTGTTACAACAATTTCCAAGGTGGTGGACAAAGACATGTCAAATTCATTCAATACAAAAAGTATCAATAAAAAAAGAATACAATTTACCCAATTTGTGTGTGTATTTTTTAGGGCCGGGACTTTAACGCGTTAATTAAGATTAATTACGCAAAAATAGATACAATTTTAACTTATTTTTGCACCGCGGAACGTTTTTTAATGAATGAGTTTCGGCGGACCGATTATACTGGAACACCAACTAGCGTTCTTGACTTCTGAACACAGTGAACATGTACGAAGAAGCTGACGAGACTGCTTTGCTTGGCCCCGTGGATGGGAAATTTTGTTTTAAAAAACGAAAGGATGGAAGCGTCGACAAGAGCATGGTTGTGTGGAAGCTATGCAACAAGGAATTTGCGTATCGAGCCTCAAATATCACCTCAACGCAAAACGCTGGACATAAATAAATAAACAAAATTTTGTTGATTAAGCTTATGTATTCAGTCATTATACAATGGTATACTAAAAATCCATGTGAAAATTACTTTTCACTGTTCTCAGGTCAAATATTTATATGCAATTAAAATGCGATTAATTTCGATTAATTAATTACAAAGCCTCTAATTAATTAGATTAATTTTTTTAATCGAGTCCCGGCCCTAGTATTTTTATTAGTGTGTTAATTTCTGTGACTAATAATTTCTGTTTAACGCATACATTTTTTAAAATGCAATTAACATACATTTTTCCCTTTCCTGAAGTAGCTATAATGCTAACATTTCCCCACATCCTTAGCATTATAATATACGTTCATGCTTTCTGGGTTCTGCCAAAAACCTTAAATGTACAAAGAGTGTGCACTTATATTTCTTATCAATGGGAGAAAGTGCAGCACGCAGTGTGGAGGATAAGTCCTGCCTTCTAAATAAAAGAGCCATTTGCCAGTTGGTAAAGGCGTTACTCAGAGTCGTTTTTCAACCAGTCAGTGTTCTGAGACGCTTAGGACTGCACCTGCGCATTAGCTGGTCTAGCTTGAAAAATAAGCTTTTATAATGCTTTCATGTCGGATTTTGCTGCATATTTGAAATATGTCATTTAAAAAAGTTCAGCAGGCAATTTCTGAGATTTCAGGATTTCTCCATGAAAGTAGATAGGACGTGGTCTTGGATGCTCGAAATAGCTGGCCAAAGCCGTTGTAAATAATCATTCAAACAGAGAGAACTGATATTGACAGAGACAGAAACATTACTATATTACTATATGCAACACACTATATCAAAGGCACAGCTTAATATGACATTTACTATAATGGGTTTGAAAACTGAAATTCACTTAAATTAAAAGTTTAAATATTTGTATGGCTTTCAATTATACTGTAATGCTGAATGGCTATAACTACTCATTTTATCTCAAGATATTGTGTCAATTTAATACAGACATAAGTAGGAATATTAGTACTGATAGAACTTATTATTTGAAAATGACAAATTTTAATGTTAGGTGCAAATTAATAAATTGTTACATTTCTTTTTTAGCACAAATTTTTCTGCTTATTAGCATGTCACATTGTAAATTTAAGACTATAGAAATGAATTGCTGAGTTGCTGCCTATGCTGTCTATGAAGGCACTAGGCACGTTTTTTTAAACAGAGCTATAGAAACAAACTAAAGGAGAAAAAAACGTATATACATATTTTACATTAGTACATTTTGTGCAAAAAAAAAAACATTCCAATGAAACCATGATTCTGTCCAATTATTACTTTTTTATAAAAGGCACTTATGAAAGGACATAATACAAAACACGCCATCCAATCAACTTAACAAGCACATCAACTGGAAGCTAAGTGCCATTTTTGATTCGGTTGTTGGTTTGATTGAATGTGTTATTTGATTGTGCACGCATGCATCCATTATAATTTTCCACATATTGTGCTGTCTGTGGTCCTCACTTGCTCCCTTTTTTCATCTTTTTCTCTGCCCCATAATGTCTTGTCGACCGTCTTTTTCTCTGAACTAGATTAGGTGTTAGCCTTTCACCATCACACGCACGCACGCACACACACACACACACACACACACACACACACACACACACACACACACACACGAGTGCGCGCACACGCACAGCAGACATGCTCCAAGCTAACAGGATTACATCCTCTCCCATCTTGCCCTGTGACCCAGTGGAAGATTAACCCTTAGCATGCTACTGGCACAAATACTGTTTCCTCTACGGCCCTTTCACTGCTGGCCAACACTGACCACACACACTCCAACCGCAGAAGCAGAAGAGTGCCAAGATGGCACCAAATCCCTGTTACTGGATCAGCACAGAGGCACAATGAACCCATGTGATCTTATGAACGGCAGCGAAAGCAAAGAGAAAACTAGAACAACAAAGATGTATATGAGAAAGAGAGGGCAATATAGCTAAAAATATATAGTGTAAAACATACATATTTTCATTTTCACACACACACACACACACACACATATGTTCCTCCTTCCAGTTCTCTATGACTTGTTTATCTGAAAAAATAGCCATAAAGAGAATAATTCAGGATGTCAGAATAAAGAATCTAACATCGCCATACCCACATACTAGAATTATGACTACTATCGGACAGAATGAGCTGGTTAGGTATTAAAAAGGAAGCTTTAAACTCTAGATCCTGCTTCATGATATACATTCACGTTCATGGTGGAGAGCTGCACGATTCTGGATGGAATGAGAATCACAATTATTTTTTGTTTCAAAAAGAGATCACGTTTCTGAAAAGACAATTAAACAAATAACATGCAATTTACTAGAGGTTCTGACAAAATGTTATTTTCTGCTGACTATTTAAAAATGTTTTTGAACAAATCTCTTGAATGATTCAATGACAAATGCATGTTTTTAACAGTCACACCGGATGCGACAGTTGTTGCATTGCGTCATGCCATTACAGAAATTAAACGGAGTATCAGTTTACTGCCTGGGATTTGTCCAGTTGCATAGACATGGTGTAACAATGTAATCGATACAATCATTTTTTGAAGTGCCACGTTACTTTCAAAAGGCGATTTGCTCTATTTTGATCGCTTCTATAGACATCAGTGTTTATATCAGAACTGTATCAGAACTTCTATCCAAGTACTTCTGTGATCATTTATAACACAGAAATAATGATATTGTATGGTTGAAAAGACTGTTTGTGAAGCCGTTTCATACCTACAGTTTGAAACTGCTCTCTCTGGGTCAACAGCAGCGCCAACGCAGATTTGTGTGAATGTTCCGAAGTGATTTTGTCAAAGGTTTAACAGACAGGCTAATCATTGTCATTTAAGAATGAGATTGTGTGGGTGTTTGAATCAAGATCGCAATCTTTTAACGATTAAGCAAAAGTGTACTAAGATGAAACTTTAAATTGCTAGTAAAACACCAATTCAATTGCAATATTTTTGTGGGAATGGTAAAAGAAAACCAAAAAGCCTTTACTTTTCAACCCACTGAATGGACTGAGCTTCTATTTCCCACAGCCTCATTTAAGTTACGCGGCAAATGAACTGACTACGGTCTGTGTTAAGGCAAATGCTTAATACAGTCAACAACAAATGTGTTTAAAGATATTTTACTAAGTTTCTCAGTCCCAAAAGTAACTAGAGAGGAAACTCCCTTCTGCAGTACAGAGAGACACAGCAGCATGGTGCTACCCAAACTACTTCAGTTTCACTACGAAAGATAACACACTCACATGCTGCAGTAATTGTATTACAGACACACACAGCCCTCTAATCTGATGCATAATTAAACGCAGGGTAGAGATAGGAAGGGCCCTCTGTCCTGACATTCTGTGCAAAGGGTGAATAAGAGCAGGACAGACAGGAAGACAATGGGGGAAATGAGAGCCACTGAAAAGTTACAAAGAAAAGGCCACGTAGTTCAACAAAAACACCAAACTAAGCCTGCACTGAAAGTGAAATAGAGCATTTATTGGGAAGTCCATTGATATTTTGCACATACATACACACACACGTATACACGTACGTGCGTGCGTGCGTGCGTATTATATGTATATATAAGAGAGAGAGAGCGGGAGAGGCACAAAAAAAACTATAGAATTATACTAGAAATTGGAGTATGGCATAGAAATAAGTGAAATGATTGAAATGGAACTGATTTAGAAAATTGTGTGTGTTTGTGTACAGGTTTATGTGGTTTATGAGGACACAAATGTGTATAATGACATGGGTATTACAAAGTAAACATGGTTTATAAGGACACTTGCTGTGTGATGGGTAGGTTTCGGGGTACGTGCGTGCAATGTCTTTCTTCCCTTGTTCCTTCACTCATTCACTCCTCCGATTTAATCTAATCCTGGGTAGAGCAGAAATCTGTTCTTACTAATGGCACTTCTTGTTGAGATCATTCACTGACTGAAAACATAAGTCAACATAAAAACCCATTGCAACCCAACTTCCACAATCGGAAACAGGTTATTCGGATTGGGAATGGTCGCCACTGAGCGGCAATTCATCCAGGAATCACTACAATCATATGCCTAGACATGCACATCTGCTCTATTAAAATGGAGTGTGTTTCCTTGTGAAATACAGTGATTTGTACATCCTGTGCTAAGGACTGTGGATATCATCCTGAGAAATATAATTTAGCCACTGTCGTGACTTTGGATTTTACACACACACACACTCATCCAATAATCCCTAGTCTCAACCTCACACAACATGCCGGTTCTGTGAACGCCTGATTCGTAACGCACACAAAACTTCCAGGTTTCAGTAGCGCATATAGTAAAGCATGCTACAAGCAAGTATTGTTGCAAAAAAAAACTGCATGAACAGATAAAAAACAACAACCTTGAAAGCAATGTACACCGCATCAGATTAACAAACTATTTAGCTTAGTTTTTGAGTCTGTGAAATATATTACTTCTTTTAGAAAGGCTGAAATTGTATATACTTAAGTTTATACATATTTTCCTAAACCTATATGGAGCATCATCATTTAAATTATTTTTAAAGTCCCCCTGTAGTCAATCATTTTATCCCTTAAAACTCATCTTTGATCACCAAAATTACATATTTAAACTTTACAACATTGCTTCATTTAGCAAACGCAGATTCATGAATATGCAAAATAAGCCCCACAGTCGGCCAACTGGTACTTCGGTACCAAGTCGGTACTGAAATTAAAAAATGTGACAATACCTGCATTTCTGTAGTACCGGTAGTACAGACTCCCGAGTATATCTGGTACCCACAGCTGCGTTCAGTCGCTTCCGTGATTATCTAAGCGTAGGGCTCCAGACTGTAGCTGAATATATACTAGTGTCTGTGAATATTAAACTACAAAATACTATTTAAATATTACTCTTCCATGTTCTGCATCTCCGTGTGAATGACGGGCGACCATGCACGGGCGCATGCACACACACACACGCGCGCACGCCTGACACTTGCTCGCGATCTTTGTAGTCTCTGCCGTGTGTGACATGAATGCATAAACAGTCATATCATGAACACTCATGTGCAACCCGTCAAAATAAAAGCTTGGTTTAGCATGAAGAAATTGACAGAATATTTTAGTAGATTTGGCTACGTCTCTATGTAATTATAATATGCCTCTACTACTACTACTACTAATAATAATAATAATAATGCCTAGATCGTTGCTTATTTTTCACTTGATCTTTTTTATAACAGCATACAGCCTTTAAATGTTTA
Organism: Gobiocypris rarus; assembly: GCA_023029165.1. NCBI lineage: Eukaryota > Metazoa > Chordata > Actinopteri > Cypriniformes > Gobionidae > Gobiocypris > Gobiocypris rarus. The sequence continues at coordinate 26,961,581 of CM040920.1, forward strand.
TGTATTATTTACTGATAATGATTATCATTATAAATAATAAACTCATTGAATTTAATTAAGTTTTTGAAAAAAAAATCTTAAATAAAATACAAAAAAAAACATTTTGCTGTGGTACCGAAATTGGTACAGAGTACCGTAAAACTTTTATGGTATTGGTACCGACTACTGGAATTTTGGTACCTTGACATCCCTACGCTGCACAATGGCGCTCTTTACAATTTCAAACGATTCAAATGAGCGATTTCAAACTGAATTTGTTTTTTTTGGTTCACTGCAGTTTTAAAGAGAAAATACTCAACATTGTAGTTGACTTATGAATTTGCACATGGTTTGTCTTAAAGCATATAAAAACAACACCACATCGAGATATAAAACTTTGTGGTATCATCTTTTCCAGACAAACCCACCCCTAAATGGCACATGAAAACAGAAGTGTTCGTACAGCTCAAATGATGCCAGCAATGTCAAAACCATGGGTTCAATTCCTAAGAAACACACACACTGATAAATGCATAAAATGTAAATGTAATTGGTCACCATACATGTTGGACAGATGGTCTCTTCACATCTAAGTGGGTGGATCTTGACCAGACAAAAACTGCAGTGTAGACTAGATCTTATGCAGTCTAGTCAAAGGTCTGATTATATGAGACAAAGCAAGCCCTAATGTCATAATGCCATTTCGAATCAATCTCAGAAAAAGAATAATCTAAAAAACAGCATCATTTGAGCTGGGAAGGATGTTTCCCGACCAGCAAACACATTGATAAAAGCCAAATTACAGCAGTTTCATGTTCCGTGACTTGTCGAGATAATGCCTTCATTAGGATGCCAGAGGGAAGGAGGAGGAGCCGAGAGGCAGTCGATTGAAGCGAGCGTAACACACACACACACACACGTAATCCATACCCAAAAGAAAATGCTCATTCCTAATATGGATACGGATAGTGCAATGTTTAATAGCTCCATCACCCGTGCCATTTAGAGACAGCGAGTGAGAGACATTTAGAGTGCGTGTGTGTGTTTGACTTAGTGTCGGTGTCAGTGTTTTGCTTTATTGTGCTGAAGCTCAGAGATCCGTGGGCTCAATTACTGGCCCACTGAGAGGTACTCCTGTGTTTGTCGCAATCAACAAAACTGCAACGGCCGACAGAAAAGAGCAGGCGCAGAGAAGCGCAGACCCGCAGGGACACGGGTCTGGACCCAGAGCACAAATCAGTGTGAGCCTGGACAATTAATAGCCTGTCAATATCTGCTAGAAGCAGCTGGTCACCACAGCTCTTCCATTTTCCAAATGATGAAATGACAAAAAAAAAAATGTTCAACGACTAATGCTTAATATGACAAAAGGCTATTCTGTTGAAGGAGCAGAACCAAGCAAATAACATCAGGCAGACTTAAAGTTTAAAGTTACAGGAAATACTCTGTTACTCTTAAGAGTAACATTTCTGTACCAATTTTGTAATTTTTCTGTTTATAAGCTACATATACATGCATACATATACAGCACCAAAGTTACAATAACAAAGTTTGGAATTATTACTGGTTTTAATAATTTTGAAAGAAGACTTATGCACATCAAAAAAAAACTGTAATATTGTAAAATATTATTACAATTTAAAATAATGGTTTTCTATTTTTATATACTTTAAAATATAATTTATTTATGTGATGCAAAGTGAATTGAATTTTCATCAGCCATTCAGTCTTCAGTGTCACATGATCCTTCAGAAATCTTTCTAATACAGTTTTGCTGCTTAATATTTTTTTATAACCTGTGATACTTTTTTCAGGATTCTTTGATTAATAAAAAGGTTTAAAAAATATATTTAAAATATAAACCTTTTGTAACAATATACACTACCATTCAAAAGTTGGTTTCCGTAGGATCATGTGACACTGAAGACTGGGGAAATGATACTGGAAATCCAGCTTTGCATCACAGAAATGAAATATATTTTAAATTATACTAAAATAGAAGACCATTATTTTAAAGGGGTCATGAATTGAGAAATCAACTTTCCCTTGAGCTTTTGATATATAAAAGGTCATGGTAATATAAGAATATCCTGTAAGTTTCAGAGCTGAAAACTTTGACATGACATAGGCCTTCCGGATCCAACTTCTAAGCAATAAACATACCGCATAAGCTTTATTTGGATTCCAATATTATGAATGCATGAATGAACTTTATTTTTTAATGAATATCCAGCTCAAGTGGGGAAGACATTGCATGTTTGTTCCTTAATTTCTGATCACGGATCGGATTCGATCACCTTGTAAACAAAAGACAGGATGAGATTACATTAATGAATGAAGCAACACACTAATGTGAATAAAAACGTTTTTTTATATGTGATAGTATTGCATTGTTACAGGTCGTTTGATATAGATCTATTGATTATGTGTACGTGTCTAACAGAACATAACTTAGCACGCTGTCAAAGACTGAAGAATCCTTTATTAGTGGTGTTGTTTGTTCACTGTGATTTGGGTTCAGACTCTGGTATGAATGGGCCATGGCTCGCAAAGGCCAACGTCACAGGGCTATGTGTTTTCCAGACGAGCTACCAAAACGTATCACCAGCCTGCCGACGGGCTATCTTAAATAGTGCTTAAATGTGCGCTGTTCACTCTCTTGGAAAAATACAAATCGTGGAAGTTTTGATAATGCTGTCTGCAACATACTTTTTGCGCCCGTGTGTGTTAGTGAGACAGGGTTTGTGCTTATATCCAACGATCCGGCAGGCAAAGTAATAATAAAAAAAAAAATCCAACAAATCCAATCAATCATGGGTGGATGAGAGATAAATCATTGTGTTTGTTTGATAAAGACGTTTTGCGAGCCCTGTGGGCGATTCATACTGGTTGCTGTTTCTCCACATGCTTTGCAAACAATTCTCACATATACTGACGAGGGAGCTGAAGCTCATTAAATATACAAATCTTATCCAATGCTAGCTGTGGGTGTTACTTCCAAGTCTTCTGTGTGGCACGCCCATAAAATCAGAGCATTGCAGGACAGAGCCTCAAAACCAGGGTAGAAAATAGCCTATTACTTATTCATTATGAAGTTTTCAAATATAAAAACCATGCAAACGTCACAAGTTGACCTTAGACAACAGTATAAAAAAAATGTAAAAAGACACCTTTAAATTGTAATAATATTTCACAATATTAGTTGTTTATAGTTTTGTTTTTCTGTATTTTTGATCAATTTAATACAGGCTTGGTGATCACAAGAGACTTTTTTGTAAATGTCCTGGCCTACACGTTATTTTTTTTGTCCGAAAATCTTATTTCATTCTGAAAATCACTTTACGAAAAAAAAAAAAAAGCCTTACAAATGCTGTTTCATGCCAACTAATCTATTTTCATTCATTTTCTTTCACTGATTACAATACTACTACAAGCTGTATTGTGATGTCAGGAATTACGTAATGCAATACTAAAAGATCTAAAGAAAGCTGCACCGGGATGTAACAAAGCGATGTGTCAATAAACTAAAGTCATTTAATGCTCTGTGCTCTAGGAAAGACTTTCTTTACCGGCAGAGGGTGAGGGTGAGGTCAGATGGTTTTACTTTATAAAAAAAAAAAAAAAAAACAAATCCAGGCCAAATCCATGCTGGGCACAATGCCAGTCTTCACAACACTCACCATACCAACCTCAACCGCACGGATACACATGCCAAGTCCCCAGACTGAGTGAGTGAGTGCCACACAACATGATATGATGTTTCACTTGGAAGTGTCACAATACATAAGAAAACTACTTCCATTACATCGCAAGCCACAACACAAATGAAAAGAAAACAAACAAGAGGTAAACATTTTGTTATCTTTTCTTTTCCATCTCGTACTATACACATCCATATAAACAGGGGTTAAAGTGGAAAAAAATCCTGTACCTGAACTTTTCACATTTCTGAAGTTCTTAGAACTAGTGAATAACAATTTCATGATTTCAATTGGTTTCATCAACTAATTGCCTGTTTATTTAATAAATAAGAAGCAAACCAGGAACGTCGGGAGTTAATTGGCATTCGTAACGAACCCACTGGCCTGGTTTCCACGGCCTTTGAGTAGCCTAAGGCTGAAACTATAGCGTCTTTCTGTTTCATGTGCCTTAATTACAGTAGGCCTATTATAGATAGTTATGATATTTGTGGCTGCACCGGGGTCCGTTATTTACTAGTTCTAAGAACTTCAGAAATGTGTAAAGTTATTAAATAGCTGTTAATATTATATTATTTATTTTAAATAATTTTCTTATTATTAATAATAAAAAAGGGGTATGATCATTCATGCTTTGTACTGTAACTGTATACTGCAACATTTCAATGGTGTAAAGTGCTGAAACCCTTCTATACTTTAATGGAAAATATATTAACCACTTAAAACTGACAAAAAATGATAAAGTCTTGCTTACTGATATGAACTGTCTTATCTTTCATACAAAGCCACACGAAGCAATTTAGAATCATAGTTACAACTATTTAATGGAAACTTTTCACATTTCTTAAGTGATATAATTGTGGCTGGGTAAACAACATAGATTTAGTGGAAGTGGTAACTATAGTGTAGCAGTGAACTACAGCAATATGTATTCTCATTTTCCCCAGTAGCTACAGCTCCATAAAAATAATAAATAAAGTTAATAATATAGTATCTGGTAAAGGCATATTATATTAATAATGCAATCAGTCAGTAAAGAAAGTTGAACTCTCTTGCATTTTGGTCCGTCAATGAAGCCATGTCTTTTGCATGTTTTACAAAAGGCGTCCGTTCACAACTGACTTCCGGAAAAACGGGATTGACCAATGACATTTCAGGTTACAATTAAATAAGTAAAGTCCCGCCCCACAACTGACAAAAATAAAAAAAGTTTTTGAGCGAGCAAAATAGAAGCCCGAGCGCGAGTGTGGGGAATGATGACGCGCATGCTGCGAGTCGTGTCCAAGCTCGCAAGGCCTTGATTTGCGCGCAGAGGAGAGGTCATGCGCACGAGGGTTTAAAAGGAGCTTGCGGGCTGCAATTTCCTCGCGTGTAGATCTGTTGTTCTCTCGGGGGAGTGAACATCAGTTGTGCGCTCGGTTATTAATGGCATTATAATGCCGCCATATGCGTTCCTCTGATATGATTGGCAGGTGAAATCAATTAACTCGAAAATATTAAACCGCGTGTTTTAATATTTAAAAAAAAAATAATCCCCCACAACCACACACCGGAGATCCGGCATGTTGCCGGAATACTTTAAGCCCTGTATAAATGTACAATTTTTCCATTAAAATATCCCAAACCCACCAGCACAGTGTTAAGATATTTTAGGGCTGTGTGATTAATCATAATTGTTTTTTTGTTTTTTGTTTTTCGATTTTGGCTTCCAAGTTAATCGACGTGAAACTATTATTGTGCCACTGCCACATTCCATCCCTCACACCTTCCTTTCCTTCACAGCGGTGCAATTTTGTTCCTCCAGAAAAGCCCAAACTTGACATCCAAATCAGCAAAATAAGTGAGTGTTGTAAAATGCAGTCTACTGTTGCTTAACTGAGGGACATGCTTGATATTAAACGGTGTTATTAAAACTAAAAGCTTATAAAGCAGTGAAAGAGATACTGTTCCCTAGGCAACCTCCTGTGCGCACGTTCCTAGACGGGGAAGAACGTGCATATGCAAAGTACACTGCGGGCTTCAGATAGGCACCTAAACGGTCAAATAGCCTACACACAAATATGTCGAAATACCGTTTTGGTAAGTATCCTTGTAAACACAGTCGGTTATGCCTTAAGTGAATGTAAACACTGAGAAAGAGAGTTTGTGTAACAGTATATTGGGTCCGTGCGTTAGCTCTTAAAGTGACAACAGCCTAAAAATCCACTGCAGTCATCTTTTCTAACTGTTTTGAGGACTTTATTACATGAATTAACCTAATATTAGTATTTCCTGAAGTATTGATAATTGTGAAATTTCACAGACATTTAAAATTACCCGTATCATGAAATAAGATAAATTTTACCCACCAATAATAGTGCTAAATAATCATGATTTCAATATTGAGCAAAATAATCGTGATTATGATTTTTAATCGAGCAGCCCTACTTTACTTGTGTACTACTTAGATTATCCCAAATGTTTCCAACAATGTTTAAATCCAGAAAAATTCACGATTTTAACCAGTATAACGTCCCTCCTCATTGTGTCACCTGTCAATGGTACTGTAATGGTTATACAATTTTATTTCATTACCTCACCAATGAACATGATTTATGTGTCCCGTCTGACTGATTTCAATAGACGTTGGAGGTGAAGATGACAACTACCATCATTCCACGCTCTTTAGCAGTGTCATCAAGCTACGGCTTTGTTATTGTTTTGAATACGCAACCTCTATCGGCGAAAATTACATAATGTGCCTTGACTCAACTCTCAAAACTGCGGCACCCATATGACTGCAAATCTTTTTAATCAAACAAAACAAAACTTTGAGTGCACCTCGAGGAAAAGGAAAAGTTCAACCATAGCCTGAATTAATACTCATGAAGAAAGACATAATTTTAGCGACATGACGTCACACAAAACATCATGAGCACTGAGCAGCAGGCTAAAAGAATGTATCTGACCCAGACAGAGCTGTCCCTAGGCACTGGCCAGCAAGGCCACAACGTCTGCATCTCAAATCTCCACTGTTACGTCCTCCTCTGTTGCTATTCTGCCCTTCTCGGTTTCAGAATGCCCCTCTTTGACTATTCTGAATTGATATTTTCTACACATGCCCCCTCAGCGCCTTTCCTATGTTCTGTCTATGATAACACTGCTATACTGCTGTCCTGAGGGAAATATAAAAGTAAAAACTGTGGGAGAGCATCTCAACAGAATGTTAATGAACAGGCTACATAAATACATAAAGAGAAAACTTTCAAAAAGAAAAAAGAAAGATGGACTTTTAGATTAATTTCTGATTATATAGACAAACATGGAAAATGATAACTGAACCTGGGGTAAAAATAAAAGCTAAAGAGGTAGAAATTACTCTCTATTAACGTTTATTAGTTACAATTAAAATGAATCGGCAATTAAACCGTTTAAACTAATTCTCTGACCCTTGAGACATAAGCCAAATTAAGAGGACAAAATCTGTCTTTAAGCATGTCATTTGAGGGGAAAACTGGGTTTCAAGATTGCTGCAATCCCATGTGATTACTTCCTAGAATTCTAACACTGGCACCACAAAAACAAAAATGGATGGTTATGTAATTTTACATAATTGTAGTTACATAATCTAATTTTAAAACTCACAATTAATATAGTTTTTGTCTACTGAACTTTTTTTTGGAAAGACAACAAACTGAAACAGAATAAGTGTAAATCGATTTTTTTTGCATGTGTGATCTGGGGATACTGATTTTCTTTCTAAGAACTATAATTAACAGCATATATAAACAAAAATCGATGCAAAACTATTTTTAGACAAAAAAACCTCAGTACTAAGTCAGTAATAAAATAAGAACAAATTGCAAACAACAGCACAAATAAATGCAATAGAATAAAGAGAGATATGAAATAAACATGGCTTTAGGTTTTTTTAGGTGGGTCTTACAGTAGATTATTATTCAGGTAAGAAATACTACAGAAATTAAAGTAATCAAATGTAAAAAAAACACACACACACCAAAAAACACTGTATAGTCTTCATTGTACAAACTTAAATACAGATTCAGTCAAGAGCAGAGAGTGATTTTCTTTGTCTTTTATTCATTGATTAACATGACAGACAGCAGCAGGAATATTAGCCTGCTGTCACTTTAAGAGTTTATGCACGAATGCAATATACTGTTACACAACATTTCCTTTCTCAACTATTTAAGTTCCAAAACTGACTGTGTTTAACAGTACTAGCAAAGACAGGCATTTTGACCTTATTTTGTGTGTATTTGACCATTTAAACCCAGTAATCTGTGGTGTGATCGTTTTTGGTGTGAGCATGAAAACTGCAGTAATTAGTAAAATTATGGAGATTTGCGCAATACAAGCACTATTTAACTGGATTAAATGAGACGAGCGAGTGAGAGGAGGCAGGTGTGTGTCACTTCACTGTTGGAGAGAAGAGAGTGAGAACGCGCAGCTGAAGTTATTGCATATCCTTCCTGCCAGTCGCGGCACCAAATGGAATAGCAAATAATTCATAATGAACGTATTTTTAACATGTTATAACCCATTCAGCTTGAATTAGAAGTATTTTAACATCGAAAACATTACATTACCTATCTAAGTGATTCAGCAGTTAGTGAAAATGGTTCGAAGCGTTTCCCTAGAAACAGTGTGGACAATGAGCTTCAAAGAACTACACCATCCACAGCAGGAATCTGAATCTCCAGACAGTAGCACGGCATTCAAACTTTCCACAGAGGCTAGCGAAATCATCTGAGAAGGGGATTCTGGGTAATGCGGAACTGAGCTCAATGCTCACTGCACCTGTGGTGCAAAACAACAGTAACCAAGCCACAGGAGGTACGGACGTAAACAATACATTCCCAACATACACCTCAGCCCCCGCCGTGGCCTGAGGGGGCAAATTAGAGCAGATTATTCCCTGCAGACAGAAACTGAAAGCTACGGCTCATCAGAAAGAGCCTATCAACGAATATTTCAGAGCAGCGGGCAAAGGTGGCGTGCGTCATGTAATAGCTTTTAGCTGTGCATCTCCCTCCCCTCTTAGTGACGTTGCATAACCCCCGGTCATCTCGCACAGGCCATTTAAGCCTCTCTCTCTGACGTTTATGACCGATCTTCTGTTTTCCAAACGCTGCCGTTATTAGAGTCTCGCACAAACAGGGCGGGCCTTTCAGGACGGCCTTCTGCATGTACTAATAAAGAGTCCCAGACCAAACACTCACCACATCTCTAATTAACAAACCAGTGACTGAATGAAAAGATGCATCTGGTCGAGCTCTTCTTATGTGATAATCAAGGCCATCAATGGAACCAAACCACTAAGTGGTTCTATTTTCAGAGTTACATGAGTAAATGTGCATCCACTTCTTTAGAAAACAAGATATCTGTATGCATCTAAATGTTCATCTTAAATTAACTGGAATTGGCTGGAACTGATCAAATGTCATTTTTAAAAATTTTATAAAAAGGATTTGCTTGATTAAAAATACCATAAAACAGCAACGCAGTCAAATATTAACATTTAAAATAACCGTTTTCTACACTTTAAACCCAAACGTTCATATTAGTTAAATAGATTAAGTATACTCAAAGTTTTAAAAAAAGTTCTACTAACTTAATTATTTCAAGTTGGTGTAACATGGTCTTCCTTTTGAGTAATTTCAACTAATATTTTTTGATTAAAGGGAACTTTTTTGTGAATAAGTAAGCATAACTTAAAAACATAAATTAAGTACAACTTAATAGAATTAAGCAATTACATGCTAAGAATGATGAAGTCCTGTTATTTCTGTTGTTTCAAATGGAGATGATTTAAAAATAAACTTAATTTATATAGAACATGCTAAAATACAATAAAATCTCAAAGTGCTTAACCAAATAAGTAAAATCCATCATAACAGATAAATTACAACCATAGCCTATAAAAATGTTTTTTAAAACGTGTACATAAGTTTTGTTCTCCCGTTTAACACATCACACAATAAGCACTTCTAACTCCTGCGAGACTTACTCACACACAGAGATCAAGAATCAGCACATGAATCTCAACAATGGTGACATGAATCATGCCGCAATGCATTCTGGGTGCATCATGCAAAACTCATCCATGGCTCCCATAATGCATTGCGGCATGAATAGGCTGATTCTTGATGTCTGTGTGTGAGTAAATCTCTCAAAAAAAGTACTTAACATACAATTTTTAAATCTTATTCAGCTTTTCTGATATTTAAAACTGTGCTGGATCTCAATTGCCTCAACATTTTAAGTTTGAGTCACATGTTTTTAAGGAAACAAACTCAACATATTTGACAAACAAGTACTTTAAGCAATGACAAGACAAAGCAATAAAAATTGAGTTTTGTTAACATAAAATGGTGTGGTTGTGTACTTGTTTTTTAAAATTCTGTGAAAACGCAAAACTTTGTTATAATAACTGAAAATAATTGAGTTGCCTTAACAGAAAATTGTAAGTCATATAACTGCAAATATTTGAGTTGAGCTAAATGAGCACTTTAATTTAACTGTTATCAAAAGGTACAAGTAGCAGGTAATCCAAACTTTTAAGTTCTGGAAAATTGTGACTTTTAAGTTATTCAACTTAAAAATTTGAGGCAACGAGTTACATCAAATTTTTTGAGTTCTGCTTACTAATTTGGGTTTACAGTGTACATAAAACAGCAATACAGCAAAATAAGATTAAAATTGATTAAAATAACTGCTTTCTATTTTAATATATTCAAAATCGTAATTTATTTCTATCATTTTTTTCAGCATTATTACTCAAGATGTCAATATCTTTGGTACTTATTATTATTATTAATGTTGGAAACATGTGCTCCTTAATATGTGTGCAAACCGTGACGACGTGATGAATAAAAAATTCAAAAGAACAGCATTTATTTGAAATAAAAATGTTTTATATTGTAAATGTATTGACTGTCACTTTTGATCAATTGAATGCATCCTTCCTGAAAAAAGTATTAATTTATTTTACAAAAATCTTAATATAATTTTAAAAATATACAGTAACATCCAGTAGTACTTAAAATACAGCTCAAAGTGATTCTCAAATATAAAAAAACAAACAGAACTTTAATAACAAAAATAGAATATAAAAAGATATTAAAAAAATGAATAAAAACTGTAAGAAAGATACAAAATTAAGTAAGAAAGCAACAAACAATTCAAGTGAAAAAATTGAAAATAACTAATAATAATAATTCAATACAATGACTTCAATACAACATTTTTTGAAAAAAAAAGAAAAAATTTTTTTCCTGTTGGGAGCTTGCTTGACTAGAAAAAGTTGGCAAGCATGCATTTCTTTAATGCATCAGTGTCTTCTTAACAGTGTGTCATCAGCATAAAATTTTACGTTAATCTCATTTTTATGAATAATGTTGCCCTAAGGTATGATACACAGTGAAAATGCAATGAGATGAGATGAGCCCGTCTCAACCATTCAGTTAAACTGCAGGTGTCACAAAAACAGAATAAAGAAATCACAATTTTGATTATGTTCACATATTTGGTGGCTTAATACAAGGAGTACACCGCATGTGTCACCATGGAGTTCTGAAGGGGGGGAAATGTTAACTCTAGGCACTGAATATAAAGTTCTGACAGTGAAACTGAGGGACACACGTCACAGCTGTAAGAATGGATGACAGCACACGGTGTCAAATAAAAGACAAAACCCGCTTGTGTCCACAGACAAAAAAGTGAGTGATAGAGAGAGGGAACCATAAGAGAGAGCAGAGCCCAGAGGCAGAAAGACCACGGGCGTTAAATGGGTCAAGGAGAGAGGGATCCAAAGAACATCATGCTAACGCGCAACGACACGAGATCTGAAATGAACACAGAGAGAAAATATAAGCTTCAACAACAAGCTTAGCGAAGCTACAGCTGATGGAGTCAGTCAGCCGTTGACCTAATAAAGAAATTAATCTGAACATTTCATTACAGAGTATATGCATGCCAATTAGATTCATGAAAACTCATTTGTCCTCAGGAACACCTTTGCATAAGGGACAGGAAAAATCGGGTACACTTAGCAACATAGCGGGAGAATTATGATGTATAAGATGTATTACAATGTTATGATGAACTATACAGGAAAATGGTTTGTGTAACATTAGCAACACATTATTAGCTGTTTGATAACGAAGTCAAGCTAGTCATATCAATTGGTGTTGTGTGTCTTATGTTTTAAAGAGCAATACATAAAACGCATTATACCATTCTGATGTGTCAATTTATACATAACTTGCTCTTGCTCTTTTTCCTTAAAATATTTTTTTTTGGTTCAAATATGGTTTCCACATGCCATTCTGTCATTATTAAAGTTGACAGAATGGATCAAGTATTTCTGAGCTGGTGTGAGTGAGTGGGGGTGGGGCTAATTTGCATATTCATAGTCCGTGAATACTAAATGAAGCAAGGGTGAACAGTTACATTCAAGCTATTTATTTACACAGGAAAAACAGGAAAAACTTTTAAATATGTCATTTTGATAATCAAAGATGAGTTTTAAGGAATAAAATGATTGACTGTAGAGGGACTTTATGGTTTTAGGTAAGCTTCTGGCTTTGGTTCGGTGTACATGAAATTCTGCATAAATGAATCAAAAGTAGGGCTGTACACTTAAATCACGTTATGGAGTAGTGTCTGTGAATATTAAACCACAAAAGACTATTGAAATATGAAGTCTGCATGCTCTGCGTGTCTCAGTGTGAATGAGAACACAAACTGAAGCACACTTGTGGTATTTCCACTTCTGCTGCCTCAGTATGAGGACATGAACTTCAGCTGCTATAAAAGTTCACATGCACATTTTACCATTTCATTTTTATTAAACTATCATTAGATACACACAGAAACTCAACGTTTTTCACTACAACATATAAAAATAAAAGTTTGGTTGAACTTGAAAAAATTATGAGAAAAATATATTACCATTGCACAGTAGAATTTACTTCTCAAAGTAATATCAATAATTAGAATAATCCAGTTTATTAAAACTTTATTTCTAAAGCAATATCACAATTTTCCTTCCGTTTTAAGTTTGTCACACTACCGTATATTCCAGTTTTATAATTAACGAACCAGTGACTGAATAAATCTGGTTGAGCTCTTCTTATGTGATACTCCAGGCCATCAATGGAACCTCACTCCTTATACCGTGCACAAGCACGATTGTCCCCACTCCCTCGCTGGCCTGCACTCACATTGCACTTAACATAACGGGCTGGAGCACGCTTTCGTCATTCACAATGCAACTTTTTGCTGTGAAGAAGACAGGAAGAAAAGCGCTTCTGCTAATAGACTGCCTAATAGATTTATGATTCATGCCACGCAGCGATTTTCACTTGATTGCACTGCACATATCAGAACATTATTACGACGGAAGCTATCTTTGATGGAGGAATTTGCAGCTTTACTCGCAAACTACAATTCATGCTCATCAATAAGGTGAGAACCAGGACTGTTAAAAACCGAAATATACTTGATTTAATTGAAAAGTGTATCCAAGTAGTAATAGTTTGGTGTTTGCTGTCATAATGATGACAGTAGTGCACAGCTGTTCCATGCTCTGGCATGGTTACACTGCATGTGAACCGCGCTCGAGCCAAACCGAACCACGCTCTGGCCCACCTCTTCCAAGCGGGCCAGGGCCGGCCAAACGAAGCGCACCAGGGCACAAAACGAAGCGCTCACACTTGTCAAACAAACCAGGCTTTGGGGGTCAAACACGCTCGGGCACGGTTCAAAAAGTGTGGTTCCATTTTCAGAATTACATGAGTAAATGTGCATCCACTTCATTAGAAAACTGTAAGCATCTAAATTTTCATCTTTATTGGAATTGCAGTGAAATATTATACAAATTCAAAGTATGCAATCATTTAATTACCGTCGTTTTTGCTGATAAATTTATAATAAATCATCCACCATAAATCAGAATACAGAATAACAGAATTTCTGGGGGGGAAAAAAGAATAGGTCAATATTAGTGAAAAATGTTCCCATTACATTTTTCCCAATAATTCCTGTACTTTCAGAGTATGTACTGAATTTAAAGAGCTTACATTCTGACTGTTAATAAAAATATTCTTGTATGAAGGTATGTTGTATAAATACATACTACAATATTACTTTTCTTGACCCACAAGTTCATTGACCTGCTATGACCTACTAACAAAAACAACCACAAAAACTTACATAACATTGCTAAATGTACAATTTAACCACGAGGACACACTTTCTTGGTACACTGCCTGGCTATATAAAATTATTCTGCCATTATTTTTCAGTTTTAAATATCTAACAATTCCTCAACTCCCGTAGCATCATGAGACAGCAAAGTGTCCACTTCAGAATCTCAAATGAGGGTAAATGATCACAGAATTTTTTTTAGGTGATCTTAAATTTATTTAAACCTAGTTTTTTACACTTCTAAAAAACAAAGTTTGAAGGGGATAAATATTAACTGAATGAATTTAAAACTGAGGGTATCAGAACGCTTGAGGAATATTAATACAAAACTGCCTTGCAAGCACTTTAATGACTTGAGCCAACAACTGTAATGTCTTCACAGAGAAACATGCAAATTTGTGTATGATATATAGTCTTTATAACCCGACTGCATCATCTTTCCTCCAACAATCTGAAAAGCACACCGAGCTGTTGACACATCACCAAACATAACTTGTATCATGTTTCAAGATGCGCATAATCCAATTCAGCTCATTTCATCTGCATTTTAACTGCATCAGGGAGGCGTGCGGAGACGCGTCCCGTAGCATCTGATTACACCTAAACGGCTGGCTCCAGCAGCGCGGCTGTGAATGAGGCACAGCGTTTGTTTGTTCAGGCTGTAATAAAAGAGACTGCCTCTACCTTCCTCAGAAAACGACAGCACGTTCTGTAATGTAACAAGACTGAATTATTCACATGTGGCCCTCTGGAGGAAGAAAGAGAAGAAAGGCGTGTGATGCAGGACAGAGAGAAAGTGGGACAAGCAGGAAGAGGAATGGGAGCGTCAGGCCCGATGAACAGAGAGAGGTACCGTCAGGGCTGTAAGGATCTCTCTCAAGGTGAGACAAACCTTAAGAATTTTTCTGAACAAGTAGATTTAAATACGGTTACTTTGTTCATAAAATAAAGATTATTTAATGTCATCTAGGGCTCTATGAAAAACCTTTAACACCAATTGTACCTTTCCATTGCACAAAAGGTTCTTAGTAGCGATAAAAAGTTTTTTAGATTATTAAAATGTTCCGCACAGTGCACACTATGACAAAAATGGTTCTTTAACTCTTTCCCCGCCAGCATTTTTTTAAAGTTGTCAGCCAGCACCAGCATTTTTGATCATTTTCACAAAACTTTAATGGCCCCCAGAATACTTTGTTGTATAAATATCTGAACAAGCAATAAAAAAAAAGATTTAGAATGATGATTAAACCATGGAGTAGTTCGGGTCCATCAACACCCCCAAAACTTCACAGTCCTAACACCTCGTAGTGGGTTCGACATTTCCTTTGGTAATGTTAGGTAGATTTGATGTATATGCTGTAATGTTTTATGATCACATTAGCTTAAATGTAACAATGCTTCTATCACTTGTTACTACTTCGCTTGTTTTTTTTCGATCTGGAGATTCTGTACAATTTCAGAAGATGCATAATAGCTCCCCCTACCGTATAACAGTAAAAATGGATTGCCAGAAAATTCAGTCAACGGTTAACAACTACACAATGAAAGCTTCCTCTGAAAACCCCAAAATTGTTCTTCTATGGCATTGTTGTGAAAACCTTCTTTTGCTTTAAGGTGTGTTCACACTTGGCATGTTTGGTTCAATTAAAATGAACCGACTGCTCTGTTAATGCGGTTCATCTGAATAAGTGTGAATGCTGCCATCCGAACCCTGGTGCACACCAAACAAGCGGACTGAGACCGATGAAAAGATGGGTCTCGGTCCGCTTCCAAATTAACTCTGGTGCAGTTTGAATGATATATGAACGCAACACGTACCAAAAACATGTAACAAACCAAAAACAGGGAGATGAGACCCTAAAAATGACAGTGCTCACGCATAACTGTTTTTTCTCATCATAGTCACAAGTTTGCCCATCACAGTTCAGTACAAGCGTGACAAGTCATGAAAAGTGAAGCCAAAACGCTTCGATCGCCTCCAAGTGGCAGAACCCAGTATAGGTCACGAACCATGTAATCTAATGGGACGTGAGACAAACGAAATAATCAAATTACAGGAGTTATAGACCAGAATTATCAGTATTTTAATAGATATTGGTCTCTCTTTGCAAATCAGCGCACAGACAATTTGAATCGCATTCCAGTCTCACGCACGTGTGATCTTACGTTATTTCCTTATCACTTATCGCGTGTGTTTGTGTAGTTTGCGGACCAGAGAGAGATGTCGCCGAGTAAAGTCATGCATTATGAAACCCTCTGTCACGGATCCATCGTGTAGTGCACACAGCAGTAACTGAATGCTACCCCAGATAGTCAAGCAGTTTGAAAAGAACAGTGATGATCCGATGACTTTGAAAATCGTGCAGTGTGAACTCAGCTTTAGCGGACCAGGACTTAACTTTTTTTGTCCCGAGCAAACGAACCAAGCTAACCGAACTACAAGTTTGAACACACCCTAAAAATGGGAGAGAGGCAAAAAGAATCATGACTCTAAAGACTACAACACTAATGCTATAAACAGTAGATGGTAATTGTTTCAAAGTAATAGTTATTTTGCATTTTTAAGCATTTTTGAGCAAATATTAAGAAAATATATATTTTTTAAAGTTGAACACTACACTGCATCAGAAATTATGGAGCATGATGCAGCTTCAGCAGTGTGATTGTCTGACATTTCCACAACGGGATGAACCCACCACAGGACCTGAGAAAGAGAGAGGGAGAGAGGACCTAAGAATAGCCCAGGGAGAAGGTGTGTGTCCCCTCAGACATGAGCACAGATATATTTGGAGAGACGAAGCCCTTTGGGAGTGACCTAAAGCACAAACACAGACAAGCACACATACACAAACTGTTTAATCCACCGTTTTCCCTCGTACGCGGTCCTACGGTCATTCATACTTGCAGCAGGCTACAGGAGGATGGGGGGGGGGGCCTTTGGATTTAAAAAAAATATAAAATCCAGACAAGACAACAACACAAATCCATTGGACTCTGTATATAGGTAGTATATAGTAGTAGTATATAGGTAGTATATAAAGTATATAGGCTCTGATCGTCAGCAAATTAGATATGCCATAAGAAACAGCTGTTCACAGTAACCAGCAGAGACATATTTGAAGAATCATGACTGTGCAGAAGAACGGTAGAGGAAAAGCTCACTCTGTGTTAATGAGGCAGCACAACAAAAGCACGGCGAACACCCCACGCCAAAGAACAGCAACTCGCATGTGATGCAGTAAGGAGCGTTCATTAAATCGGACGGATTATATAATGTAAACACCAGAGCAAAATACTCATTGTTGGAATGGAAACGAAACAGAGGACAGTCAACTATTTTGCTTTTTGCTAAACATGGTATTAAAAAATTATGTAAACTGGCAGAGATTCTTATGAAATAAGCACATTTCACACTGTATATATGCATGCTGTTCATTTTCCTTTACCACATCCTAAAGAGATCTGCACATTGCAGTGTTTTTCATATCTCAAGGCAGAATGCTCATTTCAAAACAAATTTCAAAGAGTCTGTGAACACTTTCCCCTGCTGAGAGCTCGCCTGCTATACTTCACACACACTTTCTTCCAACAAATAACTAAATACAAGATAAGATCACTGCTAATAGGCCAGACAGAACGCAAACACGTACCAAGTCCTATCAGGTGTGACAGCAAAAACGTGAAAGCGCACCTTATCTTGTCGTTAAAGATGAAGTCCTTTGTTTTACACATGACTCTTGCCAATTTGATTTTGAATAATTCCGTACCGATGACGATAATAATAATCTGTCCCAGTCCTGATAACACTGTGCGTGAGGTACGGCAGGGAACGGTATTTTATTTTTATTTTTTCAAAGTATTGCGTTATTTTATTGAAATATTTTCATGCCGCAAATTGATATTTTATGAATACATGGGAAAGAAATGACCAGGACATATCATAGCATTAGATCACTTAATTATTTCTATTCAACAAAACTCAGAGCTATATATAGTAGGGCTGGGTATTGACACAAATTTCACAATTTGATTCGATTTCGATTCACAAGCTTGCAATTCGATTCGATTCAATAAAGATTATTTTGGATATATATCAGGTACAATATATGGCACATTTTCTCAAGGAAAACAAATCTCTGAACTAATGCTGTAAACTATGAGAGTCAGCTGTAGCCTACTAGGCTACATTAGCCTACTATATTATTGAAGGTAAAAATTAACTGATTTGTATACAACTTAAATTACACTCAATTAGGTTTTTAATATTAACTTTACAATTACATAATCATATTTCTACTCCAATTTTTTTAAACATAAACATTTAAATGGTGGCTCTCATAAAAACTTGCCAGATTTATTCATACATACATGCATTAAATATTGAAGAACATTACAAATTATAATGAATAGCCTATGTAATATGGTGCATATATTTAGCAAAATGCTCCTCTCTAGTGTTTTTCTTGCTGACTAACGAGTTTATGTTGTCTGGCTATTACCAGACCAGCTCGATCTTTTAAGATTGAACATTGGTCTGGGGAGTCTGCTTTGTATTTTCTACTGCACAAGAGGCGTGATTGACGAGCATAATTTAAATGACTCTGCATGCAATTGGACATTCCTTCAACCAACCAGACCACAAGAGGCGTGATCAGGCATCGATCCATCACTTCTCTATCGGTCACTGTGTTAAACCCGACAATAGCACGCCAGGATAAGCCAGACTGTGATTGGTTCCATCAAATATGCAACAGAAGCAGGTTAAATGAATGTACAGGTTTCCAGCCTTAGATGCAGGGCGAAATCAAATCGCCGGCAGATCAGGCTGGGTTTACCCAGTCTAGAGTTTATGGACACTGGTTGTTTTACTGACGTCTTTAAGCGGTTCAAACACTGATTGAGTGATTCCATGTGACATAATACGGATTTCGGCAAGTTGTCCTGTATCATTTACCTCGCTTTCAGATGCTCATTCATGTTTATTTTGTGCTATAACTGGTTTTAAAGCGGATGATTTCACGTGGGCTCTGTGCTGCAGCTTCTCTTGAGATGAGCAATCTCACGCCACAGCGCCAAAACAGTATTTGTGTTTTTGAATTTCATAAAAAATTTGATTTGATCTGATTTGAAATCTGAGACTTTGTTTCATATCAATAGTAACAAAGCACAAAGATTATTGCAATTTATTGGATGGGAGGCACACTACAATGTTCCTTTCATAATTTCATTCATCATCTGAAAACTTCTTGGGGTTTAAGAATCGATATTGTTTCATACAAAATGTGAATCGATTAAAATCGAGAAATCAGTATTTTTTTACCCAGCCCTAATATATTGCTACACTATAAAGTAGTGGCCAAAAATGGGGGTTTAGGGATTTGTTTTTATTTTTACTGAACCTACAAGTTTGATGAAACCATCAAAATATGAGGAAAATATTAAAAAAATATTTATCAGACAAAATTATTTGGTGCATAGAAAAACAAAAAGCTCACAGGAAAAAAGCATGCATTGACTACAACTAAACAATTGACTCCAAGCACAAAAAAAAAAATACACAAGATTAAATTTTTTAAAGGGTGAAGATACCGATTTTCCTAGGTCGTACATCACTTTTGGCAACTATTGTATAACTTTTATAATTTTTATAAAATCCACAATATTGCAGGGCCATGCTGCTCAGTTGCAACAACCCCATCTAATCAAGCAAACATACACACTTTTACAGATACTTCAGCTCGAGATTCAGGTACAGATTAGCAAGATAAATGTTGTAAAAGGAATTCACATGAATGATTTGAGATGAATACCATGATTGATACTCAACAAGAAACGTTTCGCTCTGCTCCTCTCCTCTCTCGTTCCTCTGAAGGCAGAAGCCGAGATGTCCACAGATACATCTCATTAAAACAGCCAACGGCAGGTTCTCATCTAAACCCCTCAGAGACAGTGTGGGCTAAACAAGGACTTACACTGCCTTGCTTCTTCAAGCACTAACTTTAACTAACCCTTTCAAAACAAGACAGGACAGGATGTCTTGTTATTGATGGATTACCTGTCCAACATATAGGTTCAATTAAACGTACCCAGTTTATTTGAATAAACGTTCCTGGCCTTATTGTGCATGATTCATTTACATTACATTTACACTTATGCATTTGGCAGAAGCTTTTATAAATGACATGTGCTGCATTCAAGGTACATATTTTATTCCTTGGTATCCAGTCCTGATTCGTTTGTGACCGTTATTGTACTTTTGTACAAATTATTATTATTATTTTTTGCCATCAAATTGTCTCTAAAATGGCATTTTATGCTGTGCAAACAAGCTCACACAAGCTGGGAAAATATAATAATAAATAAATATATAATAATACATCTTAACATGCTTCAGCCACTTAACTGTTACACTGCAGAAGTTTAACGCAACAGTCAAATATACCTGTGAAAGTGTTAAAACACAAAAGCTTTTTTACAAAAGCAAAATGACAAGAGTTGATACCGACTGTTAGGCCTCAATGGATCTGTCAGAGAGACACAACATCCACTTTCAGTGGTAAAGGGGTGAGAAACAGCAGCACATTCAGTAACTCGCGGGCAGCCCTTCCTCCTTTTATAGCAGCAAAAATGTACAGGAAGACTTTCACACTACAGCAGGAAGGAGTTTGGAGCAGGGCTTTTCTCTAACCCCCAGCACCACACTACACAAATGAAGCCATTAAAACCGCTCTGTTGAAAGACATCAATACAGGTTTCAGCTTATCAATAAGCTCAAGACTCACTGGCACTGCTATTAAGTATCCAATACCCTTAAGCTTTGCGGTAATACATGGTAATCAGAGTAGAGAATGCAGAATTCTTTCTGACTCAGTTGTGAGATGATTTTCATGAATTCAGCAAAATTCAGGATTTAAATTTAGTTAATGGCATTCTGGGAAAGGTGTTTTGTGTGTGTGCGTGTGGGTGTCCTGGTATTCCCTACATTATGGGGACTAAATGTCCTCACAAATATAGTAATACCAGTAAGTTTTGACCTTGTGAGAATTTTTTTTAATTAATTTTTTTAGTTCCCATGAGGAAGCAAGCTTAAAAGATCATTCTTACTGATTTATTTGAAAATCTAAACTAGCAGAACATTTTTCTGATGGGTAGTCAGGCAGGCAGGCTTATCTTGACAACGATCCTTTTCTAGCTAAATGACACAATGCGGTTCTAAGAATTTCTTTGTATTTCAGTTATTAAAATTCTAATCTAATTTAATTTAAACTTCACTGAAATTCAGGAACTGAACTAGATTCAAAAATAAACTTGTTTCAATGCTGAATGGCGCACAGTCCTGGCTAGAAATGGGTCTCTGTGTTCTGGGAGCTCAGGCAGTTTTCTGTCTCTAGAGGCAGGACAGATCTTGAGCTTTGTTCGGTGTGAACTGTGAACGACTCAGATAGAGTGATTAAGGGACAGATAGAGGACAACTTCACAGGATAGAAAAAAGAGAGCGAGGGAAATGTGTGTGTTTTAGGTCAGCAGTTCATCTAGAGAAAGAGGAGCACTCCATGACATTGCATGCTTCAGAACAGTGTGTGTGTGTGTGTGTGTGTGTGTGTGTGTGTGTGTGTGTGTGTGTGTGTGTGTGTGTGTGTGTGTGTGTGTGTGTGTGTGTCTGGGCATGTTTTTGTGAAATATCAGGACACAAATGTGTATAATGACATGGGTATGACATAGGTATTACAAAAAGAGGGTGAAATATGAGGACGTTCCCCATGTCCTCACTTTTCAAAATGCTTATAAATCACACAGGATGAGGTCTCCTGTGATGGGTAGGTTTAGGGGCAGGGGCAGTGTAGGGGGATAGAAAATACGGTTTGTACAGTATAAAATGCATTACGCCTATGGAATGTCCCACATTTCACAAAAACAAACATGTGTGTGTGTGTGTGTGTGTGTGTGTGTGTGTGTGTGTGTGTGTGTGTGTGTGTGTGTGTGTGGGCTATTGAAAATGTCAACAGCAAGAACAGCAAACAAAAAAGAGAAAGAAAAAAACATATACATAACATTGTTAAAACAAAAATAGAGTGCTTCAAATAGATGTAAATGAAATATATGTAATGGTAACAAACTGTAAATGCACAAATGACACAAATCAAGAGGGAAATAATAATAATTTATATCATTGTAAAACAGGGGCGAGGCCAGAAATGTTCAAACAGGTGGGCCTTCATAAAACAGGGTGGGCAAATAGAGTATAAAAACAGCGTGGCAGCACAGTTGTAAGTTCAAAGTTACAAAAGAGCAAATAAAAAAATGAATGAATGAATGAATGAATGAATGAATGAATGAATGAATGAATGAATGAATGAATGAATGAATGAATGAATGAATGAATGAATGAATGAATGAATGAATGAATGAATGAATGAATGAATGAATGAATGAATGAATGAATGAATGAATGAATGAATGAATAAATGGTCAAACACTTGCATGTGGCAATTTTACCAAAATCAAGCTCAAATGGAGTTGAGGTTTTTGAACAGTGAATTTCGGAGCATTAATGTCAGAGATGAACCCTTTGTCTATCATTAACAGCCGAATTCGAGGCAGTAAGTGCATTACAGGTTATAAAGTTTACTGAAGCTATGAAGTGCTACGCACAGGCTATTTAGGAGAGTATTGGCTGTGACTTGATGACAAACGCTACACTAAGACACTCTTCTCTGCTCCTGAAACACATAAAACTTTAGCCTTTATACAATGCTCGACATTAAGCCGGTTCACGAGCTTGTCCTTCGGACAAATAAATCTTTCATTCACTTGTCCAATTAAAAAAATTTGTTTTTCGGATATTTTTTTTTTGTGATAATATAATTTATTCTGAAGCAATATTCTCACCAGTGTTCATTCAGCTAATAATACACAAACAAGAAATGTTGGAAAGAATGTTTAAACATTAAACTAAACCGCCAGTAGGTGGTGCAGGTGACAGTCTTAATGAGTGAGTCATTGATTCAAACGATTCGTTCAAACGGCTGATCCATTCACAAATGAGGCAGTTGATTACGAATAGGTCATTGAATCTCTGATTCAACTGATTCATTCAAAATGCTGAATTGTTCAGTAACACACTGTTGCTGTGAGATGAGTTACGGTTCTTACCTATAGTTCTACTCTATAGGTACTTTCAATCTTGAGTACCTATAGAGTAGAATTGCATCCTTAATATCCCCGAAAAGTCTTTTTCATTCAATTTATAAAAGAAAGATACGCTGTACCGAGCCTTTCCGAATAAAACCAATCGCCTGGAGGCATATTGTGTGGGCGGAGCTAAAGAATCACGAGTACGGCCCGTACTTGACACCCGTTGACAACAAGCAGACCCATACTCGAAAAGAAACTGTAAGGAGGGCCCACCCGCAGCTTTGTCACTGTTGTAAAAGTATCAGATATTGTTGATAATAAGTTAAAGTAGCAAATCAGCATTTCTGAAGGATCATGTGTCACTAAAGCCTGGGGCGATGATGCTGAAAATTCAGCTTAGCCTTTATATTTTACATTTTAAACAATAAAAATATTAAGTACAATCTTCAAAAACAACTTTAAAACATCTAACACCAAACTTTTGAACAGCATTAAATATTATATATGTTCTTTTTTTATACATTTTAGGAATTTGGTGGATGCAAACCAAAAATTACAATTTCGACCATTACACATTATTTACCACCCAGACCTACAGTTTAAAAAATGTGCAAGAGAAAGAGAGGGAAAGGCATGAGAGAGATAAAAGCAGCGACAGAGCACCAGTGCCAGATGAGCAGTAAGTCAGCTCACATGACATACACTTCAGTACACACACAGTAAAAAGTAAGGGCCCATTACAAGTAAATACAACAGTAGGCAAATATTTATTCACAGGAGGTTGGAGTGTCAGAGGAGTATGTGAGGATTACATGACAAACACAGAGAGAGAGAGAGAGAGAGAGAGAGAGAGAGAGAGAGAGAGAGAGAGAGAGAGAGAGAGAGAGAGAGAGAGAGAGAGAGAGAGAGAGAGAGAGAGAGAGAGAGAGAGAGAGAGAGAGAGAGAGAGAGAGAGAGAGAGAGAGAGAGAGAAATAAAGCTAACAATAGCATGGGCCAGTGCAACAACGGTCTTTACACAATCCCAAAAGGATAAAGGCACTGGATCACACTCCAGATTCAACATTACAAGATCGGATTTTAATATTCCCTCAGCATTGCTGTCATTTCTATTATTCCAAGTGCGCTTCAAGCAGCTAAAGTGTGTCACAAGTCATTCTCTACTGGGTCCCTCACTCTCTGCTGAACTAGCAAGCTGACTAATTTAGCATTTCCATTGCGTCTGAGAGTGTGGGTAGGCAGAGCTCTCCAATGCGGCGTGCCAGGGCCTGTGCGGATCTCCGAGGACCCTGGCTTAACTCAACCGCGCTGGAAGAAAGGATCAATGACTCAATGCCACCCAGAGCGGCAATTCACTAGCTACAGTTTTATCCAGATAACATGAAATGCAGCCAAGGCCTTTAACGCAACTGTCAGCAAATTACAAAACAATATACTGCTTATAAAGTGGCGAGCATCAATATGGCTGCATCAATATGGAATTCAACTACCTGCACATGCAGCGGCTATTTTACAACGTGTATTGTGAACTACAGACATATCATTCATTTGTTATGAATAATCATACATTTTGGTTCCAAAAGTTCACAAAACAAAACAAAAAGTCAATAAACTTTTTCATATACTTCATAATGGCTAATGCTAATATGACATTTGATTTGTAACATGTAACATTTCTGGAGGTTGAACTTTCAGGAAAAACAAGTATAGTGTGATAAATACCATCAACGTAAAATAAAATTACTCATACAGTGATGTAATATTTTCTCATACCACCCACTCTTTTCCCAGCCTCACCTCTGAATAAATGTTTTCTCACATTTCCAAAACTGTAAGAAATGGAAAAGAACACATAGTATTATAGTGTCTGTCTACGTGATCATCTTCAGATAATTTAACTACTCCGACCACTATCTGGACAGGAAGTAACCTTCTTGGTTTTGGTTCCTCATGGTTGTGGGCCAGAGCACGTCATCCATTAATTGTGGAATGAACACTTCTCATTAGAGCGGAATCATATCACACTTAGCGACAATCGTATGCAATCAGCTGCTTCACCGTCCATTAACATTTTATTACAGCCCACGTCTTCACCTGATTAGAAAGGGTCATTTGCATGGTAGTCAACATTTCAAAAGATAAATTGACTTTAAGTTTCCCTTCACACAAGTCACTCTTGTAGGTTCTATTCACTTTTAGAACAACTTGGCAACGGATTCTGTCTGCAATCGCTCTCTTGCTCTTTCCGTCTCATTCCCTCTTTCCTGTCTCTCTCCCTAGAAGGATTTATGCAGTAGGTACTAGACGAGGGTCAGAAATTAACCAGTGCCCTTGACAAAAACAAAAATGCCAAAAATGCCCCAGATATTTATACGGCTAAGGCCAAAAACATCCCATTGGTTAGCCAAACAGATGTTTCCGCCCTAATCTTACGCGCCACTGGTTGAGCAAATGTCGGATGGGTCGAGATTCTCAAGCAAACACAGCAATGTTTTTAAAGTGCTTAACTTTTTAAAGAACGGAACAAATACTTTCATTTGAACATGTTTAATAAATAGTTACCTAAATGAAAGTTAAAGTTAAATTGGCAATCCTTTTATATTACATATTGCAGTTAAATAATTTAATTGAAATATAGTACAATATATTGAGATAATGCACAGGATATCAAAACTAGGGTTTAGTTAGGATACTTTGTGCATTATCATCACAGCTAATATTTGATGTTGATTGTATATGATTTAATGTTATCTTATTACTAAAATATAAATAAATGCATACAACAATAAAAGTAAACTAACAATCATTCAGGTTGAGAATTTTATTAAAATTATTCATTTAAATTTAAATAAATTAATATTTAGTAATATTATCAATGTTAATTAAATTGCTGAAATAAAATAAAGATTAACAGCATTAAACTGTTTTATTTCATTACAACATACACTTTTTGTTTGCTAGACGACAAAAACTGCAGCTCTTGTGGGGTGTTCCTGGTCTGCAGTGGTCAGTTATCAAAGGGGGCCCAAGAAAGGAATCGTGGTGAACCGGCAACAGGATCATGGGTGGCCAAGGCTCATTGATGCACGTGGGGAGAAAAGGCTGGCCCATGTGGTCCAATCAAGCAGACAAGCTATACTGTAGCTCAGATTGCTCAAAAAGTTAAAGATGGTCCTGATAGAAAGGTGTCAGCATACACAGTGAAAGGCAGTTTGTTGCGTATGGGGTTGCATAGCCGCAGACCAGTCAGGGTGCCCATGCTGACCCCTGTCCACTGCCGAATGTGGGCACATGACGTGGGCATCAGAACTGGAACACAGAGCAATGGAAGAAGGTGGCCTGGTCTGACGAATCACGTTTTCTTTTACATCACATGGATGGCTGGGTGCGTGTACCCAGGGAACACATGACATTAGGATGCACTATGGGAAGAAGGCAAGCAGGCGGAGGCAGTGTGATGCTTTGGGCAATGTTCTGCTGGCAAACCTTGGGTCCTGCCATACATGTGGATGTTACTTTGACACGTACCACCTACTTAAGCATTGCTTCAGACCATGTACACCCTTTCATGGTTATTATTCCCTGGTGGCTGTGGCCTCTTTCAGCAGGATAATGCAAAAATGGTTCAGGAATGGTTTGAGGAGCATAATGAGTTTGAGGTGTTGACTTGGCCAACAAATTCCCCAGATCTCAATCCAATCTATGCATGGAGGCCCTACCTCGCAACTTAGGACTTAAAGGATCTGCAGCTAACATCTTGGTGCCAGATACCACAGCACACCTTCAGGGGTCTAGTGGAGTCCATACATCGACAGGTCAGGGCTGTTTTGGCCGCGAAACGGGGACCAACACAATATTAGGAAGGTGGTCATAATGGTATGCCTGATCGGTGTAAGTGGTACATATGTTAGATAGGAGTTCCTTTGAATATTGGCCTGGAAAAAATGGTTGAAAACCTCTGAAATAAATGGATTGTGCATATTAATATGTCTTTTTCAAATAAAACGTACCCTAATAAAGTAAAAAAAAAAGACAATTCCAAGAAGTAAAAATTGCCTCTTAATAGAAGTTCATTTCTGACAGCAGAAAGAACTATTCCACATCCAAACCCTTAAAAGGTGACTAATCAGATTGGTCTTGTTCGACCTCCTAATGACTCAATTTACTGTATTCTCATTTTTCTAAAAATAGTGTGTGAACATTGAGCGAACCTTATTGTCAAAAAAACAGCAAAGTGACTGCGCAATAACCTGATTTTAATAAGGCTATCACAGCCGAAGAAATGAGGAACAGAAGGGATACGGAGTGAAACAAAATGGGATAGAGAGCAGGAAGGAATGGGAGGGAGAGTAATCGATGGAAGTTCTACTAAAGGCACAGTACGCAGCAGCTCAGAACAAAGAGTGCAAAATGAGTGTGGCTGGAACACTGCAGCTCCTATCACAGAGAGAGAGGGATGGAAGAGAAGAGTTGAACAATGTCACTCCGTTCCCTGTAGTGAGGACATCTTTCTATCAGTCCTTATAGCTTCTTGTCTGTCACACAATGGGGTTCAAAATGAGGCAGAACAAAGGGGCCAATGATCCCGGAGGAAAGGGGATTAAGATTTGGGCTGTCTATACATGCTCGACACACTAGGAAAATTTAATTCAAACATGCACTGTGTGTTCCGATTCATTCCTATCATGTAATACACTGCCTGATAACAACCAATTGTTGAATACGCTCTGTGTGTTTGCATTAGTGGAAGACCAGTGTGGGTTTTTCAATGACTAATGCCAATATCTAGAGAGCATGGAGGCAAACGGCTGATATAATATTGGTATACACGATTTGGGATGGGAATTGTTTATACTTTAATTCTGGTTCTGGTTCCATTAACGATTATTTTAGTACTCTTAAAGAGCACCTATTATGCCCCTTTTTACAAGATGTAATATAAGTCTCAGGTGTCCCCAGAGTATGTCTGTAAAGTTTCAAATCAAAATTCCTAACAGATCATTTAATATATCATTTTAAAAATGTCAGTTTTTGGGTTTGAGAAAAATGAGCTGTTTTGTGTGCATCTCCTTTAAATACAAATGAGCTGCTGCTGCTCCCTACCCCAAAGGGCGAAGCCTTCACAGCTCCTGAACACCAGTGAACACGCAAATGAAAACTGAAACATGATACATCTGTTTGGCTTTGATTATCATCTCTATTGTGGACATGCTCACGTGACATTGCAGTTCTTCATCATCATCATCATGAAATATCATCTGCATGCGTTTTATAGCCATATCACTCTCAACCTTACAGTATGCTCTCAACTTGAGCACACACACACACACCCGACACATGCACACAGAAGATGACGGTGTGTTCGTGAGTAGGCTATTAAACTAGACTAGTTCTATTTCATGTGTTATTGCGATTAAACGCACAATGCACACAAGGTTATATCAGAAACAAAGTTCACATGAAAACGGCTATGTCTGTGCACATATGCAGTAAGTTACAGAAATCCTGTGTGTATTAGATCTGTGTGAAACGTTACTAAAGTGAAAGTAGTGTAATATACAGTACCTACTACTACATCTGCTGTTAATATGAATCAAACAACAGAAGATAAACAGAAAATCATTCAATTGCTCCTGACTAAATGAACTTTCGTAGCTTTATTAAGCACATATTTCTTACTTGAATGCTGCTGTTAATGCTCTGGGAAGGAGATAAACATGCCAGACTGTGTATTGCTCTCTGAGGGCGGGGTCTATGCTAATACGGCAGAGTCCATCAACACTCGTGGGCATCGCCTGTGAAATGTGACGTCACTTTGCCAACAGTTTGTTCTGAGACACTGCTTATGATTTATGGGGATTACATTTTTTTTTTTTTACATTATAGCGTGGTTGTGTACACACACTTCCAACACATATTTATGTTCAAACCATGTAAAAGTGAATTTTAAATAATATTTGGAGAAATTAAATGCAATTCCACTACCAAATGTTTTAAACAATTCTTGCAAAATGTGTTCAGATATTGTAGACACAAAATAAATGCAATACAATAACCTTACCTATAAATTAATTTTCTGCTTTCCGCTCCATCTCACGCACAGTTGAGTATGCAAGCCTTTCAAGGGGTGTAAGAGTTGAAAAATGTATTTGGTGCATGCGCATATCTAGTAGACTTTTGTTTTCCAAAAGGACAGTGAGACGTTCACGGACCCTTCTGATGACCAAAATGACGTCACACGTACAGTGTGCGGAGCGTCATGGAATGCAGACGGCTGAAGTATGCTTCGGGCTTTAACAATGATACTTAACAAACTAAAAATGTAGTAACTGCTACTACCGTTTTCACCACAACACTCATAAAAAAAAAATCGAATGGGATTTCCCTCAAAACTGCCACAATTAAACATTTGATTTAAAACAAAAGCACAACAAAATACAAAAACAAAGCAGGATAAAATGGACAAATTTATCAAATATTTTAAGTAATCCTAAATTTGTTAAGTGAAAAAACAAGCCCTTCTTTTATTACGGAAATATTTGAGCCCTCCTTTATATAGTTTATTAGACTCATTAGAATGTTTCATCATGGAATCCGAATACACAGGTTGTACTATGCTTCAAATTCACTGAAAAGTCAGCCAGACACTTTTTTATTTTTTTATTTACCTGTTATGAATAATGTTCTTGGATCCCAATCCTATACATAATACAATGATAGTGAATACACAAATTGCTGAAATACATGTATTACAGAAGACAAAGAAGATTTATCTGCAATATGCTACTTCAGAAGTTTCAGTTCATTTGTGTTTTACGCAACATTCTTGTCCAGGGGAACTAGCGGCATGGCAAAAATGTGAACAGGCCAGCTGGAAATGACTACGGAAAATGAAGCGCCAGGGAGAGAGCAATCGGGAAGATGCATGCAGGATAAGTGACAGTGATCTTAATGGCCCACGACATGAAAATGCGTTATAACGCTTCAGGTCAGAACAGTCAGAAGGAGAGTATGATGTTGGAGGGCAGGCAAAGCAATTCTCATAGTAGAGGACATGTCTTCGGAAAGGACCATTTGATCATTTTACTGCAGGGGTCACACCTTTTCAAGCCATTTCAGAGGATTAATGCATGTGCACACACACCATATATGCATTGTGGGTGTATGTTTGGGTGTGCAAACACTAGGGCAGGAATCGTTCGGCCCTTTGAACATCTGCCAACTGAACTGTGACGTTACGATCCTGAGTATCACAACAAAATTCGAAGGTAATTCAGACAAGCAACCATTTCGTCAAGCAAAACAAGCAACCAGTCACTGGGCTCAAGTCAGCCTTAGGGAGGTTAAGTCCCCTCAATAGCAGCTTAAACTGAATCCACTGGATCCGAGGAGAGGTTTGAATCTCCTGTGCTGCTTTCGTAACCGTTTAAGGTTAAGTTGAAACAACATGTGTCTGCAAAGACAGAGAAATTATAACCACATGGACAAAAAACAAGCCCAATGTAAGAGATGGCTATGGCATCCCCCTCTGGTATGAGCCCATGAAATACAATTAAATAAGTGGATTAACCTCAATACAAAAGCAGTCCTCTTAAGAGAGAAGAGGACAGATACATAGATGCCAAAGAGACTCATTTTCTTAGCTTGACCAATAATTTCATAGCTTTTTATGAATTTCAGCAACCGAAAGTTGTCATTGTATATTAAATGCATTGACCTTCACCTGATTTCTGGTCATTTTGAATCTGTTCAATAAATTTAATTTTTCATAATTCATATAAATGATGTACACTGGTGTCCACAAGTTTGGTATAATTTTTTTAATAGAAATGAATACCCAGCAAATATGCATTGAACTGATAAAACAACAATAAAGATATTTAAAATGTTAAAAGAGATTTTGGTTTTAAATAAATGGCTGTCCATTTGAACTTTTTATTCAAAGAAAAAAAATGTATCATAGTTTTCACAAAAATACTAAGCAGTACAACCGCTTTGATGATAAAATTGATGATAATAAGAAGGCAGCAAATCAGCATATTAGACAGATTTCTAAAGGATCATGTGACACTGAAGACTAGAGTAATGAATTATATTTATAATATTTCACAATATTATAGTTTTTGCTGTATTTTTGATCAAATAAAACAAAGCTTGATGAATAAAAGAGACTTTCAAAAAATCTTACTGACCCTAAGCATATTTTTTACCGTAATACATTACAAAAACAAAACCAGAAAAATAGCCAAGCACAACAAAATCTTAAATTTTTAACCAAATCTCAAATGAACATGTAATTTTGCCATATTCATTTGTGCACTATGACGCCGCC
This sequence comes from Gobiocypris rarus, assembly GCA_023029165.1. Taxonomy (NCBI): domain Eukaryota; kingdom Metazoa; phylum Chordata; class Actinopteri; order Cypriniformes; family Gobionidae; genus Gobiocypris; species Gobiocypris rarus. Next base: position 26,992,936 of record CM040920.1, read on the forward strand.
TCTTTATAGAACATGAGTCAATGAAGACCCTTTGGAAAGCATTTGCACCACAGTGGGGGGGACACATGTCTCCCAGACCTTTGCTGCCATTTCTATAGCAATTCAACCTTCGTGTTTCCGAATAAGCCAAGCTGCAAGCGTTATGCACACAGCTGCTGTCATTACAGCATTCATTTCCTTGGCTCGGAAAACCCCTCCCCCACCCACTAATAAGGTCGTCATATGACCTGGCCCGAGCACTAATCACACAAATATTTATCTAGGCAAATAAGAGCGGGATTCCTGCATATGACACTGTGTGCCGAGGTCACTACAAACGAATTAACCAAAATAACCCCAGTTTTTAAAAAGCTGTCAGGTTGTTTCACATATCAGGCCTGTAGGTGTGTGGAGTGAGACTCGTCTACTCTAAGCCCCTCTCAGGCTGACGTGTTGCTTCTCTGCAGACGTGTGGTGCACGTCCGGGCACCAGGCAGTAAGGGATTATGGGAGATTTTTGTCCCTTCTCATTCGTTCTCATCCTCAACTCAGACCATCAACACAAGTCTTGAGCTCCTCATTTGTGGCAACCAATCAAATACACCCCAAGCAAAGCGGTTGCCTAGCTACTGCAACAAGCTCTAGGTCAATACAGCCAATGAGTGAAGCATTACAGCAACACAACTTTAATCCATCTTTTAGGAGAGCACAAAAATAAGCAGGTTCTACTTTTGGAAAAATACTAGATTTTCATGATGTTTCATGCGTTTTTTAATGTCACAGCAAACTAAAGGATGCTTTAGCTGTAGTTGTGAGCTAACAGTCCGAATTAGAGGGACAGAGTGGGTGCAAGTAAATAAATAATACTGCTTTGCAATCTCTCTATTGTATCGTCCAAGCAAACATAAAAGCAGAGTTGTCCGATTCATGACTGACTCTTATGATTTGGTTCTTTTTTTACTCTTAAGGCCCCGACATACTCACGGCGAAGTCCTTTTTTGTTCTAAATCTAAATAGTTCAAAATACACAAGTATCGATATACTGTTAGCGAACATCCACCCACACTGCTGAGAGCTATGGTTAGATGAATACGTAAATAAGCAAGCTTTTTTTAAATATAAAACAATCTGATCATAGCAACGTGGATATATTTGCACAAGCTCTGCAATTCGGCAGTCTTGTAAAGTTACATCACGTTTATTTATATATCCCTTTATGCAATAGATTGCATAAAATCAAGCCACTTTACAGTATTAAACATGAAAAACAGTGTCAGTGTTTCGTTTCATCAGAAGTACAACTTCATTTTCTACTATAAAGCAGCTCTCCAGCGTGTTCATGTTTTCATTCGCGTACATCTGACCTCAATGGACTGAACGGAGGAAGCAGAAAAGATTTCCATGTGAAAGAACGCGGAGCCTCCACGCAGTCACGTACACCTACCTATTACGTAGTATAATATTATTTTATTACCTATTATATTGCCACGGACCAATGGTAGTACAAAGGTGTTTACCAGCCGTAGCAAACTTTTTCCAGAAACACAGCCAGTTAAACTTAAAAATTTAAGTTTAAGTACAAATTTAAAGGGATAGTTCACTTTGAAATTAAATTTTGACATGTTTTAGCTTACCTCATGGGCATCCGAGATGTAGGAGTATTTGCTTCCCCAGTAGTTTCAATTTTGATCATTTTAGGTCAAACCGTTCTTGTCTGTGCCTCACATAATGCAGGTCTATGGTCACCACCTCAAAGAGCATACACAGAGAAGTCCAAATTAAACAATCCCCCATCGTAAGTACACACTGATGGCCTAAGACACGAAACGAGCGGTTTGTGTGAGAAAACGAACAGAATTTATATCGTTTTTACCTCTTTTACACCACTACGTCCGACTGATCCGAGGACGCGCGTGCTTGTTTCCTGTTGTGACATTCGCGTGTTCTGGCTTTAGGTTTGTTCGCTTTTCTCACACAAACCGCTCGTTCGTGTCTTAGACCATTAGTGTGTACTTACGATCAGGGATTGTTTAATTTGGACCTCTCTGTGTATGCTCTTTGAGGTGGTGACCATAGACCTGCATTATGTGAGGCACAGGCAAGAACGGTTTGACCTAAAATGATCAAAATTGAAACTACTGGGGAAACAAATACTCCTACATCTTGGATGCCCATGAGGTAAGCTAAAACATTTCAAAATTTAATTTCAAAGTGAACTATCCCTTTAAGAACAAATTTTGTAGGCAATGGTTGTTGTGTAATTTTGTAAATGCTAAAATTTTTTATACTTTTATAACTTATTAACCTTCTCCTGATTTCCGGTTAATTTGATTCTGTTAACAAAAGGCGAAGCAAAAGGCGACCGCTTTCGCTTTTTCCAGAAACTGACGTTAACGCGGGTATGTCATTGATAGACGACGCACGGACACAGGCTTATTTCTCTGGATTTAAACATTCTTGGAAACATTTGGAATAATGTATGTACACTAGTCAACAACATATATAACATTGTTTTAGTGGTTTTTAGGTATTTTAATCGGAAAAAAAAACATACATAATGTGCCTATAAATTAAGTATATTTTCCATAATTCACATAAAAATGAATGTCCCTGTTCAAAATTCTAGGGTCTGTAATGTCGGCTTCACACTACAAAATATTAACAACGATAGTCACTGTGTCAAATTTAAATTCTTGTTGTGGACAAGAAACATGTCAGACTACACATTGCTTCCTGTCCAATCACTGCCGTCTTTAACATCTGTGATGTCATTGAGAAGGCGGAAATAGCGATTGACTCCTGGAAACAGGACTGTAAAAAAGGAATGGATGGATGTACTAGCTACTATGCTAATTTCAGTAATCACCAGGTTGCTGAAGCGCCTCCGCTATCGCTCGCCAGCATTGATTTTTTTTCACTTTTTGTGCAGTCCGTCATAAAGGCAGGAGTATTAATGCCATATCTCCACAAACCTTTCCTCCACTGCATACATTTATCTGTTTGAAAGCGGTGTACGGAAGAGCTACTGTGCTAGTATAGGTCAACATCACAGATGTGACTTAACCCGTGGTGGAGGACTGTATGTCGAGCGGATTGTGCGGAAATCGGCTGATATTGTGTAGTCTATACCTAGCATAAGGTTTTGAAATGCTATGAAGGATCAATTACTTGGCACTTCCTCAAAAGTACAGGGAATCATTAATGGAATCGCTAAGGAACAAACCTTATTAAGTGCAACCAGAATCAATGCATTAAATTGAATCATTAGGTTCCCATCCCTTGCGAATTAATCTATTCGAATTGAACTAGAATTAAATGCACACACGTCAGTGAAAGTTGAGGGAACATTAAACTGACCATCCATCTCAAATGAGACATGTATAAATTGAATATAGAGTTACACCATGATGACAAGAACCACACCTTTCCCTGGGCATCTTCCAGAATCTCCATATTAGCAGTTAAAGGGATTCAGTCACGTCCCTCTTCCTCTGCTACCCGGACGGCTGAAGCACAGTCCAGCCTTAATTGGCTGGGCTGCTGGAGACAAGCACTCAACAAAGAAAATGGCTGTGCCATAAACAAGACCCTCACTGTCCATGCTCTCCACTTAAATTCACATTAGCTCCATGGAAAACTGCAAGTCAGCAAATCGAGGAAGGCGGAAAGACGTATTACACAAGACACTTCACTTACTAACCTTCCGCCGTTATGACAAACAAGCTTCTCCAACCTGCTGAGGCAGGTATAATTAGATATAACGCAGCAGACCAAACCTCAACAAGCTAAAACAGAAAAATTTGTCTTTTAATTTGTTAAAAAATCCAAATCATTGAACATGTCACTTGATCATCAATAGCTCAGAACAGCTTCACCCTGGCTCTAACACAGTCATCATTTTACTCTGCAATAAAAAAAGTTTACTATCAGATGAATTGACTCAGAATCCTTCTCGTGTATGACTCAGCTTATAGGCCTTTCTGACATTCCCATAATACTGCACGTTTTCCCGTTTATCAGGGAAGCAACTGAACATTCAAATGAGCCAGACAAACACATGCCAATGAATATATCCATCTTATAGTAACCACCGCAGGCCTTGAAACACACCTTAAATCTGTTTGTTTCTGAAATTACAAATTTAAAAAAAAAAAAATCCTTTTAAGCACAATCTCTTTTTTTCCCTAATCAAAAGCAGCTTTCGTCTTCAGGAGCTGCACAACAAAGCATGTAAGTTCTGCGACACCACATGGTACTGATAAACGCATGCTTGCCCAAAAAGGTTCACAAAATTATTGCAAAACTGCAGGTGGGACTATTTGCCAGATTTGTGCTGCAGGGCACAGCACGCATTCTCATGCGTCTCTTCAAGTTCTGAGAAAAGCAGGGCTGGACAGAGGCAGAGGCAAACACTTCTGCATGCTTTTCCTCTACAGAAACACGAACACACTGGACCCTATCTGAAGGACTGCGACCATCCCAGCAGGCCAGGTTTCAACACACAACTATTGAGCTAAACAGGTCTGTGCAGAGCGACCATCAGGGGGAGTTCAGTTTTCTTTTCTACTTCGACTATTTCCTATTGAAACAGGAAGTTCATAGTACATACCAGTGGGCTTGTCTTTTTTTCAAATAGCCAACAGCCTTTAGTCCACATCACAGCACCTGAATTCTATTTTGCTGCTTCTTATTTCTACAGTATATTATTAATTAAAACAATTTTCGGCATTTGAAATACAGCTGAAATACAATAAAATCTAGATATTACATGAAAAACCTAAACTTAAAACTTAATCGAAAATTAAAAATGTTGCATTGGTGACTAAAATAAATACGTTTAAGTACTACATCTATTAAAACTAAAATTTAAAAAATTATATTTATTTAAATTATAAATGTTATATAGATTATTTTATTAATAAAAATATTACAAATTACAAAATTACAAAATATTACAAAATTACTAAAACAAACTAAAATAAATGAATTAACTCAAAATATAAAAAATATGAAATATTACATACATATTTAGTTTTTATATTTTAAATTATGAAATATTTTATACATAATATATGTATACATGTGTGTGTGTGTGTGTGTGTGTGTGTATATGTATGTATGTATGTATGTATGTATGTATGTATGTATGTATGTATGTATGTATGTATGTATGTATGTATGTATGTATGTATGTATATATATATATATATATATATATATATATATATATATATATATATATATAAATATATATATATATATATATATATATATACACACACACACACACACACATAATTGATACTATAATAATTATAACTGTGTCTAGTCAAAAGTAGAGGTCCACTAAGTTGTTAAAAGACAATAACGATATTTATTGACAGCAAATTTAAAAAAAAATCTATTTTTCTCAATACTTACTTCAAGGCTATCAGTAGATTTTGACTGACAATTGGTGAAATAACTACTTCTGTTAACCAACCAACCAATATAAACATCTAAAAATGGCCAAATAAGAGATGATTAATCAGCCACATCACTATATTTGTCTAGCGCTAGTCAGAAGAGCTGGCTAGCGTCTGCGCTAAGGTATCTGCAAAATTGATCTGACTGGCTGCTTTGGCACTTGAAAGGTTTAAAACTTCTGCCGCGAGCAATGGCAGTGACGCGACACAAAGTGAAACCCACAATTTAGTTCGCAACACTACGTCCCTCGTTCAAAGTAAATAAGAAGCGTCAACGCCGACACCCCGAGTGAATGCACCGTTAGGGGGAGGAGATGTTCTCATTCTAAAGAACATTTCATTGGACAAAAAAATTGGATACGCCTGTGAATGCAAGATGAGTCATCAATATTTTTGGCTCGTTTTCCCATCTGCTATGTTACTGTATGTCAACTTTTATGAGTATGCAACTACAAAGATGCCCTCAAATAAACAGACACGGAATAAAAGCCACAAAACTCCAGCTACAGAAGACAATGTGTTCAGATAAAGGAGAGCAAAATACAACACAAAGCACCTTTTTCCCACTGCATTGTATACACTGGAAGAGTGCTGAATCAAACGCTTACCTCTTGCTGACAGTTTCTTTGTGTTAATTATTTTAGCAGCATATTCCTGGCCAGTGGATTTTTTCACACATCTCCGCACCACGGAGAAGGCACCCCTGCAAAAGAAGAACACACAGAGTTTGATTTCCATCGAAAGTAAAACATGCACCTGACTAGGAAGAGCTGTCAGTCACTGATGACGTAACAGCGGTTCCATTATTATTTATTGATGAGAAGATAGTTTGTTTTAAAGAACCGGTTCAGCATAGATTGCGGCTTGGCATATTGTACGCTCTAAAATTTACCATGTAAAACATATTGCTGTTTATTACATTTTATAAAGGTGTTTATTGTAATGTGTTTACACTTGCAATCTAAATATAAATTACATTTACATGAAATTATATTAAAAAGCATTATAGAGACTCGAGTACCGCTCAGACCAATTCACCGATTTTTGTGAACTGGTTCGACCGATTAATTGAAAAGATTCGACATCACGAGACATTAAAACATTTAAGTATGACAAAAAAGAAAAAGTGTAAACCAGCAAATTGGTTGATGTCTGCACAAAACTGGACTTAACATAATATTACAATTATGACATTTGCCCTCAGAAAAATGGGCGGCGTGAAGCGCACTTCGCATCTACATGTTAGAAAGGCTGTAGCTAATGCTCTTCCCAAAAGTGAGATTGAATTCTCAGAAAGGCGTCACTACTCATTTATTGATTTTATAATCCCTCTTTATCGCTCCCCTCCTAAAATATTAAAGTGTGATTAAATGTGTGCGCGACACATTCAATATTTTATTGTAATATCAAGCGTGCAGCTACATACTCTTTAGTGCACTACATAGTGCACTACGCTGCAATAATGTTAAGCGGTTGCAGAAGAAATTAATTAAACCTCTGGTTACGAGCATGAAACAACCCACAATGTTAATGCCATGAAAAGTGGCAGCCAAATACCCAAAGTAACCGAGGAAACCTTTCTGCCCATCAGCAAGCCCTTAAAATAAAACAAGGCGTGAACACAAAACACAGTGCATACTATATTCAACATTCTACGCTAACGGATACATTGCTCAAAACCAATACAGCCTGACATGTATAACGTCTAAAGCTTAGATCCGCACAGGGGGCTTGATCGGATCAAGTCCAGAACCGAATGCTGTAGCCTGCTGTAGTGCTGTCTTGATCCGATCAAGCCCCCTGTGCGTGGCTTTCGGAGAGGTTTACGAGTCTCTTAGCAAGTCATTTCCCCTGCTGTCAACATCCAAATAAAAGAATAGAACGAAACAAACAAGAGTAACTTGCGCCGATGACGTCACACTGCTACAATGTTGCGCGCACTTACTTTCCCAGCTCTTCGTAAAGCTGATACTCGTCCGTAAACCTGGTCGAGGTTACGATTGTAGCCATGTTGTGTGTGCGTGTGGGGAGGGGGTCGATGCCTCTGCTGCTGCGGTTCAGGTTTCGGGAGGAGAATCTCATGTGTTCCAGAGAGAGAAAGAAGGGAGATACAGACGGAAAGAGTGGAGGGAGGGCTGGTTGTGGTGGGGGTGGAGAGAACATAACGCGAGACAACGCGAGACTTCCACGCAATCAGCAAAGTCACGGATAGGGTGACAGACATCGTTCTTACATGTATATTAACAATGGCAAGAGTCATTGTTGGTCATAATATACAACGACAAACATTTTACTGATTAAATTATGTTGGCAGCACAATAAAAGATTAAAAGGTGCCAGAGTAAAATAACAATTATTATAGAGTATAATAAAACAACATTGGTATTTCATCTCTCATCTCAACAAATTGGTAGCCTATCTCTCTCTCTCTCTCTCTCTCTCTCTCTCTCTCTCTCTCTCTCTCTCTCTCTCTCTCTCTCTCTCTTTGAAGTTATGTACTTTGTGTTTACTTTTTATGAACAGTCCGGAAAAGGTTTTACTAGTTCCAGTTTAATTTGTTTTTAAAGTGAGGAGTGTCCTCTGGATTTCATGATAGAAATGACTTTCATATCACTTCTTCTGGTAGATCGGATGTCATATTATCCCACTGGATCTCATAAAAAAAGTTTATTTTTATTTTGTTTCATATCGCTTTGAAAATTAATTTGAAACCAATTTCAGTTCAATTACATTTTACAAACAATTATTCATCTCTGGATTAATCTCAGTAGCTATACATTGCTTTTGCTGCCATATCAATATCAGAATACTTCATCATCTGGCCATAAAGCTCTTATAAATCCCATTGCACTTTCAAAAAGATTTTGCTTGTCAGGTTGTCTCACCTTGTAAGTGCTTCTATTCGTTCACTCAAGGGACAGTGTGTTCTCTCACTCTCCTGCCAGATTGCATGGATGAACTCCATTTAAAGCGTCAAGCAAAGAGTTTTATCTTAAAAACAAGTGAGAGAGGTCCATTAAATCTAAGTACTAAAGTTTGTTATGGCTGCCGAAGATCCGTTCTTGTAATTGATTCCCACTATGATGAAGTCATTTTAAGCCTAGTTCTAGTTGTAGTAGTTCGCCTAGCTGCAGCCTACTAAATGAAGCTTATTTTCTAAAAACATATGTGCGTCTATGATTATGAGTTATAGTCTACTGTTGTATAGTTGCACAATTATTGGTCTGTGTGATCACTAAATACAAGCCATTCATAATTGATGCAGTTTTACTGTTCATCTGAAATATTCAGCACTTTCATCCATTAGTCCCTCATAAACATAAATCCATTCTGGTCCATGAAAATGCCTCCATTTCAAAGGGAACAGGAATTCCAGAACAGTGGTTAAGATATTCCATATCAACAATAAATTCTGACAACAATGCTGTCATACAATTTATTTCAAATCACACAAAACATTTATTATATATTATAAACTGTAAGTGATGGTCCATTCCAACTTATACTTGAAACTTGCCCACAGTGCCTTATCAGAATATATGCATAACTGCACAGATATCACATGCAGAAAATATCCAACCAATGAAATTACAAGTTTGACCTGAACATGCAAAACATGCAACTCATTTGATTATCCAATATCGATTGTGATGCAACACATTTGTGCATATCAGAATATGTGAAGGCGTATAGCCAATGATAGCCGAGGCTGAACTCAACATCAAATCAAATGGATGAACACATGCAAATGACATCAGCATTTAACCTCCTTCCAAAGCACTCACATTACGCCATAGAAAGATGATTTATTAAAGAAATCACCAAACTCTGCATTCATTACGACAACAGTGTTTTACAGTTCATGCAGCTGGCTTTTTGCAAAGACCCTATGGCAGCCAAATGAAGAAAACTCCGGACATTGCAACTCATGCTGCAAGACATAACACTCTGATGGAGGCACATAAATTAGTCATCAGTCATTAGTTTTATTTATTATATTTAACTACATTTTAAACATTAATTGAATAAGCATTTTTAGATATATTTATTTATACAATTTAAGACTTTTTGTCATATTTTGACTAAATGAATAAGAAACATTTATATATTTATACTTTAATTAAAATGCCAAATTTAATTAAAATTTTATTAAATGTTTTGAATTTATTTCATTTAATGTTTAATGTTTATTTGTTTAATGTTTATTTGTTTTCAAAACTTTTTGAAACCCTTAATTCTTCATTTTTGATGTATTTTATTAATTATATTTAACTACATTTTAAACATTAATTAAATAAACAATTTAATTACTTATGTGTCAATCTGAAAAAAAAAATCTTATTTACATTTTTTTAGTTTTTATATTAAAAATGTAATTATTTTATTAAAAAACTCAAACTAAAAGCCTTAAACCACTTAATTTTATGTCACTAGGTTTTTTTTATAGATATTTTAAAATCTTAAAATATTGTTTCCGTCCAGATTGTTCCAATGTGGTCTAAGATGAAAAATATAAAATTGAGAATGTACAGTCTATCTACACAACTTATACATGAAGATCATGTGGACCATTTTAAAGACAGTAACTCAGGCCTAAATATTTTAACGCTGCATCAGTTAGTGTCGCAAACATGTTGGCACATGTTGTTTCCTAAGTAAAGTGTCAAGGATACTTGGTATGTGACTTCTACATGTTTTCAGTGAGAGAGTGAGTGAGAGAGAAACTGAGTGTGAAAGAGATTGCAAGTGACAGTAAGAGAGAAAGAGATGTTAACAGGTTGAAACAACAGAAGAATGAGCTTTTCTCAGCTGTTAATGTCACTGGCTCTAATTTTCTGACTTGTCAATGTTGAAGACGCTGAACTCATCACTCATTCTTGATAACTGAGACTCCACATGGTCCCTGCAGAATCTCTCTTACTTCTTGCACCTACTGTATGCGCACAAAAGCAAAGCAGCACATTATCACATTTAGAATGGAGTGCTGTCTCATATCATATGCTCAGTCTATCACAAGTCACAATTGTTACTGCTCTTCATTAACTGTATCAGTAACTATCAACATACAGGTCCTTCTCAAAAAATTAGCATATTGTGATAAAAGTTCGTTATTTTCCATAATCTAATGATAAAATTAAAATTTCATATATTTTAGATTCATTGCACACCAACTGAAATTTTTCAGGTCTTTTATTGTTTTAATACTGATGATTTTGGCATACAGCTCATGAAAACCCAAAATTCCTATCTAAAAAAATTTGCATATCATGAAAAGGTTCTCTAAACGAGCTATTAACCTAATCATCTGAATCAACTAATTAACTCTAAACCTAACTCTAAAACTAATTAATCTTTCTAAAGCTGCAAAAGATTCCTGAGGCTTTTAAAAACTCCCAGCCTGGTTCATTACTCAAAAGCGCAATCATGGGTAAGACTGCCGACCTGACTGCTGTCCAGAAGGCCATCATTGACAACCTCAAGCGAGAGGGTAAGACACAGAAAGACATTTCTGAACGAATAGGCTGTTCCCAGAGTGCTGTATCAAGGCACCTCAGTGGGAAGTCTGTGGGAAGGAAAAAGTGTGGCAAAAAACGCTGCACAAGGAGAAGAGGTGACTCAAATTTTTAATGTCATTCGGAAATCAAGGTGCCAGAGTCTGGAGGAAGACTGGGGAGAAGGAAATGCCAAAATGCCTGAAGTCCAGTGTCAAGTACCCACAGTCAGTGATGGTCTGGGGTGCCATATCAGCTGCTGGTGTTGGTCCACTGTGTTTTATCAAGGGCAGGGTCAATGCAGCTAGCTATCAGGAGATTTTAGAGCACTTCATGCTTCCATCTGCTGAAAAGCTTTATGGAGATGAAGATTTTGTCACGTTAACACAAAGGAAAACTGGTGCGAGGACTCAAGTGCAAGAAAAAAGGATTTAATTATAAAATAAAACATAAACTCAAAACAAAACCCACGAGGGGGAAAAACACATAATAAGAATACACAAAGAAACTCAAACACATACCAACTGGGAATCACAGGGAAATGGGAGACGTAGACATAACAAGGATCCGACCAAGACTGACAAACACAAGGAGTATATAAAGGGGAGAAATCAAGCTGGAAATGAGGGAACACAGGTGGGGCAAATGAAACCAATAACGAGATAACAAGGGGGTGGGATCTAACAAAGACAGAGGCACATGGCCACACTAACAAAAACCCACATGTGCACACAAGACAGGACAGGCATGTGACATTACCCCCTCCCTACGGAGCGGCTACCAGACGCTCCATCTGCCCATGGCGGTGCGGGAAAGACTGACCAGGGCGGAACGGGAGGGACAGACCAGGGCGGAACGGGAGGGACAGACCAGGGCGGGACAGACCAGGGCGGCACGGGAGGGACAGACCAGGGCGGGACGGGAGGGATAGAACAGGGAGGAACAGACAAGGAAGGGGAAAACAAGGGAGGGACGGGGAAAACAAAAAGTTCAGCCGGCACAGAGTCCACCGGAACAAAGTCCACCGGAAACGGGACCACCGGCACAGAGTCCACCGGCACAGAGTCCACCGGAAACGGGACCACCGGCACAGAGACCACCGGCTCAGAGTCCACTGGAAACGGGACCACCATAAACGGGACAACCGGCACAGAGTCCACCGGAAACGGGACCACCGGCACAGGGTCCACCGGCACAGGGTCCACTGGAAACGGGACCACCGGAAACGGGACCACCGGCACAGAGACCACCGGCTCAGAGTCCACTGGAAACGGGACCACCGTAAACGGGACAACCGGCACAGAGTCCACCGGAAACGGGACCACCGGCACAGGGTCCACCGGCACAGGGTCCACCGGAAACGGGACCACCGGCACAGGGTCCACCGGAAACAGGACCACCGGCACAGAGACCACCAGCACACGATCCACCGGAACTGGGACCACCGGAATTGGGACCACAGGAACACGATCCACCGGAACAGGGATCAAAAGGATGCAAAAGGATTCCCGACCAAGTATTGAGTGCATAACTGAACATAATTATTTGAAGGTTGACTTTTTTGTATTAAAAATACTTTTCTTTTATTGGTCGGATGAAATATGCTAGTTTTCATGAGCTGTATGCCAAAATCATCAGTATTAAAACAATAAAAGACCTGAAATATTTCAGTTGGTGTGCAATGAATCTAAAATATATAAAATTTTAATTTTATCATTACATTGTGGAAAATAATGAACTTTTATCACAATATGCTAATTTTTTTAGAAGGACCTGTATATATGTATTTGGAAGATATATGACTGGGAATTCTTTTATTTGACCGCATGACACAAAAAGCAAAACAATGCAGGTGCATTTTGAAATGTTTTAACTAATCCAGGTCACTAACGATTATTTTGGTAATCGAGTAATCGGTCGAATATTTTGATGACTAATCGAACCCAACCAACCAAACCCAACCAAAACAGAAACAAATCCAGATAACCCATTACATCCTTTCATCAAGAAGGCACATCCTTCTTGTATCACTAAAGAATGATACAAGTGTAAACAAAGAGTCTAACAGAGGAGGGCAGGGGGGGGGCTTAGGAGGAGCCAAGAACAAGGAACCAGGGCAGATGAGCCACGAAGAGCCAGGGAGGACAAAACGGCAGCAGAAGCCAAGGAGGACCTATAGTGGAAGGAGGAGCCAGAACAGAATCCCCAGCCAGAATCCCAGGACGTAATCCCATGGAGGGAAGGCGAAGTCAAAGGAGTGGAGGGACGAGTCAACAACGAAGGCCCAAAAGTCCATGGCGAAGTCAGAGCGACGACTGACCAGGGCGTAGCCGTAGGAATGAGGGTTCCAGGTGGAGCCAAGGGGGCGAGAAGCCAAGGTGGATCTGACTGGTCGACAGACCAACATGGAGTGACGGGTTTGGAGGGACGGGTGGAGCCATGGGGTCAACATTCCAGGGCTGAGATAGCTAAATCAGCCACGAAGCACCGATTAGGAAACATAACGAGACTGCTCAATTTTTTTTTTTGAGCAGCAAATCAGCATGTTAGAATGATTTCTGAAGGATTATGTGACACTGAAGACTGGAGTAATGATGCTAAAAATTCAGCTTTGCCAGCAAAGGAATAAATGACATTTTAAAATATATTAAAATAGAAAAGTTATTTAAAATTGTAACCGACCCCAAACATTTGAACAGTTAGTGTATATGTATAGTGTGTTTAAATAATATTTTATCTTTATACTTTTTTTTATTTATACATATTTATATATAATATTTTTTCAATAGAAAAATCAGTAACAGACAGGCAAAAGTCTTAATTTGCTGTCCAAATCATTTAGTTGGTCTCAAGTATAGAGGGAACTGATTTAGTATATGTTTCAGTTTGTGATTTCCCTTTTCAGCATCCTAAATTCCCTCAATATAATTCATGTGTCACCTCAGAACAGCCCCTTCGAGGGGTTTGTGTATGGATTTGCTTGGATGAATGCATTTTATTCTCTGCTATCATTTCTTAACCTTCCTTTATAGTTCAGTCATGCCCCAGAAGTGACTTAAAGTGACTCAATGTACTGTAAGTGGTGTTCTTTCACATATTATTGAGCGGAGCCCTTGAGTGACAGGGGTTGTGTGTGTCAGTTGAATTAAGCAGGCCGACGGCCTGTGGAGGGGGTGTATGAGGACAGAGCGCTACATGATAATAATGTTAGCTTTAGCGTTAGTGAGCAGAGGCCTGTGGGAAGGTGTCCGGAGGTTCTCCCACAGTGTTTATGTAACAGCACACTTCAGCTTGTGTTAGCATCTTCCCCCTCAACGCCCGTTCTCGACTGACCTGCTTTACACGGCAGACCACGGGGAGGCGAGAAGAGAGGTGAAATATAGCGAGCGGCGAAAGGGAGAGAAGAAAGATTATGCTTTATTCCGAGCCTGAGCTCAGCAGAGATAAGAGTGAGAAGGAAAGAAATCATTGAACAGATATATTGCTAATGTGTTGCAGGGGAATTGGATTATGGTTCCCGGTCCGATGAAATTTGTGTGTGTGTATATGGAATTCTGTTTGGAATGGTATACAATATACTGCAACTACTGCTAAGTCGTTTATTTTTATGCAATATTGCAGTATTTATTATTATTTTACAATTCATGTAAAAATACCAAACATTGCTATAGATTGTGCATATTGCAGAAATTGTATGATTATTGTGGCAGCATATATGCGTTTTAGAGATCATCTCAGTGGCTGGCGGAGTGAGCAGGTGGAACTGTCCTCTCAGAACAGAGCAGATGAAGAGCTGACCATTGCTTTACCACACACACCTCTCCTGCTTTGAATTATTAAAGAGAGAAATGGAAAGAGCCGTGCTGTACAGAAAGAAACGTGTGGCGAGATTGTATGAGATGGAAGGAGAAAGACAGAATTTGATGGAGAGTATGACATGCTGGGAGGAGAGATGAAACCAGATATAAGTGGATAGGCGCAGAAAGACAAAACGAATGCAATTTTATTTGTTGTCTCTGGAGAGCTTTCCCTCCGTCACGGTGCACATCGGGCTGTGTTTCCTGTATTGGTATTCTACTGTTTTGGTTAATGTGATGAGATGCTAGTGAACAGTGCTTCTCTGACACAGACTGTGTCTCTTCATTTCGTAATGCGAGTCGTGAAGGAATAGATTCACCCAAAAATGACAAAATTCTGTCATCATTTACTCACCTTCATGTCATTCCAAACACAAAAGAACATATTTCGTCGTACACTGAGGTCCAAACAACAAAAAAAAACACTTTTATTTTTTCCTGGCCTTGGTTAAATTAGCAGAAAAAAAAATCTTTCATTGGTGGATACATAGCATGGCATTCAAAGAATGTAATATTCAACAAAACCACTTGTAATACTTCTAATCTATTGTTATTTAATATCATTGCCATAACCCATATTTTGATTACTGCTCAAAAGTTTGGAGTCGGTAAGATTTGTTGCGTTGTCTTTCTTTTTTTTTTTAATCCAAAATACATAAAAAAACGATACTGTGAAATATTATTACGATTCAAAATAACATTTTTGTAAATGTAAATTATTCCTGTGATGGCAAAGCTGAATTTTAGCATCTCTATCTATCTATCTATCTATGGGGTCAAAAGTAAAAAATAAAAAAAAGATTTTCAAGTTGTTTTTGAAAGAAGCCTTCACCAAGGCTGCATTTATTTAATAAAAATTATAATAATGTGAAATATTATTACAATTTAAATGAACTGTTTTCTATTTTAATATATTTTCAAATGTAATTTATTCCAGTGATGGCAAAGCTGAATTTTCAGCATCATTACTCCATTAGTCTCCAGTGTCACATGATCCTTCAGAAATCATTCTAATATGCTGATTTGCTCAAGAAACATTAATTATTATTATCAATGTTGAGAACAGTTGTGCTGCTTAACATTTTTGTGGGAACCATCATAAGTTCAAAACAACAGCATTAATGTGAAATATAATTATTTGGTAACATTATAAATGTATACTGTCCCTTTTGATCAGGTTACAGATATCAGAAAGGCTGCATATACAATTATGTATAAACAGATATTTAACTATTCATTAACATTATGTTTCCTACCTGAGCAGTCTAGGTGACATCAACTGAATAGGAAAGTTATTTTAGAGGTCGATCAAATGATCTTTCTTTATCTGCAATAACATTCACTGATGAATCATTCAAAATACAGAATAGGAAATGTATTTGATTTAATGTTGACATTAAGGGCTCTTTAAAGTCAATATGACTCGTCTTCCTGTCAGTTGAAGAGGCATTTGAAGCTGCGTGTGTACAGTATGTGTGTGCAAATTTAAAAGGCTAACAACTTGTGTTATTTTAAGTAGATTGATGCAGCCCGTGCAAATGAGTGGAACAGTCATGTTGGCAGATGTTTTGACTGTACATGTGAATAATGCATGAAGACATAAACAGTGATGTACACTTAACTGCAGCCCAGGCGTCCTCATTACTCACTGTATGCGTGTTTGTGATTTTTGCATGAGCGCAGACAAAGAGAGGTCACCGGCGGCACAAAGAAAGAGTTGGTTGTGTTATCTTTTGTGTGTGTGTGTATGTGTGTGAGCTGCGTGGGTCGCTGATTTGCTCTGAGATGGGCTGCAGTACTGATGGTACATGACAGTTCAAATTTCTTCCTTACACCCACAGAGAAACCAAAGAGACGTTCCCCATCTCTCTGCACATCTATAGCAAATTATAATATGCAATACATTAACAAATACACAATATTATACAGATGAGTTGAGTAATTTTTTCCATTGTTCAGTCAAAATTCAAGGCTAATTCATATTTTCCCATTGTGAATCAAAATTGTTTCTATTAACTATTAATTTCAATGTTATAATTTTATATATTGTGTATCTATACCATTCAAAAGTATGGGGTCAGTAAGACCAAGGCTGTACACTGAAAAGAACAATAGGCCTAGGTCAAATTTACTTACTTTTTCTTAAAGTAAACTTCATGGAATTCAGTAAATCTACTTAAGTTGGGTAAAATTAACAAAGAAAATAAGTACTTTTAACCTGGCCATAAAGTTTCATTTGCAATACTCTGCTTCAAGTACATTTTACTTGAACATCTAAATACATAATATAGTAAATATTGGGTAGACAACGTATCTACACAATAGAAGTAGTGTGGTACCCACCCGAACACAGACCCAATACTTTGTACAAAATACACAATAATGGTATTCATTGCATCGTTTTTGAGTACAAATGTGTCATTTTGAGTAGAAAATGAACTCCAGATGTCACAAAACATTAAGTTACTAAACCTAACAACAAAAACAATGAAAAAAACACTGTTAATACAGTGAAAAAATGCAACATTATAATTATTCATGCCCCAGTGCATGATGGGAACACCCATGTCAGAGAGTTGAGTAGGTTTTACCTCATTTTGTTACTTTGATATTTACACTCTACTTTCTACAAGCTTAAATTGAGTAGAATTTACTTTGTTTTGTAAATTCTTTCCTGAATCTCATTCAAGTAGAAATTACATTCGTTTTTTATTTGTCAGCCTCTTTTTTTTGTCTTGTGATCAAAAACACAGTAAAACGCAGTAATATTGTGAAATATAATTTAAAATAACTGCGTTATTGTAATGTATTTGAGAATGTAGCATTATTCTATTTTAAAAGAGTCACATGATCCTTCAGATATCATTTTTATATGCTACTCAAGAAACATTTCTTTTTATTATCAGTGTTGAAAACAGTTGTGCTGCTTAATATTTTTGTGGGAACCATAGTTAACCACTGCAAAAATTTCGGGAAAAGGTCTAGAAAAGACAAGGAAATTAATATGTCATGGACATTTATATAGTGAGCATAAATGTTTTTAATTTACTACAGATGAAACGTCTAGATTTGATGTATTTATTATTCAGCCAGCACAACTTTAAAGTAATTTAAAGTCTACCTGGAAATAAACACTAATACATGTTTTAGACAAACGTTTCAAATTTTAAAACAAACATGCCATCAATATACAAACCCGATCCCAAAAAAGTTGGGACACTGTACAAATTGTGACTAAAAAAGGAATGCAATAATTTACAAATCTCATAAATTTATATTTTATTCACAATAGAATATAGATAACATATTAAATGTTGAAAGTGAGACATTTTGAAATGTCATGCCAAATATTGGCTCATTTTGGATTTCATTAAAGAGCTACACGTTCAAAAAAAGTTGGGACAGGTAGCAATAAGAGGCCGGAAAAGTTAAATGTACATATAAGGAACATCTGAAGGACCAATTTGCAACTTATTAGGTCAAATGGCAACATGATTGGGTATAAAAAGAGCCTCTCAGAAGTCAAGATGGGCAGAGGATCGCCAATTCCCCCAATGCTGCGGCGAAAAATAGTGGAGCAATATCAGAGAGTTTCTCAGAGAAAAATTATCATCATCTACAGTGCATAATATCATCCAACGATTCAGATAATCTGGAACAATCTTTGTGCGTAAGGGTCAAGGCCGGAAAACCATACTGGATGCCCGTGATCTTTTGGCCCTTAGACTGCACTGCATCACATACTACCAGCTCAGGAATACTACCAGAAAACATTGTCGGTGAACACAATCCTCCGTGTCATTCACCGTTGCCGGCTAAAATGCTATAGGTCAAGAAAGAAGCCATATATAAACATGATCCAAAAGTGCAGGCGTTTTCTCTGGGCCAATGCTCATTTAAAATGGACTGTGGCAAAGTGGAAAACTGTTCTGTAGGTAGACAAATAATTTTTGAAAACTGGGACGCCATGTCATATGGACTAAAGAGGACAAGGACAGCCCAAGTTGTTAACAGCGCTCAGTTCAGAAGCCTGCATCTCTGATGGTATGGGGTTGCATGAGTGCGTGTGGCATGGGCAGCTTACACATCTGGAAAGGCACCATCAATGCTGAAAGGTATATCCAAGTTCTAGAACAACATATGCTCCCATCCAGACGTCATCTCTTTCAGGGAAGACCTTGCATTTTCCAACATGACACTACCAGACCACATACTGCATCAATTACACCGTCAAAGCTCCGTAGAAGAAGGCTCCGGGTACTGAAATGGCCAGCCTGCAGTCCAGATCTTTCACCCATAGAAAACATTTAGCGCATCATAAAGAGGAAGATGTGGCAAAGAAGACCTAAGACAGTTAAGCAACTAGAAGCCTGTATTAGACAAGAATGGGACAACATTTCGAAATTGAGCAACTTGTCTCCTCAGTCCCAAGATGTTTGCAGACTGTTATAAAAAGAAGAGGGGATGCCACACAATGGTAAACATAGCCTTGTCCCAACTTTTTGGAGATGTGTTGATGCCATGAAATTTAAACTTATTTTCCCAATAAAATATTGAAATTTGAAACTTCCACATCATTGCATTCTGTTTTTATTCACAATTTGTACAGTGTCCCAACTTTTTTGGAATCGGGTTTGTAATATCTAATTGAAAATTTAGTATTAATTTGACTTTTGGAACCCACTGTACATGTACACCAAATGAAAGACTGGGCGATGGCTGCAGCACACAATGTGTTCTCTCACATCAGCTTTTCCACACTGTAATCCTGCGGTCTATCAGACTCTGAAGTGCTCTGGAGATCAGACACAGTCAGCACATCTCTCCTCTAGCTGCTTCACTGAGGAATTTAGAGGGAAATCAAGTGGCTTAACAACTGAGCATCCTGTTAATACTCATATCTGCCTTTAAATCAGAGCTCTACTATCAGGAGATTAAAGGGGTCGCATCATAATCTTTTCTTTTTTTCTTCTTCTTCATTTTTTTTTCACCTGTAAGCCATGTTAACAATAGTCATAAATGTGTTCCACCCTCTTTCTGGCTCTTTATGAATTAAACAGGCTGTTTTTCATTACTGTACATTTAAAGCCAACCTGAGATGACATTCAAAACACAATTTAATTCTGTAATGTAGTGTATCTTAAAGTGACACAGAAGTTATAGTGTGTGATTTATACTAATGATTATAATAAGAATGTGTCTATTTAAGAATAAATATGGTCAGTTTTGATTTTCATGTTGACTTTGAACGCACTGATATATTCACAAACATTTGTGGGAAATATTAGTCATATATAGCTACCTGAATAACAGTATCTTCTTTGGGTATATTGAAACAATGAATACTTTATCCTTTGAGCCAAGTGTCTGATTACCAAATAGTTGCAGGATCAAATAAAGGTTACTGGGTCAATGTCTTCATGTGTTCATCCATCTGGCTGTCACGAGTGTGGGTGTGTATATAAATCACACAACGCAGGAGTAGATCACACTTACAGTATTTAATCCAATAATCCAACAGATAACAGATAACTCATGAGATAACGCAACCACTAAACATCAACGAGAACGGACAAAGAACTGAACAAAACAGAGTGTATAAATACACAGCTACGGGAGGAAAACTTGGGAGGAAAACTGCTACTCAAATAACTAAACATTCTACATTCAACATTCATAATACCAGACAAGGAGCTAACTGAACCGAAGGGCTTATAGGCTGCGTCCGAAACCTGGAAAATGCTGCTTTTGGAGGACAGACACATTTCAAGGCAGGAAGGAATCAAGGCATGTCCGAATCTAATGTTAGCTTCACTTCCTGTCTCCTGAGATTCCTTCATCTGATCGATTTTTGAAGGCAGCATACATGTATCCATTGCTGCCTTTGATTTCCCACAATCCTGTGCTTTCCATTCAGTGACAGTTGAGCTGGGGGAAAAATATGGCGTCTGAAAGTTGCGTTTGCGGGTCAGTTTGTGTGTAAATGTATGTTTTTCCCCAACATTTTCCACTTCTGATGTCGTTTCTAGCGAGAAATTACTAATGTAGTAATTAAATATGTGTTTAGTTCTCTCCGAAGCTCTCTCTATTTTGCTGTAGATCGTTAACTGTTACACTGCCTTAGAAGTCTGTCCGAAATTAGTTTTGTGAGGTGCCTTCATGCACAAAACGGTGCCTTCAGAGTCATTGTCTGTTAAGGCAGTGAGGCAATGAGTCAGCTGCCTAGGTTGTCGGACGCAGCCATATACACAGAAAACAAAGGGAGCTAATTAGACACACCTGAACAGAACACTCAAATCAATCAGAAACCATGGTGATAAACAGGTAGGGGACAGAGGGTGACAGAAGTAATGAACAACCTCGAAGATTAACAAATAAACTCAGACATGAATAGAACAGAAAAACTGGTTGAAAACAAACTCAAAACGCGACAGTACATCCCCCTCCTCGCACCGTCCTCGCACCGTTATAAATCCATGGGGAGGGAGGGTGGGTGCCCAGGAGGCTGATGAAGGGCTGGGAAAGAGGGTGGCCAGGGTACAAGCCTCCTAGGTGGTACAAGCAATACAGGCAGGGCCAGCTTACAGGGAGGCTCTGGGACTTTCTTCTTGGTCATACTCTCAGTTCTGGAAGAGCGGGCAGCTCTGGGCTGGCCTCCTCAGCTGTGGACGGATAGCCCACCCCAAAAAAAAATTCTTGGGAGGAACTACAGCTGTGCACAAAATAGCCGTAGCAATGATGGTCAGCTCTACACTCTCTGGACTGGGTTCTGGGGCTGAAGTGGAGTCTGGAGCCAACTCAGGGGCTGAAGCCATCACTGGACTCTAGTCAGGGGTTAGACAATCACTGGACTTTGGTCAGGGGCTAGAGCGGACCCAAATGCAATGGAAAGGACCACCTGTTCTATCCATAGAAAAAAATATGGACGTAGTGTCTGTTACGTCACCCCTAGGTTTCCGAAGAGCATTTTTGAAGTCTAAAAGCCGGCCGTTGCCATCTTAGCAGCGCGTCACAGAGTGTCATTCCCGGGTAACTGACAATGGGCAAAGAGGCGGGACATGGATGGAGCCGAGGTGCCTGGTTGCTGAAACCCCGCCCCCCTTGCTTGACATTGGCCATGCCCTTAATTAGCAGAACTTCAAGGCTTAATATAATTTAAACGGGTGAGTTATATATATATTTTTTGAAATTTTACAGAACAGACTGGAGATTCTCTCTCACTGGAACAGACTGGGGAATTTCTCTCTCTGGAGCGGATTCAGGGATTTCATCCACTGGAACGGACTCTGGAACTTCACACTCAGCAACAGATTTGGAAACATTACTCACTGGAGCAGACTCTTGGCTGAACTCTGGGGCTGGATAGACTCTGGAGCGGATAAGGTGGTCCTGATGTTCAGGGATGTGTAGGGTTTGGTTGTAGGCTCGGGGTGAGTTGGAGCTCTCAAACGCTTTGATGGATGAGGGTCGTAATTGTCCTCTTTAACTTATTCCAGCAAGAAATCAGATGAATGATTAACTAAGAAATTGCCATGGAAAAAAAGTTTCCACAGTTTCCACAAAAAAGCACTGTTTTTAACATTGATAATAAGAATAAGAAATGTTTCTTGAACATCAAATCAGCATATTAGACCGATTTCTGAAAGATCGTGTGACATTGAAGACTCATCCCAGTGAATAGAGGACTGTATTTAGCCAAATATTTCATGATCATACCACAAAACAACAACATCAACAACAACAACCTAAGGAACAGAGAAACAGGAAAGTCACATTGAGCAACAGTGTGAAGTCGACTCCACATCAACTCATCGACATGACAGACTGAAACAGACAGACAGACTATTAAAGAGTGAGAATAGACTGACAGAAGGACACATTGATCTGATCAACAACTGGAACAAAACCACAGAGGAGACTTTTTTTAAAAATGTTTGCACCCCCGGTGAGAGTGAGATACAGGCACATGAAGTTATCCTACACCTGTCCTCTATGCCGTACATCAACAGATGTCAATAGATAGATGACTCAGGTGGAGCTTGTGTTTGTTCTGGGGGAAGGTGGCTGATGGTCTCGGGAATAACCATCTGGATCAACGACAACACACATGATACTATCATAGGATGCATGGAATATTAAAACAGTGATTCCCGATCTTTTTGTCTTATTGTCCCATAATCCCCATCATAAGGGTTAATTAACCCCTTCACTGACTTTAAACCTGCTTCTTCTAACTAATGTTATCAACATAATTTAGCATTATTATTAATAACCAAAACGTTATTCATTTTTACAATGATTCCCTTTCAAACCATCAATGTTGTGGGCAACTCACCAAGCTTCCTCTGTAAATGGTAAATGGACTGCATTTATATAGCGCTTTTAACAGACCAATGGCCATCCAAAGCGCTTTACACATTGCCTCACATTCACTCACTCATTCATACCCCGACGGCGGTGTCAACCATGCAAGGCGCCATCCAGCTCGTCGGGAGCAGCTGGGGTTAGGTGTCTTGCTCATGGACACCTCGACACTTGGTCAGGTGGAACCGGGGACCGAACCAGCAACCTTCCGGTTTGCAGACAATCTACATGAACCACTGAGCCACCAAGCTTTCTCTGTCTTGAGCATGTTTGTCTTTCGCAAGTTATAACTTGGATATTGGTTTCTGTTTTGAATGACATATAATGGGAGAAGAATATGAAAATGCATTATATTCTTGTGAAGAAAGAAGCAATACCCTAATATTTAAAGTTTGGGGTCTATAAGATTTGTATTTTTGAAAGAAGTTTCTTATGCTCATCAATGCTGGTGAGACACACACACTTAATTTATTCCTGTGATACCAATGCTGAATTTTCAGCATCATTACTCTAGTCTTCAGTGTCACATGATCCGTCTGCTTTCACGACTCACAGTTTTACAAACCCAATTTCCAACAGTATATTGATCTTGTGATGCATTGTTCTTTTATTTAATATTTTGACATATACATGCTTTGTTTAACTTGAACCTATATTTCCTTTATTGAAACCAATTTTGTTAAGTGTTAAGAGTCATGTTATGATTTTGAGCCTGGTCATAACATAAATTGGGGGCTCGTTCGGGATTTGCACACGGGAAAGTGTGAAACCGTGAGGCACGACTGTTTGATGCCCTTGATGGGAGCCGCTGAGAGCAAAGCGAGTATCCAGAGCGGTAGTGCGAACGGACTGTTGACAATGTGGGTCAAGCCCGAGCACGCCTGCTCTAGGGTAGAGACGTCCCTTTAATAGCAGACTCCGGATTAGTTCCTCGTTTTCACTTCTACTTTGTGGCTTATTGCACTCACTGCATCAGGACTGATCTGAGGTCAGGCGGAGACGGCACTGGGAGGCACACTCCAGGGTTCTCCTTGGCAAGTCCTCGGCGAGAGCTGAACGCAGTGATAGATGAGCCAAGGGACCGAGGGAGTGCAGAGGAGTGCAGCATCCCTGCCTTCTTTTCTCATTCCTTACTTTTTTCCTTCCTCTTTATCTCCGTTAGCAAAAATGCCTGCTATCTATACCACACCTCTTTGACCTCATTGGATAAGAATGCACATACCTACAATGCCTTAGCAGCAAGCTGCATGTCTGTATTGTTTTGCTGTTTTGCTTCAAGCCCAAGCTAAAATAAGCAGGAAAATGGCCCTTTCTGCTCCTTAAGCATCAACAAATGTAAATACAATTCCAACAGGTTTCAAGTCCACGCTCCCCGTATGAGATTGGATGGCAAACACTCTCATCCCAAACTAGCGACAATGCGCTAATGGCTCTGTCTATGACTTTACAGACAGCGTTTTGTGTAACTAGGAAGCTGGTATAAGATATGCTTTTAAGATGCTCTAAAAGCATACACACACACACACACACACACACACACACACACACACACACACACACACACACACACACACACACACACACACACACACACACACACACACAGACACACACACACACACATGTTTGTTTTTGTGAAATGTGGGGACATTCCATAGGCGTAATGCATTTTATACCATACAAACCGTATTTTCTATCCCCTACACTGCCCCTGCCCTAAACCTACCCATCACAGGAGACTGCAGTTTACTTTCTGTGAAAAACCTCATCCTGTGTGATTTATAAGCATTTTGAAAAGTGAGGACATGGGGAAAGTCCTCATATTTCACCCTCTTTTGTAATACCTATGTCATACCCATGTCATTATACACATTTGTGTCCTGATATTTCACGAAAACATGCCACACACACACACACACACACACACACACACACACACACACACACACACACACACACACACACACACACACACACACACTGTACTGTACTGTATATATTGGGTAGATTATTTACAAATTGTATTTGGTTACTGATTCCAAATGACATGAAAAAACGGAATCCATTACATTACACCTATAAGGTAATCTGACTTCTTTTGGATTACTTTTAGATTTTGCCCTAACTTGTTTATCATATTGTTTTGAATAGGATAATCTTCCATTCTTTGTTATCAACAACATGAAGTGCATTAAATATTACATTATGTCAGGGTTTCCCAGAGTTTCATGAAAAGCTATTAAGCAATTAAATCATAAAAGTGTAAAATTTATAATTTTAAAATAAAAACAATAAAAATGAAACACTTACTAAAAAAATTAATTTATAAAATATACTAAAACTTATATAAAAAATATTTTATTATATAAAATAATCATAACAGTTTACAATACAGTTCAATTAGTTAAGGTTAGTTAATGCATGAACTAATATTCACAGTACTTATTAATCTTTGCTAACATTAATTAATAAAAATACAACTGTTCGTTGTTAGTTCAGGTTCATTAACTAATGTTAACAGATACAATTTTTGATTTTAATAATGTATTAGTAAATGCTAAAAATGCTTTAGAAATATAGGGAACACATATTCACTATTAACTATGACTTTTGCCCCATTAAACTCCTAATTTACTGCTAATTAATAACATTTAAATGTAGGTATTGTGTATTAAGGGATGTAAAATAAGGTCATGCAGAATAAGACATTTTGTGCTTTATAAGTACTAATAAACAGCCAATATCCTAGTAATATGCATGCTAATAAGCAACTATAATAGCAAGAATTGAACCCTAAAATAAAGTATTAGCATATTTCTCATATTAAAAAAATGAAACCTTGTTTTAAAGTGTTACCAAATATATAAAATATTTTATTTGTTAACTTGCATGTCATGTGACTATTAACCGACATCAGAGAACGATGAACTGTTATCGTTTATTATCGTTATGATTATTGATTTTATTATTATTTACAAATAATAATGAATGTGTTTATTAGATATGCAACGTTGGAAAGTTGTGAAAACAGTTTTTAAAGGTGAAATGATTTCTGTAAATCCAGTGATCAAATGTGGTGTGGGTCTCAGTTTTCAAGTACTTCATTTTTAGAATTTAATTACGTAATCCAGATGACATGTAATCAGTTACAACCCATCGGTGACTTTTTTTTTCATTCTATATGTTGGACAGTGACTGGCCTTTGAGTAAAAAATAACCACTGCAATAGAGCATATGTCACGCCCGGGCTGGCTACTGCCTGACTAAGCCACGCCCTTTCAACTTCCACCTCGAGGAGGTCCCCAAAAGCCAACCCAATGACCAGACGACACAGGAACAGGTAAGTTAAAACAACTTTATTTAACTATTTAAAAAGAGATTGTCTCTAGGGAAATGGGAAAGGGGCAATTAAAACTAAACAGTTCTGCCCTCCAGGTGGACGGCCAAAGGGGAGGTGAGAGGAGGGGGAGGGCGACGGGGGTCCGTCCCTTTCGTTGTAATGTCCGTAGCGCCCTCCTCTTCCTTCCTGGAGGCAGATCGGATGTGCAAGTGGGTGGAGGGTTTATCCCAGTTCTCCTTGGTGTGGCCGCACAGTGCAGAATCGACTATGGATGTCCTGGTATCTCACAAGCTCTCCTTTTCTTCCTACAGGCCACTGCAGGTACACAGGGACCCAGTTATTTGGATGGGCGTCGTCCTCACCTCTTTGCTAGGTACGACCTGTGGTCGGTCCGAGTTTGTCCAGCTCCTTCTTGTGTGTTTCCTTTTTAGTTCTCTCGCTCCACAGGCGACCGCTCCTTGCTGGCTACAGCAGGCGGTAAGTACAGGTTTACACAGCTTCTTCTCGTGTGGTTCACGTTGTCTCTCTCTTCCACAGGCGACAGCTCTTTGCTGGTTACAGCAGACGGTAGGTACAGGTTCACACAGCTCCTTCTCGTGTGGTTCACTTCATCTCTCTCTTCCACAGGCGGGAGCTGGGACACAAGGACACAGTTACATTGGTGTGCTTCACTCTCACCTCTTTGCTGGTTACAGCAGACGGTAAGTACAGGTCTTCACAGCTCCTTTTCGTGTGGTTCACTTTATCTCTCTCTTCCACAGGCGGCAGCTCTTTTGCTGGTTACAGCAGACGGTAGGTACAGGTTCACACAGCTCCTTCTCGTGTGGTTCACTTTATCTCTCTCTTCCACAGGCGGCAGCTGGGACACAAAGACACAGTTACGTTGGTGTGCTTCACTCTCACCTCTTTGCTGGTTACAGCCGGCGGTAGGTACCGGTTTGCCCAACTCCTTTACTCCGTCCACTTTATCTCTTTCTTCAGACACAATAGATAACACACAATGTATACATCCACGGTAGGTCGTTTACTAGCACTCACGTGACCGTGATACTTCAATGATCCTAAGGGGGGCTCTTCCAGACACCACTCTTGTCCTCCAACACCTGGGGTAGTTCACAGCATGTAATTTCAGTTTTAAACTGGACTCAACGGCCTGCTCTTCCTCCCTCGACGGGGCGTATGAAAACGGGGTTTGTCTGACAAGACACACAGCAATACACAGCAAAGCACAGCAGAGCACAGCAGTACACAGCAGTACGTCACAGTGAAAACATTCCACAGCATATAAGATTCACCCACCGCAATCCAGTGCACACATAAGACGCCCGCTTCATCCACGTTGCCAGGGACAATAGGCGATGGTAAAGTCTGGTCCAGTGAAGTAATGCGTGGCCGCACTTAACCCAGGTGTATATATTTCCTCTGGCTCTCCCACCGCGCTGTCAAGGGGTGGGGCCAGTCTTCCTTCCTTCTAGCAGATAGTTATATCACAGGTCATACACAATGTTCTGTCCAGTATGTATATTTGGGTACTCACAGAGGGTGTCGAGTAGTCTTAGCGGTACGCTTGCTCCACAGATATAGGCGTCGGGTCCTCGTCACATAAACAAGCCGCTCTTCTCTTGGCCAATACTCACAACAATGCGACCGTCTCAATGAGTCTCCTAGGACAGTACACTCACATTCCCTCCCCGACTCCACTTCCCTGTTGCATTCCTCAATATCAACGATCTTTGTCACAGCTTCAGCCCGTAGGGTTTGTATGTTCCTTCGGTGTACACACTTCAGCCTGGGAGAGAGATTTAGATCCGCAACGGATATAATAATGGCTGCAGCGCGACGCTACAATAGCACCAACCAGCACCAACACAACACGAGCACTAACCCCAGCCCTAACCCTAAACCCCAGCACTGACTTTTTTCGCTCCCAACCTGTGATTTCCAATGTCTTTAAATACTGCTTTGTTTGTCGTATCCTCCAATCATCATCCGCTCTTGTTAATCGCACACAGCTGTACTCCATTCATGCCCGCTTACTCTCTGAATGTCACCGGAAGCTCCGTATGTACTGCAACACTTCCGGGTGGAACCAAACTTCTCGGACTTTTGGTTCCGCCCTATACAAATCGTCACCTTGTGACATCCTCCCCTGCCAATGCGTTCTAGTCCCGAGAACGCCTTCGCGTCGTCCACTCACCATAGCGGGCTGGGGGGCGGCCTCGACTCTCTCGCTGTGAGCGCCTTAAAGGCGAGCCGGGATCGGCCAGTTCCGGGGCGATCTCGGGTTCTCTCGGAGCAGCCGGGGGTGGAGCCACTGGCCCCGCGTCGTCGGTCATTGGGCGACTCTGGTTACTCAACTCGAGGTGGAAACCCTGCCGACTACGCCAAAATCTGTCACGCCCCGGGGCTGGCTACTGCCTGACTAAGCCACGCCCCTTTCAACTTCCACCTCGAGGAGGTCCCCAAAAGCCAACCCAATGACCAGACGACACAGGAACAGGTAAGTTAAAACAACTTTATTTAACTATTTAAAAAGAGATTGTCTCTAGGGGAAATGGGAAAGGGGCAATTAAAACTAAACAGTTCTGCCCTCCAGGTGGACGGCCAAAGGGGAGGTGAGAGGAGGGGGAGGGCGACGGGGGTCCGTCCCTTTCGTTGTAATGTCCGTAGCGCCCTCCTCTTCCTTCCTGGAGGCAGATCGGATGTGCAAGTGGGTGGAGGGTTTATCCCAGTTCTCCTTGGTGTGGCCGCACAGTGCAGAATCGACTATGGATGTCCTGGTATCTCACAAGCTCTCCTTTTCTTCCTACAGGCCACTGCAGGTACACAGGGACCCAGTTATTTGGATGGGCGTCGTCCTCACCTCTTTGCTAGGTACGACCTGTGGTCGGTCCGAGTTTGTCCAGCTCCTTCTTGTGTGTTTCCTTTTTAGTTCTCTCGCTCCACAGGCGACCGCTCCTTGCTGGCTACAGCAGACGGTAAGTACAGGTTTACACAGCTTCTTCTCGTGTGGTTCACGTTGTCTCTCTCTTCCACAGGCGACAGCTCTTTGCTGGTTACAGCAGACGGTAGGTACAGGTTCACACAGCTCCTTCTCGTGTGGTTCACTTCATCTCTCTCTTCCACAGGCGGGAGCTGGGACACAAGGACACAGTTACATTGGTGTGCTTCACTCTCACCTCTTTGCTGGTTACAGCAGACGGTAAGTACAGGTCTTCACAGCTCCTTTTCGTGTGGTTCACTTTATCTCTCTCTTCCACAGGCGGCAGCTCTTTGCTGGTTACAGCAGACGGTAGGTACAGGTTCACACAGCTCCTTCTCGTGTGGTTCACTTTATCTCTCTCTTCCACAGGCGGCAGCTGGGACACAAAGACACAGTTACGTTGGTGTGCTTCACTCTCACCTCTTTGCTGGTTACAGCCGGCGGTAGGTACCGGTTTGCCCAACTCCTTTACTCCGTCCACTTTATCTCTTTCTTCAGACACAATAGATAACACACAATGTATACATCCACGGTAGGTCGTGTACTAGCACTCACGTGACCGTGATACTTCAATGATCCTAAGGGGGGCTCTTCCAGACACCACTCTTGTCCTCCAACACCTGGGGTAGTTCACAGCATGTAATTTCAGTTTTAAACTGGACTCAACGGCCTGCTCTTCCTCCCTCGACGGGGCGTATGAAACGGGGGTTTGTCTGACAAGACACACAGCAATACACAGCAGAGCACAGCAGAGCACAGCAGTACACAGCAGTCCGTCACAGTGAAAGCATTCCACAGCATAAAAGATTCACCCACCGCAATCCAGTGCACACATAAGACGCCCGCTTCATCCACGTTGCCAGGGGCAATAGGCGATGGTAAAGTCTGGTCCAGTGAAGTAATGCGTGGCCGCACTTAACCCAGGTGTATATATTTCCTCTGGCTCTCCCACCGCTGTCAAGGGTGGGGCCAGTCTTCCTTCCTTCTAGCAGATAGTTATATCACAGGTCATACACAATGTTCTGTCCAGTATGTATATTTGGGTACTCACAGAGGGTGTCGAGTAGTCTTAGCGGTACGCTTGCTCCACAGATATAGGCGTCGGGTCCTCGTCACATAAACAAGCCGCTCTTCTCTTGGCCAATACTCACAACAATGCGACCGTCTCAATGAGTCTCCTAGGACAGTACACTCACATTCTCTCCCCGACTCCACTTCCCTGTTGCATTCCTCAATATCAACGATCTTTGTCACAGCTTCAGCCCGTAGGGTTTGTATGTTCCTTCGGTGTACACACTTCAGCCTGGGAGAGAGATTTAGATCCGCAACGGATATAATAATGACTGCAGCGCGACGCTACAATAGCACCAACCGGCACCAACACAACACGAGCACTAACCCCAGCCCTAACCCTAACCCCAGCACTGACTTTTTTCGCTCCCAACCTGTGATTTCCAATGTCTTTAAATACTGCTTTGTTTGTCGTATCCTCCAATCATCATCCGCTCTTGTTAATCGCACACAGCTGTACTCCATTCATGCCCGCTTACTCTCTGAATGTCACCGGAAGCTCCGTATGTACTGCAACACTTCCGGGTGGAACCAAACTTCTCGGACTTTTGGTTCCGCCCTATACAAATCGTCACCTTGTGACACATACAACGCTTTCATCTTCTGATTGGAAATTAGATGTGGAACTATATATTCTAGCTTACTTTGGAGTTTGGATTCAGGACTGAATCTGAAGGAAGCACCGGCTCACACACTTTCATCCACACAAACGCGTGCATATGCACAGCTGTGACCCATATAGCTGACAGGTGATGATGCTCGGGTAGGCAGGTGGTCATCCTGGTGGGTGGGGAAAACTGTCCTGACAGACAGACACACGGACACATGCAGATGGAGCAGGAACTCTGCCTTCATTCTGTCTCCTTATGACGACTCTTAAAGTTCATCTGCAGGTCTTAATCAGGACACACAGATCTGACTCTTCCGTGTGATTGCTCAGATAAGCCCATTTGGATGTGTTATGACAGAAACAGGCTACACGAGAACAGAACAGGGGCCTATTGCACAAAACTAGGATAAGGGATTAAGCCGCACTATCTTTATGATCTTGTCATCTGTATGCAAAATGTAGTACACTGTCGTAAACTTACCCTGAAGGCAAACTCACACCAAGAACGTATAACAATAACGAAAGATAACTGTATATTAGCGGATAAATTGAGCCGGGATCACCAAGATATCCTGGCTTAATCCCTTATCCTAGTTTTGTGCAATAGGCCCCAGGAGACGGTGTGTGTTTACTATCCTCACCACACCGACACCAGCAGCAACACCTGCTGGACAAAGCGTGGAATTATTCCATATATACCGGAAGAAAAGGTTTGTAGGCTATAAACCGTTTCTACTTTTATAGCCAGTCTTTGAATTTTGTTTTGTAGCATTTGTGTTATTTTCTCCTAGGGATAAATCGCATATTGTTTCACTGAATTAAAAAAATAATAATTAAAAAAGTAAATATAATAGAATTGTATTATTATTATGATTATGTATTTTGTCCTTTAATAAAAATAGAGACTTGCACATGGGTGTTAATTCAACTTTGAGCACATGTACGCCCTTGTGACATTTACGCTTTATTAAAGATATTAAAAAAATAAGAAGGCCACATTAAAATGTTTTAGAAACAGTGTCCATGTGTTTATCATTATTTTTTTTTACTTTTAAAATGCTCTAAATCCATAAATATTTTAGATTTTACCTAGGCATATATAGATTCTCAATCGTCATCTTAAAAATATAAATGTTTGCCCAATGAAAACTATGACAGTCTGAAATTGTCCAGTGTCATATCCGTCTACCGCAACAAGTTTTTCAAAAGGTCTAAAATGTCAGTAAATTTTATTTTAAAAAGGTCATTTCCATCAAAGAATGGCATGAAATGATGCATAATTGGCTTTTGTCATAGAAAAAAATCAATTAATTAGAAAAGTAAGCATATCTCTGACCAACAAAGATAATTGATTTATTGTACATAACATATAATTAACATATAATTAATATACATACATATGCATATATATGTATAAATTGTAAAATATTTCCAATGTTATGTAGATAAAAAATTATAGATAGATAGATAGATAGATAGATAGATAGATAGATAGAGTCAAAAAATTAAATTAGTTAGAAAAGTTACATAAGCATATCTCTGCCCAACAAACCATGATTTGAGCTATAATTTTAATATGTAGGGTTGTAAATAAGCTTCATATTGAAAACGGGGGAAGAAATGTTCAGTGACTTGTTGCAGATATCTGGGATAATACACCCGTCACACCACGGTCCTTTCTGCAGGCTAGCTAAACAGCAGTCCCACGGGAGAGGGGCTAATCACTTCTGCCTTGGCAGGGTTCAAAGCAGAACGTGAGTTGTGTGTGTGTGTGTGTGTGTGAGAGAGAGAAGAGGGTGGCAGGGGCCTTGTTAATGCTAAACGTCTGATGTGAGTTGCGACTGATCTCACTGCAGGTGTCAAAGGCCTGATTTGCTGCACACAAACAGGGAAGTCTCCATGAGCCTCACAGTCTCCACGGGTTTACTCTCCATGACGTCACTGTTACAGCTCTTACAAGTATACCCCGCTCTCTCTCTGTTTATCAATGATAAATCTATAAAGGAAATTAACTAAATATGGATTTCATTTGGAAAAATAGGCCTCACAAATGAAAAACAGGGTGGCCTTGACTTTTCAGACTTTGGAGATATTAAAAACACCTTTAAAGCAAACTGGCTGAAAAGATGCCTTATAAACCCAGTGGCATTATGGTTTTTCATTCCAAATAATATCTTCAACAAACTTGGTGGTCTGTCTTTCCTATTAAAGTGTAAGTTCTGCCTTTTCCTTATCTAACTTTCATCAACAATGCTTTCTCTCATGGGAATTGTGTTTTGTCCATAGCTTTTCCCCGCATTCAGTTCTCCTTTGGAACAACGCTGATATAAGTATTTTTTCCCTTAGATGGTTTAACAATAACTTTAAATGCATTCTATCTATCTTCGATGGTTTTTGTAATATTCTAAATTCTAAGCAATTTTTGAATTTCCATAACTTTCCAGTTCCACCAAAGAAATACAACACCTCGATAAAAGCAATCCCAGCAGGTTTAATCCAATTCTTTTAAAAATCACCTTAAGTTCAGTAAAGGTAACAGTGTTTATCCGGCTTTACGCTTGGGTGGTATTGACATTTTAGATCGGAAATGCAACAATAAACATATACGCAAAATCTTTCAAAAGAAGAGAAAGATTACTCCAAGGGGTCAATTCTATTGGGTTTCTCTTGTAGAAATATAAACTGGAGAAAGGTCTGGCTTTTGCCAAGTACATTTTGTATATCCAACAAATTTAAGGAAATCCGTCATAAGATATCCTGTTAACTCCTCTATTTTTAAATATTCCGATTTTGATGAAATGTGTTATTGTGGTTTTGTTGAAGAAACAGCCACCCATTTATTTTGTGATTGTAATATAACCAATAATTTTTGGACTGAATTAAGTTCTTTTATTTTTAGCCCTACAAATATGACCCACAAAGAGATTCTCAAAGAGATTATCTTTTATTATGAAAACCCAAAACTGCTGTCCCTTGAATATGTTGTCAATTTATTTATCGTGCCTGCACAATTCTTCACCCACAAGCAAAAATGGCGTAAGTTTCCTTTAAGCTTTCCTCTTTTTCTTGCTGAATTTAACTCTTTATTTCATCCCTTAAACTTATAAATAACAAAAAAGTGACATTTTTTTGGATGCATTATGACGATTTATTCAAAGATATGACAACTTTATTATTATGCTTTTCTTTCTGTGTCTGTACATATTGTATGCAAATCTAGGATATTCATGTTTTTTGTTCCTTATCATTGTGACTGACAGTGTAAGATATACAAAAAAAAAAAAGCAAATACGTTCAAAATATTTATTAACTGATTTAAATCAGATTTTAGTGACATCTGTTAGGCAATAGGGATATTTTAGTGGCATTCCAAGAAAATGTAATAACAGTGTAAGCGTCTTATTTGATCTTATTTAAGTCTTATTTAGTGAACTTCAATGTAATATATGTTTATGATATACTATAGGTCATTTTCATACTCGGCATGAGGGTTATAAGGCTCTGTTCTGCCTTCCTAAAAATACTGCTGTCTCTCTGGAAAAGGCAGGTATTGATTTTTTACACAGGCATTTCAAGAAAGTCTTTTAATGAACAAAATTGACAGAAGAGGCTGAAAAATATGATTTCCACTTCACTTGAGTGCCGATTTCTGTCCTGCGTTGATATATTTACTGTACGTGACACAATAAAGGGCTCATTCCTTGTTTTTTAATTTATTAAAGGCCTTTAAGATCTCAAACTCAAACTTTGATTAGCTACTTGCTATTGCTTATCAGACACTGTAATAAATACTTTTCAAAATTGTAAATAAACAGATAATTGGAGTACGTTTATGTGAAAATACTAAAAATGTTTAAGCCTTTTTTTAAGAATGACAAATTAATGTTAAAATTCTATCAAATTGAACTCATTCAATTTTTAATTCAATAATTGATTAAAGATTGTTCAATTATTCAATTAATAGGGATTAGTCAGTTCAATTTGATGGAATTTTTATATTTATTATTTTTATTTTTTATATTTCAGTCCTTCCACTTCCAAATTTTGTGAAAGTGAAAATTGTTTAAAAAATAAATCGTACGGTTGTTCTGATTGGACCAACATCTGGAGTGCAGGATGAGTCATCAATATTTTTTTCATATTTTTTTTTGTCAGAATAGAAATAGTGCGTCCAAAATTGAAACTGTCTGAGTAGGTACTACATTTGAATTTGAACTTACTTTATGTTCTACATAGTATGAATATGAGTAGTATGAAAATATTCGGACTGTGAATTCAGATGTACTTCTTTTGTTGCATACTATACTAATAGGGCCTATATATTCAGACTACTCATTCAGTGTACCGGTTTTCACATTCTATATACACTATATTGCCAAAAGTATGGGACATCCATCCAAATCATTGAATTCAAGTGTTCCAATCACTTCCATGGCCACAGGTGTATAAAATCAAGCACCTAGGCATGCAGACGCTTCTACAAACATTTGTGAAAGAATGGGTCACTCTCAGGAGCTCAGTGAATTCAAGCGTTGCCACCTGTGCAATAAGTCCATTTGTGAACTTTAACTCACTACTAAATATTCCACGGTCAACTATTAGTGGTATTATAACAAAGTGGAAGAAATTGGGAACAACAGCAACTCAGCGGTAGGCTGCGTAAAATCACAGAGCGGGGTCAGCGCATGCTGAGGCGCACCGTGCACAGATGTCGCAAACTTTCTGCAGAGTCAGTAGCTAAAGACCTCCAAACTTTGTCTGGCCTTCAGCTCAATAACAGTTCACAGAGCTTGTTATTGGTTTGGCGGTTGCCAGAAGAACGGTACTTGCCTGACTGCATTGTGCCAAGTGTAAAGTTTGGCGGAGGGGGGATTATGGTGTAGGGTTGTTTTTCCGTTCCAGTGAAAGGAACTCTTAATGCTTCGACATACCAAGACATTTTGGAAAATTGCATGCTCCCAACTTTGTGGGAACAGTTTGGGAATGGCCCTTTCTGGTTCCAACATGACTGTGCACAAAGAAAGGTCATGAATGAGCGAGTTTGGTGTGGAGGAACTTGACTGAGTCCCGACATCAACCCCGATAGAACACCTTTGGGATGAATTAGAGCGGAGAATCCGAGCCAGGCCTTCTCATCCAAGGTCATGTCAGTGCATGACCTCACAAATGAGCTTCTAGAAAAATAATAATTCCCATAATCACACTCCTTAACCTTGTAGAAAGCCTTCTCAGACGAGTTGAAGCTGTTTTAGCTGCAAAGGGTGGGCTAACTCCATATTAAACCCTACGGATTAAGAATGGGATGTCATGAGCATGTAAAGGCAGACATCCCAAAACTTATATATATATATTGCAGCAAATTTATATTTGTGTGTAAAAATGTAGTTTTGTCAACTTGATGGCCTTGATATGATATAAACACCACAAAACTGACAAAGACTGCTATACACATCACATCAATGTGTGTCAGGTTGAGAGTTTTAGACATGACAAACATCTCTTTTAATCAAGTCCATGTGAGCGAGTGAGACACAGCAGCTGCTGGTGGACAGATCACTGTTTATTATAAAGCAATAAAGGCTCACATCCAATAAATTAGGAAAATATGTTTAAGTATTATCAAATGTCAAACCAAAGTATAACAATGAAAATGTAAAGGCAAAAGCAAACAAAAATGTATAAAATAATTTACACTACCATTCAAAAAATGTGGGGTCTGTAAGATTGTTTTTGAAAGAAGTCTATTATGCCTCCCTAAGGCTGCATTTATTTGATCAAAAACAGTCATATTGTGAAATATTACTATTTAAAATGCAAATTATTCCTGTGATGGCAAAGCTTAATTTTCAAACAGCATCATTACTCCAGTCTTCAGTGTCACAGTCATTCTGATTCTGATCTGCTGCCCAAGAACAAAAATCTTAGCAATGTTGAAAACGGTTGCTGCACATGGTGCAACTTATATTTTTTCGTTTGTGAAAAAGGTGATAGATTTTTTTGTCACGATTCTCTGATTATAAGGTTAAAAACAGCATTTATATGAAGAAATAGATTGTAACATTATAAATATATTTAGTGAAACTTCTGATCAATTGCTCAATAAAATAAAAAATACATTAAAAAATTCTTACTGACCCCAATTTTTGCGTGTAGGTGGTGGTTGACCGTTACATTGCCAAAACACTCTGAACTAGAACTCGCCTGACTCTCCGGAACGGAGTTAATAAACACACCTTTAATGCAACCATCACATCTCTTCCTCTTAAGTCTGGCTTATTCCATTACATAACAGAGCTTAGGTTTTTTTTTTTTAAGTGAGTCTGATGTTCTGAGCATGGCATGTGCTTTGAGCCGAGATTAAGATCAGAGATCACGACACACAAGAACCAACTCATTCGGAACAAATGTATAAAAATCAGGCCAGGATGTTACACTCTAACTTGTCTAATTGTAATCCCAATCCTGTTAAGAAACTGAATTGTATTTGTAAGGGCATGAGTCAATCAATGAATTTCTATAGTTATTTATTTGCAGTCAGGAGGCATAGATTCAACAAGAAAGACAAAGTCTATGGCCAACATAAACACATATGGGTTTGACGAAGACAAAAACAAAATGAAGAAAAAGACTAATCCCTCCGTTCTAAAGAGAACCTCACTAGGATAACACCACCAATAAACACACACCCCTCTATATAAAAGAGCTCTGTAATATTGGATAGAGATATATATATTTCAGAATGTCTTTGAAAGGACTAAGGTGAGGACTGACAAGAAAAGAATCGTTCAAAAGAATCATTCCTCAGCTCCCCCAAACGTCATGCGCAGTTCACTTAAAGATTCAACAAAGCACACTAGCTTGACATCATTTTTAAAATGTGATTTTTAATTCTGTACATGTAATAAATGTGATGACAAGGTATTCAGTGTTGATTGCTTTTAAGGTCACAATTCCGCATGTGCTTGACGTCGCTCGCTTGTAAAACCGGTTAGAAATGGTCAGTTTCTAATGTGTCCCACACTCCACTCTCAGCACAGGCTTCCATTGCACAAGATTAATATCCTAGAGCAGACTCCACCTGCTCAAAACCATAAACCTTCACACAGATGATTCAAAACATCCTATTAAATCATAACTAATACATGATGATCAAGCACATACAGGTTTACTAACAGACCATACAGTAAAGGAAAAAAAAACTGAATTTAAAAGGGAACTCAATGAATGCCAGAATGCTTCTGTAATATATGCCCAATTACTGAACCATCCGAAGGGCCTCGACAACTCCCATCCTCCTGAGAGGCTCATCTGAAATTCAACTCCCTGTCCGGGCATCCGTAGGGATCCATATTCCTCGTCAGGACGCAGACACGACACGAACGTTTCAATTTTAGGGCGTATCTGCATCCTATGGAGGATGAGGGTGATGACAAGGAGAAAACAAGCGTGCAGATAACATTCGCTCAGGCTCTTGATCAGCTTTCCCCTTTTTCTTTCAAAGATAAGTTAATGCATAGACTTTTATTTCATGTTTTGTCAAGAGTAAAAGACATTGTGAATGATTAACAGCACACTTTACACTCCCACAGAGTCTATTAGGTTTGTCGCACACATTAAAAAGGTGAAAATTACAAAAAATTTACAAGATTAACAGAAAAAGAGATGAAAAAGAGGAGACACGATCAGTAAGGCCAAGGTTGAGAGAGATAAATAAAAGGGAAACAGCAGAAAAATACAAATAATTGGATAGACATGAATCTAACTTGTTCTAAAACATCTTTCGATTCACATTGGAATAAGATGAGGGATTTAATTTCACTGTATTCCGAGTAGGTCTAGATTAATTTCTGATGTGGTTATTTTTCTGTCCCTCTGTACCTAGAGGCCATTAATCAGTGCTAGTGTTTCTCACAGTCAGAACACCCAGTACAATCAGCATCGAACTTCACAGTCAAACACACTCTAAAACCAGATGTTCGTTTCACAAAGCGGGTTAAGCTCTAATTGAGGCTACGCAACCTGATCCCAGATCAGCTGTAGAGCGGTAACAACAGCATATCTGCTTCCCTATCACACACGCACAGAGTCTCACGAGCCTGCCATCAAAAGAGGAGGAGGAGGAGGAGGAGGAGGAGAAGGTTGTGTCAAAACTCCCACCACTAAAACCAAAAGAACACCATAATCTGACGAAGCAACATTTCCTTTAAAAGGTGGCGTCTTCCTCAAGAGTCAGGGTGGATGAGATTATACTTGAGGAAGAGAAGATGATGGGCAAAGGGATTGTGTTTATTATGTTAAATAAAAAACTTAAAGCGCTTCTGAGTACAGAGCCAAGGGAGGAGGAGTAGGAGGAGGAGGAGGAGGAGGGGGTGGACCCGATGCTCCTAGCTCAGGAGCTGACGAATCTCCTTGTGCATGTGACACAGGAAGTCCACGTAAGAGGCCCCACCATTGTTGCTCTTATCCTCCACCAGGAAGTGCTTAAAGATCAGCTCCAGCTTGTCTTCCTGTTTCACCACCATGAGCTGAAAGACAATTTAAAAAAAAAGAATGCATGTAAACTTATGGAGGAAAGAAAATTAGTAGCAATTGTAGGCCTACTACAAAGTAGCGAAATTACAAGTATAAATTATAACAAAGTAAAATAAAAACCCATTAAAATAAAAATAAAAATGAATTAAATCCCTAGCATGGCTATGTGGTCCAGAAAGAGGTCACAGACAGTGTGAATGTACGCCAGGTTCTTTTTCCATGCAACGTTTCTTTTTTTGGTCGAAATATGGTTCTATTAAGGAGGACCCAAATAATCATGAGAGACCCTTGCCCCCCCGGTAGTGAAGAATAATCACAGATGAACATTAATCTGGACTGAAAACTACTCCCTTTTTCCCCTTAGTCAAGGTCATGCATAATTCCTGGATTATCTTGCATTCATATTTCTCATGCTCATCTCATTTTGCTAATAATTTTATTGTACTGAAGTAAAAAACAACAACAAATGATCTAAGCTTTCAGAAAAGTAAACAATCTTTTCAGCTGTCCAAAT
Source organism: Gobiocypris rarus (assembly GCA_023029165.1). Classification (NCBI taxonomy): domain Eukaryota; kingdom Metazoa; phylum Chordata; class Actinopteri; order Cypriniformes; family Gobionidae; genus Gobiocypris; species Gobiocypris rarus. The sequence goes on from CM040920.1 coordinate 27,033,143, forward strand.
AAAAAGAATCATATAAAAAAAAGCATAATATCAAGCCTTGTGACGTATTTACCTTCATGTATCGTGAGCGCTGTGCCCTGACGGACTCAATAATCTCCCTCAGTCTCTTTGAAAAAGGATTATCCAAAGCCGGCAGAGAGGTCTAAATCAGCAAAAAACACACAATAAAAATTGCCAATGTTCACAATTTTTTTTTTCAAGTTTCATGTGCTTGTAAGGCAGAGCTATAAAACCGCTTCTGTAGGAAATTATTCATGGGCAATATGTGTGCTTTCTATTTCATTTTAAATATAGCACTTATAAAGGGTCGTACCATGCTGGGGTCTATCTGGCTGAAGGCTGGTGTGCCAAAGATGTTCTGAAGCAGCTCCTGCTGGGCATTGACCCCCACCCAAAGGAAAATGTTCAATCCATTCTCTAACAGGTACACTCCTCCCCTAGACAGTCTCTCCTCTGAGTCTCTCACTGCCACAGGCAGAGACATGCTCTCAACATCCAGCTGTTGCTGTAGAGAAACCGGGAACGTAACCATCACAGCTCAATTACAACATCAAATGGGGTGATATTATTGTGTTTGCCTCTCACCAGCGGAAGCAGTCGAGGGTAGAAGAACACATGGCTCTCGGCCACATCCATACCGCTGACCAGCTGTCTCAGGTAGGCACGGTCATCCAGGGAGACGTCCGCTCCAGGCTGCAGAACGTCACTCTTCAACACACAGTTCAGATACACGGGCAGCAGCTTCATACATTCTGGTAAAATCAACTGTACAGACAAAGAGACAAGAAAATATAAATACAATGTAGGAGGACAGACTTACAGAGATTTTTTTAATTGCATATATCATTACTCTTGTTTAACACGTTTATTTTGTCATCATTTGCTATATCCAGCAAAGTAAACTATCAGATTGAAGGGTGATTCTCGCTTTCAAGCTTATTTCAAGCCTTTAAAAAAAAAAAAAAAAGACACTTGGAGGCTCCAAAAGGACAGCAAATAAACAAATAATATAAGGAGTCCATAAAATTCATACATTTATACACACCATGAAAACATTAAAGAGAAAAAACATTACAGAAAAGAACCTTTTCTGTGTACAAATACAATCTGTGTACAGTGCAGTGTTACATTTTAGACAAGTCAAGTTGTGATGCTGTTCAGGACCACATGGAGATGCCAAAAAACAAAAAAACCCTAAACTAACTGCCTTGACCTGACTCCATATACCTACTACTGTACACGGATCTATTCACAATTACTAAACACAGCAACATACACATGACAGATAAATACATGATCCTGAATGTGTGTGGAAACAACGTGAATGTAGTGAAATGTATCTGCATAAATACAATGTGCAATAAGTGCATCGTTTGCGGGTTGCTGGTTTTCTTTACATTTGCATTGTTTTGGACTGATTGTAGATTTGCTTACTGCATAATTGGACAGAAAATTTTCCCGGTGTTTATCGCTTACAATGATCTGATCGCAAACCGAGAAGCAAAATCGGGTTCAAGAGTTAGAACAGAAATTTCCGCCTACCAGGAGCTTGTGCCTTTGTAGATGTGCAATGTGTTAAGCCCCGACTCCCAAGATCATATAACACCCAACTACGACTCCGGCTGTTCAAAATATCGGCATTCAGATAGTTTTCCATTAAAATACAACGATTTACGACAAGACAACGACTCAGTACCGACTGACTTCCCTAGGAGATTGTGTATTGAGCAGTTTTCAGTAACAGATTTATTTTTGTGGCTTGAAAAAAAAAAATTTTCATAGAGAAATAATATAGATCGTACTTTCTGCTTAGCGCAGTTTTTTTTCAAACACTTTAATTTAAAATCATTGATGCCACTTTATTCATTCATGAAGTTAACTTTTGCCTGTATTGTGATTAGATTCAATGTTTTGGACTGCTGAACGCGAGTACACAGAGACGCGACGGGTGTGCGATAAACCTGCCTGTGAGACGTCTGCGGAGCGGCGCTTCCCATCTGCTGAGCCGCCAGAGCCCTAGGAGACAATTAAGAGACTACTTTTTCCAACCCGTTTTCATAAATACCGCATGTCCAAGGCTTTTGGGCAAAAAACACCCTAGTGCCTTTATAGCTACGTGCAGGTAATTATAAGAGAGTCACAGAGAATTGTGTTTTTATTTACATTTTATTTCATTTGAAAGGTATTCGCAAACAGTGATCAAATCAGATTTAATAATAAATATATTTAAATATAAGCTGTGACTTTGATAATCTGGTTTATTTCTGATATTTTTGTTTAGGCTAGAAGCTCTGAATGGCTGGTAAGTGGTAACTTAAAAATTGACTTGCTGGTGAGTGAAAAAATGTCAAACCCTCAGTATGTAATATTTGAATTATATGTCTATATACACAACCGTTCAAAAAGTCAAAAGCTCGAGATGACATTAAAAAAATTGTTTTTGAAAGAATCACGACAGCTGCATTTATTTGATTTAAAAAAATACAGTAAAAACTGTAATAACATTATTTTAATATATTTAAAAAATGTAATTTATTCCTGTGATAGCAAAACTGAATTTTCAGCATCATTACTCCAGTCCTTTAGTCTCACATGATCCTTCAGAAATCATTCTAATATGCTGATTTGCTGCTTAAGAAACATATATTATTATTATGAATGTTAAACATTTTTGTGTAAACTGTTTTAACCGTGTAAACCATTTTTTTCAGGATTTGTTGTTAGACCAACAACTTTTTTGAATGTCAGTGTACGCTACTATTCAAAAGTTTGGGATTTTCGAAAAAGAAATTAATAGTTTTATTCAGGAAGGATGCATTATATTGATCAAAAATGAATAAAGATTTCTGTTTTAAATCAGCATATTAGAATGATTTCTGAAGGATCATGTGACACTGAGACTGGAGTAAAACTGCTTTGCCATCACAGGAATAAATTACTTCAAATAGAAAAGTTATTTTAAATTGTAATATTTCACAATATTACTGCTGTACTGTATATTTGATCCAATGCATGCAGCCTCTGCGAACATAAGAGACTTTAAAACTATAAAAAGATCTTACCAAACCCACACTTTTGAAGGGTTTTGTATATATGAAATCACTTAGAAACGGTATTTGTCTTCATTATATCACTATGTTTCTGTATGTGGGTTTCTATAGTTACCTGCCCTGCTGAAGATGGACTGGCACAATTCTTGCGGTAACAGGCTAAGATCTGTGCACACTGATTCACCAGGCCATCACGTACATTCTTGGTAGGACTGCGGAGTACACTCCGATATGCTGCAAAGACATACAACAATATATTATTAAAACTCAAATTAGTGGTCCAAATAAAAAAAAAAAAACTGGACCTTTAAGACTCTTAAAAGAAAATACCTATATTATGATTAACTAACATGTGAAATGTGTAATAATGCCCCGCCAAGATGCTGAATAGGTAGGGGTGTTGATGGTTATGACGATCATAACAATTTACTAATGACTTGCTTTTGCAGACTAGTTGTATAAAATGATGTAGGTAAACTGGGGAGAAAGCTTTTCCTCATAATAAAAAACAAAAAATAACTAAAACTAAAAATGTGTCAAAATAATAATAGTAATTAATAATAAACTATAGCAAAGTAAAATCTAAAATTGGTATAACAGAGGTGGCCCATAGTATACTACTGCAGGAAGCAGTGAGAAGTTGTTGATGCAACCGACGTGAGAGGATGTGTGCGGTTTCACTCACCATATTTGGCGAAGAAGTTGATGATGGTGTCAGTCTCACAGTTCCTGTACAGGTCTGCCAGCTGAGAGCAGCAGTTCACTGCCATGTTATGGATCCGAAGCCGTCGCTGACCATTGCAGCTGGTGTACAGAACAGCACACTGAAAGGAAAGAAAGAAAAAAAAAAGAAATACAGACAAAAAGGTCAGCACGGCTGAGGTAACTAAATGTTGAGCTGACACTTCACATATGTGTGCAAGACTAGACAAGCACACACACACACACACACACACCTGCATTAGAGCTCCAGTCTCCTCGCTGAGCTTGTCATCATGTCTGAACTCCACGGTAACAGTCTTGTCACAGTCCAATCCTGCCAGCTCTACATCTGTGGTGTTGCTCATGTAGAATGAACCAAAGAAGTCAGTCGCCCGGATACCTGCCGAAGCACCGCACAAAAGTTCAAATCAGCCTTTAAGTCATAACTTCAAATAAAATTTAATAAATAAAAAGGAAGTGGACAAAGATCACATGGCTTTATGTCTTTGTGAATAGTGTAATAAATATTTATAATAAAAATGCCATATCAAAATCGGGACCACAGAAGAGTGATACCAACCAAAGCATAAAATGGCACATTTATAAAATAAATGTTTTTTGGGGGGTGGGGGGCATTTATAAATAATTCTGTAGTGTTTCAATGTTGCCCTCTTGGCTTTTGAAGTTGAGCACCTCTGTCATAATTACAGGTGTTTAACACTACTGTTCAAAAGTTGGAAATGCTGAAATGGTAATAAGAAATGTTTCTTGAGCACCAAATCACCATCATTGAATGATTTCTGAAGGATCATGTGACATTGAAGATGCTGAGAATTCAGCTATGACATCACATGAATAAATTACATGTTCAAATGTTCAAATAGAATACTATTTTAAATGACAAAAAGAATAAAAAGTACAGTGTTTACTGCATTTCAGATATGTATGTATGTATGTATTTCACCTGTGCTTGTGCGGACCCTCATCACTGCATCAAAGCCCATCTGCTTCTGCACATCTCTCCTCAGGTCATTGAGGAAACGCTCCTGGTCAGTCGAAGTCTGAAATAAACCATAGTGTGTATAATCATAATGCAAGTTGTTTTTGGTTAAGGAGATTTCTTTGATCTGGTCATGTATGGTAATGATGACTGGGTGGTATGGTTCTCTCTTACCTGAAAGTAGGTGTACTTGTAGATGGATCCGCCTGTTGAAGTGGGGACCACCCCTAATGTTGCTACATCAACATACTGGTTGGGAAAGATGAAAAGGTCCACACAGCAACCCTGCGCCACACACTCCTTGGCTAAGGTGTTGTAAAAACTATCTTGTGGCTGGAATAGTGACTGCAAAAGAAATGGGAGGAACTTCAAGATGTGTCGAATAGAGAGGGTCTTCCTGAAAAATGTCCTTATAAATACCACATTTTTAAAAATCCTGTTACAATGTTCCCATAATTCTCAGTCTCTGGTGATGATACATTTTCAGCTGCCACTGTTCACTCATGATTGCATCTTTCAGAGACATACAGAATGTAATGAGCAGTAGAGATTTGAGAGGAAAAGGTCATGGTACCTTCTCTTTATCAGTGCCCACTAGTTTCTTATCCTCCCTGTTCTTCAGTTTGCCTGGAGCCTCAGCAATGGGAAGAGACGAGTGGAAAACAAAGAGCTTTCCAGCACAGTCTGCTGCCTAGAAGAAAAAGCAGAAATGTCATTATAACCAAATGTTTCCACTCAGTGTGGACACAAAGTACTCAAGCCAAAAACAAGAAAACAAAAATCGTCCATGAATAACACTACACTATTTAACATTTCGAAAAGGTGCATCAAGGCTGACATCATTTTGAAATCACAATGAGTTGCGGTAATCATTAACATTCATATGATGATGTATACCCACTGTGCTGATGCAATAAGATCACATACCTTGAGCGCTTCCAGTCCAGCCTGAATAACAGGCCCAAACACAGTCTCTGTTTCCCGCGTGTCTGCAAACATCTCAGGGATCTGATCCAACAAACTGGGGACAATAAACATTTTCATAAAAAATGTAATTTCACTTCAGTTATCCAAGCCTTTAATGTGCAAAAAGGATTTTCATTCTTTTATTCAGCAAGGATGCATTAAATTGACCAAAACTGACAGTAATTTGTAAAAAAAATGTTCTATTCTTCAATAAATACTAGGGTTTGGTATCGTTTTTTTTTTTTTTTACGATACCGGTGCCAAACCGATACTTTTAAAATGGTACTGGTGCCTTAATGGCGCCTGAACCAATACTTAAAAAAATTAATAAAAAAAAAGAAGAGCCACAAAACCACGGTGGATGACATTAAAGAATGTTTTTTTATTGATTTTCTTTTAATAAATTGAACAATTTTTTAAAAGTTTATAGTATACTTAAATAAATAAATAAATAAATATGTACAAAACAATACACTTAAATTCACAGTAAAGCCTAAACCACCAAACCCAACTACAATAGGCCTAATTTAACACTAAGTAACAGTTACAGTACTAATAACAAGCAGTAGTCTGGATTCTTGGTATGCTACAAACCAGCTTCAAGTTTCAGAATTATTTTGCAGAAATATGACTATATTCTCTGGCTTAATATTTTAGAACGCATCGCCTTATTGTTTTCATGGTGACGCGTCATGCTTCTCAAGAATAGAGTAAACCATATAGTTAACTATATAATGTGTATCGGATATGAATAAAAAACGGTATTATAACTGGCACATACTGGCCATATTTGCACCAGGTTTCAGTACCCAACCCTAATGAATCCTGAAAATATTATGGTTTCTGAATTTTGAGCAACAAATCAGCATTTCAAAATCATGAGACCGAAAGCCCGAGTAATGGCTGATAAAATTCAGCTTTGCCATCACAGGAATAAATTATACTTAAAAATATATTAAAACAGAAAATAGCCATTTTAAATTGAAGTAATATATTACATAATATTACTGTTTGTACTGTATTTTGATCAAATAAATTCAGCCTTGGTGTGCAAAAACTTTTCAAATCAAATCAAATGGTAGTGTGCAAAAACCCGAAGCCTACCTCTCTATGACCACCCTGGACTCTGAGACATTGACCAGAAATCCATCCAGCAGAGGCAGAAACATGTCAGCCACATCTGACACAACCATCATCTGTGGCTGGGCAAGGGAGGCCTTCACATTATAGAAATGAAGCACTTTATTGTAGGTGACAAAGCCAACTCGAATGTTCGATTCCACATCAGGATTCTGTCTGCAGAAACAATAAAAAGGCAATGTCAAAATAATACTATTAACTGTACATGCAAAAACACTCAAAATATTTCTGTATTTGTTTCTGATGGTTCAAACTGCTTGGTGTTTGAACTCACCTGGGCAAGTAATCCAACAGTGTCTTCAACTCCTGGCATACAATTCCCACCATGCCGTTCTTCACTGCATTGTAGGACACGTCAATTAGGAAGATGTAGGCTGGCGGTTGAGGAAACTTGTTATTCTGTCAATAAATAATATATAAATAAGCAATATCACACATATCAGCACAGAATGTAGTGGCACAATTGGACTTTATACTGTACCTTACAGTAGTCCACAGTAGCCATAAACTCATAACTGCCCATCGAGAGCTCTGGCCGGTCGTAGCAGTCCACCCTCTTCCCTGTGTGATCCAGATGCTGGAAGTAATGGGGAGGCACTAGGAGAGTGAAAGGAGAACAAAAACATTAGATGTTGATTAGGATGAATTCAACATGATAAACGTGTTACTGGAGCATGACTAACCCTCGGTGACACAGCTGCAGAAGCCACACTGGAAACGACGGCCACCATCAATAAACTGCATGAACGGGCACATATAGGCCTTACAGCGATTACAGCGGATGGGACCACTTTCTCCATGATCCACGAGATACGGCTGTGTCTGCCAGTAAAAAGGAATGACATGCCATTACCCACAGGCCCATTTGCAATAATTTAAAGGAAAACAACAACATTTAGAGAAAATGGTCTTTTACCTCATCTGGAGGCAGAGTGGCCAGGGGTTTAATGACAGCAGCCAGGGGCACCTGGGACTGTTTGGCCATGTCAGAATTGCAGGGCACGTTGTAGGCTGTACAACGGATGTAGCGTGGGCTTGCATTCCCTTCAAAGAGATGAATACAATGCATATTTTATTAAGACTTGGAACATCGGAATAAAGCCTACTGTTTTACTTACAATAAGAAAATTGTATGCAGCATAATGTATTGAGTAAGTATATTAAATCTAGTTTTCCATTCAAAACATACACTTAATGTATCAAATCTCTATTCTTACCTTGATCTCTAACTTGGAATTTGGTGGTGACAAGAGGTGGGGCTTGACCTCTGACCCCTGTAGTAAAAGGTTCACTTCCCTTGTTTGCTTTGTCATCCTCGATAACCTGAATCTAAGGGAACAAACACCAACCTATGAAAGTGTGACACACCTTTATTCATTAACAAACACCACACCCCAACCATTCATCTGATAAATCTCTTTATGCCCGTATAGAAATAATCCAAACAGGATCAGTACATTTAAAAGTTTAGCACCACATCTGATCATCTAAACCAGATTAAAGAAATATTCCGGTTTTAATAAATTAAGCTTTATCAACAGCACCTGATACATGCAGTCTCCATTAGTTTGGCTATAATATTACTGAACAGTCCCAAAATGAATGAACAGCATTTCTAAACTTCCAGTTTCATCTACCCAACGGGATTAAAAAATATTTTATTAGTTATTTTATGATGGGAACAAAAATTTGTAAGAAACAAACTTTTGTTGTCACAGAGCTTATGTTGTATAAAATCGATAATCCAAAAGCCAATGGAAAACATTTTTGCTGAGGGAAATCCAGAGTAATGCTAACTTCGGCTCAGCCCACATAAAGCAACCCTATTACTCCCCTCTTGTCATCCCACAGATGCCATCAATAGAGCTTGAGTTGCATTTTACCCAGAATATTCCTTTAAATGATGGGCCAAAATGTTTAAATTAAAGAGCACCTATTAAACCATAAATAAGAACATGCCAGTCATGCACACACTGTCACTATATAGCATGCAGGGGTGTTGATAGGAACGGTTTTGGGTGGGTACCAATGACTGGTCTAAACATTATAAAATACGAGATAATTTTTTATTTAAATGGATAGTCCACCCAAAAATGAAAATGCTGTCATTATTTACTCATGTCGTTACAAACCTGTATGACCAAAGAATAAATTTGGAAGAAAGTTTGGAAATCAAGAAACTGACTTCCATAGTATGGATGAAAATAAAGTCATAGTTTTGAAACAACATGAGGCGAGTAAATGATGACTACTCTCATTTTATTGTGTGAACTATCGCTTTTCATGTTGTAGAGGTGTGTCCATCTCAATAAGGAAGTTGGTCTAGTGCACAGAGCTATTATGTCAGCTCCATAATAAGAACAGAGAATATAATATTTATCTAGATAAGTCACTGGCATCCCTATGAGTAAGGAACAGGGAAAATCGGGATACAGTATGACAACACAGAACAGCAGAGAGACACGAGGCACTTACTGGACTGGGGATTGCGTCTGGGTCTATTCTATGTCTTGTTTTCTGCACAGGCGGCATGTCACAGGCTTGCTTTACATTTTAACAATTTAGTCAGCAAATTATAGGAGAGGAGAGGGATAGAGAGAGAATCCAAAACAAAAGAAAAAGAGAGAGAGCAGAGAAGATAAACAGAAGTGTAACCACAGTTACAGTTCCTCTGTTTTTTCCAGGCCTAGAATCACTGATGATTAATCACACTGTTTAGCAGGCAGTATAAGAGACATGTGTGCAGTTATTGCGAGGCAGCACGTGCAAAATTGTTAAGCCTTGAAAAATCTGTGAATCTGGATGTTGTTGTTACTTATAGCCGCCATAGTGCATGCACAGACACAGGAGACTCCAGAGCGAAGCCTTTTTTAACACAAGCACGTCACACACTTATATACATAGATATTCTTTATTACACACTGAGGGTATGTCTGTGTGTATATGAGTGAGTATGTATCCAAGTGCATTAGTACTTAAAACCAAGGCTCTGAACCAGTATGAACATAAACAACAAAAAAACAATATCGAGTTTAATTGTTCTGAACAGAATTGCCTTTAACTGGTTAACTTTATTTTATCGTTCTGCTTAATATTTTAATTTGGCAGTCAACCAATAATGAATTCAAATAGTACAGCATATGCAAATGTGATGCTGACGCATCGAACCTGAGTGAAATGCCCATGTTCAGTGGTCAAACCATAATAGACAGATCCCAATGGTAATGCCCTGGCATTAGAGTTTTTACGAGGATACGTCGACAACCGTTAAAGCATTGCATTAAGTGACAGAATGGCAGGTAATATTGTAGTGTTGTTTTGAAACCAGCTAAAATTTTTGAGTAATTAAGTGTAGAACCCGGATGTTCATTTTGTTTTGTTTTTTGCTAAATAAGGAATTCAATTAGAACGGATAAGTTTGTGTGACCAATTAAAAATATTAAAATTGGTCTTCCAGGGATTTAAAGAGATGTTAAAAACAAGGCCCAGACTCTCTGTGGTATGTGACGCTACCCTCTCGTTCACTGATCTGCTACCTGCTCAGCTCAGCTCACATGCTCTGATATTAATAGCTTTGTTAGACTATACATTTAGACAATTGGTCAAAAATAATTCTGTTAAGTCTGAATCTGTTGCACAGAACTAAATAAAGAATAATGTGTTTATATGTAATATTAACATGTCCAATTTTAGTGTGCTACTTTCAATAAAAGTGTGGTTATTTGATTTTATTGTCTTGTATTTCTTAAAATCAGTATCAAATATATATATATATATATATATATATATATATATATATATATATATATATATATATATATATATATATATATATATATATATATATATATTGTTTGTTTGTTTGTTTATTAAAAGTTATTTTGGTTTTCGGCCAAGCGTATCAAGTTTTCGGTTTTGTTGCATCACAAATTTTTTCCCTCATTCCTAAGCCCTGTTAAAAGCACACTTGAGAAATGAACACCGTATGTGTGGGGTGGACAGTGATTTTTTTGTGTGGTATTTGTGCATGTCAGATCTGGACTGTTCATACCGGGCTTGGAATAGAATCAGGATCAAGCCTCTTCGGGGCGGATGGTGCTGGGGCAGGTGCAGCGGGTGGAGCTCCATAATTTGGCTGCCCAGAATATGGTCCTGCATAGCCAGGCTGCGGACCTCTGACCTGCCCAAAAGCCCCTAGTAGGGGGACAAAAAAAAAATTAATCAAAGGCTTGTGAATTAGGGTTGTTACAGTGTTAGTTCACCCCCCCACCCAAAAAAGTGTACTTGTTCCAAACCTGTATAGCTTCCTTAAATACACTGACATGTAACTGTCACAGATTTATAGAAAACTCTTTTTAATTGTTTTAGTTTTTAGTTAGCAACACTGATGCGCACCATTTTGCTGAGGAGGATATCCCTGCATTCCTGGCTGTGGTGGTGGCCCTGACAGGGAAGCATTGATAGGACTAGGTGGCATGCCAGGTTGTGAAGGGGGTACATGATTAGCCTGTGCCATTGAAGGCCCTTGCGATGACATTGGAGGCCCTTGCGATGACATTGGAGGCCCTTGCGATGACATTGGAGGCCCTTGCATTCCAGAAAGGGGAGGCCTTGATGGAGCACCAACTTGTGGTGGAAACCCAGTAGTGTTTGGAGGTGGACCTGAGTGGTAAGGTGAGGGTTGGGAAACTGGTTGTTGGGGTTGCATGACACCTGGGAGCTGAGATGGAGTTGAGGTGGGTGGTGGCCCTCCAGGGAAAGTGGAGGGCTGGGAGGTGGGAAGTAGAGGTCTTGGGAAAGAGGGCTGTGTTGGAGGAAGTGGGCCTCCATACGACTGGATGGGAACTGGAGGCGGGGCTGTGGAAAAATGAGACTGAGAGACAGGTGGAACTTGAGGGAAGGACTGTTGAGAAACAGGTGGTGGGGCTTGGGGCTGACTGGGGCCAGTGGAGGAGAAAGGCGGTGCAGCATTTGGGAAAGGCTGCTGGGCAGGAGGTGGAGCTCCGTAGTAGGAATGAGGGGGAGTCTGAGCCATGGCTTCAGTAGGGGCAGGCGGTGTAGGAGCAGTGGATGTGAGTGAGAAATTGGAAGGAGCTGCAGGTGTGTAGGCAGCGGAGATAGGGGCCTGGGATACGGAGGAAGGGGCTAAGAAAAAGAAAGAACAAATTGTTGATCACAGCGATGCTCTAGATCCTTTTACGATGTTAAAGTTTTAAACAAAAAAAAAAAAGTTATTTACCATAGCCTGGGCCTGCAGGGGATGGTGCGGTGGAGCCAACCTGCATGCTGGCCATCTGATTGGTCATCTGCTGCATGCTGACAGGTGGAGCTCCAAACTGCTGTCCATATGGGGGCTGAGGACCAGAGAGATTCACCGCAGCTGGAGTGTAAGTTTGAGACACTGGAGGCCTGAATAAGCAATTAAAGTAAGACCAAAGTAAGACCAAAGAAAGACAAGACAATGCAGAGAAACCAGGAAAAAAATTACTTTGCATTCATTAAGCATCGACGGGAAATTATTTATAATCTATTTTGTAATGTCAGCCACAAAACGATGTAACAAATAAGCCAAATATAAATCAATAAGAGGGAAAGAACATGGTTATGTGCTAATATGACCTCTGTGGTGGAGCACCCATCGGAGGTGGTCCATTTTGAGTTTCTCCTTGTCCAAACTGAGAATAGTTCTGTGCACCTGAGACAGGTGGTGCTCCTGATGTGGGGGGTCCTCTCATACCTTTAGGAGGACAGACAATAAATAATTAAACAGTTGATTGTTCTAGTAAAACTTTTGATTTCAAACGTTTATGATCATCTGTGAGCAACAAGAGGCATTTAAATGTAAGCAAATAATGCAGCCTAGAATATATTCTCTCTCTCTCTCTCTCTCTCAAACTGAATGGGAGGGGATAGGAAAAAATTGTTATAGGCAAGAGTTCTTTTCTTTTTTCAGACTATCATTGTTAAAAATCAACCTAAACTATGTATTATGTTGCAGTTGATTACAACATCACCAGCCAACTGTGCACCACATTCTGTATCAACCAAAGCCCATTTTTACTTGCATTTGGTACCAGTATCAATTTTAGACAAAAGCAGTCTAATAACTCCCTTGATTCTTATAAGGGAAAGTTCACTCAATAAACATGAAAGGATGCTTAACATAATATATTTCAATCAAAACAGACAATGACACAACTGTAAAAGAAAAAGAAAGAAAAAAAAGAAGAGAAAAGTGATTGCAATATCATCGGGCAAGCAGAATGACCGTCTTTCGATGGCAAAGTTGACTACATTGTGCTGTTTCCATTGCCACATGTGCAGCACACTGTCGTGAATAACAAATCGCAGGGAAGAGAGAAAAGGACAGGCTGCTAAGCAGAATTAAACCAGTTACCTAGGTCAAGAGGAGAGGAGGAGGACAGGTCAGAGACTAAGTTTGTTGCAAGAGTCTTAGAGGGGAAGCTTGCATAAGGAGAATATCCTGCAATACAAGAAAGAGAGAGACGTAAAAATGGGGGAAAAAAATTGAAAACAGGAGATGACAGGTGAAAAGAGGAGGCTGGGAGATAAATCTGACTGTCACTTTCTTCTTTGTTCGCACTCTGAACAAGCACAGCTGATGGGGCTAGTTCATCCAAAAATGAAAATTCTGTCATCATTTACTCACCCTCATGTTGTTCCAAACCCATACGACTTTTGTCTTCAGAAATTTTAGAGCAATTAGAGCAATTTCTGTCCCTCCATTGACAGCTGTGCAAATTTGACGCTTCAAAAAGATCATAACCGTATCGTAAAACTAATCCATATGAATTGATCACTTTGATAAACAGATTTATTTTAGGCTTTACATATAAACACAGATCAGCAAACATAAATAGAAGCTCAACCGAACCTGCGTTAAACACAAGAACAAATTTAAATTGTTCTTTTGGAAGCTCAAACATGCTGCGTAACACATGAGAATGAACCTCATTGGCTCTTGCGGAAGCTCTAACGTACTGCATAACACATGAGAATGAACCTCATTGGCTCTTGCGGAAGCTCTAACGTACTGCATAACACATGAGAATGAACCTCATTGGCTCTTGCGGAAGCTCTAACGTACTGCATAACACATGAGAATGAACCTCATTGGCTCTTGCGGAAGCTCTAACGTACTGCATAACACATGAGAATGAACCTCATTGGCTCTTGCGGAAGCTCTAACGTACTGCATAACACATGAGAATGAACCTCATTGGCTCTTGCGGAAGCTCTAACGTACTGCATAACACATGAGAATGAACCTCATTGGCTCTTGCGGAAGCTCTAACGTACTGCATAACACATGAGAATGAACCTCATTGGCTCTTGCGGAAGCTCTAACGCTACTGCATAACACATGAGAATGAACCTCATTGGCTCTTGCGGAAGCTCTAACGTACTGCATAACACATGAGAATGAACCTCATTGGCTCTTGCGGAAGCTCTAACGTGCATAACACATGAGAATGAACCTCATTGGCTCTTGCGGAAGCTCTAACGTACGGCATAACACATGAGAATGAACCTCATTGGCTCTTGCGGAAGCTCTAACGTACTGCATAATAGGGTTGTGCCGATGGACGATATCATCATCCATCGTGATGCCACGCCCCCCGTTGCGAGTGCGACACACACTAATCCTCTTCTATAGTTAAACTAAAAACTTTGTAGGGATTGCTCTGTAAATTAAATTGAGAGTATAACTAAAGCATTTATGCTATTTTAAATACTGTAGTCTATGCCAGATATATAGCCTACATTTTTAAATAATCCATTTCATAAGCATGCGTGTTTATTTGAGCACTTCTGTCAGTGAAACAACACACTACAGCCTGTAAAACATTTAAACGATTATCAGTTAATAATGGTAACATAAAGATTAAGAAAATTAAATATTAGTTAAAAAATATATTTGTTTTATTTCCCCGCAAAGATGCGTCAGCTTTGAGATGAATGTGGGACACGAGCTGGAGACTCCTTCTCGAATATCTTTGTCTTAATATTTTCTCCTGATGTTGCAAAGCAACACTTGTTGTAAAACGTCTGAAGAGCGAATTTTATCTTCCACAGGGTCAAGACATTTAGGCTATGGTTGATTATGCAATGCCAGAGAAAACAAAATTAAAATCGGCTGTGTGTGTGCGTGATTTGCGCTATTCAAATAAACTTGACGCGCCAAGTCTAATAAGAACAAACTGTGTTAAATCAAATTGGAAGTAAAAAGGTATTCGTCCTACATTGTTTTTTTCTACTTCACCACAGTAAAGCATGTGAATGGGTAGGCTAATAGACTTAATTATAAGCAAACGAAAGGAAGAAACATTTACAATTCCCTGCGAAAATGAGTGTGATGCGAGTGAAGATTTATGAAAAGAAACGTGATGTCCAGTGGGATAAAATGGACTAACTGTTAGCCTTTTGGTTATGCCTATTGTTAAAGCTCGCGGAAATCGGAAAATCGGGTACAAACATATTTGAAAAGCTGGCAAATCTTTAATTGGGCTCAGCCTCCCTCTCTCATTCGGCATGAATCCATGTTTTCATGGCTGCGATGTAACTGCGAATTTATTTCCTTTGAAAACAAAGCTTTGTGCTTCTGTCCTGTGGTAATATATTCACGTAAAACAGCATTCACATACAAAACACGGGGATAATAACGAAATTATAGTTGTAAATAGAAAATAGTATTTATGTAAGGAGGTATATTAAAATAAAAAGTGCACAAATCTTTACTTTGTTTCCTCACGTGCAACCTAGCGCGGGTGAGTCCTTATTTGGGTTAGCAAAATAACGAAATAGAAAATAGTATTCATGTAAAGAGATAGTAAAATCCAGATACAGTAAATTATATATTTTTATTTTTTTAAAAATTAAAAAACGACGATATCATCGTCCATCGCTATGTTTTACTGTAAACATCGTCAACTGCCAATTTAGGGGACATCGCCCAACCCTACTGCATAACACATGAGAATAACCCTCATTGGCTCTTGCGGAAGCTCTAACGTACTGCATAACACATGAGAATGAACCTCATTGGCTCTTGCGGAAGCTCTAACGTGCTGCATAACACATGAGAATGAACCTCATTGGCTCTTGCGGAAGCTCTAACGTACTGCATAACACATGAGAATGAACCTCATTGGCTCTTGCGGAAGCTCTAACGTACTGCATAACACATGAGAATGAACCTCATTGGCTCTTGCGGAAGCTCTAACGTACTGCATAACACATGAGAATGAACCTCATTGGCTCTTGCGGAAGCTCTAACGTACTGCATAACACATGAGAATGAACCTCATTGGCTCTTGCGGAAGCTCTAACGTACTGCATAACACATGAGAATGAACATCATTGGTTCTCGCTCATCAAGTGAACATGCTTAAGCTTCCGCTTACCACAACTGATTAGGGGTGTCACGGATCACGAAACTCACGGTTCGGATCAAATTACGGATCACAAGTCACGGATCGGATCAGAAAAAAAAGGGGAGGAGACCATTTTTATTTGCTTTCCAGTTATTACATAAACTTTTGGTGTTTATATGTTAACAAGGAACTTTTGGTGTTAAAAAAATTACCTATTTTAACAAATATTAAATAAATAACCAGCTGAATAAATCCAAATTTACCCAGTTGTTAAAGTGCAACATGTGAAAAGCTTCCTGAGATGTGAAAATGGGCCTGAGCTTATAATGAAATTTTTTCTTCAAAAAGTTTAGGATGTCAGCATTCTCAGGGAAAGAGTAGACCTATGTGTTGACTTTGAAATAGAGTAGATATTACATTATATGCATCTGTGGTGGAATTACTAGATTTTCACATTGATACATGTTTGTTTTAATGCGGACAATGTGCTGTCACTGTAATTCAGCAAAAAATAGATGCAGAAACGTTGCCGTATACGTACCGCTCCTGGAACGCACTGACGGACCGAAACCGCATGCAGTGTGAAAGCTGTAATCCATTAACACGGGTATGGAAAAAAATACACACTGCAAACGGAAATGTTTGAAACGGGCATCAGCAGGTGTCGCTTAAGATGCGTAGCCATGCTCGATGCCACTTTCATACGGCTTTCTTGTGCCACAGTGCCTATATACTGTTACAGTTTTGTCCACCACCCTTCTTCCATCATCATAATATTTTACGGGGAAGCCAAAATGCTCTCATTCATGCAATTTGAATGATGCGGGAGGCTTTTCAACAAGATCTTTTGCTCCTCCGCTTGCCATTTTTGACTGATTAACATGCCCTGTTCACGTGAACACACTGCTGTGTCGGCATCGAGTTTAAAGGAACAAAATTACTTTAAAAAGTAATATCGGCAGAAAAACTGTATTTTACTCTGCGATTGGTAACCAATTAAGATTAATCCACAAGTAGTTTTTTTTTAAAAGCACAATAAATCCACTGGTCAGGTGCGTGCCGAACCGTGGTTCATGATCCGTACGGATCACGGATCAACTGCGATCCGTTACACCCCTACAACTGATGTGTGCGTTGATGAATGTTTATATGTGAATAAAAGTAAAAATTAAACCAGTTCAACATATAAAGTGATTGTGTCTCTTCAGAAAATTTGGACTAAACAGCTCAATTCATCTCTTTATGAACTTTTTGGAATGTCAAAGTGGTAGTTGCATTGCTGTCAACAGAGGGACAGAAATCGCTGAAATTTCATTTAAAATATCTTGATGTGTTTCGAAGATGACTAAAAATCTTACAGGTTTGGAACGACATGAGGGTGAGTAAATGATAGAATTTTCATTTTTGGACTATCCCTTTAAGGACCTATTAAATGATAATAACCTGTCATAAACATTTTCTGAATCAGTCACAGTCATGTTGTACTTTCACCCCCTTACCTTGCGGTGGACCTTGTTGGTAGGCAGAACCTGGCCCGTTATAAGGTGCATACGGAGCTGGATATCCCGATGGCACGTGGCCGCCCCCATAGCCAGGCTGGGGGTAGCCCTGATACCCAGGCTGAGGCTGCCCATAAGGAGAGGCCATATGAGGTTGCTGGTTGACATTCATTCTCAGTTCATCCCTAACTCTGAAGGCAGGAAAAAAATGGGAAAAAGGATAAGGAGAAAGTGAGCAAGTAAATCTATATTTATGAGGTACTGCAGTGAGAAGTGCTTAAGAGGTCTTGTTAGTCGCTCTGATGCTTTCAGGGGTCTAAAGACATGTGCTGCTGGACTGCTGGCACAGCAAAACTCACAACTAATCATTTAAGCTCAGACCAGTGCAGCAAATGTTGACATAAAAGAGAATTTTGCCAGAAAAGCTCTTTCAATCTTCAAGCCAAGAAAAGGTTTGGGATTTCTAAAAGCAAGCAACACAAGGAAGTTGATGAGCAAACAAATAACGAGCATTTCACATTAATTTTAAGCCTCAGAATCCAAACGGTTCATTTATAAATATGTTGGCAAAATCCACCACTGAGCTCAACCGTTTGAAGCGAAACAGGACTCAGTATTCAAGAGGAATTGTTAATGGAAATTGTACTAATGTACTAATACTGTTGTATTCCGTGGTCAAATAATAAATGAAGGGTAAACATTTAAATTGACAATCATTTTAACTTGCATTATCTGACATTTCTTAATTAAACAGTTAAAGAAAAATTAAAGCAAATCAAAGGGGAATTGATTCGTTTGATCATGTACAAAGCATTGTAGATCAGAATAAAGCCAGATGTGAATGAAGGCTACAAGGTGGAGGTCAAGTTCATTCTGAAGATGATTTGAAATCATTCATTTTATTAAATTAATGTATGTTAATTTAATTAATGTTAGCTATTTGGATATTAGCATTAACTAACAGACCACATGGCCTAGTATTTCCAGCCAAATAAGAAAAACATTTTTTTTTCCAGAATCAAACAAGTTATTTAATTGTGAGGAATAAAATTATGTAATAGAAAACACAAATAACCTAAATAAAATTAATTATGAAAGTTAAAAGGTGCAATTTTGATTTCATGTCAATTTTAAACTATGGCTGAAAAACCTTAAACATTTTTAAAACTTTGCATAGGCATAACACTATTTAAGAGGACTGATGTTACACGACAAAGACATTACCTATATTTATAGAAAGCACACCCTAATAACATTCACAGAACATAGCAGATGTCTGACAGCAATGTGTTCCACACCCATCCCAAACATCTTAGACTCAAGACGAACTCACTAGTCCACACTTTACTAGAGTAACTCCCGAAGCTGCTTATATAATAGTGTTTAATAGTGTCTACCACATATCAATTTCACAAACATCAATGAAACACAAGCAGATTGGAGTGGACTCAAATTACACAATTTGTGCCAGCACACTTGCTTTCTTAACAGCAGGTGTTTCGATGACTTCAATATGCATATGGAAAGTAGATTCAACAGCTATTATGAAATATCTAGATATAAATTTAGACTTCAAAGCATCTTCTATAAAAATACGATTCTTCTGGTTTCTAGCAAGTAACAGCTGAGAAGCTTTAGCACAACGCAGCCTTGAATAATGTGTTGAATAATTCAAGGCAACGGATACCGTAATAGTATACAGTATCCATGTGTGAGGACTTCCAGAGATAAACACGCTCATTTTCCATCTATCTGTCTGAAATGAAATGACAGGCCTGCTGCACGACCTGAATATACTCCGAGGAGTTGTGTACAAGATCACAACATGGGTGACAACATTACGTAAAGGGAAACCAGCAGAAATGGAAATTTAAGTCTGAGACTCAAACTCGAGTTGCAAGTCTCTTGACCTAAGCAACCGGTTTCATGGCCTAAGGCTTAAAGACGCCTATGATCAAACAAACAAGGTGCCACTAAAAATTCAATTGCTTGTCCATCAGTGGATTTGACAAAAAGCCTGGTAGAAAAGCAGGATCCTCTAAAATGTTGAAATGAAGATAGATACGATTGTCAATAAAGGGGCGTGTTCTGGAGTAAAACAAAACATCTCAATTACCCATTCAATTTACTATGGGCAACTTCTGCATTCACAGAAAACTAGCATTAAAGTTAAGTGTATGTGAATATTCCTTTTTTTGACAACTTAAGAAAAAAACGTATGATTACACGTCAGACTCGAACTGCTTTCGAGTCATGCTTTCACTTTCATACACACAAATTTGGAAAATATAAGCAATAGAGAGGGACATACACACTAATATATTTATATTAAAGAAACACAACTAAAAATACATTAATATCATGATAATAATTGACCCCAAGTAGAAGAAATGTCAACAAGAAGTTGAGTAACAAAATCACAACATACAAGTCAAACACATCCATTACACAGCACCAACACATGTGCTAATAAAAGTAAATAACATACGATTAACTAGACCATTAAGTTACATTACACACGTTAAGCTTTAATAAAAGACTGTGTTTTTAAAATCACTAAGTGGCGTATGAGGACATTTAAATCCACTCACTCTCTCACCTCTTGCTAAGCTAATTTGGGATGTTTATCGTTGAGGATATTAAAACACAACCAGGAAATGACCCACTTGGTCTGCCAACAAGTATATCACCTTAATAAACCCTTATATTGTATGAATTACAGCAAAATGTGTCACTTTAATGTATTAAGTATAAATAAAACTCATAAATGACTCGACGCTGCGGCTCGCGCTGAATGTGCTAAGCTAAGCTAGCACTGACAGGAAAATAAATAACGAAATAAAAGAACAAATATCTAGCGCCATCTGACAGCTCACCTCATAAACAGCTCGATGGGTTAACGAACGAGTCGTCGGGACACCG
The DNA here is from genome assembly GCA_023029165.1 of Gobiocypris rarus. Classification (NCBI taxonomy): domain Eukaryota; kingdom Metazoa; phylum Chordata; class Actinopteri; order Cypriniformes; family Gobionidae; genus Gobiocypris; species Gobiocypris rarus. The sequence continues at coordinate 27,053,817 of CM040920.1, forward strand.
TTCCGGTACTAAACGCCGGTAAACGCGATAAGGCTGCCGTTCTTTCACGGAAAGAGAGCAGAGACAGACGTTTAATCCCTTCCTCACGCGCACCGGAAGAACTGAGGCTGTATGCCACGTCCACATCCGGTCATGATGTAGTAGTAGTTTACGGTGATGGAGGACATTTAACTTTCAATTTTTTGACTATTAAAAATTTCTATCTGACCTAAAAGGTATGGCTCAGTGAATTAGTCTATACAGACAATTAGGCTTTAATTCAGTAGATGTTCTGCATACTTTTATTTTGCACCACAGTACTAAATCTAAACCGTAAAGATGTGGAATATTTGCAATATGATATTTGTTGAACAAACCTAATGGCTATTGTAACATCTTTAATAATGTAATGATTTGTAAGTTATACTGATAATAATAATAATAATAATAATAATAATAATAATAATAATAATAATAATAATAATTTCTGTTGTTGTTGATAAAACAACTTGTTTATATAGGGCTTTTATTTTGAAGTACATAGCTTCCGGTAGGCCTGGTTGCCGTTTTCTTCTACACAGCTCAGACTTCAGTGTTGCTGTTATGGACTTACACACATACGAGGCCTATGGAATTACCATTTTCTAAATCTTAGAAACACCACCCCTGTCAGGACAGATAGTGGCGGGGATGCGGCATCGACATGGGAAATCTTTTCGGGAAAAAGAAAGCAACTCGGGTGACCGAGCAGGACAGAGCTGTGCTGGTGTGTTAGAAAGCTGCTAAGTGGCTAAGTCTGATAAGATAAGTATATATACACATACAGTGTGTGTGTGTGTGTGTGTGTATATATATATATATATATATATATATATATATATATATATATATATATATATATATATATATATATACTGTACCACCAGGGATTTGTGTTGATGCTGACTGACCAAAAATGAAAGTCCAGTTTATGTTGTATTGTATAGAAAACAGCTCTGCTATACGATCATTACTGTACATCTTGTATCTTTTTCACTTTCATTTAATGTTTCTTTATCGTTATTTGTGTGTGAGCAGCAACTGAAGCAGCAACGAGATAAACTGAAGCAGTATCAGAAGAAGATCACGTTTCACGTAGAGAAAGAGCGACAACTAGCCAAACAGTTATTGAAAGATGGAAAGAAAGAGTGAGTGTGATCATGTGTTACTTGTAGAACATGGTCTAGCTTTCTAAAACAAGCTGAAACTCTCATAATATTATTTTGTGTTTGCTTGTTCAGGAAAGCACTCCTACTCCTCAAGAAGAAACGCTACCAGGAACAGTTACTGAACAAAACTGATAATCAGATAAGCAACCTTGAGCGGATGGTAAATAAAACAGATCTTACTTTCATAATGTTAGATATGACACGTGTTAACGTGGTTGCACCTTTTTCTGTATTATTTGTTTTTCAGCTTGCCTGCCATTTATCATGCATATCACAATCAGACCTATTTTTGTTTTACAGGTACAAGATATTGAATTTGCACAAATAGAGATGAAAGTCATTGAAGGACTGAAAGTTGGCAATGATTGCCTTAAGAAAATGCATGAGGTACGAAATGAGAGTTATTCTTGGTCGTGCTCAGTTTAATGTACTGGTGAATTTAACTTGTACAGCCATATCTCTATCCTTTTTTTCTTGTACCAGATGCTCTCCATAGAGGATGTGGAAAAGATCATGGATGAAACGCACGATGCCATTGAGTATCAGAAGGTACATTTTACTTTTCAAAATCTTAACTTGTAAGACTATTCTAAGTAATTCACGCAACCGGCCACAGTAAAAGTCATAAGTCCATTTGTGACCACAAAAACAGTCATAAGTTGCATGGGTATATTTGTGGCAATAGCCAACAATAAATTGTATGGGTCAAAATTATCAATATTTCTTAAATGCCAAAAAGCATTAGGATATTAAGTAAAGATCACATTCCATGAAGATATTTTGTAAATTTCCTACCATAAATATATAAAAAATGTATTATTATTAGTAATATGCATTGCTAAGGACTTCATTTGGACAACTTTAAAGGTGATTTTCTCAATATTTAGATTTTTTTGCATCCTCAGATTCCAGATTTTCAAATAGTTGATAATAATCTCAGCCAGATATTGTCCTATCGAACAAACATAAATTATATACATCAATGGAAAGCTTATTTATTCAGCTTTCAAAAAGAAAATTTGACCCATATGACCCGTTTTGTGGTCCAGAGTCACATTTATGGGAATACACTTAAATATACAGTGCAGTCCAAAGAGAAAAATGCTTCTTTTGCATGTTTTCATTACTTATTATATTATATAATTTGAGTAGAAAACTAAATTGAAAAATGAATACAATGTGTTTGGTATGCCCCAAGAACTTCTGACTATCTGTTCAAAGAGTTCACACGGTCAATGTCACACATTTATTAATTTGTACATTCAATAAAGTTGTTTCTTTAGTTCACGTAAAAACTTTTTACATTTACGTTTTTCGAAATCCTAACACCTCCAGATGCAGTAATGTCAGTAAAGTTGGCTTTGTGTTTAGCAGATTCCTCTTCAGATTGTTGTGCAACACAATGATCTTTCACTGATCGTTATTTGAGCACATGCCAGATTAATATTTCGAATGACATGCACTTTGTCAACAACAACAAAAAAAAGGTCTAAAGATGAGCTGCCATAAAAGGCTATAATGATTTGTTCTACTCTACACCACATGTTCTATATCCTCAAATCTATAAGAACTAAGAGGCAGCTGGATCTCTCTCGCAGACATGCTGGGTCTCTGGTGTGCTTGTTGCTGTTGAAATCTCCTGTGCATAATGTAGATGTGGTTTTTCCCTTATTCCTTGTTGTCTGTGTGTGTGTGTGTGTGTGTGTGTGTGTGCGTGCAGCAAATTGATGATATACTGGCGGGATCTCTGACCCAGGAGGATGAGGATGCTGTGCTAGCAGAGCTGGAGGCTATCACTCAGGTGTGTACATGAACAAACTCGTACAGCCCTTGTTACTGATGTTGTGTCAGCTGCTGTGTTTTCATCTACCTTATACATTTCCTGTGTGTGCTCAGGGAGATGCTGACCTTGAACTTCCTGAGGTGCCTGGAGAAGAACTACCAGAGGTTCCAGAGCAAGAGCCAGGTCGGTGTTTTCTTCTTCTCTGTTTCTGTATGCGTACTATTTACAGTATGCAAATGCTTAGAAAACATTTTTGTAATGTTTCAGTGCGGGAGAAGGAGAGAGCGAAAAAGAAACCAGAGCGCGAGATGGTGGCGGTGTAAATACAGATCTATCCACCTGCATCTGTCATACCTCCGTGTCTGCTCTCGAGCCACACCACTGGAGACCCCAAGGGCTCATCCCAAACAAAACTCTGGGGAGTGATTGACAGTCCTCCTCATCGTACATGTTGACAACCCTACATCAATGCCATTTTTTTAAATTGTATATACAGCATACTGTATGCCATTTAGTTTAGTAAGATGATCATCCTGAAGATCACTCTTAACAGTGCCTGGTCTTTCTAATCACCCTACAGTTTTGTCTGACCTTTCAATTATATATCAAAGGCATATCATGTCTAAGCCTGTTCTTTTTTTAATGCATGCATCACTGTTATTATAATAATCTCTTTTAAAAATGGTTCCCAAACTTTGGTACGCCATGTTTTGTCTCAAAGAATATAAAACATTTCCATTATGAGCATAAGCTTTTAAAAACTTCACTGTGCTGAAAGATGTCATTAAAAACTAGAACTATGACAAGTCTGGCTTAAGAAGTAGTAAAAACTGATTTATAGATAAATACAAATCCTTGAGGGAAAATACAGGTATAATCCAGCAGAAATGTCCATTTAAAGTCAAAACCACTTCTGTTCAGAATCATTGCATTATGCTGTACACAGTGTTTTGTTTTTATGAAGTACACATGTATAAGATACAAGGACATGATATATAGAAGCAGAACTAATCACATTGTATTTTTTGTTTAATACTAACACACTGATTCATTTTAACTCAAGTGTTTTTATCTAATTTCCCCCATGTTGGCACTCTTATCTCTGTACTGTGAATTCACTGTTCATTAAGTACATTAGTTTATAGTCTGTCTTCGTTTCATTTTGTAATTCTGCTACAATACATTTTATGTGATAATTTTTCATCACTGTTATGCCTAGCAGCCACTAGGCAGCAGTATAATGCAAGCTATATTTGGTACAAGTTTGGCAGAAACGTGGCTTGCTTTTCCTGCAGGTAATCATGCATTTCCCCAAATGGTCTCCGATATATCATTAATCTTAATTATAAAAACACAAATGAGATGTCTTTAATATCTTTTCATATACGCTACCATTCAACATTTTTAAAAGAACTCATTCACCAAGGCTGCATTTATTTCATTAAATAATACAGTAAAAACAGTAGTAATATGAAATATTACAATTTAAAATAACTTTTCTATTTTAATATATTTAAAAGATTGTAGCTGAATTTTAAACAGCAATTACTTTTTCAATCAATTTATAAATCAATGTAATGCTTCCTTTCTGAATAAAAGTTCATTTCTTTAAAAATAATACCTTACTGAGCCAAACTTTTGCATGGTAGTGTACAGTACATCTACATAATATACACACAATATAATAACTAGACATCATTGAGATCAAACGGAGATGTTGAACTAAATGACCAATAAATCTCAACAATGTCCCAAACTGCCTATTCAAAATGACTAAGCCTGCAATAAAAAAAATCTGTTTATTTTCAGTTTAGATAAAAATATAATTTAGATTTCCAGCAAATGCATTTCATGTATTCCAGGTTGGGCTTGTTTCACTGCTGATTTTCATGAGCAAGCCTAAGTTAGACCATTGTTTGAAAGGTAGGCCTATTGACCTAAAACCAAGTACCTGTATTGCTTTGTTGGAAGCCCTTTGTCTGGAACCAGGCAGCTGGAGCTGTGTGGGGCTGCTCTTATCTCGCCTGACACAAAGCACTGTGGGAGTGGGCGGCTGCCCCACGAGTCTGAATGGCTCCACCAGAGCTCAATGTCAAGCAGTTTCATACTGTTACACTGTCAGACAACGGACTTTGATCAGTAAACATAGGGAGGTGTGAATAATGTGCAGTAAAAACAGAAACTGGGTTCCTAGAAACAAAAAAGCTATACATAAAATGAATTCTTCCACATCATTTTAAATCCTTCCTTTTTAAAGTCTATATTCAAACATGGAAATGTAATTACATTACATTTCGCCTTTTTGCATCCCGCATTTAAATTATTTTTCCCTTAATCACACAGATGTTCTAAAGAGATGCTGGTTTTAGGGGTCTGTATTGATCTCGGTTTTGCTTTGTTGCTTTTTATTTACCCTTTACATTCGGTCTTGATAGGTCCAGTAGATAAGACTTCCTCCGTGATGTGAAATCAATCGATGTGGCCAGACGGAAGGAACTCTAATGTTATGCGTTTTATTTCCCATGAACCTCCATGAGCTTTGTATGTGCAATTAGCTGGAAAAGAAAGGAAATTGTCCATTGTATCAGCTTGAATTTCATGACCTTTGCAATCAAGAAGCACACACCATTAAATGCAGATTACTCACTCACTTGACCTTTAAAACAGGGAAACACTAGAGCTCAGTCCAGCTCTTCGGGATCTACCTTCCCGTGGAGATCAGCTCCATCTGTAATCAACACAATCTAACTAATCAAGGTCTTGGGATTCATTCGAAAATTACGAGCAGGTGTGCTAATACAGTTTGAACAACAATTTGAATGCTTTTTCCATCAGAACATATGATGTTTAAACAGTGCACACAACGCTTCTGCACTGACTCCTGATTTCTCTCAACATAGGGACAGGAGAGACGTCAGTCAATAAATGGGAAAACTCGTGTTTCATATTTGAAAAAGTAACCCCAATATTTTGTTGTAAACATAAAAGTAATGCATTACTTGTTACTGAAAGTACTTCCTTTACTTGTAATGTGTCCCTCTCCCTCTTGCCATTTATTACACTGCATTTGGATTATTTTTGACAAAGTTCAGAAAGGAGCTTGCACATAATAGTAGAACATTTCTTACACAGACAAAATGTTTTTTTGTGTGTGTGTAAGAAATGTTCTACTATTATGTTTGTGAGCTATTTTCATGTTGAACTTTTATGTTTTTGAGTTTACACACCAAAGTATTTTTGTATTACGCAGACATTTTACCACTTTTTTTTAAATGTTTTTTTGACAGCAATTTAAACAACTAATTATGATTCACATTCTTATTGAAAACACACAAGACTGCGATCAGTTGCAAAATAGGCCATGCTACTTGTTTAAAAAGTTAATAAGAAAAGAAAAATACCACCTTCTGCTTGCTCTACAAAATGTGTAGCTCCTTTATAGCCTTAATCCTTTATAGCTTGAATTTTTAAAACATAATTTATAATTTTTAAATTAACTGATGAATAAATGTTAATTTACAGTGGATTCAAAAATGGTACATGACCCAAAATTTTAAAATAATGTAGCGGTTCTATTTGGATTAAAATACCACAAAATATTGTCTTAGGAATCATCTTAACCTGTTTTGCCAGGATTAGACAATCAATATTCAAAAAATATTATCGGATGAGAACACAAAATCTGAATAATGACACGATTCTAGCTTCTTAATGACTGAGAGTAAAATTAATACATAATTGATACACGTTTTAAGTTTGACACTTATTTCTCCTGTTTATTACTGTGAAGGTGCTTTGAAACACAAAAATAAAGCACTATATAAATAAATGTGTTTCAACTTCCAAATTTGTATTTATTTAGAAATATTATTATCTAGACAATATTCAGTGGTCGATCAGTTTCGTGGTCAATCTATGTGCATTTTTCAATGCTAGCGTAAATGATCTTATTAGGTGCCCTCAATCTGAATATGAGGTTGTATTCTTGGTTTGTGTAGTTGTAGTTCTGCATTATAAGTTAGTAGCTATAGAGAGAGGGAGAGTGCAGCAGGGAAAAACTGTGTGTTGGTGGTGTGGGTAGAAGCTGCTGAGAGACTCAAAAGGAATCCCTGCCTACATCACACGCACAGACCCACGCATGAATTGCGCAGTGCCCACTACAGTACTCATCACATCTGATCCTCCTCCAGTCCTTGGGTGATAGTTGTACTATGAGTGATGAAGTCATGATGCTTGATTCTGGAAATACAACTAGGCTAAAGCAAATGTTTCTCAAAACAGAAAAAAATCTAAAAAAAGATTTCAAATTTTTACACAAAAATCCATGATTAAATGTCTCTTATAGCTCGTTTACAAAATATTAAGAAATTCTGTTTTAGCATCGTCTCATTTTCATGATAGGCTATGTATTTTTCCAAAGAAAAAAAAAAACAATGTTTTTTTCTGTTAGTCAGGTGAGTCATTCACACAAGGAGAGAAAGAAAAAGTATGAATAAAAATGACAATTTAAATAAAAAAGAAAAAATCACATTTCTTTATGTTATGGTTAAGTAAAAATAATTATTCAATGACTTTCTCATTTCACACACTTGCATGTCCCTACGCCAAAGGGTCAGTGAACAAATATTTTTAGGAGGATTCAAAAATCCAGCTCATTGTGCACCCCACTAAAGAGTAGGGCTGTGTCCGAACTCACCCCCTACCCTTAAATAGGGCATTATTTGTGTGTGTGTGGGACAGCCGTTTGTAGTGGGGTCCTAAACCATCCGAACATTATCGAATAAACACATTCAATCCCACAATGCATCACAACAACGAGTGTACAACACTTAATGGCTGAATCCGAAATTGCCCCCTAAACCCTCATTCACTACTTTCTACTTTAGTCCACTAATACAGCTCACTTGAAGGAGTGAATGAAAATGAGTGCGTGATTTCGGACAGCTGTTGAGTGTACATCGGCTGTGTACATCGGCTGTACACTTGTTATTGCAGTGCAATGTGGGATTGAATGAGTGCACTCGAACATGTCCACTATGGTTTCGGACAGCACTACAAATGGCTGTCCCCTCGATTTTGGATTCAGCCAATGTGTGCGTCACAATCAGCTCCCTAGTTCAGTAGTCAGGGCATTGATCAGGACACAAGTCAATGGGCTGACTCCCTGATCAGTGCCCTGACTACTGAACTAGGAGCTGATTGAGACTCACCCAATGGCTAGAGAATACCCATAATGCACCGTAACGGTCATGACCAATGAATTCCAGGCTGAATCCGAAATCGCCCCCTAAACCCTCATTCACTATTCCCTACATTAGATTCAGATTTACCCACTAATACAGTTCACTTGAAGGAGTGAATGAAAACAAGTGAGTGAATTCGGACAGCCATTGTTTATACATTGGCTGTACACTCGTTATTGCGGTGCAATGTGGGATTGAATAAGTGCACTCAATAACGTCCACAATGGTTTTGGACACCACTACAAATGGCTGTCTCCTCAAATAATGCTCTATTTGAGGGTATAGGGGGCGATTTCCCACAGGTGAATCATCTATCCATCCTTTTTTTCCCAAACCGCTGGTCCAATGTGGCAACTGCATAATATCATACAGGTATAAATTCCTTTATAATTGATTAAGTTGTTTAATTAAGGTTTATATATGCTAGTTTCCATGACAGTGTTCAAGGTATCTTTTCATTACTAATGGTCACTTATTTTCATTCAATCCCTCAAGTGGACTATTAGTGGAGTAGCCTAATGTAAGGAATAGCCTAGTGAATAAGGGTATATTGGGCGATTTGAGCACAGCTTAGTTTCAGCATACAAACATGGTATCCAAAGGACAGAGTGTTCTTCCTGACACCTCTACACAGCGTAACGACGCGCCAAACATAAACGCTGCATATCATGCCAGTCTGCACTCTCTGCTGCAAGCACGCGATGTTTTAATAAATGGTCTTACATCTGCAGCTCTTTCACTGTCGCGTTATGTAGTCACGCGAATGTATAACCAAGAAAGAAATCTCGTCCGTCGCGTCGCACCGCTTTCTCGCAGAAATAACGGCGTAGAAGGTGAAGAGGAGAGGCGGAGTCCGGTGGAATATCAAGCGCAGTTCCAGTGACGAGGATAAGCGCGTACGGTGGATTCCCGCCACTCCGGCGGCTGCGCGTGGGCATCAGTGAGAGAGTTCCATATAAAAGCTCCCGCATCCTCCTCAGCCTCTGACACTCTCTGTTTGAATGATACAGTGTCTCCTCTTCCTCCTCCTCCTCCTGTGTTTTCTCGGAAACATTTTCCTGCAGTAGAAATTACAATTCTCGTCTATGGTTCTGACTCAAGCTTCCAAAATGTCCCGGACCGATGAGGTGCACCGTATAACGGAGAATGTCTATAAGGTGAGTTTCACTGTTATTATTGTATAGTCAGAATTATATCGTTTTATATTTTTAATTACTTTGCATTAATTGTATGTTATATATTTTCTGTTAAATGTATTTATTCATAATGTAAACGTAATATAAAATGCAAATGTAAAGTTGCTTGCTGATGAAGAACTTGCTTAAAGGGACAGTTCACCCAAAAATGAACGTTCTGACATCATTTACTCACCCTCATGTGGTTCCAAACCTGTCACTTTTTTTTCTTCTGAGACCCAAATCACCCCAGTCACTATTCAATTATAGCTATTGCATATTTCTAAAATGAAAGTAAATGGTGACTGAGACTAGATTATGACAGAAATAATATTTTACAGTGGACTATCCCTTTACATGATGCAGACTTGAGGCTCACGTAATTAAAGGGAGAAAAAGCTGGTTTCAGTGTAGAACCAGTTTAGCCAAATAGTTGAGCCTGTCATCTCACTGGGAGACGTGTGTGAGTTTCGGATACCTATGTCTGATTTCATCACTTAAATGAAGAGCATAAAGACGTTTCAAAAGTTTACTTTTGGCATTCCCTCTAGTTTTGTAGTTCTTTCATGTTTGGAATTTGTGAAAAGCTTAATATGTAAACGTTTGCCCTGTTTGTAACCGTGGATTTGTTTTGCTCTAAACGAGTTCTCAGTTTGTAATGTGGTATGAAACTGATTGTGTAAAACAGATGGAGCATATCTGAATCCCAACAGGAGAGAGTGACTAACACACTTTCATGGATCCCCACGGTACGCGCATTCGAACGTACATTTATTTATTTTCTCTGCCAGCTTTTCCCTCGTGGAGCTCACGTCTGTCGTAGCGTACCTCTTTGAAACCACCTGACTCACCGAACTAAACCTTGGTGGCTGCTGAAGCTGACCCAGTGAAGCGTGTTAGTCCAATCCTGCAGACATCTGTTAAGGGACTTTAATGTTTAGGCTGTTAATTCCAACCCATGGAGCTAATATGGTTGTTTAGAGAAGGAAGGGACACTATAGTACTTGGCCAGGGTTGGCGTTTTTCTAAACTTTTAACTTTTCTTTGGGTTCATATAATTGTGTGTGTGTGTGTGTGTGTGTGTGTGTGTGTGTGTGTGTGTGTGTGTGTGTGTGTGTGTGTGTGCCTGAAACCATGTTGCAAATGCACCCTTTTAATGGCAATATTTTAATGTGATGTGAAAATGAGACATCACGGCAAATGCAGAACATTTCGTCCTATAGCATGCACATTAAAAAGGGATGTTTTTAAATCACCTTTTACATTTTTTTTTTACAGTTAAATAGTTATGTGGTGTGACATTATTTTTTAAATGAACAAATAGTAAATAATATGAAGGCATAAAAATGGCATTTATTATAAGTATACCAAAACGAAGGAATATCTTATTAAAAATGGTTTAAATGAACTATGAATGCCACACTGCATGTTACATAATTTTTTATATTGGATGATAATAATATATGAGTAAAGCTTGCAAACCAATGTATGTCACAATGCATGTTAAATAATTTTTCATATTAGATATATAATATATACACTTAATGTATACAAAATGCTTTTTAAGTGCTCTTTTGGATGTAAGTCATCTCTAACTGTTACTGTTAGGATTCTTGCTACCTCTGGTAGGATATGTATGGTAGTTTTAATTGCAGGCTTTGGACAAAAACGTGTGATTAGTCACATGTGCATGTGTGTTTATGAGGAAATGGGAACCTGCAGGAGAACATACAGTATGTGAACAAACAGGAAAGCTGCTCTAACTTGGAAAGGCTCATGTGATGTTGAAGTCAAAATGAGGTCATGATAATATCTCGGGTTCTGAAGGAGGAAGTTATTTCTCTTGTACAGTAAGTCTTATGGAGATACATTTTTCATGAGCTTGGAAAAGTTGTGTAACCGGCCAAAAGAAAAGCTTTAGTTTAATAACTGGACGTTTCTTGACCACATAATCCTCCTTCAGGATTATTTTGCATGCATTAGTATTATCTTCTTGTCGATGGCAGAAGTTTCAGAGTATTCACAGTGAAATCATCTCCAATGTTTTTATTATGACCCTTGATGAAAATGTCGACATTTTCCTGCTGGATTGTACTTGATTGATTGTTTCAGGATTAACTAAAGACATCAAGCTTACATATTACCAAGGTTCTCTCATAGATAGGATGATTTTAAGCAGGATGAAGTCATAAATTATAGAATCGACTACTTCAAAAAAACAAAAAACATATTAAGGAACAAGGTAACCAGCAGAAGCCAGCTCCAAGAATGACTTTAAACCTTATTATATCATTAATTTGATATCCTGTAGCGCATGTTCTATTAAATGTATGAGCGGTGAGAAGTGAGCACTCAAGTCACGACCAGTGTTACCTTTAGATTTTACCATTGAGGTTGTTTTGTCCTTTCAGACTTTAAGTGGGAGAATATTCATTCCTCATTGGGTCTCTTGGCTTCTTTAGGCTCTGTGATTTGTATAATTATGGGTATTGTGAGGCCGCAGTGGGGTTCTCTATTATAAGAAATAAAGAGACAGCGGATGCAGTGGAGCAGTAAACTGCACTCGCAGATAGAAGAACAAAGTAGAGCCATTTAACATCATCAGGCATCATCTTTCACTTCAGTGATTCTCAACTGGCGGGTCGTGATCCAGAATTGGGACGCAGGTCTGTTTTATGACTGACAGACATCTTATGTATCTTTTGTTGTTCATATAAAATGTTGAGTCATAAAATAGATAAAATATTTGTCAGAAAGTGATTTTTTTCAGTATCGGCCAAATAGTTTTGAAGTACTGAAACCATTGACCGATACTATAATGTTTAATTAGTGCTTCCCTGATGACACGTTTTGACTGTGTCAATATACCATGCACACAAAGTGGATAAGGTTACCATTAGGTACAATAGGTAAACAGACATTATTTACGGTTACCAAAATAGATAGAATAGCAATATGTAAGGCTGAAATATAGAGAGTAGGCTCATTGCCTTTAAGAACTTTAATACAACTAGTTTAAAGTATCATCTGAGAACATGACACCCTGAACAGAATACCAAGTTCAATTACACAATTAACCAAATTTATTCATCCAAACAATTTTCCATTTCAATGTTTGGTTAAAAAAAATCATTTTGGTGCATCATGTTCATTTACCACTTAGTAGAAGTTGTTGAATTAGACAGATGTCAAGATGGACAGGTTACTTCCTTTATCCTCGATTCCTCAAACACAAACACTTCTAGAATTCTAGTTAAATACATTTTCGCTTGAACTAGAATATTAGAATATATATGGTTTGTGCTGACTGCAATGTGTTTTGTTTGCATTGAAATATTGGACATTTTCAATTGTCCCGTCATGTTTATAATTTTTCATGTTGTTGGGCCTATTCAATTTTGTGCGATAAACAATGTGTTGGGTTGCTACTTGTCCAAAGTAAAATCTGGGTTCTGAAGCAAATCAAGTTGAGAAACACTGCTTTAGATTCATGTGACTTGCACAGCTGCTTTGTCTTTTTTAATACATTCATTTTAACTTTTGATAAATTTACATAGATTTTGGGGGAGAAATCTGTGAAATTGATTTGGATTTGTTCAAATGTTCTGAATGGAGATGTACTACACTATTATGTGTCAAATATTATCAAACTGTTTACTAAACACAGAAGGTTGTGTAGAACTTGGTGAATGACAGGCCTGCCAATTTTGTGAAAATCTGTAAATCTTTCAATGGAGTTCTGCAGGTGCAGATTCCATGCAACATGTCTCATGTCAAACCGAATCTGATGGCAATCTTTTTGTCCAACTTTGTGTGATTTTGGGAGCATGTCGATATGTATGTTTGTGTGTACGCAAGGCAGCTGCTTAGTAATCTCACAGGACCCTGGGAGCTCGAATCCACCCGTCTGCACTTACGAGTGACTCAGTCTGCATCTGCCAGTGTGTGTGGGCAGTGTCTCACGGGCCAATGGATTATGTGTGTCAGTACGTGCATGTGCCTCTGTCTCTCTGTGTGTGTGTGGGTAGTGTCTCGCAGACCGAACAGTCTGATTGTGCGAATGTGCCTCTGCCAAAGCGTAGGGGTTGTGTGTGAGTTCAACTTTGTGTGTGCCCACGGTGAGTAGGACAGTCGGACCTTAAAGATATTGTCATCTGTTGGAGGCTGTTTCATTCGTACCACGCTGCACTGCCCACACCCTGACCACATGTCCACACTTGAACTGGCCTTGTGCTGGCACTTCTTTGATGTAGATATCAGGCTGAATTATGCGCTTGTGTTGTATGTTTTTTAGACGAATGATGGCCTTCCAAACAGATCGAGGAGTTATGGGAAGTTAAGGAGTTATTCTGTTAGAATCCTGTTCAATTTACTAATAAAACTATCCTACAGAGTGTAGCTCCAACCAGCTCCAAAACACCTGCCTGGAAGTTTATAGTAATCCTAAAGACCTTGATTAGTTGGTTCAGGTGTGTTTAGGGGTTTAGTGGTCCTCCAAGACCTGAGTATGACATTCCTGATGTAAACTCACTGTCCCTTTGGGGTCATGCCATTAATGAGAGTGGTGCTGATAGGCGAGAGAATAGTAAAACTGGTAAAACGGTCAAAGATTTAAAAGTTTAAAATGTGTTTGTAAACACAACAAAACAGTGCTTATATCCACCCAAAGCAGTTCCTTTGTTTGATGGATCTCTCATTCCAAAATCAACATTATCTGTGTGTGTGTGTGTTTGTTTTGTGTTCGGTGTGGGTGTGGGTTCTCAATGAAATGAAGTTGATTGTCTGGGCAGAGTGGAGATTTCTATATAGGCTTGCTATGAGTTTTGGGTAAGGTCAATTGGGTTCTCTCTGTTTTGATTACCCTTCTCATATGCATGGCAATTAGAGTATATCTCCCTTTGGCATTATATAACAAGTCCTAGTTTCAACTTTTCCTCTTATCTTACTCCAAGTCATCTGGAGAGCCTTAAAAGAAAATAGATGTCATTAAAAATCTGTCCTAAATATTTTTTTGTTTGTTTTTGTGCTGTAAGCTGTCAGATAGAAGACAGATGGTAGCTTAACAGCATGTTGGACAAAAGCTGTTGGACTGTGTGTTTGCGTTTGTGTTTTTTGACTGTCTGTGCCTTTGGTACCTCTGAAGGGAATGGGATTCTTAGTTGAGACAAGAAGACAAAAGCTTCCGTAAAGGGCAAAGCTTATGACTTTATGCAGAAACCTGGCACTTACAGATGGCCGCATTATGAGCGTACTGCCTTCCTTCATGCCATGTTTTAATGATTAATTAATGTCCTGCTTTCTGGACTCCTAGCTGAAGCTCAACACCACAGTGACCTGTGTGGTTGTTTTTCTACATTGCAAATATGTTTTCAGTTTACAGTTTATTGACTCTGAATGTGTTTTTTTAGTATTTTTTTTTTACTAAATATAACTAGAAATAGACACAATCACATATCTGTTAATCATGACTTTTCAACGAATATCACAAAAAAACTGAACACATATTTTTATAACTACTTCTTATTTCATATCAATTTGATAATATAATTATAAAATATGTGACCCTGGACCACAAAACCAGTCATACGGGTAATTTTTTTAAAAATTGAGATTCCACATAAGTTATCTGAAAGCTAGAACAAATAAGCTTTCCATTGATGTATGGTTTGTTAGGATAGGACAATATCTAGCCGAGATACAATTTGAAAATCTGGAATCTGAGGGTGCATTTATTGCCTATAAAGTTGTCCAAATGAAGTCCTTAGCAACGCATATTACTAATAATAATAAATTTTTGAATATATTTACTGTAGGAAATTTACAAAATATCTTCATGGAACATGATCTTTTCTTAATATCCTAATGATTTTTGGCATAAAAGAAAAATCGATCATTTTGACCCATACACTGTATTGTTGGCTATTGCCAAAAATATACCCATGCAACTTATGATGTTTTTTTGTGGTCCAGGGTCAAATATGTCATATGAATTTGCAGCGGCCTTACATGCAGACTTGTCATTTAGCAATTACTGCCATCTAGTTAATGTAAAAATGAAATGCTTAAGTCTACTAATTTCATGTATAGGCTTAGTCAGCGCTCTAATGTAACACGGAATTGTATTTTTGTTGGTGTGGTGTTATGGTTAAAACTAAGGGTTAGTAGTAACCAGATTAAATAGTTTTATGTGTGCATCCAGATGGAGAGAGGCACTGTTGTCTCTGTGTGATTTGTAGGTGAGAGGCTGGCCAGCTGTTTGAATGTCAATGATGATGAAAGAGTGAATGAGGAAAAAGAGGAGGAAAAGATTTTATTTTGCCAGCAGCACACCATCAGATTATCATGTCCTCATAGGCACAAAATGTTTTTGTACTTACCTTTAAATCACACAGATATACTCTTGGAGCCCTAAACAGAGACATCTTGATGTTGAAATCAAGCTGTTCATGGCAGCTTGATGTTGAAATCCACTTTATTGATAGAAAACATCTAATGGTATAAAAACTGCTTGGACAGATCTGCAACTAGATCAAACTAGATTTTACAGTTTCTAAATAAAATGAGTGGTTATCTGTGCAAACTAGTTGTATACTGAAAGAGCTCACTCCCATGATCTTGATGTGTTGGTTATTATACAGTTTGTATAAATGCATCTCTTTTGACATTTGGCTGTGATATCTTTGTCCCAAACCCAAAGGTGATCTTATGTGACAATATTTTGGCTCTGTCCCTCTCATTCCACTCCATGGGCTAATGTGGTCCCTTGGCTGCCATGATGGATATTATTGTGATTGAAGAGGAGTCTGTTTCTGCCATGCCTGTTATGAATAGACAGCAGGGCAAATATACTACTGTCATGCCTGCCAGGCTGAGTGGTTTGAGTAAGGATGGAGGATGGAATTGGCAGGGAATGAGATAAACCTATTAAAACATCCCTGATGCACAAATGTGTAAGGTTACAATGAAGATATTCTATATTTGTCGTGATATTCCTGAAAATTGCAAATCTGCCCTGAAGTCTAACAGAGTGAATGTAAATTGTCAAGAAATGTCTGAAAATATGTATCTCATATTTCACCCACAAATAAAAAACAACAACAACAAAGAAAATGCATAATATTGCTTTTAATTCTAGTGCATAAAAATACTGAATACTATAAAATGTATTATAAAATTAAGATAAATGATTATGAAATTGGTATATATAGTGGCCAATTGCACTACATCATGATAGTATTCTTTCCTTTTTTACTGATTGTATTTTAAAAAATACATAAACAAAATTGGCTTACTTTTATTCATACAAAATTTAATTTCTTTTTTTTCCCTTTTGATTTTGTTGTCTGTAGTTAGAGAGTGCAAGAGGAGAAAATACAATAGAATGAGAGGCATTGATTGAAGGTGAAAGGAAGAGGAACGATTTGACGCATATGTGTGTGCTTGAGTCAGGAGGAGATAATTGGGAAATTCTGGAATCTTTGCAGTGGCATTTCATTCGAGATCTCATGGGAGAGTACACCAGCAGGAAGGCGAAAACGTGTCTATGTGCATGAACCCACACACACAAAGCCCCTTTATATACATTCATTATACATAGGCACATGTACCAGCACATGCATCTAAGCCGTATTCATCATTGTCTCCTTGCACTGAAATTGCGATTCACTAATTTCTCATCGGCGTTTCTGTGAATGGATTAAGGTGTTGGAACAAAGGGGGACACAGTGTTCCATCAGTCAAAGGTAATGAGCGCTAGCTGCACAAACTCCCCCTCCTGTTGTGATCAGGTGGTATGATCCAAACGTGCAGGGAATAGGAATGCACTGTAGCCGAGAGTAATGCGGGGGAATTCCGACACAACCATATATGGGCAAGGAAGTCATTCTCTCTCTATCTCACCTCTCCAAGCTCACTCTGAAGTGGGATGCACACGCAATGCTGATGTTCACGGTGAACTCGCACAGGCACACATACACCCACGCACGTACACAGACAGGGGCTCATCTGAAATGGAAATTGGTAAGATGAGCGCCAGGG
This sequence comes from Gobiocypris rarus, assembly GCA_023029165.1. Classification (NCBI taxonomy): domain Eukaryota; kingdom Metazoa; phylum Chordata; class Actinopteri; order Cypriniformes; family Gobionidae; genus Gobiocypris; species Gobiocypris rarus. The sequence continues at coordinate 27,071,242 of CM040920.1, forward strand.
AGGCTTGTAGGAATGAGAGCTATAACTAAATGACATGCAGCATCCGCAGTGGACACGGAAAGATCTTTGTCCATGTGGGAAGATAGCCAATATCAGTGCCTATACTCTTGCTGTTAGTGTCGTAGAGTAATAAAATGGTACAAATGATCTGGAGCCAGTGTTATCTTGAAGCTAGGAATGTGTGTTGAGTCTGATAGTTTTTACTTCATTAAACATAAAGGAAGTCAAATGTGAAAATACCAATCCAAGTAGTACCAGACCTTTTCTTCAGTATTGTGTAGGGCAGGACTTGGTTCTTTGCATCTGTTGACTGGATGGGGAATTGTCTGAATGCGAGTAATAAAGGGGTGGATTTTAAGCAGACTAAATGATTGGAGAAGTCTGGCATATGTCACCAGAGAGAAGTCTATATATATATATACAACTATACATTCATAGAGAGAGAGAGCGAGAGATAGATAGATAGATAGATAGATAGATAGATAGATAGATAGATAGATAGATAGATAGATAGATAGATAGATAGATAGATAGATAGATAGATAGATAGATAGTTTACATCTGAGTTTCTGACACACCTAAACTGTGTTGTTTATTAGATAATCTTGCAATATGTAAATTACAGTGTTTCAGGGTGCAAGCGGTCTTTCTGAACAAGCGAAAGCATCTCCAGTTGGAAAAAATGCACACTTAAAGTCTGGGTCACCTGGGTCTAGTTATTAAGCGAGTCAAACTTCTCTCCACATTTAGTTTGCTGCTCTCTATATACTGGCATAAATATGGAAATGTGTATCTTTGGAATTATAGTGGCCCCAATATAGTTTTAAGCCACACTTAAAAATGTATGAATGTCATGCAGTGACATTTATACAGTGTGACATAAGTGTTCAAATACTTGAGGCCAACTGTGTATCATACTAATAAGTGTAATAATTTTAGAATTTATTTTTAGGTTATTTCCAGCATTGAATAATATAATTAATGGATAGTGCAAATGCTTTGAACAGAAGGTTAGCTGCTTAAAATCAACCCTGACATTTGGGTTCAAAAACCTACTCAGACACACTGATTAATATACATCATCATTATCCATTTTGCTACTCGATTGTCCTGAGGCTGTAGGACTCAAGAGCATTACATAACGTTGAACAGCAGGAAGCTTTTGCCAGACTGATTTAACCATGTTTTACTGTGTATGTTGAAGACATAAAGATGAAAATGGGCAATTGTGCACCCACCTGACACTGAAGTATAGATTGTTATAGGACACACACACACACACACACACACACACACACACACACACACACACACACACACACACACACACACACACACACACACACACACATGTTGTGTTTCCATGTTTGTGGGGACATTCCATAGGCGTAATGCATTTTATACTGTACAAATCCCCTACACTGCCCCTGCCCCTAAACCTACCCATCACAGGAGACATGCTGCATTTTTACATTTTCAAAAACATCACTTAGTGTGATTTATAAGATGTTTTCCTCATGGGGATGAAAAATGTCCCCACAAGGACAAAAATTTGGATATTGCCATCTTTGTGGGGACATTTTGTCCCCATACCGTAGGGATTACCAGTCCACACACACACACACACACACACACACACACACACACACACACACACACACACACACACACACACACACACACACACACACACACACACACACACACGCACACACGCGGAGGCAGATAGAGAGAGTTGATTACATTCATCAATCTGCTAAAAGCTGTCTGAGACTGCAGCATTAGTTTCACATCACAGGTTTGTGTTGTAGCAGGTTTATGTACCACATAAGGTTGATATAATGGTGTGTTTGTGGTATATGAGGCATGTTTACAACCTTGCTAGTTCAAAAAATACTAACCGTTCTCATTACCAAGTATTACCAAGGTTTATCAAGGTGTTCTCACGGTAAAGTTAAATAAAAGTTGCAACAGAATTGATGCTTTGAGCATTTTTGGCACAAATGCTGTGCATTTCTGTTAATGGACTGTGGAAATGGTGCTTCATTTTATCCTCTCTCCTCTCTCTCTCTCTCTCTCTCTCTCTCTCTCTCTCTCTCTCTCTCTCTCTCTCTCTCTCTCTGTATATATATATATATATATATATATATATGATATATGCATCTCATAGGCATAATTATACATTTTCTTTGGTGAGCGTCTGGATTATCTAATGAAACAATTCACATTTAGTTCTGTACTTTATACTGTAATATATGCACACCTTCATTTCAGGGGGGAGCATAAACTTCCCCTCAGTTTTTGAACTGGTGGTCCAGCTGATTGAATATGCATCAATATAAAATCTTGTTCATTAGTTAAAACTATTAATTACATACTAATGAACATGTCTGAAATGAAGTACTGAAAAATGACATGGTAATCTGTGTTTAGTGTCTGGCAGAGTCGCACAGAGAAGAAAATGACACCTAATCGTTGGTTTGGTTGCTCTCGTTCATGCTTGTTAAACATAGATTGATTGCTGTGGGACTAATCAAGGAAAGAGAGTTTTCCCAGCCGAGTGTTTTTAATGCTTTTAATGATTAAATGTTGGGTGGACATCAGCTTGGCACTGGTTCATGTATAATACTGATTTCTCTAGGATGAAGCTCTGTGGAAAATGTTGAGGAAAAGCTGTTTGGTTAAATTTATTGGCTTGGTCCTCATAGAATGGATGATATTTTAAGGTTTGCAATGCAATACATTCTGGACAATTGTTTAGGTTTAACCATAGCACTTCAATTGGACATAATTACACTGATATCATAAATGACACATATTACCATTATGTTTTATCAAAACTTGACATGCAAAAGCTTTACCCTGGTTTTTGCATGCATACCAGTCACACATTTAACCTCATGCATACTGTCATGCACTCTCATCTCATAGGCATGTAGTGCAGTGAGATCCATCACACTATGATTGTGTAATTCCTTCTTAATGAAAACATGCCAGCTGTGCTTGCTTTGCATCCTACCATGAATTTCTCCAGTGCCTTTATTTGATCTCATCCCTTTTGTTGGTGTTTATTTGTTGGTCTGTTTCCTTTTTAAAGACTTTATAATGAAGATTACTACCCCTGGAAAGACTCTGCTGTATGATTGCATGCAGCAGATGATGAATTACATAAGAAATAATTGTGAGTTGAAATGTTGTTAGATAAGACGTGACAGTGAGCGGAAGACAAGGTTTATGAATGATTCACTTTAGGTTGATTTAGTTGCCTTGTCTCTTCTTTCTGGTTCTCCTTCATTGTTTAGCTGTTTGTGCTTGTTTGGAATAAGTTTGGCATATTTGCAAAGTTTGAAATTAAACATTGATTTGAAAGTATATTTACACAGAATTCATGGACAAATATTGAATAATTGCTAATGTGCAATTCTGTTAATTGGCCTAGTGGGCATTGCAGCACTAGTGGGCGTTACTACATAGCACAGAGCCAAAGCATCTGATTAACTAGCCTAGTTAGATATATTGTCCATTCACTTTTGGCTAAATTTTTTTTTAACTGCATGCTCTGTGGGGTATTTTTTATTTTGACAGTCCACTGCTTAAGCAACACAGATAAAAAAAACATTCTGTCTATGTCCTCATTTTCACTGGAAACCTGCCTTCATTGTAATTGGAATACAGGATGGGGGGATTTGGGATATTCCAAAGAAATCAGTTTACTGTCTACTTTAAATGAACACATAAACAACTTTGCTCCAATTCTGTAAAACCTGGAGACTTTCACTTACATAGCTTTATTCTCTCTCCATAGTACAATGCTTTATTGCTGGTAGTTTTGTACAGTACATCCTCTGCTCTTCTTGGCTTTCCTAGATTCTGTCTTCTGGTGTACCATTTTGAACCCTTTTTGTGTCACTTTATATGACGCCCTATTATTTTTGAAGCCGTGATAAAGCCTGTAAAAACAGGAACAGCGTGACATTGGGGCAAACGTGCTCAGAACAAATTCGTCAAGTTGAGAGATTTTACTTTGAATAGAGCAGCAAAACTCTTTTTAAAAAAAGAGAATGAGGTCTCCTCAATGAGGAATTTCTACATAAAATGAATAGATTTTAAAGAGCAACTCTTAATGTTGGATTAGGTGAGTCAGGCTGTGGGTAGATCTCCACATATTCCCACAATCCTGTGCTCACCACCAACAAAGGAACGGCAAATCCCAGCTGGCATGATGCCTTCCATGTCCCACTAATGAGAGTGTTCTGAAAAGTGGGGGCGTGAGAGCTCTGGCTCTTTCTCTCTCTATATCCATCTTTCTTGGTATCTGCACATGCACTGCATCTTCATATCCACAACAAGCAGACAGTTTATTGTAATACTGAGTGGAGAGTACTGAGGGTACTGAGGGTTCGATTGACATCAGAGTTTGGTACGTTTGGATGTTGTGAATGCTGTCTTCTGAACTCAGGTGTGCACCCGCGAACCGCACCCGAGTCCACTTAAGAAAGGTGGTCTGGGTATGGTTCATGTCTCCAGTACGGTTTGCTGCTGATATGAAGCAATCAAACTTGGGCTCGGACCAGGCCATCGAGCCAAGTGTGAAAGCACCCGTTGAATTAGAAGTTTACCTGTTTAATTATCTGCATCCTTAAATGTGTGATCTCCCATTAAACTTTTGAAAAAAGTGTTTGTCCAACTGATGTTCTTGGTAGTGGTGAGTATGCCTGCTAAATTACTGCTGTTGTGCTGACTAAAGCTGTGCTATTTCTGTTTCAGTCCATCATGGAACAGTTCAACCCTTGCTTGAGGAACTTTGTTGCCATGGGGAAGACTTATGAGAAGGCCCTCTCCAGTGAGTACATCAGCGGCTTGTTTATTATCACTCTTTCAGGAAATGAGCCAGCTATTCAAGCTCTTGTTTCATTGGTCTGCTTTAATTTATGAGAAGAAATTGCTTGAAATTCACGCTTATGGGGAGCTCCGCTCCTTGCCGCTCCTTGGTTGCATACACATTCACCACTATTATAAAAACTCAAATCAAATTCTTGTAGAAATCTAGCAGAATGTTTGTTTAAATGTTTGTTAAGAATTTTTGTTTTTGTTTGTGGGGCGGAAGGCTTTCTGTTCCACTGTACTGATGATGTCATAGAATGTTACATGTCTAAATCCATCTGCACCCTAAAACCCCCTAAACATCCATCTGGTTCATGCATGTAGCATCTCCAGAGCTGTCACATACATGTAACCAATGACACTTGATGATGTATTTCTGTTAAATGTGTGGACCTCTGTGTGTGTTTTCAAGATTTTGACTGGGCATGGACAAGGACGTAGGCATTTCAGAGCAAAAAATATGCACTGGGAGGAAGGGAGAGTAAAATGGAAACGAGAACAGGCGTAAATAGGCCAGCGAGAGCTCTGGGAGCAGACATAGTCCCGCAGAGGGAATGAAAAGAGAACAGGGAAGATGTATATTCAGGACAAGAATGGTACGTCACTGCAAAGAAGGACAAAGTATGGTGAAAATGACAATAGATAGCTCAGGTATTTGGTGTTCAATCCAGCACTTAAATGCTATTTTCTGCATTGCTTCTTTCTTTAACAATGCTTTATTCAGAGAATACTAATTACTAACATAGTCTCATTTTTAACTTCTAACACTCTTGAAAAACAGCTTTTTATGACAAACCCTAACCAGATGCGACGCAACAAGATGACAAGAAGTTTGTCTATCCATACCGAACACGAAAATCAAACATTTGACCTAATCGATCACAAAACACAGCCAATTACAACAGTTTTCGCAGTTTGTGCACTCTCTTTCACTCACAATTATTATATTGTATTATATTGGATATTAAAATAAGAACACAAATCTTATCTAATATCCAATATAATACCAGAATATCAGATTCTAAACTTGCATTGTTCTCCTCATCCATGTTTGATGTTTAATATGTATGAGGAGTAACATTTTGGTCCAGGGAGATTTGGCTCATCGCTCATCACGATTGTAGCTGGTTAAAAAATGTTTTGAAAGAGAAAGAGATAACTTTTAAATTACTTGTTCCTTTTTTGTCAAGTTTTATCAACACATTGTTAGAGAGAATTTTACGCTTAAATGCTTTGGATTTTAAACATTATTTAGCATTATAATCAGGTAAATAATGCTGCCACATTGTCTGATTTCAGGGTATAATGTGTACAGGGTGCCTGTGTTCAGTTTAGGTCCACAGATAGGGTAGAAGCTTTAGGACAAATCCCTGTAGAGTATCAGCACTGTGCCATGTACTGCAGAGAACCAATCATTTCACTCACCATTCCGGAGTCCATCTAATATTTTATGAGGCAGAAAATACAAGAAAAAGACCAACACTCTGGAGGGTAGACCATGAGTGAGTGTGTGTGTGTGTGTCTGTGTATGTGTGCCAGAGATAAAGTTAAAAAAAGACCCAACTAGAGTGAGATTTGTGCTCCCATCCTTTGTAGATCAGCCTGGGCTGTAGCTACAGAGGTTCGCAGAATCCATCATGGGGATTTGCTGGAGTTGTAAATATGCCAGGTCTTGCAGGCAGCAGAGTGGAAACCCTCCACAGTACCCACTAATGACTACTGCAGATGGTGGCCACTGGGCATTTGCAAGTTTTGGGTTGCTTGGCAAATGCGAGTAACCAATAGTGAAACTAATAGATTGTTTGAAGATAATGAATTAGTACAAAAAATTTACTTTTGAAAATGTTCAAAAGTGGCTTGCAGACGAGGAGATTTTGGAGGTCCATTTGCATGCCCCAAAGTAGATTATTATGTTGAGATGTCTCGTGCATAAGCAGATGTTAAGCCTAAAGTATTCCCTCCTTTTCCTGTTCCTTGGTGTTGTAGTGTTGTTGGAGGACTCTTAGAAATAAAGTATTAAAAAAAACGAATTGGAATCAGTGACCAAAGACCTTAACATCTGTATTCAATGGATACTTCGATGGAGTCTGCATTAAGCAGGAGAATATCACTTAGACTTTCAGTGTGATAACTGGGTATAGATTGGGCTTTTCTGTAGTTTTTAACTTTGGATTGTCTCTTGTGGCTGATCAGTGTTTCCTCAGAGATGGTTGAAGAGACTTTCTGTCCTATTTTTCAGACCTCTGTAATCCTCTTTCCTTCTGCTGCCTCTCTCGTTTCTTTACCCCTCACCACTCAGCCTAACCGCTGGAGCACCAAAGCCCCCAGATTTCCCCCTCTAATCCCTCACAACCAGGACGCACCTTATCCTGAGCCTGGGATTTGCGCGGACACTAGCAAATAAGTCTATACATTTATACGTGATTGGGCTGCCACTGGTCTAGCCTAACCACCTCCACCCAAACTCTCCTTCTGCACTGAATTGGGATGGTCATACAGCATATTGAATTTGATGTGTCAACAAGTCTGTTAGGGATAGAAGTGTGTAATGAATAAGATGCATTTTTATGTAATGGAGGATAACTGATAAATTGCTCATATTCAAATTCAACACTATTTTTTCTAAATAAATTAAAAATAAAACACTAAAATCAAATGTTTTACATGCTACAAGTGCAACTAGACGTCACAACATTGTAATGTAAGCTACAGTACAAAAAAATATTAATAATATATTAATTTTGAGATTTGCAATGTTTTACAGTATACATTTTTTGTGTTTTAATGATTAATGCCAAAGTTAGATGGCAACAAAACTAATATAAAATGTAAAAATAAATTCACAGTAGGCTTGCTGCGGTATTCAGTGTTACTGGTCTTACACATTGTTCGGCCTTATACTGATTACATTACTTGACACCGTAAATAAAATAAAATCATTCAGTTCTGTTGGAGAGCGGATGCAACAATTATAAACTGAAGGCTTCTGCTCTGCTCCATACAGCAGATGTCGCAGCGGGAGTCTGCTTAAATTTATGAGACAAAATTGCTTAAGATGATTGACAGGACAATGATGGAGGATTTGGTGCTTAACAGATCCTAAGCATCATTGACAAATATCTTATTGTGTAAAATGTGTGGTCAGTACCGCCGCTCCTTGTACAGAGTATGTGTAATTGCGAATTCGAAAAGTGAGCACCCCCAACCCTAGTGGTGTCAGTAAATTTGTAAAATTTCCTCACTGTCATCCCCAATGCACAATAAAATTTCCAATACTGAAACAGATACATTGAGCATCCCTAGAATCGCAGGATTTAGAGACACAACAAAGAACAAAATAAATGTGCATAGCAACAAATATCTGTGTTCGCATACTTTCAGGCCCGATCGTTAAATGTACCAAGGTGTAATTTGTTCTTTCAATGAGAACTGAAAGTACGTTTTTACAAAAAAAAAAAAAACTTGCAATGAAAATTAGAAGTGACCTATTATCCTACAACATATTGGATGTACTTCTATCTCTCACATCCTTTTGCATCAAATTAAAAATGCTGTGTCGGTCTGTATGATTCTTACTCGATTTTAAAATGATGAAGTCTATCAACTGAAGTCAAGGCAAGACTTGGCTTATTCTACTGCTACACATGCTAACCTTCGCTAACCACTTGCTTAGTACCTTCTGGTTCTAAATTTCACTGTGCTCCAAGACACTTTGTGCTTCTTGGCACTCTCCCGCCTCGCTAAACTGCCATGATCCTCTGGCTCCGAGAGAGCCTGATTCAGAGCCAGCCCTTCTCTTCCATGGTGACGCAGAAGAGGCACAGCTGTCCCTGTGGCGGGACCTCACACAGAATGAGTGATTGCTCTCAGTAATGCGCTATCTGATGTGAATGTTAAGTTTTGGAGGGTATCAAACTTTTTTTCTTATTTTTCCTTTATTTTAAAGTAATGATACTTTTGCTATTCATTGCTCACAAATCACAAGCTCCACCCCCACCTCCCCAGTTCTCTGGCCGATACATCATAGAACATAGAGCTTAAAGCTTTCCCATCCACCACTCCTGTTTTCATAGATGCTGCACCTATGGGTTGAGGGAAGCTTCGGGTTAGCAAGTTAGCACAACCCCGATTCTTATGTCCCCAATGCTTCCATGTTTCCAGGTGTGACATTTGCAGCAAAAGGCTACTTCGACGCACTGGTGCGGATGGGAGAGCTGGCCAGCGAGAGTCACGGCTCTAAGGATCTTGGTGAGTTATAGACTGTAGTTGCAGTGCCCCCTGTGGTTGGGAGGGGGATTGCAAAAGAGACTAATTTATGGTTTCAGAGTGAATGGCTTAGGATGTATGAGTGCATAGTACAGCATATCTAAGACTGTATCTTTGGACATAACACGCATGTACAAATGTACACACTCTGCAGATTCATTAATTTGCTCATTGGTGATTGGTTTGCATTATGTTCATTCTATCCTGTTGTCTTATTTCCGTGTCTCTCTATGAAAAATCATCCAACTGTAGCAATTAGGATTTAGAATTAGGGAGTCATGAGGAGATTATAAAACCATTCTTGATTCATTTCAACTCTTTACAAATATTCTGTGTGCATTTCTTTTGCAGTAAAATATGAAAATCTAGTTACCCACTCTGCACTTTCATGACCTTACACTTTGCCATTCGGCTGTGTATGAGAACAAACAATCCTGGTTTGTGTAAATGCATTAATGGTATTTGTCTGGCTTTAAACCATATAAAAAAGTTTGTGTAATTTTTTTCTTAGCCTGCCACTTCAGATGGCATCTGTCCCATCTTTGCTAGGTAAAGTCTTAAAAAATAATTCAGTTTAGTGGAAGTGTTTGCATATCACATGATACCTATCTGTAATGTCTTGCATATGTTTTTTCCTATGTAATCATTTTAAAATAAATGTTTTTTTTTTAATTCACTATGAAGCTTTGTGCATCAGTAAGGCATCTGTGAATCATTTGTTTTCGTTAAATGATAAATTAAATAATATGCGAACCCTTTTTGAGATGGCATTCAGAGAACATATCTGAAGTCACAGTACAAGTATGTTTTTTTTTCCTCAGTAATGTTGCTGTCCATTCATTATTTACAAGTGACTGTGCCTTGTAGCTAGCAGTGACTAACTGTGCAGTAAACACCATAGCAACCAATGGATGCACCAAATATCAGAACATCCAAATAAATCCTTTGGCATTTACCGAAGTGTTCTATTCTATTGGTATCTTATGCTGAAAAAGCATTTTAGACCTGCAAGTCTGAAAATAATTTGATTTTAAATCAGGTTAGACTACGTTTTTTTGAACTCCAATGGGAATTTTATTGACCAGAGTGTGGGTTTTAACCTCACTACTCAGCTTCAAACAAACAAGCCTTGTTGTCCAATTTGTGTGTCCAGTCCATCACTCTGGGTAGAGTTGGAGTCTGATTAGATGGACTTAAGTGGAATGTGAGACTCTTGATAGGATTGGCTATTGAATCTAAAGCATAATCTGTCATTCTTCAAGATGATGCTAAAAGCACATCAGAGTCACAGCAGCAAATATGAGTAGAAGGTTTATCTTAGAAGAAGACTGGAGGGGAGAGGCTTACAGAAGGGACATAAAAACTAGTTATACTTCCATTATTTATCAGAAGCATTTTTCTGAGCATTCACCATTTCATTTCACGGCTGGTGATTTGATCAGTAAAAGGCTATTATCTTGAATGAATTCAGCTTCATCTCATCCTGAGATTAGTTACCTGATTTACAACATTCTCAATATGTAAACAGTACAGCCAGACGGAGCTGGAGACCTTATGATATTATATTTTAGACTGCAGGAGAGCTATTTCTAGAGTGCTGCTGTCTCAGCATTGTTAAAAAGCAGCAATATCTGTGTATGAAAAAGTTTAATGAGAAAAGTTTTATGAGAATTTAAGTCTCTCAGCCTTTTCACTTGAGACTTTCATCTCTAGGCAAAATACAGCAGATCTGTGTTTGTACCTTCACGTCATATGCATGCGTGCGTCACTATATGTAGTATTATGATTATGCACATAATATATTTTAATGTTGAATAGTGTATAAAGCTTGGTGATGTGACATTTTTACAAGAAAGTGTCCATCAATATAGATTTTACCAAATACAGAAAATTCAGTGGATGTGTCCCAAACAAGTGTTTTTTGTATGCTAATATTTCATTTACAGTAAAAATTCAAGTGTTACATAAGGTAAAGCTATATCAGTATACTCCCTCCTCCTATAATAGTATGTGCATGCATGTATTGACTAACTTATGCTTCTACAGATATTCCAGTAAAACTGGAAAATAATGAACTTTTATCACAATATGCAAATTTTTTGAGAAGGACCTGTATATATAAAGTATCTAATCAACTAATCAACAGTGCTTCACACTTTTGTTGCATGTGTCTGTGTTTGTCATGGCATTCCAGAGCATAACAGATACATGTCATAACCACAAAACATACCTGTTCTTTTGTCTGGTTTTTGTTGGAGTGAGTATTATGATTGATGTCCATGAGCGAGACAAAGAAGTGTGTGTTCCTCTTTGAGTGACAGGTTTTGTTAGGATCAGGTCTGTTCTGTAAGTATATGTTGAATGTCAGTGTTATTTATGGGCCAGAGGCTTTGAAAGTGCTTGCAAGAGAACGTTGGCATGAAGTGGAAACTTTTATCCAATTTGGCCACAGGCAGAATAATTCTGTGTTATGAATTTATACTCATGCAGATGTATGCGTGGGTGAGGGTGCGTGCATTTAAGCACGTGGGAACCATAGCATGAGCCATGTGGACCCAACCGATTGCTGCACACCTAAATAAATCTCTTAAGTGAGGTCTCAGCCCAGCGTTAATAATTGATACAGACTTATTTCTGGCTATATGCTTAATTGTATGCAGAAAGGAAGGCAGTTCTGAAGATGGAAGCCTTCACTGATCATCATGATGCCCACGAAACCTTAAAATCAGTCACACAATCTCAGTTAAACACTTTTGCCCATCACAGTCAGTTTCTGTCTTGTTCTTGTCTTCATGTACTTGTTAGCATGTCTCTGAGATGGACTGGAGGGTTTTTAAAGGATGTTGCACAACAGCGGCTGCATTAATAATGTAAGACCTGAAGCGTAATGGGTAGCACAGTTCACATGCCTGAGGTGTGTGCGCTTTTTGTCCCCCATGTTATATGGATGTCGACTAGTCATCCAACAACCTAGTTGATTAGTGCAGTTGACTAGTTTCTGTATGTAAAACAGGTGTGTATTTTGATTTGTTTTTATATTATATCTATTTATTTTAATATTTTTTAGTTATTTTTATATATATATTTATATGATTTAAAAAATATATATATATGTTTAACCTCTCACAAAAGTTGTCTTTAAATGATGCATCACACCATGAGTAAAAGTAAAATAAAAAAGGAATATATATATATATATATATATATATCTATATCTCGCAACACTCTGTTGCACAGTTTTTGAACGCAAAAATACTTCTTACAATGTAAAAAATGCAATCATGTCAGGTGACCTTAAAACCAGCCAAATTATACAGAATTTCCTTAAAAGGACACTTAACCCAAAAAATTCTGAACTAGGGAGCTGATTGAGGCGCACCCTAAGTCTCGAGATCATTTAGCTGTCAGATCAGTTATCTTTTTTGGCTCACTCGCGGTACAGCTGCGCTTACCTGAAGTCGCGAATGCAGTGATGGACAGCTGTCTTTCCTCATTCGCCTGGTGTTTGGATTTCATGTGATTTCTCATTGTGGTGGTTATATTATGATAACTAAATTTCATTAATTAATTTGATCGAAAGTAACTCCATTTGATAATCATTTTTATCTAAGTAATTCCAAACTTTGCATGGCTGACGACAAAATTATGTGACCAAATACGATCAACTTGTTAACGCTCTAATGGCTCTCTTTAGTGCTTTGGATTTAGCATGGATTCACTGCATTTACGGCCAGCAAAGCAATGTAGAAAATTCTAATAGTATTTTTTTTTCAAATATTAATTACAGATTGAATATTCAAATATTCGACTATTCATGTACACCCCTACTTGAGTATGTGATTTTCATTTTTGGGTGAAATATCCCTTTAAGAACGATCAGTCGACTAGTCGGTCATGAAACCCACCCACTGGTTGATTTATATAATGATATAGGCTTAAATCCTATCAGTAGTTATAAAACTGAATGAGCGGAAGTAATCAAAATTTATGAAATTCATTTATATCATTGCAAGAGCTTGGTTCTCAGGGTGGATAATGGTGATATTTCATTAAGTGCCATTATCTTTCTCTTCATCGCATCCTCAACTCTGATTTACTCGTGATCTCATGCTGTGAAAAGAGATGCATGGTGATTCTTCAATGCAGCACTTGTGCGTATCGCATCACCCACCGCCCGCAGTCAGCCCACGCACTGATGCGGAACGCAGCCGGCCCGAGGAGAGAGAGGGAGCCGTGAGCTAAAAATAGATGAAACACTTGCCTTAACAGGAGAAGTTCCGCTAGAGAGAAAATGAGAGAGCAAGAGTATTGTGAATGCAGCCCGTGCTGTGGATTTAGAGTCCCAGAATGCCTCCTTGGTGATGTCAGTGTTTCCAAAAACAGCTTCCCCTGTCTGCCTCTTCAATGCTGAACGAGTGTGTGGAATACTAAACAGCTTCCTGTTCCCTCTGCCCAAATATGGATGTGAGATACCAGTAGGTCATTGTCTTCTCACGTTTGTAGCTTTAGCTTTGGGAGTTTTCCATCAAATTACAACCGTTTCTGCTGATAATTAGACTAAATCCTGAATATTCTTGCTCGAGCACAAATGTTTGCAGAAAGGCAACTGTGTTCTCTGACTAAACACGATTAATTGCGTCTGCAAGCATCTTGCTCTCGCTGTAGTCACAAAATAACTCTGGGGTGTTTGAATAATTAATGCTGTCAAATCTTGGTGCAAACTGAAATACTCCAGCAACACATCCGGTCTCAATTTTGATAAGCTATTTAAATAAATCCTTCAAAATATGCCTCGCAGATCAGATTTCCTGTCCAAACATTGAGCATTTGTATGTTTAGCTTCTTTGCAACTGTGGCACATCACAATGAATGTTATTTTTTGTATTTGGCTAAATCCCTCATTAAAGTAAAGATAAACTGGACACATCTACAGAACTGAATAAAGTAATAAAGTCATTTTAGCCGAAGGACTAAAAACACTTCTTTAACATGTTTAAGAGACTGATTTATATATGACATTAAAACAAATTCTACACTACCGTCTGTGTTCAGTAAGATTTTTTTAAGGATACATTAAATTGATCAAAAGTAAACAGTAAACTTGTATACTGTTACATTGTTTCAATTTTTTTTTCAAATAAATGCCGTTCTTTTGAACTTACTCTTCATCAAGGAATTCTGAAAACAATGTATCACTGTTTCCACAAAAATGATAATATCTCGAAATGATCTTTCTCAAACCTTTATTCTTTTATACCAATTCCTGCTCACCACAGGAAGAGTTGAATCACACTTTATTATGTGATTGACTCTATTCTGATGTTGGGAGAGCAGGGTTGGCACGGACAGAGTTCAGGGCAGTCGTGACCTAATGTTAGGGAGTCAGACTGGTAACCTGGAAGCCCTTGAGTAAGACATCTAACCCCCGATCACTCACTGGGTGCCACAACAAGATAGAAAAATGGCTGCCCACTGCTCCGGGTGTGTGTGTCCATGGTTTGCAATGTGTGTGTGCTCACTACTCCTATATGTGCACTAACTTGGATGGGTTTAATGCAGAGGACAAAATCCAAGTATAATTTGCCATGGCCTTCACATGTCACTGTCACTTTTTAAGTTTCATTTTCACTCCAAGTAGATTTGTAGTGTTATAACATGGTTTGAGTGTTTCCTCACCACATTGAAAGCCATTGTCTCACCCTCTGGGTATCTCTCCCTCCACACATACAAAAAAAGGCAAATGGCTCAAACACCTCTGAGGAATGAATCACAGAGCTGATAATTGCTGCTACAGATGCCATTGCAAACAGAAGAGTCAGCTTGGCAATGTATCCACCACTGTGACCTGCATCAGAGCAGATTTTGGAGAATATTCTTTTAAGAACATTTCATCCTCTCACAAAATTAACTAGTCATGCTATAGAGAAAAATGTGGTCATGAATATTAATAAATTTATGTTTTTGTAATGCGTAAGTCTTGCAAACCCTAGTTAGCCTCCTACCTCGACAGCATTTTAAGGCATTGTGTAGGTAGGGTACATACTTGCCTTCTAAAAAAAAATAAAAAAAAGTAAATTCAATTGTGAATTGCATCCCAGAATGAATTACGAAAAGCCTCAAAATTATTTTAATTTTTTTTAAATAAAATAATAATAATAGTAATATGGCAGATGAGTGTTGATTTGTAAATTGAATATCGCAAAGTATACATGAACTATGTTACTCAAAATTAGGGCGTGCTATGTATTTTAACTCTCATTAGAGTATTTTTTTGTTATCTTAGCAAGATTCTAAATAATGCCTAACTCGAATGGAATTAGTTGTCTTCAATGCATTATTTTTGTAGTACACTTTTGGTGCCATTGTAGAGCATTCTAAATCAGTTACTTATGAGGTTCCATTTTACTTAGAAGGCAGATGCCTGTGTAGGTAATAGTAAGGCAGCTCACTAGGTTTGGGAATAAACTTGCTTTAAATTATTCATTAATAAGGTCTACCTGTAGGTCTAAATACATTTCAATAGTCATGGACAATGATAACAATGTTACTTCGATATTTGATCAAATGAATTTGGCTGCCCAACACATCCAACCCACAACCCCCCTCCCTGAATCTGTTCTGCTGCAGTAATCAATCTCCATTATGGCCTCATCAGCTGCTCTCTAATAGTTATGTATACAGTCCTCTGCCACCAAGTAATGTCCGCATAAGAATTATTTAGGCCTTGGAGTTTCAAGCTCAATGAGGCATCAAGACATTTCGTTTTGGGTCACTGAGTTTTACAGTTTCAAATAACAGCTGGATGATTATATTGAAGCATATGGATCAGTTTGATTGTTTTGTTCATTCTGCCTATAGATATACAGCCACTTGTGAGCTTAAAGGAAATAAAGAGCTATGCACTGTAGGTTTACGTCATTTTAATTATAAAAGTTCTGCAGCAAAGCGTCTTCCAGCATATTGGAGGATTCAGCAGAGGAGACTTGGTCCAAAGGCACTAAAGTTTATCACATCCATCTGTGTGGTGTATAATTCCCCCAATATTGGTGTTTATTACTTCTACCAAGGTCACAGAAGGAGTGAAATAATTTGAAGAACAACAAGAGATGGAGAGGGAGAGTAGAGTTGTTTTAATAAGAGACAGGACAACAGAAGAATGGAGAAAGTCCTCATAATGTCCTCTCATCAATCTAATGAGAGGACATTATGTGGCTCATCTTTCTCTTAAAAGGTTAGGCTGATCCAGTGAGACCATACAGTGATGCGGCTGTATTACTGCGCCAACCATGGTATAAAAAGGCCACATTTTTAAAATCCAAGTTGTTCTCAATATCCTGTTTTACTTTGTAAGGTATGGAGCCCCACACATGACATGAGAATAATTAATTCCCATGACTTGTTAATTTGTGTCCACATTTTATTATTTGTTTTCTTGTTTTATTTAAATCATGGTCACGTTGTACTAATTAGCTCCCTCGCTTTAGTTAAGTTCTGGCCAAGTTGTACTAATTTGTTTTGTCATTTTAATTAAGTTAAATTGTGGCTTAAGTTGTGGGAACAGATTCTTAATTTGTGGCCTTGATATCTTGACCGATATCAAGTAATACACCCTCGCATGTCATGTGCATGCAGAAAGGTATCATTTTACGAAAATAAAATGGGTTACATGTTGACTTCACTTGTGTACAGCAAATCAGAAATCATTCTCATTTTAAGCTCTTTATCTTTTTGTTTTTATTCCTTACTAAGTCCTCAGTGCTTTATTTAAAAATGTATTGACTATTGAGGTTTTCATCAAACAAGCCAAAATGATTTTAGCAGTTCATTTTTTAGGGTGCTGACTATGCCCCAGTGTTTCTTCAGACTCTACCCTAATTGATTCGGCCCTTTAAGAGCGGACAACAATATGTTTAAGTCTTTCAAAGCTGCAGATGTTGTGATCCGTGCTGATTACTGGTAAGCGGCTTAGAGCCCTGCCGAGCACGGCTGAATTGCAGCAGAGAGATCTGGGGTGGGAAGGATGAGGACGAGGGAGTGGTGTCAGACTATTGTGCTGACTTAGACAGGAAATGAGAGTGTGTCGACCTACAGACGAGATCTGGATGGGGGACAGCGGGGTGAGGCTAGGGCATGGTCACACAGTTACACACTTTTATATGAACCTGATTGAAAAATCACAGATGACATGTATTATCTCAGTTCTTTCTCCTATAGACAGCCTTGAGAAAAACACCTTAGTGATCTCACATGTGTATAGACTTTCAGAAAAGATCTCAACAATGTCACAAACTGTGCTCAGATGTGATTGCAGACCTGGCAGTTAGAGATATTAATATTAACTCATAACTATTAATTTCTCAAAGGCCAAATGATCTGAGCTATGATATCCACATTAATATTATATCACTTTGCTCTTACTGTATTTAGACAATTCCCTTGTTTATTTCTTCTAAAGAAAACATCTGAGATACATCTGAATAAATGAAATCTCCATTACATCTTGAGCTCTATGAAAGAGAAACCAACACATTTATCTTTTAAATGTTCAGCTCTGAACTCTGCAAATGATTCAATTGAAGAAGTCTGTTTTTTTCCTCCTTTTTAACATGGGTAATTACAGAGTCACTTGCACATAATACATAACCATCATATCTAATGAAGTTCTTCCTGAATTTGGGTACAGCAATTTGTATATCCACCCTTATTAATCTCTCTGTTTCGATGAACGTTACTGGTTGGATGGCCTCTGCTGACCTTGAACTGAAACGACTGTATAAAACTGACTGCCCTTCTTTTTCTCAGAAGGCAGGGCTTAAGAGGAAGGCTTGATTAGATATGTACTGCAGGCTGGTGCAGTTGTCCTGGGCCCGGCTTGACGGATTCAAAGACAGGCAGGGTCACGCTTTATGAAACGCTTTATGAAACGCACTGTGTGGCTCAGCAACTCAGATTTATGAGGGATGTACATGGATTTCAAATATAAACAAGTGTGTATTGAAAGTAGTGATATGGAAAATAACAGGCAGCACAATTTGAGATATCATTCACATCCATAATGCGGGATGAGTTGCCTACACATATACACCCCTATACACGAAGGCTTACGTCCATTATTAGTTCAGGAGGTAGAGAGACATCATGCCCATTGGATGTCATAAGAATGCATGAATATGAACGTCTGTCATTGTTCGTATACAGCTGAAAAGTTGTGTGTGTAAATTCCTTGTCTTTTCAAAGTGTCTGCGGCTGATGCTGCTCTCTATGTTGCATACTGTGTGTGCTTTTTTGTTTTTTTATTTCATTATTTTAAGCCAGTTCAAACCTGGTTAATGCAGAGTTAGACAAGAGTTTGTTGGATGGATGGAAGAAAGATGTCTCAGCACTCTACAGTCTTTTCTGTCCATGTGGAAGTGTGCATTACTAATATAAATTAATGAAAGTTTTATTTTAGGGCTGCTTTGATTTGAAGTAATATGATTTTATACAATCACAGCTACAATTATGCCACCAGCCAGTTTGAGGCCTTTCAAAGCCTTCAAAAACACTTGCATAATTTTATGGCCCTTGTGGCTTATGCTTTCTTTTTTCACTGTGGAGTTATGGATTCATCAGCAAATAGCGATATAGGAAACACTCCTTTGATATTGTGTCCATGAGACTAGGGAAGCCCTCTGGCCTGTGTTATTTATGCATTTAATATTTGTGGAGGTTTGACTCATTCACTCTGGCTAGCTCTCACTCTTTCTCACTGTCTTAAGGTCTTCTGTACTTTTCTTCCTGCTCAAACTAGGTCTTTTGTTCCTTTTTTTTTTTACAATGCATTGCCTAATCAGAAGAGGCAGCATGTAGGTACCCCGACACTGCACAGCACAACACACACGCCTCAAATGGCTGCATGATTCACCTCTTCTCTCTTTATTTGTCCTTTTCTTTTTCTTTTCTCTCTCTTGTTCCACAGAATGATACGTTGATATGAGAAATTTGTGTGTTAACAACATTTTCTTTTCTATCATTTTTTGTTCAGTCTTATTTGTTTCTCATGTTTATTAAACATGCACTTGCAATATGCTTTTACTGTTTCCCATGAATATTTTTGTTTTATTTTGTTTTGTATGCATCTTCATGGAAGAATATTTCAGTAATATTACTTTTCCAGTGTGATTTGTTTTTGTAGAGTTTATATTAAACGATATGGTTTAATATATATATATTTTTTTTTGAGTTTTCATGTTTGTCAGATTCTTTGTTGCACCTATAGCTTGACTGTCGGCAGGGCCAGCGCCAAGGGGCGTGCATTCATGACCATGTTCCCCAACCCAACCCCCAACCCCACCCGCCCCAAATGAGTTACTGTGCATGCATGCATTCGAAAGCAATTACAAATGTGTGATTTTACCTGCCGCTGGCCCCCCTAGAAATATAAGTGCACCCCACACCCCCCGATTTATGTGCCCTGGCGCCGGCTCTGACTGTCGGCTCACGTTGTTCATAATTTTACTCTCTACCTCCTTTTTTTTTCTTCCCTGCACCCTTGTCTGACTGCATGGTGTTCTGATATCAGGTGCAAAAGCATTATAATGACAATTTCATCTATTTCCTCTGTCTATCTCTCCCCCCATCCCCCCTCTCTCTCTCTCAAGGGGATGTGCTTTTTCAGATGGCGGAGGTTCACAGACAGATCCAAATGCAGCTAGAGGACATGGTGAGTATCATTAATGTGATGAAGATCGTATTGCCTCATAGGCTCACATTTTCTCATTACAATTTCTCGCAACATAACTGAGACAATCAGGTTGTATCTAAGAGGCCCCATTAGCCTCCAGGGTAAGGAAATGGAAGGGAGTGGCGTCTCAAAATGTCACATCGACTCAGACGCTTCCGTATATACATGGAGGACAATAGTCCACGGTCACATGCGTAAACACAGCAACTTAGACAGAACACAGACTTTCCTGTGCTGTGTGACACAGCCGCAGATGTTAAACAACCCATATCAGAGTCCTTCTGAAAATGATAACGGCAGAAAAAGGAGTTTTGGTTCTGGAAGGCTATTTTGTCTAGTGTTAATGACTGAGTTTGGTGTGAAATGTGAAATCAAATGCAGTCATTGTTTGTCATATGAGAGGACAATAGCTGGTTTGTACTGTAGTGTGTGTGAATATAATGTAAACTGTATTTGTCGACTGTAATTTTCAGCTGAAATCATTCCACAATGAACTACTCACAGAACTGGAGAAAAAAGTGGAATTGGATGTTCGCTACTTAAATGTAAGTATATAAGCATACATACACAAATACTTACTTAAGGTACGGCTGAAGGTTGATGATGAAAAAATGTTCATCGTGTAAAAAAATGTTCATCAGAAGTCACTTTCAGCTTTCTGTTGGTCAGCGTGGCAAATTCACATGAGCAACTTGAACCAGTTGTGAAATCTATGTTTAACTTTCACCCTCACATGAAATTCCCGTTCGCAATGACTTGATTTCACTCACAAAAATGTATCTCTCTCGAGATTCTCTTTCATTTAACTTAGTCAATCTAAGCACTGTCTCTCTGTCTCGTTTCTTCATTTAATTGTTTAAAAAAAAACATGTAGTCGCTTCCAATAACATAATAACTAGATGTATTCTCCATTTTACCGAATTGGCCTTATCCACCCCCAAATACTGTCTCTTTTAAAGGCAATAATTAAGTTTACTGCATGTAATGAAAGCAGTAGTATTACCACCATTACCACTAACATTTTCTAAAAGGCTTGCCTTCTCGCCTGTGTGAGGAAAAGTGTTTTTTTTTTCTTTAGAGAAATCAGTTTATATGCATGAAAGATCAGTGGAGCATCTGAAACGAGGCTTTCAGCAACACAAATCGAGCAGTATTCTTAGTGGGGTCTCAAACTGGCTTGTTTGTCAATGCATTAGATTGACCCTCAGCTTCTTGGCAAGAAATCAAAGGCCCATTTTTTCGCTCACTCATTTCCAGCAATGACAAAAATAATTAACTATGCTCCCATGCTTTTCTGTACCACACATAAGAAGGATGAAAAATAAAACTGCGTTAGGCTCAGTCAAATGTAGCAGAAGGCTTTGGCAGCGAAGACCAGAGGAAACAAAGAGGCTTGGTCTGAAACATAATGAATCCATGAAGCAGGGAGCTCTGGGAAGACACTTTGAGGACAATGAAAGACCTGATTGGGCTGACTCAGCCAAGTTCCCATTAGTAAAGAACACATGATGACCTTCAGGTCTTTTTGATACTGGATTCTGTTCAGTTAAACATTGTTAAGAGACTATTGGCTCACGATGGACTCACTAAACATTTATTTTAAGCTTTAAACCTCAGGATGTCCTGAAAATAAAGTTATCAAGTATACTACTAGAGAGCCTCATCTCATTCCATTCTAGTTGGCATTCATCCACTTTAGGTCTTTCTGGAATTGATGCTTGATATAGATATTTGAAATACTATCATTCATTTCCACGTCTTTGAATATTCTTAGCTGCTGATTGTAATAAGAGCTATGTTATTTTGTCTGGCAGGCAGCTCTAAAGAAATATCAGATGGAACACAAAAGTAAAGGAGAAAGTTTGGAGAAGTGTCAGGCTGAACTGAAGAAACTGCGCAGGAAGAGTCAGGGTAGCAAGAACCCCTCCAAATATGGAGACAAGGAGATGCAGGTGAGTCAGCTTTGCTCTTCCAAGTTTCTTTCTGGTGGACTAATTACAGCCAAAAATAAAACATTCTGTCAACATTCACCCTCATGTCATTCCAAACCCATATGACCTTCTTTTGTGCAACACAAATGGAGATCTTTTGTTAAAATGTTTTAGTCTGGAACAACGTGAGGTTGAGTAAATGATGAGATCATTTATTTTTGGATGAATTATTTCTTTAAAATGTCCCTCAGAGTACAGAAGACGAGCTTAAATCAATTAATGTCTTAAAAAATGTATGTCTCTGAGCTCTGAGTTTGGCAGTAGATTGGAATGTTACAGAATTTAGGCATTGAATTTGTTTTTGATGTGTGTGCAATCCGTGACATTCAACTGAGTATTCCTGCTGGGATGGAATACAGTGGGAATTCTATAGATCCTTCTATTTCTATAAATAATCTCCATAAATCCCGCCTCTTTTACCCTTCACCGTTTGAAAATACACCTCTGAATTCATACTATTCTCTCCAACATATTTTTGTTTTGTTACAATTATAAAACTATTTATAAAAAAAAAAATTGTCAGTTGGTTCGAAAGATCAATTAAAAACAACCATGTCACAGCAAGTTTTTTTTTTTTTGCACAGGCATTTTTTTCTGAATATATTAAAATATTAACAAGACTTTGTCAAACGGTATGTATCCACAAGGTTGTTTTCCTTATTTTTTTTTTTCGCTAAAGGTGTATTTTTCCTTGTTTTGATATGCTGTTGCTCTTTTCATGCTCCTGCTTTGCACTGAATCATACAGTAAGCAGTGAAAACAGAACAAACATTCCAGTTTTAGTCTCTTTGGCTCTTTAGGTGTTAAAGAAAATCCCACTCTATTGGCTGAAGTCCTTCCATGCAATATTGTACTTGTTTTGTGTGGGTTTCATTGTGTGTGGTGTCCTTGTGCTTTTGTTCACCGAGGCCTCATTATATGGGGGTTGGTTGTCAGGGCCGCTGTTTGTTTTGAACGTACGCCTCTCACCACCGTCGTCACCAGGTGCGAGGTCAGGGGGAAGTGGGAGTGTTTTGCTGTGGACTGACCTGGGGGTCGGTTCATGGCATTAGCTGTAGGTGTGCTCCTCATAGTGGTGTGGGAACATGCTGTTGCGTAAAACGCTGTGGGCTCTGTTTGCTTGTTAAACACACTTCACAGGTGTGTATAAGAGAAAACACAGAAAGAAGAAAGATGAGTGGGTTGTTTAAATGAATTAAGTGAACACAATGAAGGCAACTTCCTGTTCCGAAGTCTAACGAAAGATGTAGGAGGATCATAGTAAACCAAACAGAGGTGATTTGTTAATCTATATCAGGGTTGGGCAACATTCATAATTTAAGAATTTGTTTCCTTTGAGTGTTCGCGAGTTTAAAATTGAAATATCTTGGCCACACCCAACAGAAAAACTGAATCAAAATTTTAAATAATGGCAAGAAAAAGAAATTTGCTGAACTGTAGTTAAAAGAAATTCAAGTTACACAAAGGAATTTCATTAGTCCAACATATGAAGTTGCTTCATGTTTTTTGGCTCCATTTTAAAAACTTAAATTAAAGCATTCTGGAAAATTACATAATTTGGGAAAAACATTCTGATGTTCTTTCACCAGTTAATTAAAGGGATAGTCCACCCAAAAAGTCCACCCCGTGATTTACTCACCCTCAAGCCATCCTAGGTGTATATGACATTCTTCTTTAGCCAAAGCTTTCACCAGACCGCCTTCTGTATTCAATTTAGGAAAAAAGCGCAACTGGTGTGATGCATGACATCAGGCTAGCTTAAGTGTTTTGAACTGCGAGAGGTGTTACACTTTCTGCGCAAGTTGAATACCGAAGGTGGTCCGAAGATGGTCTATTGCCTTAAACCCCCCTGTTCTATGTGCTCTATGTTTTTTTGGCGTTCCATAGACCTCACCAGATTCCGTGCCAAGCAGAAACAGAGGCTCTGATGTTCTTTTTTTCTTGAACAATGATCAAAGGCCTAAAGTTTGATGCGTATGCAGCTCTGAAGTGAGAAGTGCATTTAGAAAACAGATGGAAATCACATTGTGATTGTTATTTTAGCTTGTGACTCTGAGTTGCACAGGGTTTCAAGGAGAACAAAAAATTACATTTAGAGCTGTAACTCAAAACGTCTCTGCCCTCAGCCCATAAACCCCAGACGCTCCCCAGGGTTTTTTTTTCAGTTTACTATTTGTGAAAGCTGAGATTTACCCCTGAGAAAACAGTGTATGTATGAACCCTTCCCATGGTTCCCTACATGTGGCAGCTCTCTCATGAGATTTCTTAAATGTCCAATGAATGTGATGATTTTTTTTCTTCTGTAATAGCTTTTGTCAATTATTTATAGGTGTGTGTATGTGTGTGTGTGTGTGTGTGTGTGTGTGTGTCTGTCTGTTCATTCTACTTAGCAGCTCGGTATGAACCATGGATGAATTTTACATACATGTGTGGCTCATGGTCCCTGTTGCGCATCATGCTGTGGAAAGTGGAAAGTCTGGCTTCAGAGATGCCATGAGCAGAACACTGCAAAACACACTACACCAAACCATAGTGAATATCTTTCAAAGACTTCATGGCATGAACTTACAGTGGAACCATACAGGTCCTTCTAAAAAAATTAGCATATTGTGATAAAAGTTAATTATTTTCCATAATGTAATGATAAAATTAAAATTTCATATATTTTAGATTCATTGCACACCAACTGAAATATTTCAGGTCTTTTATTGTTTTAATCTCAAAAAATTAGCATATCATGAAAAGGTTCTCTAAAAGAGATATTAACCTAATCATCTGAATCAACTAATTAACTCTAAACACCTGCAAAAGATTCCTGAGGCTTTTAAAAACTCCCAGCCTGGTTCATTACTCAAAACCGCAATCATGGGTAAGACTGCCGACCTGACTGCTGTCCAGAAGGCCATCATTGACACCCTCAAGCGAGAGGGTAAGACACAGAAAGACATTTCTGAACGAATAGGCTGTTCCCAGAGTGCTGTATCAAGGCACCTCAGTGGGAAGTCTGTAGGAAGTAAAAAGTGTGGCAAAAAACGCTGTACAACGAGAAGAGGTGACCGGACCCTGAGGAAGATTGTGGAGAAGGACCGATTTCAGACCTTGGGGGACCTGCGGAAGCAGTGGACTGAGTCTGGAGTAGAAACATCCAGAGCCACCGTGCACAGGCGTGTGCAGGAAATGGGCTACAGGTGCCGCATTCCCCAGGTCAAGACACTTTTGAACCAGAAACAGCGGCAGAAGCGCCTGACCAGGGCTACAGAGAAGCAGCACTGGACTGTCGCTCAAATTTTGCATGTCATTCGGAAATCAAGGTGCCAGAGTCTGGAGGAAGACTGGGGAGAAGGAAATGCCAAAATGCCTGAAGTCCAGTGTCAAGTACCCACAGTCAGTGATGGTCTGGGGTGCCATATCAGCTGCTGGTGTTGGTCCACTGTGTTTTATCAAGGGCAGGGTCAATGCAGCTAGCTATCAGGAAATTTTGGAGCACTTCGTGCTTCCATCTGCTGAAAAGCTTTATGCTCAATTGGCCTGCCAACTCTCCTGACCTGAACCCCATAGAGAATCTGTGGGATATTGTGAAGAGAAAGTTGAGAGACGCAAGACCCAACACTCTGGATGAGCTTAAGGCCGTTATCGAAGCATCCTGGGCCTCCATAACACCTCAGCAGTGCCACAGGCTGATTGCCTCCATGCCACGTCGCATTGAAGCAGTCATTTCTGCAAAAGGATTCCCCAAGAAGTATTGAGTGCATAACTGAACATAATTATTTGAAGGTCGACTTTTTTTGTATTAAAAACACTTTTCTTTTATTGGTCGGATGAAATATGCAAATTTTTTGCTATAGGAATTTTGGGTTTTCATGAGCTGTATGCCAAAATTATCAGTATTAAAACAATAAATGACCTGAAATATTTCAGTTGGTGTGCAATGAATCTAAAATATATGACATTTTAATTTTATCATTACATTATGGAAAATAATGAACTTTTATCACAATATGCTAATTTTTTGAGAAGGACCTGTATATCAGTTATTTGCTGATATTAGATCGGGGTTTTTTTTATTGGCCAGTGCTGGATATTTATTTTCCCTTATTACATTTTTGTATTAAGTGAGCATTAGTAAGTTAAAAATATAATAGTTGATAATAGTTAAAAATAAACTTTATACTTCTTTAAAAATACTAATAATTTTAAAATGTAATGTTTGTCATCTCAAATCAATATCCATTTTCAAACTCTACATTATAATATTATGATGCATGAATTCACTTGTAAAATTATAATTAAATTTATTTGGACAACAATTGTAATATCCACCTTTTACTGGCATGATTATCAGTAAATATATCAGTAATTTTTTTTTGCTGTTTCAATTTCCTCCCTGGTTACTAGAGAGAAACGCAGGTCTGTTCCAGTTCCCCCGCAGAACTGGTGCCAACATTAATACCATGGTGTGACTAATCTAATGCACTCATTTATCTCTTTTTGTTTCCTTGAAGAATCATAATGCACAGAAATGATGGTGCACTGCAATCATATCCTGCATTCGTATTCAGCACATGTTAAAAAAAGGTTACACGGAGGGCAGGCAGATTTATTTGAACTGGAGTGTCACTTATACTTTCAGGCTGCATAGTGTAAGATATGGACCCACATTACATCATCTTTGTTATAAATCTGTGTACATTTGTATTCCCATTGAGTACCAAACTAAATGCACATAGTGGAAGAATCTGAATATATTTTTTGAACCCATTTACCCCGACCACACCACAATGAGCCATATGGCTACACACTGTCCAGCATACAAACACACTATATGACAGTGCAGTAGTACAGTACCAACTCTAGTGTGTAAACCTGTTGAATGCAGTGTTTTTAGCCTGCCAGCTGTTTACAGTGTTTACTGTTGCTTAGTTGAGTATGATCATGTCAGCTACTTCACAAGTAGTACTTAACATCATGCTAATCACACTGCCTGTCTATTACTTGAATCACTATAGGATACTGTAATAGATGTTGCATTTTTAATGTCAGATGGTGAAAATATAGTTTACATAGTTTAGGTTGTTTAAATCATTGTGAACCTACTGCAGTAAGCATTTGTCATATCTGACATAAAAAAACACAAGTTTTCATACACTTTACTAATAAAATAAAGTGAATTACCTTAGCAAATGAAACCTTTGTGTGTGTGTGTGTGTGTGTGTGTGTGTGTGTGTGTGTGTGTGTGTGTGTGTGTGTGTGTGTGTGTGAGTGAGTGTGTGTGTGTGTGTGAGTGTGAAATTAACTAGTGCAGGGGCAGTTTGATAACTGTCAGATGAAGAAATACAATGCAATTTAGCTTTGCCTGGTAACAGCATATCTTTGTAATTTCTCGGGTTCTACATCTGCAGTTATATAAGTGTACTTGCTGAACCTCAAGGTTTAATCTTAGAGTGCAGCTTGTACATGAACTTAACATGCAAATGTTCTCTTCATGACTCAGGCCCTGAAAGAACATTTAATAGGAGCAGAAAAGGGGTCTTGACCATAGGTCATTAAATTCAAAGAAGATCCTGCAGTATAGTGCTGTCATTATCCAGAAAGAAAAAGACAGACCGTCATATCTGATCCATTAGCGCATAAACACATGCAGTCTAGATGCAGATATGGGCTAGGACATGTTCAAAATTATATATTCTGAAGAATATTTGTAACCAGACAGTTGATGGGCCCCATTGACTTCCATTGTTTTTTTCCCAAACTGTGGAAGTCATTGGGGCCCATCAGCTGTTTGGTTACAAACATTCTTCAATATATATTCTTTTCTGTTCAGTAGAAGAAATTCATACAAGGGTGGAACAACGTGAGGGTGGGTAAATGATGACAACATTTTTATTTTGGGGTGAACTACCCCTTTAAAACAATAGATGACGGAGCAAATGGCAAGTAGAAACAAACAAAAAACAAAGCCATTTGTTAAACACAACGTGACAAACACACAGCTAATGACATGCACACAAAACATGACAACATGAAAGCATGCGTCCAAAAAAAAACACAAGCCGCATGCTATACAGAACGCAACAACATAAGCCAATGAACTCGTAGACCAGGCGCTCAACAAAATCATGTGCGGCAAGAACGCACAATGAGTGAATGAACACTTAACCTGTGCACTCACAAGAAGATACAAAACATGGAGCATGAATGTCCAAACCCTGACACTGAACTGAAACCAAACTAGGCCAAAGTGCCGGGATCCTACAAAACGCTGACAAAAGAGCCCATGGCTTGAGAGAAACTCGAAACTGCGGCGCACAGCCACACAAAGACAAGACGATAGGAGTGTAAGGGCTTTGGAACCAGACCAAAGGGACGGAACCCTGACAGTATATGCTAGTTTGCCTACAAAAAAAAAATAATAATCTAGAGTTTTTCTTTAAGGGTGTTTACACTCAAGAACCAAATTTCAAAAGGGAAGGAAATGCCTTCAACATTTTTGCCAGGTATGTTGTTTCTATTTTGGTAAGATCCTGGAAAGAACGGAGGCTATTTGAGGAGAAGTATAACCACCATGCTTTTCCCTCAGCATTTTCTTTTCAGTCATCTAATATTTTGCTGAGCAATTCCCAGTCCACTTTAAATAAAGTTATGTCAGAAAAAAGCTTTATAAAGTGATGTGACTGACACTTTGGGTTGATGCTGTGTGCAGAAATATTCTGCGATCAGCTGTTTTTGTGTGCTGAACATGTTACCTGTCAGCGGTGTGACCAAACTCCCACTTGATCAGAGAGAATCCTGGAAATGGTACATTTACATCTTGTGTTTTACCTTCAGGCTGATTGCGTTTATACAAGCTTGACAACTCAGTATCTGCTTTTATATTTGACACAACAACATTTGTTTCTTGGTCAAAGGTGATGTGTTTCTCTTTAGCGTTTCATTTTTTTTTTCCTCTTTCACTTCTCACTTTCTTTCCCATATGAGTTTAATGTTAAAGTATTATCTGATGTCTACCTGATGTACATTTGATTAACTAAACCTACAAAACTGGCTGGACGTGTGGCAAGTTTCTAACTCTGCATGATGTTGTGCAAGTCGAGACACGTAAAACTTATGACATGTAAAAGATTGAGAGTCTGAGTGAACATATTGTACACATTCATTCATCACTATGAACCTGTGACACGATTTCACATGATGCAATGACCTTTTCTAACTAAAAATAGACTTGCAAACAGTGATTCCAACCTTTTTCATTAACACTTGGTGGGAAGGAATCAGCATAACTCACTGTGATATCACGATGCCTACACAGGTTGAGTCCGTGTATGCGCGTTTGGATCGCATCCAGTTCCTGCAAGGTGTATGTCCTTGTTAGATGATGTTTTGACTGTAGTGTGATCTCTACCGAGGCAGCAGCCTTGATGATTTTTGTTGTTATAGACTTGAGTTGTTATGTGCTACTTAATATTATGCAATGTTATTATTTTATCCATTTCTAACACATTTTATTTTAGTTTATTTATTTAATTAATTTATTTTATTGAATGCTAAATAATGAATGTAACCTTTTTTGCTACATGGATTTTCTGATCAAGCCAAATGGCCTGGCTAAATAAGGCCTCACCAGCTTTGTGTGCGATGAACCATTGAGCTTTAGCATTCCCATTTGCTATCATACAATATGAGTAACAGCAAGCCTACATGGTTGTCATTTGAAATGCGTGGTTTCTCCTAGCATGACGTTCATTACATCAGTCTGAGTCAAACTTGGGCATTGTTTGCCTTTTTTTTTTGTCTGCTTCACACCACCTTCCCTGTCCCCCAGTACGTCGAGACCATCAGCAGCAAACAAAATGAGCTGGATAACTACATCTCTGAAAGCTACAAGAACGCCCTGTCTGAAGAGAGAAGGAGGTATTGCTTCCTTGTTGACCGTCAATGTGCAGTGGCCAAAACGAGCAGTTCCTACCACACCAAGGTGAGAATCCACGTCATGTTGAAGAAAATTTGGGTCGCAGAAACACTGAAATTCAGTTAATTTAAGTAAAAATTTAACTAAGCATGCATTTTAGCCCTTATTTGCACATTACAATGTTAAAGACAACATTAAATGGCCTTTACAAGACATTTAGCTTCCACAATGTGACACTGAGAGTAACACTAATTTGATTTTATCCATATTTGGTTGGATCATTTGGTCAGTTAAATTGATATTATTGTTAAAGCCTTGTTTATGTCAACTTGGCAATGGTTACATTTAGCAGTTGAAAAAAAATATCTTGGAAAAGGCTTTAGAAAGTATATATGTTCAATTTTGATTTCATGTTGTCTTTAACCTTTCAGTCATGTAATGTAAACATTAAAGCAGATCATATACTATAAATTAAGTATCCATTTTGCCGAGTATATGATATACTTGGACAACTTCCCATTTTGTGTTCAGTTGTTTCTGCTCCCAAGTTCCATTTATTCAGTCATTCATTGCATTTCATTGCTGATCATTCCACCGTGCTTGCTAGAGAATGTGCTTGAATGTATATGGGTTAAAGTTCTTCATTTGGGTCAAAAAGTCACTAATGCCAGTGCCGTAAAATTGTGTTTACAATTCAATATGATTTAGAGTCACGACTACATTTGATTGCTTATCAATCGAATTGAGATTGAATCAAGGTGGTTCTGCCCATACATCAAACACAATTACGCAGTGAAGGTTGATTATACTTTTTAGGACATTACATTCACACCAATCAAAATAGAGTAGAGATTCAGTGATATCTCTTGGATTCACCAGCATTCAGAAGAACACCAGTCATTCCCAAGTAAGCGAGATTCACTCCTCTACTGTGACGCCCACGCTTCAGAGATGGTGATAGACAGAGTGTTGGGAGCAACGATGGCAAGAGAAGGAGAAAAAAAAGGGAGGGCCAGGCAGAGAGTGGCCCACTTTTACAAGAACAGACTGTTCAGACGATAATCACTGTTTTCATGTATGTGTAGGAAGACTCTTTCTCTGCAGGCAAATGAAGAAATATTTTAGACAAAGAGTCGGTACTCCATGGGGTAAAACTATTGGGGTTCTACATAATACTGACCAAATCTTCTGACCTTCTTTATAATCTACTTCTGTGAGAACAGGAAGAATAAAGTGATGTGAACCAAATGACCATCTGCCAGAGTTCGTCATGGTTGGATCTTAACACCGTTGCCCACGCCAGTCATGCAATAGCAACAGTACTTGATACTTAATCACTCGTCTGCAACTGAGGGCAGAAGGAACAAAGAGAGTCTCTCATGCTCAGATGACTAAGAGATTTTACCACTGGGAAGAAAATTGAAAAGAGACCTTTTAAACACGTATTAAAAATGCAATTCAGAGTAGTCATCTCTGAATCGGTCATGGGTCCTGTGTCTCATCTGGTTGCCCGTTGACATTGCTCAAAAAGTTGCCCCGTGTATCACCACCTTAACTCTTTGAGGGGTTTGAACTAGCAACATGCAAGACAGTAGCTCCGAGCATTATATCCAATACGCCACATGGTGTTCAATTACCAGAGTTAACCCACAAATAAAATGACATTTACTCATGTCCTTCCAAACCGGTATGAATTTTTTATTTTTTTTCATGGAACACAAAAAGGTGAGATGTTTTGCAGAATAATTTACTCTTTTTGTGCTATAAATTTCAAGTTCCAAGGCCCTTCAATACCTTTGTATGAAGAAGAAGCTAGAAATTAAATGGTTATTGGCATAGTGCATTCAAAACTCTCAGATCTTATTAACTCTCCCACATTCTCAAACTTGATGTGTGCTGTGAACCAGTAGCATTTAACAGCATTGAAAAAGTGCCATTTTTGAATGTAAATTAATGAGATTTGATGAATGAATGAGAACTACCGTATGACAGAGCAAGACATTTAGGGATTAATTGTTCAGGATTTTAATATCGGTCTGCATTTGTGCTCTAATAAAGAATGTAAGTAATACAGGTTTGGAATGACATTTGAGTAAATTATGATCAAACTTTCATTTTTAGGTGAATTAGCCTTTTAAAACCTCAAGCGCTTCAACTTGGCAATAGTTGAATGACCTTGCTGAATGTCATGTTGATATGTCATGTCACTCTTGACACTTTTCATAATTTAAAGTCATGATGAATTGGAAATTGTGCTCGTCTTTTCTTACCTGTTGTGACATATATCTGACTGAAACGACTTATTGGACGAAAAAATTGATTGGATCATTAGGGTTAGCTAATTGCTGCAATTTCATGTAAGATCACATCATAGAAGAGATGTTGTTGCAAAGAGGAGGGGAAGTTCATGTTTTTGGTTAAAGATTATGAAGGCACGTGAATTAAAAAAAATTATGTGCAAAAATAAATTGACTGCATTGAAAACGGCGCTAGTGTTTTTGATATCATGGACCCTAGTGAGGTCGTGACAGAGTCTGCAGGTGCCGGACAGGCATGCGGGTGATAATTGCTTTGGGCGAGGTGGAATGAGGTCGTGACTTAGAAAAGGACCATGGGGGCTCAGTAGATGCGGCGCTGGCCAAATAGAGACTGTAGAGGTATTATGAGTACAGAGTGAATGAGAATAAGAACAAAGATTAGAATAGAGGTTTTGACATATGATGTTTTATTAACAAAGTCCGGGAGAGGCCCGTTCAGATAATTGACACAAGTGAAGAGCACTCAGCCAATCAACAATAATAGGTATACATATTCAGCAGTCTTACCTCCGTTTGTTGACAGTTTATCAGCATCCCTCCACCACCCCTTCTCCACACTTCTAGTTCAAACCACTTACATACACGGGGTGAGTACTCTGGGTTCGGGCCCAATTCCGAGCCTGGAGACCTCTCACGGACAGCACGCCAAATACAAATTTAAACTTTACTCCCTCTAAATTATATGTGTGAACTTGTGAAGTTAAAAGACTGTAAAAGCTGGATTCAAGGAAATTTAAAGTAAGTAGGGATTTAGAAGACCTTTCACCTATGAAAGGTGCAATGTGTAGTACATTTATTACACTTATGTAATTTATTCTGTAATTTGTCCTGTACTGGTTTGGGACAACATGAGGGTGTCAGTATAGTATCAACCTATTTGAAGGTAGGTTGATTTATATTTCAATGCTTTAAAGGTCAAGTTAGATGGAGCCTATATATGTGTTAGACATCTTGAGCAGAGCAATCACTCAAATCATTTTTTTTAAGTACAATTATTTGAGTCCAAAACTGTAAAATTGACATTTACACGAAGGCCTAAACTAGTAAAACTATTTGTGATCATCAAACCAAAATTTATACAGGTTTGGGATGACATATGGGTGAGTAAATAAAAACAAATTTCATTTTTGGGTGAGCTATCCCTTTTAATAAAAATGACAAAAAATGTCAAATCAAATTGTTGATTAACTCTTCATTTGTCATGTCGCTCTCAAATGTGGGTCTTCAGAGTTTTAAATAAGCATCCATGCACTGCTTATGCAGATGATCTGATTTACAGAAAAGAGTCCAAATATAATATTGCAATTCCTGTGCTCTACATTCGGGGGTCTCTAGGCGTCCTCTCTTTTACAGCTACTGGTCGTAGCACTGAGCCAGGCTCACTGCCTGTGCATAGGGCAGAGTAATGAGGCTATTTCAGGCTTCAACATACAGGGAGGGGAGGTTATCAGGATAGAGAGGGATGTCTCAGAGCTTCAGAGGAACAGGAGGTGAGGAGGGATCACTTTATCACACTTTATCACATTCCCTCTCTCTATCAGTTGAAGAGCTCGACCCTGAAACTTCAGCTATGCAGGAACTGAAGTTTATTTTCACAGAAAGAGTCTGTATTTAGTCTGTTATCCATGATTTACCCTCATGTTTTTTTGGGGGCGAATCAATTTTTCTTTTGCAGGTGTGTAAGGCTTATGTCACTCATGCTGGGTGCTAATACTTGTGGTGTGGTTTGTTTGTTTTGTAGGGCAGAGACTTACTAACGCAGAAGATCCCATTGTGGCAACAAGCATGTGCCGACCCAAATAAACTCCCAGAGCGGGCGATGCTTCTGGCTCATCAGATGGGCGCAGGAGCAGTGGGGACGCTGGGACACCACACCTCTAAATCTAACCTGACCATCTCAGACCCCATCCCTGGGGCCAAGCCACTTCCTGTGCCACCTGAGCTTGCAGCTCTCATGGGGAGCCAACAGACGGTGAGTTAGAAACCCAGTTTGACCAAAATAAAACAATGCAAGCAACAAAATGATACAATGTCTCAATTGCAGCTAGAAAATGTGTAAATGGTTGCATTAATGATGTGTATAATTAAGTCCTGAGGGTGATTGGGGGTGTGAGAACCACTCACGGCCAAATGAAAAAGAGAGATGGATATAAAGTCATTAAAATGCTGTTTGATAATGACCACAATGCTGTGAAAAGAATAATTAGAAACCTGCGGGCACTGACAACTCTTCAGTTTACAGTTTATCATCACAGTGTTGTAACATCTCCCGAGCCACAGCTGGTGCAAGAAGTGTTTGTTTTTACACATGAAAACTAGGTGTCTTAATTGTTACTGAAAAATCCTCTTGCAGAGAATGATGGGAGCAGATAGTGTACCTATAGTGAATGGCTCAGGGGTCCATGGAGGAGAAGATTACCAACGCTGGATGGAGACCAGAGTCGCACATGAGAAACCGTCCCTGCAGTCTCACAGACACGGTGGAGAGACCTTCTCCAATACCCTGCCGGTCCGCAAGGTTGCTCCTGTAAAGCCAAAGAACACTCTGGGTAAGTTAAGGGAATTAACTTCAACAATGCAACAAGCAAAACATCTGCCAGTGCATCTAACTCTCTGACCAGTGCTGTTTATTCAATACCCAGCTTTTCTATATTACTTAATTTCAAACTGGAATCTGCATTTATAGCTGTGTCAGTGTCTGTGCACCTGTGTGTTTCTCTCTCTCCTTGAGAAAGTAGTGAGTACTCCTCTAGTGAGTGGACAATAACAGGGCAAACACTGCTGGAAATGAAAACAGGGCAGAGCATCTGGGAATAGAGGACATCTTTAAAAATGGATAGAAAATAGGTGAAGGGTATAGCTCTCTTTGAAGGAAGTATTTTTAAGAAGCAGCGGAAACGAGCCCTCTTAATGAGTGTTGTGCACGACCTTTAGGTGCAATTTTAAATAAATTCCTTTGAGCTGCCTACTTAGGCAGGACACAAACTGAAACTATATCTTGGGAAGTGACCAATTTGAAAGGAGAAACTCAAATAGTGCCTCTCACATGAAGCAAACAAGCATTTGACTGAATAGATTTTTATCTATTTTATCTATAAACTGACATTTCTCTGCATTATCAATTATTAAATATTGCCCAGCATGACTGTCTAAACTCTGACCCTTAGCAGAGACACAGACCCTGCCCAGGTCAAGTTCGATGGCAGCTGGGCTGGAGAGGAATGGTCGGACACGCGTTCAGGCCCTCTTTTCCCATGCCGCCGGGGACAACAGCACTCTCCTCAGCTTTACTGAAGGAGACATCATCACACTGTTGGTGCCTGAAGCCCGAGACGGCTGGCACTACGGTGAAAACGAGAAGAACAGAATGTAAGCAAGTAATGCTTAACATCACAATAAAATTTGCACATGCATAGAGAAAAAGAAGATTTTTGATTTTAAAGCAAATTGAATAAACCCGAAAATCAAATGCCATGTTGTATGTGTCTTATCAGGAGAGGCTGGTTCCCGTTCTCTTACACTCGTGTGATTCCCGAACCAGACAGCAATAAACTCCATGTCAGGTGAGTCTGTCGGAATATTAATGAGTTTTAAATGTCTAAATGCCATTTAATATTGTGCTGGCTCAACCTATGAAGTGCAATTAGAGAACTACGGTCATGAGATGAATAATATCATAAAACATGCAATCGAGAAAAGTTTGATGCATGCATAAAGGATGTTAACTTTGACATGACAAATCAAAATGGACCTTATTTACTTTATTCATGCACATTCATAATCGTATTGTGTTTGAATCTTCCTTTAATAAAAATATAATGTCTTGCTCTTCCTCTGAAATGACTTTCCTTTTCACTGATGTCATAATATTTAGACATTACTTTAGTAAATGTGCATTCAGCTCAGTTCTAATATGCGGCGCCCACTTTTCTCAATCCAATCAATTCCTAAAGGATAAAATAAAGCCCTGGACTACATTTATCAATTCAATGTCCTGTTTTATTAGAAAATGTCCCATACACATAAATGGGCTGCAAATGGCAAATCACGTTGACTTGAATAGTGTGTATGTATGTGTTTGTAGTTTGCAGCATAGCAGAAGCAGCAGCACAGGAAATCTTCTGGAGAGAGAGATGGTATTGCCAACACCTGATTACGGCATGCCCGCACGCTTCCTTGCCCAGCAGCAGAGCACAGCACACAGCCGACAGAGACCGTACAGCGTGGCAGTGCCAGGATTCTCACAAGTAAGCTATACACACACACACACACACACGCACACACCCTGTCTATTCTCATTCTCACATCCAGCAGATTAAACTTGACAAATGCAAATATTAGTACAGCTTTCTATAAAAATGTTAA
Source organism: Gobiocypris rarus (assembly GCA_023029165.1). NCBI lineage: Eukaryota > Metazoa > Chordata > Actinopteri > Cypriniformes > Gobionidae > Gobiocypris > Gobiocypris rarus. Next base: position 27,107,695 of record CM040920.1, read on the forward strand.
TGGTAACATAGTATTAATCACCTTCAGTAGACATTTATCAGACAAGCTGAAATATAACAGTGCGACAGTTCGATTAGAGCAGCCCAATCTCCAGCTAACCGCATAGAGGACGTTCCAGGACATTACCCTGAACCCTGAAGGAAGCTGGCATGATGCATAAAAATACAAAAAAACCTTAGAGTTTGACATTTAAAACCTGACATTTATTTTTTAGAAATGTTTGCATGCATAGTCTGTTTTGTGATAAACTTTGCTGAAATATATACACTTGCAATGGCATAGATTTATATAAATATGTATGCAAATATTTCTGGGGTAGCATCAAAAAGCATCATAATCGCATACACAGGGAAATGGAGGAGCGCTCTTTGTCATGGTTTCAGAAGTAGGGCTTTGTTGTGTAACAAAGCCAGCAAAAAGAAAAACAGGGTCTCCTCCTTAGTGCATTCAGTATTGTCATGCTTGTAAAAAAAAAAACAGACATGTCTAACTGTTGTGTTCCTCTGGAGTCACTGCTCAATTGTCTCTTCCCATTGCCTCTGTTCAGGATGCACCCAATGCCCCCCTTTTTTATTCCCTGTTACAATAGCGATGCTTTAGCTACAGTATCATCAATCCTGCAGTTCATAAGTGTTATGTGTTCTTCTACTACCATCTACTGGACATTTAAGGAAAAGTAGATTACTTAGTCCCCTGTAGTCAATCATTTTATCTCTTAAAACCCATTTGGGGGTTTTCATTAAAATTACATATTAAAATATGCCTTAAAATAGCTTAAATGTAACTCTACACCTTGTTTAATTTAGTATACGCGGATTAATGAATATGCAAAGTAGCCCCGCTTCCACACACTCACACCAGCTTAGAGATCCACTCGCTAAAATTAACTGTAGCAAATGCTTTACAATGGCAATACAGGTTAAATTCAGCCACATATGTCAGCATGTCGCAGCACAGTTAATGATAAAGCCCATCTACACGTTGACGTGATTGGTTGCAACTTATTTGTGACGTAGAGAACAAGGGTGATTTCAAACCATGTTTTTGACACTTTGGTTCACAGCAGTTTTATGGAGAACATACTTAGTATTGGTGTAAACTTATGCATTTGCATATGGTTCGTCTTAAAGCATATTAAAAAATAAAAATTAAAAACTTGATTTTCACCACAGGGGGTCTTTTAAAAATATTCTCTCTTCCTTCACAGCAGGGGCTGGAGGAGTATGAGTCTCGATTCCAAACAAGGTAAGACCAAGTTTTCACTTGCTCATATGCCCCCCTAAACAATGACACAATAAAAGAAAAGCATTTTAGTTATTTTTTTTTGTTTCCTATTATTTGAATTATTCTTCTCTGGTTTTGTTTGAATTTAAAATGTTACATAAATATTCTACATCCATGCCGATTATGGCAAGCAAAAAAGTCTTGTTTGCTTGACCAGCAGCCGGAGCAGACGAACATAGCTGACGTTTCTGAAGGTCTAGCCCAAACATAAGGTGGGCGGGTGACCGAACAGGGCACCTAAACCCATATTGAACAAGAGAGAAACCTCTGATTGTTTAAATGGGTTTCATAAACCTCGCAATAATATATTCAGTCATTTATGGTCATTTCCCATAGATGAGAGGCATATCTACTCAAACATGGTGTAGCCATACTTTACCAATTTGAGTTAACATCTTTTCTAATTGTAGAAAGCACCTTGTGTGATATCACTATATAAAAATAAATTAGATGACCCAGAAGGGGTTATCTATCTATGGGGAAGCAGACCATTCCCAGCATTTATTCCAAATTCCGTAGCATTCCCAAATTTGTAGCTAGATAAGTAGCTAGAGATTACATTTTTCAAATGGTTTAATTTTTCCATTTACGTTTCCATCCCATTCTTGCTTTTGCTGTCCATGTGAGTCTGTCTTAATTAGTCTTTAAGTGTTTTTTGTTCCAACTTTTAATTTCTGTAGGGAAATTCTCCTGATAAATCATTTTCCACATGCTAGTACCCCAAATATTTGATATATGTAGTTCACTTGACACCTTGCTGTACACACCATTTAGATTTAACTCCCATGATTCATTTGAAACAATGGGCTCCATTTTCACAATACTAGTGTGAATCGGTCTTAAAGTTTTTTTTTCTAATTCTGATTAGTGTCCGTTTCAATTGTTTCAATTTCACTTCTGAACCACACATGTATCACTCAGGAAATGCAGCCCATCACATGTTTGCAACCTGCTTTAATAGAGATTAGTATTAAACTAGTTACATTAAAGGGATAGTTCACCCAAAAATCTAAATTCTGTCACTCACTTACTCACCCTTACATCATTACAAAAGACTTTCTTCCTTCCTTGAAACACCAGAAATAAATGAAGACTGCCGCTTTTCAGCTTCAAAAAGCACCATAAACGTAGATGACTCATTTCCTATAGTAATTAGTCTCCTGAAACCATACAATAGTTTTGTATGAAGAACACACTAAAATTTAAATCATTATTCTCTAATAATCTTGACATCACCCCTAGCTTCCATGCGAGAAGCACAAGAACGAACGATCCAATCTTTTCTGTGAATTGGTTGATCAAGTTCACAAAACCAGGTTCAAAGATTAATTCATAAGTCAGACTCTTGAGTTCAAGTGCAGTGAACAATTCATATGGACTAATTTTATAATTCTTTTTTTAGTGCTTTTGCCTGATAAGCTCAGTCCTCGTTCATTGTAACTGCATGGAAAAGAGTGCCAGTACAAAGAAAGTCACACAGGTTTTGAGCTAAATGATGAGAGTAAATGATGGCAATTTTCATTTAAGGGTGAACTATTCCTTAAACATTAGTGCTTTATGCTAACTGTGGATCAATGTGTCCGTGTCCAAAGCCAACCTGGCACCATCTCCCTCTCTTTGTTCCACAGTGCGGAGGGCAAATTGATTTCGACAGTGTGAGAGGACAGACAGACACACAGACACCACCCTCCCCTCCGTCCACACTCACTTCCCTGTCTTCTTTTATCTCTCAACAATCCATCCCCCTTCACTCCACCCTCAGAGGAAGAGGATCTAGATCCACCCTTCCCTCCTTCTCTTTCCCTTATTTTATCTAAGTTGGAAGCAGCCTAATGGATCCGGAATGCTGAATATTTCATGTTGACCTTCCTCATCATACGTTCCTATCATGAGGATGTTGAACTTATTTCAATAAACATGTTAAATTGTCTATATGTATCTCTTGCCTGTCTTTCATGCATGTACATGTCAGCAATGTATAAACTAAGTGAATCACTTTTGCCATCTAGGGGTCCACAGATTTAGTTTTACCAGAAAAAGGAAATTTGCAGAAATTTTCTGACTTTTTTTTCTGTGTAACGCTCAGAAATCTGCAAAAAAATAAAAGTTGTATGTACTTGGAACGACATGAGGGCAGGTAAATTAATTAAATCTTTTGTTGAACAAAAAAAAATGGCAATGAAACCAGTGGCAATATGTTTGGATTTATTGTTTGTAACAATAACGGTTAGTTTATCCAAGTACAAACAAATGTTAATAATGAAACAGAGCTGAACATTTTGGAAAAATACATTTATATTTAGGTGTTTTTGAATTATTCAATTTGCATTGTACAACTGAATGGATATGATGTAATTATTAAACAGCTTTCAGTGTTTTTCCATCTCATTGATTATATTGCTGATGTAAAGGGCCTCCATGATCTCATAACTCCTCTGGAGTGCCTTCAATAAAGTATCTGTTTTCTAAATGCGTCAAGTGTTGATTAGAGCAGGACGGTGTGGAATTCTGAAATTCAAACTCTGTTGTGTTCTGAAAGCCTTGAAGCTAAGTGGAGCAAAGTTTTATGATATAAAAGACAAAAGTCGGTTGTTTCTTGAATTCATGGTTCATGCATGAAAGAAAAGACAACTGGTACCTACATTTCCATGTCCCTTCACTAACCACAAGTGACGCTGTATGAAGCTGTATGTTAGTGATTCCACCACAGATAAGGGGTATAACCAAAGAATATAAATAGTTAAACTGTGTACTCCGATTACTTGTGAATGGGAGAAAGTGCAACGCCCAATATGGCGAATAAGTCCGCCTTCTAACTGAAAGAGCCAATCATTGATTAGTAAAGTCATCGCATCACTGCAGCTGCAGTTAGAAGCTCCGTCTGCTATAGAAACAGTCAAGCGTTCTGAGATGCGCGCTAAAGACTTAGCTCTGTCCAGGCTGAAAAATTCAGTTTTTTGTCATGATTCGAGCATTTAGATACAAAATTTATGAAGTATTTGTTGTCAGATTTCATTGGTGGTTTTGATTAAGAAAAGTAATCATACGTTTGCGAATTTGATGTTTCCCCATTCAAATAGATAGGAGCTGTACTTGCATGCCCAAGAGACGTTTCAAAGATGGCCGCCAAGTGAAATGTCTTAAAGGGACTTCTTTGGTATAACCCCCCTTAACATGGTAAATCACTAATGCATTGCACAGAGTTGCCCATTGATCATATAAATAAAAGCAGAAAGGAATAAACAATATAGGTTGTTTAGAATCAAGATCTCAACTTTATTAATGTAGATAACGTTCAGCTCATCCAATCAGATTTTAGAGTCGGAACTGTCTTTTTTCCTCTCCAATCATTACAGCGATACATCCATATTAATGATGTGCCAAGTAATGTAATCCATGTGATTCAGTGCCTTGTACATAGCACATAATATGTGTAAATAGCATAACTTAAATCAAACGCTGAATTGTAATCATGAGTATTTCAGATTATTTTCTTTTGACATGGATGCATTTATTTTTTTGGGACCAACAAGATCCCTGTACAGCTTTTTGATTAAAAAAATATGTAAACAGCAATAATCAAATTTGATACCATCTTTTTTGTTCTTCAGTAACAGTTTACACATTCTTATATGCTTAAATAATACACTTACACACCACTTGTGTGAGTTTTATACCCTTTTTCACAGGCGTGAAAGCTGAAGTCTTTAAGTTCCAGTGTTGTAATGAAAGGGAACTGATTAAATGCTTTGAAATCGCCTTTTTATAGAAACAAAATGATGATGAAGCTATAAAGAGGCTATACGGTTGATGTTTCTCTGATGTGATAGAAACACTACAGTGCTTGTCTATTAGTCAGCAAACAGTAATTGGTTAAAGGTGCACTGCTTTACATTTTCTCTGTGTTGTACTTGAAATGCCGATATATCGTTGTACATGAAGGTGATGCACAATTAAATAAAATGCACCTTCAGTAAAGTATGTGTGAAGACGTCCAAATTGTACACTCACTTTCCCTTAAATGTTTTCTCATGTTTTCCTGCACTAAAGATCCTGCCAAGTGCTTTGTGTCTGTCTCTCCTCTTAAAGTTTTTTGTTTTTTTGGTCTATTTCTGTGTGTAACTAAACCAATGTCTTGCTATGTAGCTCTGCCAACACTCTCCATCTCTGTTTTGACGAATTTAGAGACAAAAGCAGTAAGGTGTCAAGGACTGGAAGCCACTGCCAGTGTTTCTTCTTTCTTCACTAAAGTAAAGGCCATGGTACAGCCGCCATGCTCAGAGAGAGATCCACCTCTGTCGTGTTATTTGTCGATTTATTTATTTCTTTTTTGGAATGCCCACTTTTGGATGTAAAAGGAGAAAATTACAATAACTGTGCAGCACATATATATTCCAACGCATGTATTTTGGGCGACACTAGAACAGTGTAATGTTGCTAAATGATCATGTGACTTTCTATTCTTGAGAAGATTAATAAACTTTTCTTCAGATTTAAGCGGTGTAGATTTTTTAATCCCCGTCTTGTCATAGTTTGATTTCCTTCTTAATGACATAAGCTGTCAGTCTTGCCATGAGACCGATCAACAGGATATGAGATTCTCAAAATTTCAGTCTGTTTGTCTCTAAATTGATCTGTAATTTCCCAGACAGCAACATAGTGTCGGCTCACATCTGGTACACGTGGAATCCACATATACCAGATGTGGCCCGAAAACAGTCTGAATGAGGCTTACTTTGCTGTCTGGGTGTCAGCTTATGACAGCTGATTAAGTCTTTCAATCTTAATACCTGTGCAGTTTTTGCTGATTGTCAGTACTCAGACTGATAACGCAGACACTGTCAATCTGAAGTGTAACACTATTACTACTAGACATTCTTCATCTGCAACGCAGCTTTCACTGTGCTCATACTAATTTTACTGTTATTAAACATGGTCAGGCTTGCAAATTACTTTTGAAGAATAAATATTCCCTATTAATAAGCTAAAGTCAATACAATTTTATTAAAGGTTGTTTTAATGACTTTTCACTGTAACAATAATTTCATTTCAGAGTTGACATTCTTTCCTCGCCATCGGCGGAATTTTCTGTAAATCCATCTTTTAACTGTTATACGGTAGGGGGCGCTATGACCAATGATATATATAAATGACTCTCTAAAGATTTAATTGATAAATGATAAATGTTCTCTATAGATCAGTGGCTATGACACATCTTCTGAAATAGTACTGAATCTCCGGATCAAAAAACAGGCGAAAAAGAAGCAGAAACAAGCGATAGCATTGCTCAAGTACATGTACGCTATCATAATAAAACATTAAAGCCACAATTAGGCCTGCACGATAAATCGTGATCTAGATTCACCCTGTTCACAATAAATTTTTTTAATGACTTCGATAAAAAAAAATAAATAAAAAAATAAATAAAAAAAAATCGGCCTTTATTTTGAAAGGACAAAATTCAGCGCTTCACCCTCAGCCAATAACAAAGCGCATTTTAGTCACGTCTTTCACTCGTCGCGCGAGCGCGGTAGTACGGAAATAAACAAAATTGATATTGATGAACACCCAGGTCTTAGTGACGAGAATCAGCCATCCACTCAGTCTCAAACCGAACTTGTTCCGAGAAAAGTTTTAGTTACTGTTGCTATGCCCGACAAGCCATGGCGTTCTCACGCCACACACATGCTCTCACTTAGAGAAAATACATTGCGGAGCAAAGAGGACACTGACAACACGCCAATAAAAAGGACAGAGCAAGTTACTTTTGATGTGAAAAAGTCTCACTTTCAAATTGTGTCATTTTTTTAAAGAAATGTAAACAATAAATACCGTTTTGTGATCGCTGTAGTGCCTCAGTTCAAGCTGCCCATGAACCGATCGTCTTTTCCTTCTAGTTTATTGATAAGCATCAAATAAACATAAATTAATACTAAAATAAATGTTGTTTCAACCGCGGAAAGACATCAGCACACCGTTTTTCAAGTTCAAGTCCACAAACGCTAGCCACAATGTGTAATTTTTCCTCACTAGACAATGATTAGGTTTATTCAAGACAAAGGCCTAGCTTGATGACACCTGGATTGAGCAGAGCTTTTATTTACATATCGTCGGAAAGGTCTGAGTCTCAAGGTGCCATATTTTGTGACTGTTTTTTTTTTTTGATAGAAGTGATACTTGGACAGAAATGTTGTAATTTGTTACAGGAGAATGCATAAAAATCTTTTTTTTTTAAATCAATGGCATGTGGATGACACCCGGTGGCTATTTTTGGTATAGCGTCTCAGCAAAATCTCATGGGAACTCTGGATTTAAACATTCTTTGAAACATTTGGGATAATGTACACAAGTCAAAATATATAATATTGTTCTAGTGGTTTTTGGATATTTTAATAAAAAAATCTTACATATTGTGCCTTTAAACAGCCTATAAAAACTGCCATACTATTACCAAATGAAATGTCAACCCAGAGCTATAGGACTGTGAAGCTTTAGGGGTGTTGATGGACTCGATCTACACCATCTATGTTTTGATCATCGTTCTGAATCCGATCCAGAAGTAGTCTTTGATAAAAATGTCAATCTGTTTTTTTTTTGTTTTTTTTTGTGAAACTCACCCACATTTAACTGCTGATAAAAAAAGAAATATATGAAGAAAAAGTCAAATTAATTAAAATTAAAATATTCTGGTACCATGAAAGTTTTGTGAAAATGATCAAAAAGCCTGACACTTGCTTGCAACTTTATTAATAAAATACGGGTGGGAAAACAGTTAATGACAACAAACGTCAAAAAGCATTTTAAGAACTATTAGATGTCATGACTGTGACTGTTAACTGATGTCCAATTCACTGTAAAAAGCTTGCCCTCGCTAGGTTTGTTCATCATTTTCTGAAGGTTAAGCACATTATATAATACATCTGTAAAGTATATAAAACATTATTAGTATAGTATCTTTCGTTAAAGGCAAATAGTTAATATTCCTAGCCTGTGTGGTTCCTGAATTTGAACGCTTTTGAGTGAGTAAACTATACAACTATAGCATCTCCATGATCATTTACATATTTTTGATGTATAGTGAAAAAAAAAAGAAGATTGCATGTTTAACCACACCACTGAATAATAAAGTGACCCCAAAAAGTATTTGAATGCTTAAAATATCTAAATGTCACTGCATTAAATAATATATATACATTTTTTAATCTTTTTTATATATTTAGTAATTTTGCATTTTTATTAGCAAAGAGTTGTTTTCATAGTTTTAAATATACACAAAATAGAATAACAATTTGTCAGACATTAAGTGTAGGCTACTTTTGGGGTCTCTATATTTCCATTGACAGCAAGGTTATGACTGGGCCTGAATTTACATCAGCTTCAAGTTCTTTCCTCCCAGGTTCTTTCATCAGTTCATTTGATATAGCTCCAGCTTTCTAAAGAATTCAATTTACACATACAATTTCATATTTGAATGCAAAATACGATGTGATCATTTCCTGACATTATTGTTAATATTAGTCTGTTAGTCTGAAATGAATCTTTTGAGTAGCCACGCTGGCTGAAACTCAGGTAAGAGAGACTGAACTTGAATTATAATCAGCACGTCTGATTTTATGGCATGCATATTTTTCCATTTCCTTCCATTTTCACTCTTATAGAGCTTCAAACTCATGCTGCATGTTTTACTGTCCAAGATTTTTAGTAAAAACTGTAAAAAAGTGTGATTAGAAACAATGGCACATCTGTTTTTTATATAATGCTATGGTTTGTATGTTTTTTTTAGAGTGACGGACCCTCTCCAATTCACCACATTTGCGCTCACGTCTCGCCAAAGACAAAGCAATTCCATCAGCAAGCAGAAACACAAACTCATCATAACTGAAGACCTTGGATCTCGACTCCATTATTAGGACACATTTTTGCAGGCCACATGGACTAGAGCTACCGTACTGAACCTTATCTTATCCAAGCAACAGAACGCCACGCTCTGAGCTTCTCGTCATTCTAGTATTGCCATTACAAGTTGAGCTTAATATGGATCATATAGATCATCAAGTTGATTTCCATCTATGACTGGAAGAAACCATCACTCAATACATGAAAATATACAAATGTAAATATATTTAGTAAGACCTTTCTACTTTAGATATGTCTACACTATATTGCCAAAAGTATGGGACACCCCTCCAAATCATTGAATTCAGGTGTTTAAATCACTTCCATGGCCACAGGGTGTATAAAATAAGCAACTAGCCATACAGACGCTTCTACAAACATTTGTAAAAAAATGAGTCACTCTCAGGAGCTCAGTGAATTCAAGCGTTGTACCGTGATAGGTTGCCACCTGTGCAATAAGTCCATTTGTGAAATTTCCTCACTACTAAATATTCCATGGTCAACTGTTAGTGGTATAATAACAGTGGAAGCAAATGGGTACAACAGCAACTCAGCCACAAAGTGTGGCCTTCAGCTTAGCTCAAGAACAGTGCATAGAGAGCTTCATTGAATGGGTTTCCATGGCTGAGCAGCAGCATCCAAGCCTTACGTCCCCAAGTGCAATGCAAAGCATCGGATGCAGTGGTGGAAAGCACCCTGCCACTGGACTCTAGAGACGTGTTCTCTGGAGTGATGAATCACGCTTTTCTGTTTTGCAATCCCATGGACGAGTCTGGGTTTGGCGGTTGCCAGGAGAACGGTACTTGTCTGACTGCATTGTGCCAAGTGTAAAGTTTGGTGGAGGGGGATTATGGTGTGGGGTTGTTTTTCAGGGGTTGGGCTTGGCCCCTTAGTTCCAGTGAAAGGAACTCTTAATGCTTCAGCATACCAAGAATTTTGGACAATTTCATACTCCAAAATTTGTGTGAACAGTTTGGAGATGGCCCCTTCCTGTTTCAGCATGACTGCACAAAGCAAGGTCCACAAAGACATGGATGAGCGAGTTTGGTGTGGAGGAACTTGACTGGCCTCAACCCGATAGAACACCTTTGGGATGAATTAGAGCGGAGAATCCGAACCAGGCCTTCTCATCCAACATCAGTGCCTGACCTCACAAATGTGCTTCTAGAAGAATGGTCAACAATTCCCATAAACACACTCCTAACCTTGTGGAAAGCCTTCCCAGAAGAGTTGAAGCTGTTATAGCTGCAAAGGGTGGGCCAACTCCATATTAAACCCTACGGATTAAGATTAAGAATGGGATGTCCCCATTAAAGTTCATGGGCATGTAAAGGCAGACGTCCCAAAACTTTTGGCAATATAATACATGTCTGTTTGGTCCATTGAAGAAATCTAGTCAAATGACCAGATATATTGTATGATATATAGTATTATCTTTTCTATGATGTCTTTTTGTCGCATACATTTTCTCCCCTCTTGTCACTGTACAACACATTTGTTGTGGTCACCTGCACTTTGAATAATTTAAAATAAGTTTCACCCTCAATAAAGTGATCAAGTGAGTCATCTTGGTTTTAATTTGTACAGAAATGCACCTTTTCATTTAATATCACACATTTTATGATATATTCAGCAACGATTTCTCACAATATGTAATTCATATCACAATCATGATTCCGGTGCTTGTTCATGTCAGACACAAAAAGGAGCAGGTTGTTTGGTGAATAATTCACATATCTGCAAAGTGCTTTACTTTTGTATTCCACAGAAGAAAAAAACAAAAAAAAAACACACTTCACATGTCATGATCAAATTTTTAAACATTTAACTAATAAAGTGCAGTTCAATAAAGAATCGTAATCTGCACTTTAAATAGTATAGAGTGGGGAACATCTTCAGCCTTTCCCCAAACAGTAGTGATACTTTCATAGCAAGCTGCAAGCCTGACAATATTTTTTTGCAAGGATGTTTTTTTGCAGGTATCAAAAAGTCAAGATCTACTAATAAGGGCCTAGAGCATATAGATCTCAAAGCTATTCTCATCTCTATTAATGTATATATCTCTATATAAATCTAGAGACTGCTCTCCAAACATGGCCTACTCCCTCAACTTAAAAAAAAAATTATTAAAAAAAAACTCCTCAATATTCAAATTTTCTCAATAATCACACTTCAGTGTTGCCAAAATGCGAACTATTTTCAATTGAAAGTAGCTAAAGCCTGCTCAAAAGTCGTTAAATGTAGCTACTGGCACTTTGCACCTGTTTTCTACTGTATAGCTGAATATCAAATAAAGATGTTCTCGTTTACACATTTTCTGTCACACAATGGAAAAAGTATGATATAGTGACAGACTGAATATTAACCTGCAAAAAAAAAACAATTTGCTGGAAATATCGCTAGCTGCTAAAAAAGGGGTGTGAAAAAGTTGCTAATTGACAACACTGCACTCGTTCATTTAACATTACCACACAAACAGTTTCACTCTCCATGATTTATCTCTCATTCTTTCTCCTGCAGGACTGACACAAACTGAATGTCTCAGTAATGTATCACCTGTGTTCAATAAGCTCATCATTAAAGGGAGACAAAGGTGTTTTTCCTTACAGATAAAGGCTACCACACTTGAACACTGTACAGTGGTTATATGTGTTATTATATATGATGTAAATATTCAGTGAGAATGGAAAATTGAGATAGCCTACAGTCCCTGACAAAAGTCTTGTCGCTTGTGTACAAATTGACCTGAAGTGCCGCTGAAATATATTTCTTATCAATATTTTTTTACAAGAAATGGCTCATTTTAATCCCAAATGCTTTTGTAATAATGTTTCAGTGCAAAATGAAACTGTCAAAAATATTCTAATATTCACAGCTTGGTAAAGCCCATTGAGTGAATTTTTGTAAAGACATAAGTGTTGTCGCCTTGTCATATGAGCTTCACCTGTGACTAATAATGGATTGATTAGGTCTCAGGTGTGTATAAAAAGAACCCCAGTACACTAGACATTCACATCAACTGCAACTAGACCTCTGCAAACATGCCTAAGATTCACCCTGAGACTAAAGTTTTGATTATCAAGAGTCTGAAGACCAGATCCACTGCTGATGTGGCAGACACCTTCAATGTGTCTCAGCGTCAAGTACAGAGGATTAAAAAAAAGATTTAAAGAGACTGGAGACGTTTATGACAAACCCAGGTCAGGCAGACCCTGCAAGACAACTGCTCGAGAGGACCTTTTGTTGGCTCGAAAATCCAAGCCCAGCCCATTTTCCACTGCAGCAGAGCTCCACGAGACCTGGTCACCTGAAGTCCCTGTGTCAACCAGAACAGTTTGTCGGATTCTGTCTCGAAATGGCCTCGATGGTCGAATCAGTGCCCAGAAGCTAGCACTGAACAAAAGACAATTGAAAAACCGTGTGGCATTTGCCAAAGCCCACAGCCTGCTAAAAGGATGGACGCTGGAAAAGTGGCAGAAGGTGGATTTTTCAGATGAATCTCCTGTTGAATTACACAACAGTCGCCGCAAATATTGCAGGAGAACTACTGGAGCCCGCATGGATCCGAGATTCACCCAAAAAAACAGTGAAGTTTGGTGGGGGGAAAAATCATGGTCTGGGGTTACATCCAGTATGGGGGTGTGCGAGAGATCTGCAGGGTGGAAGGCAAATTCAATAGTCTAAAATGCCAAGAAATCTTAGCTACCTCTTATATTCCCAACCATAAAAGAGGCCAAATTCTGCAGCAAAATGGTGCTCCATCGCATTCTTCCATCTCCACATCAAAGTTCCTCAAGGTGAAGAAGATCAAGATGCTCCACGATTGGCCAGCCCAGTCACCAGACATGAACATCATTGAGCATATGTGGGGTAGGATGAAAGAGGAAAGATGGAGGACGAAACCAAAGAATATTGATGAACTCTGGGAGGCATGCAAGGCATTTCTTTGCTATTCCTGATGACTTCATCAATAAATTGTATGAGTCCTTGCCAAACCGCATGGATGCAGTCCTTCTGCAGATCTCATAGCACCACTACTTAATTTGCTGACATATTTTTGTATTTGCAGTAAATTTGTTCAATTTCTGTATAGGCGAAAAAACTTTTGTCTTGCCAAAATTTGACCTTTCTGTCTTGATTAAATGATAAATCTTTTTTCAATGAAACTAATTTATTTCAGTGCATTAAACGTCATTTGGGAGGGTTTTAGCTTTTCATGAGCTATTTCTAACACCAATTGATGAATAAAAAATCAGGTTAATAGCAGGTGTTTCTACAAAATAGATAAGCGGCACGACTTTTGTCAGGGACCATATGATTGTTTGTACTTCCCCAGCTAACAACTTTTGATTCCCAGAACATTCTTTTTTAGTTTGTTTTTGGTTAGCCGTGCAGGAAAGTTTTCTTAACAGAAATAGAACCTTAGTTTTTGGTTATTTGGTTAGGCCAGTTTTTTGTAATTTGGTTAGTAACTTTATTCTAACATTACTTTAACAGTCCCATAACGTTATTTTAAAGTAGTTCCCAGAACATTCCCCTAACCTCTTTACTCCGATTTCATTACCCCGTCTGTAAGTCAGTAATCATCCAGCAAAACCGCGATGCAGTAGGCTATAAGCGGTATGAAAGATGGCTATGGACACCTATAATCAGTCTTACATACAAACCATATCTTGTTTTTACTATCTTGTTTAATTAAAAAAAATAACCTGAGCACATTCCTCATATGGAAGATTTACATAAGATTACATTTGTCCAATAATATGTAAGATTTTTATCTATTTCACGGGGTACCCAGATTTTACATTTCTTCAGCACCAAATAACAATAGAGATGCATAGGCGCTGCACAGACCCTTCAGCGTATGACTATTTTGGACTTTGGTTGAATGGTTGAACTTTGTTTTTTAATGAAGATCAAGCTCACCTGGGGAAGACATTGCATTTGTTCGCTTCATTTCACCTGATTCGTTTGTAAACAAGAGAGATTTGCAGACAGGATGAGATTAAAAACAACGCTGTGGAGTCTGGACCTGACATGAATGATGCAACACAATTATGTGAGTAAAATTAGTTTTTTATATGTGATAGCTGATAGTATTGCATTGTTACGTTTGATATCTACTGATTATGTATGTGTCTAACTAAATATAACTTCCACGCTGTCACAGGCTGGAGTATCCTTTGTATTTGAGGTGTAGTTGGTTCATTGTGCTGCGATTCCTGATCAGACTCGAACATGGGCCAGGGCTTAAATAGTGAAATAACATTCCTTTCTTGATTTGCATTGTTCACTCTTTCTTGACTGGTCATTTGAAGGAAAGATACAATCGCAGATGTTTTGAACATGCTGATTTGTCTGAGGTGAAGTTTTGCTGATGAGACTGGCTTGTGGGTGCGTGCCATAGACTTGTGCTCGTGTTTGTGTTATATGCACGGTTCTCGGTTATATCCACCAACTGGGCCAGCCAAGTAATAAAAAATAACATTCCAGTTAATTGGATGAGAGATAAATCATTGCGTTTTTTTGATAAAGACATTTTGTGACCCCTGTGGGCGAAACATTACGGGTGCCGTTTCGATGGGTTTAATGTTAATGTTATTTTTATACAGTCTATGGTTTAATGACTGGGGAGCCAAAGCTCATTATAATATGCAAAACTGTTATCCAATCATAGCAGTGGACGTTTACTGCCAAGTCTTCAATGCAGCACGCCCATAAAAAACCTAGTTATTCAAGGCTCAAAACCAGGGTAGAAAATAGCCTATTAATTATTCATCATTATGTTTTTGAATGTAAAAACCACGCGAACGTGGCGGCTAAACAGTAAACACCGCATCTCAGCCTGCACAATTCTCACTAGCTGACCTGTTACACACGCAATGCAAGAGTACATGTCTATTTATCGTAGCAGAAGCGCAACAAAATGATGCTTCACGATAAAGAAGCACAAAAAAATCGACATACATACACAAGAGTTAATTGTTAGTTGCCAACAGCACAGCAGCTCAATGACACTCAAAAGCAGTGTTACTCACGTATGGAGCGAAATCAAAGCAACCTCCGCGTCTGTTTTCAGGCCTTCCCGCTTAGCTCTCTCCAGCGCTGGAAATCTTTTCTGATATTAACTAAAACTCTTGTCTGATCAGAACCCTTAATTTTCCAGTTAAATTCTTATGAGCTTTTCCCTTTTGTATTGTCTCTCGTCCATCTCTTTCAACAGTCTTTCTTCAAATCTCCCTCTTGCTCGTTCTTTCTCCTCCGCCGTCACGCGCCCCCTTATGCTGATTGGCTAGACGTTTGTTGCTGGGTCACTCACTGGAATCATTTCATCCTGCATTTGTGGTTGTATAAAAGGTTTTCCTTTGTATTTATTTGAATGTATCTTGTTAAAACACTCTCATTGTGAAATATTACACTGCCAACTATTATGTTGAATCTGCATTTAATAATTAATGAATTTTAATGGAACTTACAATGGTAGAAATGTCTTCTGGTAGAAGGGTTTATGATGCATTAAGAGCCGGGGGTGAAAACTTTTGAACAGGATTTAGATGTCCACATTTTTTAAAATTTTGTTTAAATATCTTTTTTTTTTCCTTCCCATTTTGAACTGCCCTTCAGAAGCAACAGAAGATACTTGCATGTTTCCCGGAAGACAAATTAAGTACAATTTACCTTGAACTTTTAAATTCAAAACATTTTCACCCCCGTGTTTCCTTCTGGAGCTTCAGTGAAAGTTTGAACCTTTTTTAATAGTTGTGTTTGTGTCCCTCAATTGTTCTCAGTGTGAAAGGACAGATTTCAAAATCATACAGCCACTGCTGGAAAGGGTTAAAATATGCAAAAAATGCTGGACAACTGAAGAATTTGCAGAACCTGGAGGATTGTTCTGAAGAACGTTGGGCAGTTTAACTGCTCATGACATACAAGGGACTCAAGAACAACCATCACACACACACACAAACAGCCGTGGATCATCCAGGTAACACAGTATTAAGAATCAAGGGTTCATAAACCTTTGAAAATGAATGGTCAATTTAATAAATTCAGCTTTCTTTTTTTTGTTGCATGACTATATGTAAACATTTTTGATGTAAAATATCCTATTCAGTACAGTACTAAGTAAAAAATAACATGCATTTTGTTAAATAACCTCTTATTTTGTTAAAATTATTCAAATTTTCACAGATTCTACAAGGGATTCATATACTTTTTCTTGCAACTATATCAAAATATCCAGGCAAATTTGATTTCTCATAACCCCTTTCTTTAAATGATTGCATAATACTTTGTTTAAAGGGTTATTCAAAAATGTAGTACATTTAAAAAAAAAAAATCTAAATCCATAAAACA
The DNA here is from genome assembly GCA_023029165.1 of Gobiocypris rarus. Taxonomy (NCBI): domain Eukaryota; kingdom Metazoa; phylum Chordata; class Actinopteri; order Cypriniformes; family Gobionidae; genus Gobiocypris; species Gobiocypris rarus. Next base: position 27,124,231 of record CM040920.1, read on the forward strand.
ATGCCATGATGGGAACCCCTAAACGTTTCTAATTAAACCCTTTCTTCTAAGAGTGTACGAGACAGTACAAAACTCCAAGAGAGAACCGTCAAACAGAATAGTTTTATTTTTCTCACTAAGTTTGACACATTTGAGGAACAGACTTACAACCACTCTCGCTTAACATTATACTGCAATTCAAAACCATTGTACAGGAAAATTTCCCAGGAAAAAAAAAAAATCAGTGAATCTGCCGTTCTGGATAAGAATAAATTACAGGACACTAACCCGGCTCGTGCCACATCACGTGATACATTTCTTTGGCAGAAAACATATTTTCCCTTAACCTCCTGAGTTCCCATTTGATCTTTCAGTAGTTTAAAATTGTTGAATCAAATACAAAAATACAGACTGTTGTCTAGTTCAATCTAAGCTAGACGGTTACATAGAATAAACGCCTTCACAGGCAAACAAACAGAACATATCGAGAGTAGTGTATCGAGATTTAATGCACAGAAGTGTGCAGGTAGCATCAAGTCTTTCCGCACTGTACACTGTTCTCAGTCACATCTGCATCCTCGTCCTCCTTGATCACGTTGTTTTCCAACCATATGAGAAGAAAGATCCATTTTGTTTAAATTGTTCCCATTGGTCAATTGATCAAGTTCAACATCTAGTTCAGCATGAAAGTCTTGCAATGCTAAAAAGCATTTACTGTATCTGTTCTTCAAGGAAATATAAAACGTGTTGGCTAATAAATAACACTCTTTATGTATATTATTAACACCCTGATCATAATACAACCCGGCTTCAATCCTCAAAAGATAGCAGGCATGTATAGCATCATTTTAATAGGGTGAATACAGGTAAAGTGCAACACTTTCTGATCATTTGTAATCACCTTTGTTTTTTTATATAATATATTATTCAAATTATTCAAATGGCTACATTAATGTCAATGATGATGATTTAGCTTAAGTGTCCCTCTTCACCAGTAGTCACCCTAAATACATCATTAAATACATGTCAAACCATTAAAAAACCCCATTACATAATATGTTGTCAATTATATATTGTTTGATATTTATTTTTGAGTATTATGAAGATTTTCTACTTGTCTACTCTTAAAACTTCAATACTTTAAAAAGGTAATCATTTCACTTTTATATATCATTGAATGGATTTAGCTGCAGATATTCAGTCAAACTCAAGGGAACATGATTTCTGCTATGAACAGCAAAATCATTTGCCTCATGTGCAAATCGATTTAAATTCAAGCACTGAATAATAAGTAAATAAATAAATAACAAACATGACCTAAAACTCTGAGCAAATGATGAAAAAAGAGATTTGATAATAATAATCCAAATTAAGTGTGATTATTAATAATATCATAAAAGTGATTTTAGAATGCCATGTCACCATAACACAATGCTACTCTCAGGCAGGTGACAAACACAAGGCAGCTATGTGTCGTGAACTTAATTTTAGTCATAAAAAAAACTTAAAACTCCCCCTTTTCTAGACAAACAACACTGCATTTGTATTTCACAGTAAAAATCAGTCTGGTTTAGTTTTGTTACATTTCGCTAAGATGGTCTCAGTCAATTGTACCTTTAGCGTCTTTTCAACACTTTCCAAAAATACAGTATCTGATGTTGTAAACAGTCACAGTCAGTTTTCAGTAGGTCCATGTGAACTAAGCAGATCCATCCAAACTCTCTTTCATTTATAATATGCTAAATTGTCGGGGTGGGGGTGAGTTGTCTCGTATTATGTCTATTCATTTCCACATGTTTTTTCTTCTGGGCAAACACTCAAAGTGTTTGATGTCATTAAGAGACACTGTCTTTGAAGGAATACAAAAATGTTTCTAAAGAGATCCAAACCCTCTTTTTACTAAAGGTCTCCTTAATTCTTAAAAAAAGGGGGTCTGTAAGTGCAGGTCACTGTTGGCAGTAGTATGATCATTCACTCTTTTTCCCCGTCTTCACTGCTCCCTTTAAAATAGAGTAAAAACACAACTTTATATTTGCTTTATATTTAATTGTGAACATTATCACCAGGGCTTGACATTAACACTCACCAAATGCAGGTGGATTTCAGCAGTGGCGTGTAACACTGTCACACTCTTACTAGCCACTTTTTCGGGTTGAATTTTATGTATAATATATACATTTTTAAATTGTAGTCTTTTAAAAAGACATATGAAATAATGAACTAGGTGCAATATAGATTTTCCAATACATTTCAATACTGAAATATCTGAAATATGCTTCTAATACTCATTTCCCCAGAATAGATTACACTACCAGCTGCGCTTTCTTGCTTTCTCATGATCTCTCCGACAGTAAGTTGACACATAGACCCACCTCTCTTTACTCACTCGTTTCATTTGCCTAGATGAATATTGTTGGTGTTACATGGCTCAGGCATAATTTCACTCATTCCCACAGGTTTTGTGATCACACCCAAATTGCACGAACATTAAGCCGCCTCTCAATACTAAATTGAGTTCTTTTTATTTTCTTATTGCACTCAAATAGTCAAATACCCACAAAATAATATCAAAATGCTGGTCTTGGCGAGTATTCATGTTAACACAGTCAGTTATGTTTTAAGTGAACGTAAACAGTTGAGAAAGAGCACGCATGTGTAACAATATAATGGATCCGAGTGTCAGGTCTTAAAGTGACAGCAGCCTAATATACCTGCTGCCAAATTATGAGATAATATTAAAAATATCTATATGGCAGTTTTTCCCCATTGTATTGATGTCAAAATTGTGGCCAGTGAAAATGTTGAGGGGCTAGTAACTTTGGAAAACCACTAGCCACAGTGGCTGGTGAGCAAAAAAGTTAATGTCAAGCCCTGATTACATAATAAACATCAATAAAGAAACATCAAAAACTAAACATTATGTACTTTAAACCAGTTCATATAGTTTTGAATTGAATTATTATTTATTTTATTATTAATAATAATAATAATGTATATGTTTTAAGTGTATATTGTATTTTTAAAACAATTTAATTGAATGTCCATTAATGATAAAAACACTGCTTCAAATGTGCTGTCTCACCTCCTGCAGAATCCATATCTGAATCCGAGACATGTGTAATGGAGAAACGTGACACATTGGATGGAGAAACAGTAAAACGGGACACTTGTGCCGCAGGTGTAGTGCTTCCGGTCGGTAGGCTCGGCTTTGCAGTGATGTCTGGAGGAGACCCCTTGGAAGATGTGGGAAGGGGCAACAATGGGAAATCATCTTCCCATTCAAACCCTGCACCTAAGATTAAAGACAAAACAGGATGGTAAATAGTTAGTGTGATAGATTCATCTTTTGGGCAGTGAAAAGTAAAAAGCAAAAAAAGACTCTTACTCTCTTCTGAGATGTTTCCATCAGAAGAGTCATCGGAGGCATTGACTTTTTCTTGCTGGTTTTGCATTTTACTCTTCGCACTCTCGCTTGACTCTCCACCCAAGGGAAAACTGTCTGTCAGCTCTCTGGTTGGGCTTTCCTGGAGGTGTTGACACAATTTTATGAGTAAACATCAAAAGTACTGTGATTCAATATGTCATTGGAAACCATGTCGAAATATCTGGTCAATAAATACCTGGTCAAACAGAAAGACGGTGACATCATCGAAGAAGGACACCACCTTCTTTTTGCTTTCCATTTCGTCAGACAGTGAATCACTGAGCAGCGTTGGCATCTTAAGTAGGCTTCTGAGTTTGTGCGCATCACTGCAGTCACTCACAATAATAGGAACCGTCAACTCATCCTCGCTTTCTTCGCTCTGCTCCTGGATGCTGTATGTGCGGAGCTCCTCATCGGACTCATCGCTGTCTTCAGAGTCACCATCTTCCTCATCGGCATCCTCTCCATCTGTGGGAGATACCCGCCCTTCTAGTGGAGGGGGAGGAGAGCCAGAACGCGTGGAGCTTCTTTTACGTCCTCCTTCTTCACAGTCCTTACTCCTGGATTCAAGCCCCTCATGTGTAGAGGAACTGTTCCTTTCTCCTGTTTCCTTCTGAGACGCTAATTCCTCTTCTGGCAAAATAGTACAGCTCACATCTTTAACTATGGCCTCTTCATTCTCAACAACGAGGACCTCTGAAATGGACTCAATTTTGGTGTTTGCAACATCGTCCTCAGAAGATACTTGATCAAGAGACTGAATATCTTCAATGACAACTTGTGTAAAAGACTCTTCTTGCTTTACATCAGGACCAAGCAAAGCATTTGCATTCAACGTTTCAGATTCAGGTAGTGCAAGTTCTGCAGAAAGATCTGAATCTACACTAAGATTTTTATCATCATCATCCAAATGATCTTTTATGGCAGACACTTCATTATCAGGAGGAGTGAGAGACACACTACAGATTGTATCACAAGCAGACACACCTTTATCTATCTTTGATAGAATGTTTGAGGTAGCATCATCAGCCTTTTCGGGAGTTTTTTCACTGTCCTTTGTAGATGGCAATAGATTTTCATCTCCATCTGTCTCCTTCTGTGGAAGAAGTAGCTCCTCTTTATCTATAATTTCCTCCAGTCCATCTTTCTGATCTTCAAGTTCATTGATGTCCTCTTCGCTTTCTTTATCTTTCCCAGCATCATAGTCAGAGAAGTAGGCCGAATCTCTGTATGGAGTTTTATCACTCAGTGCTTTCAGCTCTCCATCATTGCTCTCAGATGTTGTCAAGGCCATTACAGTATCAACATTGCCCTCATCCTCTCTTTTAATCTCTTGTTTTTCACTGACAAAGTTAGTCCCAGATGTTACCTTTCCCAAGGGTTGGATAAAAGACTTGGAATCTTGTAGCTCATGGGGTTCCTTTAGGACAAACTCTGGAGATTCATTGTTTTCGGTGTCGTAACCACTGTCTACAGTCTTGGGAGAGCTTGATGGATGGATGGAAGCAGGGCTAAGTGTCTCACTAGAACATGCTGTAGACGGTATGTCAATAGAGTCCATGGAGTCCGGGGTACCAACCTGCTTTTGTAATGACTTGAATGTTGGATTGGTGTAGTCAACATTTTCCACTTCTACAGTAAATTCACCAAAAATCCCTGAGGTTACATCAGTGATGTCATCATCGCTGCAGTCATCAATCTCTACCAGGCTAATACTAGAGTGTCCACGGTCCACACCGCTGTCCACTGTTTTACTCATCTCTGACTCTGGCTCTGATTTGGGTAACTCTGATGGGGATTTTTCCAACTGTGAATAGATGTCAGTAAATTCAGTTTTAGGATCTGCTGGAGATGCATCTTGATGCAAAGCTTTTTCTTGTTTCAAGTTTGTTTCCCCTACAGCAATATCCACATATTGCTCCGAAAAGTCAAACTGCTTGGCTCCTTCTCTTGATGACTCTATTTTGGAGATTATATGTCCAGCAGATAAAGGTGCTTGGCCTAGATGCTGGTCTTTTTGGGGCAATGTCATGGTTTTCCCTGGAATACAGTCGATCATGAAGCAGTTCCTCACAAGTGCTCCTGTAAGAGGGTCTACAAAATGTGAACTGCTCAAAGCTTGACAACATGGTACAGGATATACTTCAGCTTCTTTGGGTTCATGGCACATATGGATATACGAGTTGCACTCGGGTGAAGGGTTTGAAGTTATGTGTCTTCCATGTACCAAGCAAGTGTTGCTTTTGACTGTTGTCTCTAAGTAGTCAACAGGTTTAGCCATATGGTACGGCAGGGTCTGCTCGTCTGGCCACGTATCCTCAACGTCAGTCATTGGCATAGTGTAGTGGAAGTCTGCATACGAATTCTGGAGGCAAGACCCCTGCCTCTGACGCAAAGTCCTTGTGTTTGTATTTACTGGGTTGCTGGTTGACCAGCTTCTTCCTCTTCTCTCCACAAAGATGTCTTCCTCTTCATCAGAGTCGCTGTCATCTCGTCCTACAAATATAGCACCACCTGATGCCATATCAATACAAACTGAGTGGCTACCTGGCATAGTTTTCCTCAAGGAGCCCATCATATCATAGTATCCTCCTGTAACGTTCTTTCCTATAATAGAGCCTTGAATGTTCTCCAAGTAAGGATCAGCATAGCCTTGTGGCGGACTTCTGGGTGATGGTGAGATGCCCAAAGGTTCCTCCAGTTCCCCAAGTGCCTTTCTCAGGCTTCGAGACCCCCAGCTCTCTTGTGGGGGCTCTGTTGGGTCTCGTATCAGGTAATGCTCCATGACCTTAGGAGGTGATGGTTCATAGTAGTAACCTCCATCCCTGTCTTTGTATGAGACATAGTGACCAGATTCCCATGCCCTAAGGGGGCTACCATGTCCCAAAAGAGGCTCCATAGTTAGAGACATGGCAGGACTGGTATCAGAATCATAGGCACTGCTTTTATGGACATCTGGTGACCAATATATGTCTGGTTTAGCTTCAGGGGGACAGTTCATACACTCCCCTGAGTCTCCACTACCTGTTAGAAAGCTTCCATGGCTGTCCCCAAACTCTGGACTGTAAGCGCACAAGGTGAAGTTCATATCAATATTGCTTTGTATTGGCTCCTCAATGCGGATATAGTACTCATTACTCACTGATGGACTATGAGCACTCAGGACTGGTACCACGCCAGGGGTATGTAGTTGTTGGGGATCATAATATGAAGGAGAAACCCCTAGGGCGAGTCCTTCAACAGCACAGCCCCCCACTATTCCGCCTGGAGGGTAGTAGACCTCCTGACAGTGGGGATTGCTTTGACCCAAAGTGCCTGTGGTGGATGAGGAATGGAAGTGCTGTTCAGCCTGTGCCTGCTCCCACTTGTACTCAAAGTTGAGGCCATGGCTGGTTTCGGTAACAGTTAGGATGTCATCTCCAGATTCTGAATGGTAGCCATCTCCAGTGGGGAACTGCTCCAGTAGGGGGAATGAGGAATTGGTGGATGAGAGGGGTATGTTGATTGCAAGTGCACCAGCTCCATGGAGATCAGGATGACTTGTGTTTGGTCTCAAAGAGTTCCAGCGTCTCTCAAAGTCTTCCTCTGCCTCACTGGCTCCTTTAGCACATAGATAACTAAGCAGCAGATGAACTTCTTCTGCATTGGGCCTCTGGTCAGGCTGAAGCCAACAGAACTGCATTACTTCATACCTGGTGAAACAGAAACACAAACACTTTTAGGGCAAACACGTCCAGAAATAGAGTAAAATTTCTACAAAAAATGACTTATTAATGAGCTTTTAGATCTTTTGATGAAATCTAGTGTGCATTGTCTTACAGTGTTTTGCAGTGTACACTTGATCACTTCTATGAAAGAAATTTGATCATGAATGTGATCCTGAAAATAGAAAATTAAAACTTGCTTTTAAGAGCGAGGACTCCAAAAGACAAGGGGGAAAATTGTATAGGCTCTGGCAAAGAAAATTCAGGGCTCTAATTCTAGGTAAAAGTTAATTAAATGAGTAAGAAGAGCTACATAAAGTTTATTAGACACCCACCAGCGGTCAGCAAGAGGGTACTTAAGAAGTGGCTTGGGCAGCTTCAATTGTTGGTCCTTTACAGCATAGCTGAGAACCTGTCGGTCTGAATAATGGCGGTACGGCTGATTCCCCAACTCAAACAGCTCCCAGATGGTTACGCCAAGTGACCTATGTACAGAGAGAAAGTATACTGTATTCTAGTAACTAATAGCAATTAATGCATCAATCAATGACTTCTGATCTATCTAGCCATATAGACACTAAAATAATAAAGGTAATTTAAGAGGTGGTGCATTCTTCCTAAACAGCCTAGCTGCAAAAACAAAGGCCCAAATTCAACATATTTATGTTATACTTCCCCCACACAGAATTTGCTATTTGTTGTAGCCTTAAGTAAAGTTACTGACCAGATGTTGCTTTCCTTGGTTTGGTCCACCACCAGCAAATTACCATGAACCTCATCCACGAGTTCAGGGGCAATCCAACGTAAAGGAATCCAGGTCTGGTCTGATGTCATAAAGTAGTCGTCCTGGGGATGAACAGATATGAAGAGGCAAAACGCTCAAAACCAACTTTGAAAAGTAAATGAATGTAATCTAAAATTCATGTTTATGAGTTTATTGATATTATAGATATATTATTTATAAAAACTGTATAGATAAACTGTATAGTGTTCATACCTTGTATTTCTTGTGCGATAGTCCATAGTCTCCAATCTTGACATTTATGTCTGATGTTAGCAGGCAATTTCTTAAAGCCAGATCACTTCAGAAAATAAGAGCAACATAAATAAATAAATAAACATATGATAAGCACCTTCTGAAAATAGAACATGACCTAAATGTTTTCATACTGCTAGCTAGCTCAAAAAATAACTGGATGTTAGTTACTCAACTGGAACCACGCATTAAATGAACACAGTACAGTTACAAAGTAGGGCATATTCAGAGTCAGAAATAAACATCATTTTACTTGCATTTTGTTATTTTCTAAAAATTATTATTTTGTCTTCATGAACCTGTTCAAATTATCTTGGCAAGGGCATGTTGAAGTGGCTTGAAGACCTGTGGTGACCCCCAGCAACAAAATCACTGATGCTGGAGTGGAGTAAAAACACTCAGGCAGCATCAGGAGATTGTTGCTGGGAGAAACCATGAAACAGGAAGCAGAGAAAGCACATATTCGCTTCATATTCTCAATAGTCTATTTGAGAATGATAATTAAGATTGTGATGTAACTATTGTTATAACTATTATACTTCCTAAAATTAATGGATTTGCACATTAAAATAGAATTCCATACATTGGAGTATGTATGAAAGTGTTGGCTGACCTATGGGTGAAGTTGTTTTTGTGAAGGTGAAGCAGGCCTGAAGTGATTTCACACGCCATTCTCTGAAGCAGTAAGGGGTCAGGGGTCATGGAATCAGCTACACGGCAGCTGCGCAGGTAACCTTTAACATCACCCTGTCATCATGGGAAATATAAAACAAATGCTAAACTACAAAGGTGAGGCGTAAATTCAAAGCGGTATGCATAATCATCAAAGGAGTGTGCTGTCAGCCTGATTTGCCTCAGATATCCACTGGGGGGCGTTACATAACAAAACATTATGAGGGCAGCAACATTTGATGTTGTTGCAAAGGCTTGATCTGTTTAAAATAAATGATGTAGCACATGTGTAGGCAATAACAGAAGAATGATATGAAAATAAAGCACACTGTCATGTAACTGTCCTTTGCATATAAAATAGCACAATGAGTCGACATACAAAACAAGCAGGCACAACATTAGAATGTTGTGCATGATTGTCAGGGCATTACTATATGCTTGCAATAGTATTATGAGGGGTTTAAGCACATTACTATGTGGTTGCTAGTTAGTGTTCTAGGTATACAGTTTTCTAGGTGGCTGCTAGGTGGTTGTTTATTAGCCCAATTCTACAAAGACTCTGATATTCTGGTCTCTAAATATGGCCTATGTTTTTTTTTTTCGCCACCTGTTTTATCATCCACCAGGCAAAAATGATCTGGTTACTTAAAAACAGTGTTGAGGAAAGTAACTTTTTTTTTTTAAAGTAATGCATTACTAGTTACTTGAAAAAGGTAATCCTCACATTACCCCCAACACTGCATACACAAATACACTCATTCCCCTCAGATCAGCTTGATGAATCGTGTTTATGAAATGAGCCAAAATGTAACACTTAAAGTTAAACACTTAAAGGGTTTTAGAGAGGAAAAAACACAAAAAGGATACAATAAAAACAGAGCTATCAGACTAACCAGTGGGCAGAACTCCATGACCACTAAGTAGGGTGTGACCTCTGTGCACTGAGCGAGGCATTGCACTAGAGCCGGATGCTGGAGAGACCTGCAGAAAGAGTTTTACCCAATCATCACTACGATACACTACAATCATTCTCCACAAGAGATCATTATTATCCAGTCATCATTTACTCACACACATGTTGTTCCAAACCTGTATTATTCTTTTTTTCTGTTGTAGATCCAGGAAGAACAATTTTGTGTCTCTACACTCAAATAAATTCTGGGTAAAAAACAACCCAATGTTGGGTCAAATATGGACTAACCCAGCAATTGGGTTATTTTAACTCAGCGATTGGGTTGTCTTAAGCAAATATTTAACCCAACCGAAGGGTTAAAACAACCCAATTGCTTTTTTAGAGTGTGTTTTTTTGTTTGCAGTTTTTTTCCTCCATACAGTAAAAGTCAAGGTCATTGTTGTTTTGAAACCCTTTGACTTTCATTTTATGGGACAACCCACTTCAAAATATCTTTTGTTTTCAGCAGAAAAAAGAAAGTCATACCAGTTCTGAACAGTTTGAATGTGAGTAAATGACAGAATATTCATTTTTGAGTGAACTATCCATTTAATGTCCTACATTTTAGTTTGTACATTACAAATGACTCATTTTAGCAAACAATTTACCCGAAGCAACTTAAGCCCCACCGACATTACCGGAACAATTTGTCCCAGGAACCTTTTTCCCCCAACCGTGCTGCTGTCTGCGTTTCCATCGCGGTCTAAAGTAACGTGACGATTAGTTTGCTGACGTAGGACTGTGCGCGACTTTCCAGAGCCCACTGGATTTCGTCCTCCGCAAATAAATTTAATAAAGCCTGAACCTCGATGCCGCTCCATCGTTCGTATTTTTTAAACTCCATTAATTTGAAATAGCAAACAACTCTTACTGCACGCACCACGACAGATTTTTTTGGGTTGAAATAAAATGCTTCGTGAGCTCAACCAATCAGCATGTTCAGCGCTGATTGTCTCACCCCCGAAAGTTTGTTTGAACTTTGAAAAAGTAATACCCCAGCAGGGACGTTTTGAGGGAGACAATTTCCCCTTGCACTTCATTTAGACCCCGGTTCCTGCGGTCAAAACACACCGAGTACCACCCCAAAGTACCTAGTTCCTGGGGAAAGATCCTGCGGTGGCAATGCGGCTTTACAGTATATTTTTATACAGCATAGGAGGAATTTGAACCTACAACCTATCAATTAACAAACCTCCTTATTCATTCTTGCAAAAGGGATTAAATAAAAAATATGAATGGTGATTTATGAAAAACAGTGCATGATTGTTTACCGGTATGGCCGAGCCTCTTCCAGGAAATGCATCTGGTCCTGCACGCTGGCACTGGCCTTCAGTTCCTTCACTACGGCCTGGGTACTGCTGAGACCAGAGTGAACCTCCCCCAACAATACCTGTGAATGACACCACACAGACACACATATACACATAACACACAAACACACAAGGGAAAGACAACAGAAACACACATACAGGTATGAACAGAGGGAAAATGGACAACACACACAATTATGGACAGGGTGACACACAAACAGATGTGCACAAGAAGGAAATGGCCACAGAGGAAGGAAGGAAGGAAATCGAAGACAGATATTACACACAAACAAACCCAAAAAGATTTTAATCAAGTCCAGGAATCATGCGAAAAGTTGCTCAAAAGGAAATGCAGAAAGACGAAACAACACAAAACCAGATGAGACATTGGTAAACATGCAGGCACAGAGACACAGACATACAGATGGACATACCCATTTAATGGAAAGTTGGGGTATTTGGGGTAGTGTGTGTGTGTTTATGTATGTGTGTTACAAAAAGACAAAGAAGTAGAGAGAAAGAGAAAAGATTGAGAATGAAAGAGGTACAATTATGAAATATTAAAAAGTGCTTCTGGAATTCACTGCTACACAGAAATTCTCGAAGGGAACTAGTCAAGACACGGGCCCAACATCAAAGCTTGAGTATTACTGAGGCACGGCAAAGGTAACGCTGCATGGAAGATTTTTTTTTTTACATCATTGGGACTAAACTACAGAGCTAAACCTTTGATCCGTAGCACTGCACGCTTAGGGCATCCATGTCTGTGAGGTGCATATTCAAAACAAATATACAATAAACAATATACCAACTGGACTTACCTTGCCAAACCAGCCATGTCCAATCTCCTTTATGTAAAGCAAACTATGGCGGCCAAGATCTGTGGATCTCAGGAGCTGGACTAAAGGAGACAGAACAAGATATGAATTGGTAACTGAACAATATCTGGCATTCAAAAACCAATGAAATCTATAATTTTAGGATTTTAAAAAGTGACATAACACGATAAAGAATACTTCTATTGTTTAGACGATCAGATGTTCTTGCTTCTATTCTATTGCTGGAGAAGATTATCATCAGGATGATCATATGTTGACAATATCATTTGAAATTATTATTTGTTTTATTAAATTAGAGGGGAAAAAACAGAACAGCAGCATTTTCAGCATTTCTCTCAAACTTTTGGACATACATATTAGATCCATTGCATTGTCAAATAAGAAAAACTGATAAAATACAGAAAATCTAACCTAAAAAACAACAACAACAAAACAACTCAATATGAATGATGATGAGAAATTAGCATCATTAGTTAACATTATTTGAACTGTTCCAACATAACACACCCTTATTGCACGACTGAGCATTGTAAGTGCATTAAGTGAAGTCGCATCAAGATTTTCCTCCAGCGAAAAAAAATCATCCTCCAAATATCCTCTCCAAAAGGCAGTGAGCAATCTTCGGAGCAAGAGCGAGGTTAAACGGCACAAAATCAAGTTCGAGAGCCTGTCTGAAGAGTTCAAAATCTTGCTGTGATCTTTCAAACTGCTTGAAAAGCATTTTTCTGAAATGCAGAAGTCAGAGAAGGCAGGGAATGGATGAAGACTGTCGCAGTAGGGATGGATCTGACCAGTGGTTTTCTGTACCATTCAACCTCCCGTCTGATCCTTGCATATCTCTATCATCTCAAAAAGCCATAACAGTCCCCTTTCTCTCTTTCTCGCATCTCATCGTGCCCACAAACAGACAGTTTATTGTAAGGGTGCATGACATACTGTCTCACTCACTGTCCTCTTTTTATGCAGCAGCCATATTTTACGCCCATGTGGTGTTGTAGAGGCTGTTCATTCTGCCAGCCCTCGCTGGGGAGAATTGGGCTCTTTGTCATGCCGGCGGTGCTGCTTGGTACCACTAAGAGGATGGAAACACTAATGCTATTATTCCTGAGGTTTCTAGTCTAAGTCTGGGAAAGCAAATGGCCGGTAAACAAATCAGAATGTTTGATGTGGGTGCGGGATACGAAATATTATATTGCAATAGGGTAGCAAACAGCCATACAGCACATATGAAGAGACTGAAGATATAGTTACAAATTGCATGGATTGCAATTACGTGAAATTCATTTATGAATCAAATCAATGTGAATAACTATCATTAGCAGCACAAAGCCAAACAGAAAAACAGACAAAAAGTCAGTGTTGTTAACTAAAAAACATTGAAAACAATCACAATAGTTTTTGGTCATTGAAATACAGATAAAATAAAATATAAATATTAGATAAAAAAAAAAAGATAAAAAAAGAGAAATGATGCCTTGGCAACTAACTGAAATAAATGGCTTAAGCTTACTTTAAAATGACAAAAAATTAAATAAAAATACCTTAAAGTTGTATATATATATAAAAGATGGCTTTAATTTCAGGGTGAACTATCCTTTAAGAATAGCAATAGTTTTAAAGCTCAAACTGGATGTTAAAATATTCTTTTATATATATTTATTATTTTATATATATATAAAAGAATATTTTAACATCCAGTTTGAGCTTTAACACTATTGCTATTCTTAAAGGGATGGTTCACCCTGAAATTAAATTAAAGCCATCTTTTATTCACCCTGCTGTTGATTAAATGCCCTATGTTCTTCTATCCCTTCGGACCTCAAAAGCAGAAATTAAAAAAATAGTCCTGAACGCTCCTTCCTATAATGGCAGTGGATAGCGACCAGGCTAAAACATTACAAAAAGAATACAAAAGTATCACGCAATGATACAGTGAGACGCGCGTCATATATGAAAAGTGTTCAGGAGGCATGCTATAAGGTATTTCTCGCAAAACCTTATAGCTGCTCCCGACGAGCTGGATGGCGCCTTACATGGCTGTCACCGCCGTCGGTGTGTGAATGGGTGAATGTGAGGCAATATGTAAAGCGCTTTGGATGGCCATTGGTCTGTTAAAACCGCTATATAAATGCAGTCCATTTACCATTTATAGAATGCCTCCTGGACACTTTCCATATATGACGCGATATTCTTCTCACTGTATCATAATTTTATCATTGCGTCATACTTTTGTATAATTTTTGTAATGTTTTAGCCTGGTCGCTATCCACTGCCATTATAGGAAGGAGCGCGTTCAGGACAATTTTTACAATTTCGGCTTTTGAGGTCCGAAAGGGATAGAAAAACATAGGGTATTGAATCAACAGCAGGGTGAATAAAAGATGGCTTTAATTTAATTTCAGGGTGAACTATACCTTTAAGTCTAGTTCTATACAAAGAGTTTTGTCATTTGCAGGAGTGAAACCACATTCTACAACCAAGTTCACTTTAAAAAAAAAAAATGGTGACATTCACTGCTTACAACAAAATTTTATTACAAATCCAAAGTGAAAAATAATTTCCAGGTGATAATACATCATCTTATAGTCTTGCCATCATCAATGATCCAAACAACAGCTGTGTTTTACAGCAGGTTAGTGTTCAGCTGTGTCTGTAATAATTTATGGGTGCGTCTCAATCAGCTCCCTAGTTAAGTAGTCAGGGCACTGATCAGGGAATCAGTCAATGGGCTGACAACCTGATCAGACTGTGCTGAGACGCACCCATTGTCTCATTCACTACTCCCTATATAGTGCATGGAAGTTGAGTCCACTATACAGTATGGGAAGGAAGTGAAGGAAAATGATTGAGGCAATTCGGACGCTGAATTTGGGTGTGTTCACACTTCGGTTCAGTTCACTTGGTTCATTTGGTACCAAACCCCCCCCAAAAAACATTCAGTCCTGGTCCACTTAGCGTTTACATTGGCATTTTAACACCGAACCTAAAGGCATAGGGATACAGTCTCAGTCTGATTGGCTTTTGAATGAATAGGGAATGAAGTTGTTCACTCAGAATTGGGACACCGATTGGCAGACTACCGATATTGTGCACTACATAGGAGATAGGGAGCGGTTTTGGACACAGCTTTAGTTTAGTCAAAAAGGCCAAATATGAACAAAACAGAGCTGAACAGAAAAACACTGAGGTCTGCCAACAGTATGACAACAAGGTGTCAAGAAAAATCACATCACGTATCAGGATTTGCTCGATGTGCATTTGAATACACATGAATGACTACTTGGCTTGCTCATTACCACAGCGTTGGTCAGTAAAAGTGACACGCTGGCCAGATGGCTGCTGGGAATGTATTTGTTGGGAAAATAATGGTGAGAAATCATTCCACTCTATCCAAATAGAATTATCGTACATTATCAAACACAATGAAATGTGTTTACTGCTGCTGTGCACGTCTAATTTGTCCCTCTAGTATAGTTTTCCCAGCAATGCAAATCAGTTTGAATAATATTTTTGCGATGTAGTTTAATGAAGTGAGAGTGATAAATAGGGTGTGTGCACATGTTATGTACGAAATGATGTAGTTTTTAAAGTATCCGCTTGCTCAGAGGTGTGTTTATGAGCACAGCTGTGTTGGGGTGGATACTGCACACCAGAGTGCAATACATGATCTGTTCGGCTGAAACCTCTCAAATCAGATGATAAACACTACAATTAGCTTCTTCATTTGTCTAACTGTCTTCCCAAGAGAAGAAAGACACGTCTGATTACACACAGATGCTATCCGTGTTACTGTGACTGAGACATGCACTTCCTGGCAGGAGGTTTGTATCTTAACTTAACCTCATCCTTAAGGAGTGACATCATCCCAGCCACGCCTGAAACACATTCTTACAGATGGGCCCTGTAGACTATACCATAAGAAACCTGAGTGGGATTTTTAGCATTTTATCTCTCAAGTGGTAAAATACTGTATCTATTATTCACTTATTGCGTAAGGGTTGTGTGAGAGTTCAGTTAGTTAGATCTGGATAACCACAACCTCTTAACCTCTGACCTTTACTAATTGCACCACATTAGCCGTTAGCATCACTGTCAGACTATAATAAATTGAGCTGTTGTTATGGGAAAGAGGGAGACAGATGGATCGGAATGTACACATCGTCTCTTGGATTCCTCAGATTCCAAGGCACATTTATGTAGGCTGGCTGAGGCGGCATTATGCAACAGGCAGATGTTTGTTCTGGTCAAGTCTGAATAAGAGAGAGACAGAAAATGCTGGAGTTAAGAATTGTTTGGACAATTTGCTTGTGCCTGGGTAAGAAAAATAAACTTAATTAACTAAATCAATTGTAAATGGGTCTTAATCTTTGAGGATGTTTTTACTGAAACAAAAAAAAAAAGACAAAAAGAGAAATTAATACTGAGAATTTGACCCAGTGAAGTGCTCGCAAATCAAAAATTCTGACTCCAGTCTGTCTCTCTTTAACATATTTGCTCTCGCCAGCCTTGTGGTCTCGGGTCAATCCATAGATTCCAGTCTAGAGAGACAGACAAAAGAAAGAAAATGGTTGAAGGCCATATGCGAACCAAAGCTCTGATTATTCTTTGCGGTTGTGCACTATGCACAACGCCTTTTAAATTCCAATTCAGAGTTTATAAATTTGAACTCAATTTGAACTGAGATGGAAGAGCCCGATCTCACGAAAATGCGTATCAATAGTACGAGTGTGCAATCTCGTAGAATGTATACGCCAAAACTCATTTTGGCGCGGCGTATGGTACGCTGCTTTTGGCGTATATGATACGCACTTTATGGCGTATTATATGTACGAACCCCCCACACCCCCACCCTCACCCTACCCAAAAGCGTGTCATATACACGCCATAAAGTGCGTATCATATGCACGCCAAAAACGGCGTACCATACGCACCCCAAAATGAGTTTTGGCGTATACATTCTACGAGATTGCACACTCGTACTATTGATACGCATTGTCATGAGATCGTGTTGGATGGAAAACAGGATGCAGAATTGCAATTAGAATTTTAATGTAAGAAAGTCGAATTAAAATGAATTGAAATACAAAGATTGAATATTCATATAACTGTAATTTTTCAATAGAAAAGAGACAGACAGACAGACAGACAGAAAACCACCACAGGTGTAAATTACATTTAAAATATTTTAAAGTCCCCCGTAGTCAATAATTTTATCCCTTAAAACTCATCTTTGATCACCAATTTAAATGTTTTTTTTCCCTGTAAAATATATTCAAGCCTTAAAATAGTATGCTTGTATGCAACTCTACACTCTTGCTTCATTTAGTATAAGCAGATCCATGAAAATGCAAATTATCCCCGCCTCATTTCACTCGGTCAACTTTCCTGCAGTAAGCGCTGCACAGTGGCAAGTGGAAATAATGGTTTAATTCAGCCTTATATGTTTGAAAAAGAAACTGATTCAGAAGTGGAAGAGTGAATTATAGAGGCTTGTACACTTCTCCACAGCATCGGACACATAACATAATTCATACGAATAGTCTTTAGCTTGACTACATTATCACACAGCTAACAATGTGTTGCTAATGTTACACAAACCATGTTCCCATTCATCATCTCAGTCAGCCTTCTGACAATCAGCACCCTTAGAAACTCTTTGAACATCATAGAACATCAGTGGAGAAAGGCATATAGTTCATCAGAACGTCTTAATATACATCATATACATAATTCACCCGCTACATTGCTTAAAGAGATAACCTGGCTTCTCTCACGCCTCCCCTGCTTCGGACATAGTTAATGATATGCTATGGCCCGTCCACACATTGACGTGATTGGTTAAGAGGCAGTTTGTGATTTCAGAAACACCAGTGATTTCAAACTGCAGCTTTAAGGAGAAAATACTCAGCAATGATTTTAACTTATGAATTTGCACATGGTTTGTCTTAAAACATATTAAAAACACCAAATAGATATAAACAACATTAAAAACTAGATTTTTTAAATTGTAATAATATTACAGGTGTTATTGTATTTTTGTATCGCCTTGGTGAACATCTTTCAAAGTGAGTGTTCTTTCAAAAACATTATTAAAATATTACTGACCCAAAGCTTTTAAGTAGTATTGTTGATATGTTTAAAATGTTTCCTAAAAATTTTTTTTCGCAGCAATGCCATAGAAGAACCATTTATAAAAAGTTTGTTAAAGAACCCTTTTTTTCTAAGTTTAATGAACATTAAAAAAATTGAAAGAAACTTTTTCCAATTTAAAAAACCTTTTGTGAATTTGAAACTTTTGTGAAAGTTCCATGGGTGTCAAATGTTCTTCATGGAACCATAGAGTGAATAGAAATTTGTGCTTAATTTATATATTTCATCAAATTAACTTCCTCATTGTGTCAGATTCAGCTTCCTAGAGGGTGTGGACAATTCAATTCAAATTTACACTCATAAATTGTAAGGTTAATTGTTTAATTTTGCACAACCATGGCCATCAGCAAGGAACAGCTGGCCTGGGTTCTGAAGGTCCAGAGAAAGGCAGGGTTGTGGGACAGTTTCCATCCCAGAAGGGAAGAGTGGAGGCAGCAGCAGGGCGTTGGTCTCTTCTAGATTTTACTCTGGAGAACTTGTGGGTTGGAAGTAAAAACCAAACACATTAACAATATCCTCTGGAATCCAAAAAAAAACTTGGTCCAGAGAATGTGAAACCCGTGTGGGAGTTGCATAAGTGGGGTCAGAGAGGATTCAGGACTGGGAGGAATTCCTCAACAAGCCCAATCAGCTTTGGGCTTTCTTAAGTGCTATCAAATCTGGTCCTGCTCATATCGAAAGCTTGTTTTTAATAATTAAAGGATGCGGTGTGACAACGACCCACCTGATCGGCCAGGTTGCTTGGCGACGGGGAGCGAGACCTCGGTGAGAGGCAGGATGTAGACGTCGGGACCGGTGTGAGATGCAGGCGATTGCGGCGTGGACATATCCGCTGGGTATTCCTCTCCCTCTGCATTCTCAAACTCCTACAGTAGCAATAAAAAACACGGAGGTCAGAGGTTACGGTAGCATAGCAGTATAAGTGGTTGAATGTCATAAAGAAATGTCCCGGTTATTTTTTTACCCCAAGGGCAAAAAGGAAAACCCAGTTTTTAGAACCACTGAGATTTTCGAAAAATGTTTTCTCCCTCATTTTTTGTTTTTCCCAATAGTCAATTTATGTTGCTCTGCTCAATTCCAGCTTTGTGGGATGATTTCAAGACCCTTTGTTTGTGTGTGGTCCTGGTAAACCCTCCGTTATGAGGACACAAAGATGGCAATATCCTTGTCCTTGCGGGGAAAAGTTTGGTCCCCATGAGGAAAACAGCTTATGAATTGTACTAAATTGTTTTTTGAAAATGAAAAATACAGAACATTTTCTGTGATGCGTAATTTTAGGGGTAGGGTTAACTTTAAGGGATAGAATATATAGTTTGTACAGTATAAAAATGATTATGTCTATGAAATGTCCCCATGATAACTCTAAATGAATTTGTGTGTGTGTGTGTGTGTGTGTGTGTGTGTGTGTGTGTGTGTGTGTGTGTGTGGAGACTTGACAAGAATAAACAAGCATAATAAACAAGCAGATAGATCTTTAAATTGAGAAGAAACATCAGTGGATGCTTTAATTGAGGAGCGATTAACCTGATTATTTTAATGAAATGAATATAAAAAGACAAGTTAATGCACTGGAACAAATTACAATTTATTAAACAGTCCATGTAAGAGCATGTCACTATAATCAGATCAAATAATGAGCCATCAGTTTAATCTGAAGAGCTTCAAACTTGTAAGTTGTGTTCCAATGTGCTTTTCATCTCTTTATGGATGTGGTGGAACTACAAAGAGAGATGAGACAGTCCTAAGAAAAGACAAGAGAAGACTTGGCAGGATCTGGAAATCGGAAATGCTCCTCCAGATGCAAGCGGATTTACTGTGAACGCAAGTGAAGAGATGCGGGGTCGAAGAAACGGAAAACAGTGACCTAGAGGGGTCACACACTTAAAAGTAGAAGCTAACAGACATATGCACACAAACATTCAAGTTCCCCAGGGGGCCTCATCATCCACATCTTCACACGCCCCACACGGCTGCCATATGACCCGGCTCCTGATCTGCCCAGCACAGAGCAGCGCTACTGAACACTGTCTTGATACATAGTGTAGAGATTCCCATTAGGGCACGCTGTGATTCTAACTAAAGACCTGCAATAATTTGTCGCCTGAAACCACTTTTTTTTCACATCAGGCTGATAATCAGAAACATCTTCTATGCACTATTACATCCTCTGTAGAAGAAACATCTGATTTAAGCAAGTACATGTCCATTCCAAGAATATCAAATAATGTATTTTGTATTTAAGGATTATTTATTTAGGACAATCCAACACATTTATCCAAAAACAATCCTATGGCATTAACATGGAAATGATATTAACATCTCTCTCTCTAAAAAAAAGTGTGAATATTTTGTCACACAAAATGGGGTAAAGATGAGAACCTGTCATTAAATAGTCAAATAAAGGCTTTCCAGCAACATTTAAACAGGACAATAATTATAAAACATAACAAAAGGTAACAGTTTCTGTTAGTCAACAAAAATTCTTATTCGAAGATGTGATAACCTCCCTCAATTAAAATCCAAAATTACATATTTTTATATGTAAAAAAAATGTATGTGGATTTTTTTTCTTCTGAAGGACAATTCATAAATGATTCAATATCCTTTTAATATTATTCATATTATTATTATCCATTTAAGATATTTGTAATCAACAAAACCATGTGAAGAGAAAACCAGCATTTCTGTAATTGGACTTTTGACTAAAAACCTATGGTACAACTAGCCCCGGTCTGCACTATATATTGCATTCTATGTGCACCAATATCAGTGAGCAATGATTGATTCCTATAATGGTACTGTACATAAAACATTTTCAGATTTCTATAGTTTCAGATCACTCAACCTTATCTTCTATAAGCTACACTTTTAATTTTTATAATTGAACAGCAAAGTTATTTTTAACTATGCAGTATCATGCACAGTACTGCAATTTAAACAGCTTTCTGAAGAAAGCCCTATTCTGTAAGTGTATCTTACCTGCCCTTAATGCACATGTTAGGTCTAACAGGTTGTGCTGAATCTTTAACTCTTCCCTGCACCGCTGGGCTCTTCACAGAGCACCTGTGAGGTGTCCACATGATCCCAGACGGAGCCCTCACTGGACAGAACATTAGGAACCAGCCCATGCTGCTGCGCGACTGAAGAGTCCAGGTCTCGAGAACACGTCATGATAACTCTCAAGAAAACATACAAATAAAAAGCAAACAGATCCTCTACTTGAGAGAGAGAGAGAGAGAGAGACAGAGAGCGAATCCAGGGAGGGGCAGTTCCTGTGTTCTTCCCCTGAGAGTGTGGACGACCAGAGATTAATAATAGTGGAGACGCTTCCACAAAAATGTGAGGCTGTAAAAAAAAAAAAAAATTCTAACAGGGACAGGCTCACATTCTGTGCTTATGACATCACTCTTTATCCTTCCTTCCTCGCGCTCATTCTTTCTCACATGTGCATTACAGGCCCTTGCTCCAGCCATCGGCACAACTAGCATGCTCACATGTATGCCTGCATTCACGTACAAACAGATATTAAAGCCAGGGAAATATTCAAAACATGTTTTATATGCACGTGCATCCATTTGCAAAGGTTAGATATTGCATATCTGCCTACTGTCTTTTTGAGCTGAGAATAACCTTTCGAAAGTTTTTCGATCATTTTTTGTAGCATGTTAAAATTGTACCTTTTTGAGGGTGAGCAAAAACGCTGTTTTGTCCTTTTAAATGCAAATGAGCTGCTGCTCCCGGCCCCCATTCAAGAAGAGGGCGGAGCTTCGAGAGCTTGTCTTAGCAGCTCCAATTACCTCATGCAGACGCACACTGAAAATGTCAGACACTGTTCAGCCTTTTATGTTCAAACCGGAGTTGGACAATGATGGAGAGACTCTTTTCTGGCTATCACCTGACCAAGCTCAGTCTTTTAAGATTGAACATTGGTCTGGGGAGTCTGCTATGTATTTTCTACTGCACAAGAGGCGTGATCAACGAGCATAATCCAAATGACTCTGTACGCAATTGGATAGTCCTTCAACCAATCAGACCACAAGAGGCGTGATAAGGCATCAATTCAACACTTCTCTATCGGTCATTTTGTTAAACCCAATAGGTGGATAAGCCAGTATGCGATTGGTTCCCTCAATAGTGAAGCAGTAGAAATGAATGTACAGGTTTCCAGCCTGAGCTGCCTGCAGGGTGAAATCAAATCGCCGGCAGATCAGGCTGGGTTAACCCAGTCTAGAGAGACTCACTAAGAAGTGACAACATTTAGAATGTAACAGGAAGTTTCTGGATGGTTAGTTGATAGATTTATGTAGCTGATGTGGAGTTACTATCTTCAAGTCATCGATTAGTATATTCTGTCATGATAATTTATAAATTGCTGGTGTGGGATCTGTTGTAAGATATGTTTTCATCTTGCTTTTATGACATGTTATTGCATTTGTGTTACTGTATTGCAAAAAAAATGTGAAAAGACGGGTGCGACAGCTTGAGCAGACTCCTAAATGTCTACAACAACTCTTCCTCTTCTCTAAAGCAGCCCAGCATGACCTCACGCACATTGTTGCCAGGGGCTGACTTTATGTAAATTTGAGGGTGTGATGTCACCAACCCAGGAAGAAGCCCGTTGTAGTCCCTACCAGCCGAGAAGAATCATAACGTTGCAGATGCTGTTTATCCTCAAACAGCAACATTACACTCTAACTAAAGTTAAAAAAGTTAAATCATAATGAAGGACCCCTTTAAAATATATTGAAATATATAAGAAAAAACTGTAATTTAATATTACTGTTTCTACTTCTTTCAAAAACATTTAGAAAATCTTACTGACCCTAAACTTTTGAACGGTATAGGTGCATCGTGCACAAATACACCTATCCTATTTATAACAGAATCCGACCAATAGAATATACAATATACAAAAACGAATAAAACCAGATTGACATCAATGAACATTGATAACCACACTGAATCTGCAGGTCTAAAACCATTGAATTGTGTATGTCACTTACATCAATAAAGGTCTGGTTATCATTCACAAAAGTCATTTTTAAGCATCTAATGTTGCAGTACCCGATAAGATGAGCAACTCAAAATTATTCGCCAACACTTTTTTTATCATTATAACCCTGCATATACAATACCCAACATACTGCATTGTATGTAAGCACTGTATAACGGTCTCACCTCAACCTAACAGATTTTTGCAGTGCTCTCAAATTGTGTAAGTGTGCGTGTGAAGCCTCGAGAATGCTGAAGGGGAATGAATCAATTACCTTTAGGCCTGTCAGACTTCCAACTTGTGTAGAAGAATGAAAGAGCATTAAGTAGAGACAGGAAGTGTGTTAGGTAATAGACAGAGAGAGAGAGAGAGAGAGAGAGAGAGAGAGAGAGAGAGAGAGAGAGAGAGAGAGAGAGAGAGGGAAAAGTCCATTTTCAGCAGCTGAGCTATAGTTCCTCTGAGGGATTGTAATTACAAATATTTGGCCTTTACTGGAGACCATGTGCTTAGAAGCATGAAAGAGCAATCCTCTTCTCTCTCACATACTTACACGAGTCTCATTTCTCCTGTGCCTTGACCCACTTTAAAGTTGCTTCTGAAAAATGCACAGTGCCCGCTCTATGCAAGATCTATAGCCATATGCCGTTTGAAGACCTCCGCTGCTCACTACAAAAACACGTCTACAGGGATGTGATTGTGTCCCTGCGCTCTCTTTGCCTTGGTTCCTTTAACCTTATGAGACAGGACTAAGTGGTTTGCTCTGCAGAACTTGCTTTTTTCTGAAACTCTTGGACTTCAAAAGGGCAAGAGGACACGAAGCTGAACAGAATGCATGTGTGTATGCGTTGTGCTACTTTTCAAGTAGCTGATCAAAGCATTCCTACAGATCTGAAACAGGCTCAGAAGTGATTCATGAATGATGCTTTTCAGACTTCACAATTTCATTCATAACTGCAGGACGGCAACAGGCCAAGAAGTTGCAATAGAGAGAGATGTTTTTGTGCTAATTCATTGCTGAAAAGACTGACAAGTTTGATTAAAATCTCCCCCAGACAAAAACCTTTCAATGAGACAACCGTGTTTAAATCTGAATAGATGTGGCATTAGTGTGTTAAAAGTTGATTGTGATCAGTTGTGGAATTCTACAACTTTTTTTTATTATAATGATGGCTAAATGATATAACTGATTCCTAGCTAGTTTCACAACATACTTTTCACTACATGTTCTCTTTCTCCTCACATAATAATTTAAACTCAAATCAATATTTCATGCAAATGTATTTACTTATTTGGTAAGTATAACCAATACTTGGTTACATTATTAATGTACATGCTTTACATATTCATAGACAGTAGCTTGAGAAAGCCAGGGCATGTACTGTACAATATAGGATGTTACTATTTTATCATTGTTGGTGCACTGCAGAAAATCCTAATGAATAGTGTTTGTTTTCCAGGAAAATATTAAAACCTTATCTTTAAAACAAAAGATACATTTAGTGGAGAAACTTAATATTAAAATGGATATATTAATTTATATTTCACTAAACAATAAACATGAATAAATCTAGCTTGAAACAATAAGATTAATAATAATTGATCAAATGTTATTTAATTTAAAATTAAAAGTCTGAAAATGACAGAAAATTGTGTGTTTTTTTCATTGGCCTGAGACACTGTATTTTATTATGAATATTCTGATTGAGACTGGCATTTATTGGGTCTGCTTATTTCCAAAGATTGGACACTGTAAATCATGTTGGAATTTAAGAGACATTGTTTTAAAGCGATTGAAATGAAAGAGGGTCTCACCTTAAAGCCAATGTCTCCTCGTTTACAGCAAAGGCAAGCCAGCATGAGGAAGATGAAGGTAAAGAGTCCAGAGAAAGACACAGCCACCACAGCCAGAGAGGACGACCAGGACAGCTCACTCAGTGGAGCGCCATCTGCAGGACAGATACAACATTAGACAATCGAACTAACTGCTATCAAAAAACAGGATAAGAGAGCATGAATACAAGTCATTTTTGTTTTTGTTTTGATGACTCTGAAGCAGTGGTCTTGCACTACCGATCACAGTTTTTAGACACTGTATATAGTCACCATTCACCTATTTAAGTTTAGAAATGTGTATTTGTAATCAAATGAATTCCTAAAGCAGAAACATAATCATTCAATTATACAAGGCCATAAAAAATGCATGCACAATAATTACAATAAAATATGAAAGCTGATTAAAGTAGTTTTAAATGGAATTCAGCAGTCACACTAGCGCAATTTGAACTTGGTGGCCATTTTGTAACTTTAAAGCTAACAATATTAGCATTTTTCCTCCCAGTAAAAAGTATACATTTAATGATCACATTAAATCTGTAATATTTGTTTAAATAGTATAAGAAGCAAAACTTTTTACTGATGGTTATTCTCAGGATTGCCCTGGACTTCCTGTATGATTGTGTTTAAGTCCATTTTTATGCTCTTCCCTCGCTAACTTCCCTCCGTCTCGTTCATTTGGATGTACATCATTGCATACATTACACGAGGTCCCACTACTGGCTGAACCCAATGTGTTTAAATGGAACGTCCTATGTTCTTGATCACTTGGAATATGCAATGGAGCTGATTTATTATTTACAGTTTTTCCCCCTTATGAATTAGTTTTATGCACCATTTCGATGATCTGTCCAAATACACTTCCCTTGCCCTTAATGAAGTTAAATGCACTTCAAAATGGCGGCTTACAAAAGTTCACAAGTTGCTCTGAGAAGTACACAAGTGTATGTCTAAAAGCGGAGTTAAGTAGCTCTAGTATTGCCTGGTAATGTGATTTAAACATGGCAGCCACTATGACGGGTCAGGAACCTGGACGTCTTCGTCAGGCCTATATAAAGTCAAAAAATTTTTTTTTTCTATTTGGATTTTAGATTAATTAATTGCAAGCACATAATTTGGGCTAAAGTTAGATGTCTATTCAATTTTCAGTAACAGCCCAAATTTTGCCTTGTTTTAGCCTAGACCTCAGGGCTGTGTTTGGACAGATATTAGATGTCTATTAAAAGGTAATGTAACATTCTGCTTACTTTTTAAACTATCTGATCTAATACTGCGATATGCAGGCCAGAGGCACCTATTATTATTAAAGAAGTGCTAGGGCAAGCACATAAAGTAATAAATAGCATAATTAATTCATAATTTATATAAGGAATATGCAATCTAATTCATCATCTAGGACAACAAAATAACAACACCAATACTGATTGTTATTGTCAGATGCCGTATTTGCTAGCTTTATTTATTTATTAGAATTGCAGGGTCTTATTTTCACTCCAAATTCAGCTTAGTAGTTGCCGTGGAAACTGGAATGGATGGGATGAGTGTAAAATCTGCAGTTGGCTGCAAAACGATCCATTTTCAACACATTCTCCCATGAATTCATGATATCTATCTATCTATCTATCTATCTATCTATCTATCTATCTATCTATCTATCTATCTATCTATCTATCTATCTATCTATCTATCTATCTATCTATCTATCTATCTATCTATCTATCTATCTATCTATCTATCTATCTATCTACCCACCCAGATAGATAGATAGATAGTTCTGGTGCTGGGAGGTTTTCTGGGTGCTGAACCACTCACTGCAGCTGCATTACAATCAGAGTCAGGCGTAAATCATTAAGTTCAAACCAGCAGAGAGACACCAGAAATATGGCTTAACCATAGAAATCCTGCACTAATGAATAGCAGTTGGGTTACATGTTTTGTGCTTGGTAAAGCAGGTAATCAAGAATGAATTTAAAAGCGACCCAGTCACGTTCTAAGCATAAGCATATCTGGTTATTTTGAAGGACGAATAGCTCAGTATGAACACTGAAATTAGTATTCATGAATCAAGTCACATGCAGTGATGAAACACAGTGACAAAGACCCTTTCAAGCATCCTTCATTAGAAAAGGTTATAGCGAAAAAATATAGTGACTCTGCTGTTCCAGGGTGAAGGATAAAATTACACACGCATTAATAAAAATGTCAAATAGTATAAGGACCACTTTGAATGTCCTCAAAATCTGGCTTTTAATGTTTCGCTACATTTGCGAGGATGTTTAAAAAAATGTATTGTCAAACCTATACAACCACATAGTCTTCAAAGTGAGATCGTCCTGTCTTAATAAAGACACTGAGAGGACAATGAGAACAGATATTACTGAAGGGCACACATATACATCAAAACTGAAATCAGACTTTAGTATCTATTTTTACTTGCATTTTTTATCTTATCCCTCAATTAATTTGTACTAAACTCCTTTACTTAAACTACAGTACTAGTAGTGGAGTTACAGCAACAAAACAGTAACATAAATATACATTTATACTGAACAACAGTTCTGTTTCACTAATTCTTTCAATTTTATTCAGCAATGAATTAACTGATCTAAGATATGTTTTTTTTGCTAGTTTCAGCCCGACAGTTATAATTTTCACATCCAGCGCCACGTTGTTTAAGTAAATGGTGTTTCATGTACTTTTTGCCTCAAACTTTTTACTTTTTGGTGAATTGGTGAATAATTGTATGAATTGGTACAATCTCATACTTTTTTGTGCAATCTGCTTTTGTGAAGGCTATGTATAGGGATGGACCATTCATTGTACAAATTAATACGAATCGCCACCTCGTAAAAACTTTGCCTTTTTAATTGAGTCCAGAAGTGCTTTGGCATATGTTAGTTCACGCTGTCTGGTTTTGGCAAACAGACCTGTCACTCAGAGAAAAATCTGTGTGCGCACATGTGTGTGCGTGATTGCCGACATGACTAGAGGCCTATTACTGCTGTTCTGGCATTTTATTTATAAGTGAAAGTGCATGACCTGTCTAGGCACCAGACTGTGCCTTTTAAATGCCCTGTCAGTCATCTCTATGGAAACGATATCCAGCCTTATGATTGGTTAACAGTTTGGACTGTTTTTTTTGTTTATGTTAATGAATCGGCTTGAATGCTGTTGTTTTGACTGCTGTAAATTAAAAGTTCTGCTTGAGCTCTTTTGTCAATCTGAAGTGGCTTCCCACCGGGAACAGGGTACACGTTTCCTCCAGCTCTCGTGGCTCTGCTCTGCTCTGGTTCACCCCCACCCATCCCTCATCATTTAGTCATTAGAGCTGCTCCTGCTCTCTGCCTAAGCTGACTGAAAATGGGTACCAACCCCTGAGCTCCTCTGGAGGAAAGAGTAAACAGCAGTCAGAACTTTTTTGTTTTGCTTTTTTAACACTAGACGTTCACTGCTTTAAAAAAAAATGTTTGCCCTTAAAACAGTGTTCTGTCCCTGCTTTTTTTATAAACTCTTTCACATTCATTTACTCTGTTATTCTTGAAATGAAATGCCTGGAGAATATCAGACATACATATCTTCTTGTATTCACGCTCGTATTTTCCTAGAAAAGTAATCAAATCAGGGTTGTGCATAATTTGTGCAAAAGAAAGGGTTTCTTTTCTATTTGTGAGATAGAATTTAAATGGATTTGATCCCACAGGATGTTGAATTGGAATGACAGAAAGAGGCTGGGCTGGGGAGACCTGGAACACTGAGCTGCTTCATGTTTTTAGCACCATTATGAAGAGTTTGGGGTAAATTATAGTACCATGGGAAATTAAACCTTTCTGTCATCCATCCATGCATTTCCAAACCGCGTGTCCTATGAAAGGTCACTGGGATGTACAAGCCTATCTCAGCATCATGGGAACTAGGCAGGGAAAATGTTGTGGTGAAAATTATATTAAATATAATGGAATATATACTGTAGACTATTATTCAAAAGTTTTGGGTTGGTAAGATTTGTGTAAAATATTCTATAAGTCTCATTCAGCAAGGCTGAAATTATTTGATCAAAAATAAAACAGTACAACATTTAAATGTTTTCTTTTTAAAATTGTAATTTATTTCTGTGATGGTAAAGCTGAATTTTCAGCATAATTTCTCCAGTCTTCAGTGTCACATGATCCTTCAGAAATCATTCTAATATGCTGATTTGATGCTCAAGAAACATTTCTTATTGTTATCGATGTTAAAACCATCTGATTAATATTTTTCTGTGATATTTTTTTATTTGATTAGAAAGTTAAAAAAAAATTGCTGAATAAAAGTATTAATTTCCTTTAAAAACATTCAAATTATCAATTGGTGTCAATCAAATCAGTCTTTTAGCTCATTGAATTATTCGTTAAATTTACCTTTGTAAACTAATCAGGTTTTATTTCAAAGAAATCAACAGAAAATGATTGTATATAGTTCCTTTGTCACAAATTATCAAAATAAAGTTTTCAGAAAACTATATATATTTAAAGTTTGAGTCTAAGCAGGCATGTAAAGTTTTTGGTCAAAAGGTGACAGGCATGAAAATGGCTGCATTTCTGTGGTCCTTGGGTCAATTGTGAAATGTCTCTGTCTTATGTGCTAACTAGCTTTCTGTTTATTTTCTGCTTTCAAGCTGATTATCTTGAAAAACACAGGCTCCAAGGTGCTTAAATCAGACGATTGCTGCTCATTTAAATGTTTTGTTTGTATTCTTGTTCTTTCTGTGTTCTTTGTGAGCTATAAAACACTTTTAAGATGAGAATTATCTGTTAGTTCCAGCAAACCCTTCAGCCTAAAGTTGATTGCAAATTGAGAGTTTGATTGGGCCAATCAAACCACAAAGACAACACATTTTGAGAGCAGCTGAATCTGAAAGCCCTGTAATGGCTTGATGAGTCACCACGGCAGTCGCACTTTGAAAAGACGGTCTGGATCCGGACAATGTGTTTCAGAGAATGTGCTAAGATGAAGATAACTAGACGGTCATCTCAGAAATAGCTCGTGTTGCATGACTAATGTGACTATGTTAATGCGAATGCTGACAGACATGCGCATAGTCATTGTACAGGCTCACTTGAGCAGAGAGAGGCAGAATCATTAGTTCTGATTGTAATTACTGTGCAGCAAATGTCTTTAGATACTATTAGCACTGAAACCAGATCTACTAGATATTAAATGGATTGTCAGTGTAGTTTTCATTTTAAGCATCATTCATTATTGATACTTAACTTTTCTTCACATATATATTCGGTTGTGTTGTGTTGTGTCTCACTCACTTGTTGTCTAAAATTGTGTTCTGCCACATTAGTCAGTTTACACTGGTGTGTATTGTGTTCTACACATGACAGATTTATGCACTTACTTATGTTACCAGTCATTATTCAGTAGGACTTTTATATAGCATTTTGCTATTGTCTCCTGTTTCTATTAGGATATTGTATGTACAATTGCTCCAAAAAGCTTTTGGACACATTTGCATGATTATTGTTATGAAAATATCAACCGTCAGCAATCTGTAAATTAAGGCTCTTTTCTCAGAACTAACTTAACTCTGGCTATTTTTGCTATTACTTTTAACCAAGATGATTTCTAGAGCAGTGGTTTTCAAACCTGTTCTGGAGGACCACCAGCCCAACACGATCTCATGACAATGCGTATAAATAGTACGTGTGCAATCTCGTAGAATGTATACGCCAAAATGAGTTTTGGCGTGCATATGTTACGCTTTTGGTGTGCATATGATACGCACTTTATGGCGTGTATGACACGCTTTTGGGTAGGGTGAGGGTGGGGGTGTGGGGGTTCGTACATATAATACGCCATAAAGTGCGTATCATATGCACGCCAAAAACGGCGTATCAATAAGAAAAAAATACTGTAAATTTTTTGCATTAATAGTTTAACCAGTTTGGTGTCATTGCTACAGTGTAATTATATAATTAAGAGTAATTATAGAGTAATATTTGGTTGAGGGTTAGTTACATGTAATTATGCATAATTTACTGTTATTACTATGGTAAGTACAGTATATGTAATATATGTAAAAAGACCACGTTAAAATAAAGTGTTATCAAAACATCTTCAAAGTTTAGAGTATTTTGGGTATTTCTAAAATGTCTAATTCTGGAGGTACTCTATAGAGCTGCCCAAAATCACCCCCTATACCCTTAAATTGGACACTATTTGAGGGGACAGCCATTTGTAGAGGTGTCTAAAACCATAGCGGACGTTATCCAGTGCACTCATTCAACCCTGACCAATGTACGCTCAACGGCTAGAGAATACCCATATGCACTGTGGCGGTTGCGTCGAATGAATTCCCGCGTCTCGCCAGAAGATGCCGTCTGCATCTGAAGCACCCATTCATACATTTTACAATCCGTTGGTCCAATGTGGCTACTGTGATATATCACAAGGTTATAAATTCTTTTTAAAATGATTATTACGTGGTTTAATTTAGGTTTATACATAGTTTCCATGACAGAATACAAGAGAGAACTTTTCATTACAGAGCTGCCAGTTTGCTAAGTTCCAAATAATTATTAAACAGCAAGCACAAACAACACAAAAATGCCAGCCCTTCTGTTGCACTCAGTGTAAGAATTCTCTCACTCGTTTTCATTCACTCCTTTAAGTGAACTATATTAGTAGACTAATGTAGGGAATAGTAAATGAGGGTATTGAGGGCCAGGACTGGATGGACACAGCCCAGGACCAGGATTGGGAACCCCTGAGCTACAGGAAGCAATTCAATGCCATTGCAGAAACAATAGTGTGATATAAAATTCTGCAAAGACAGTACATCCGCTTAAACATTGTGAGAGAACATTCTAGATGACACATACTTATCCTTACATTGCTACTCAGGTAAATTTAATGTACTGGCATTACTCACTCCCCTCACTCGATTATCTCCAACAGCTTTGCGCAGTCAGCACAAAGCAGACAAAAAGCGAGAGATGAAAGACTAAAAATGAGGGATAGTAGAGGCTGAATGCCAAACATGCTTAGAGAAAAGAGAGAGAGACAGTCTGTTCAAACATGATCGAGCGTTTAATCTAATAAGCTGAAGCCTAATATTGATGAAGAGACAGAATGTAAGAACAGAAGGTGAATAGAGGGACGGGTGGAGGGGTGGAGAGGTGGAGCTGGACAAAGGCCCATGACAGACAAACTGAAAATGGACATAGACATAATGCACATATGGTCAAAGAGCTGCTCACTCTGTCAGACTGACCCCAAATACAGCCTGAGCGCATGAGAAACAGCACCCTGGAGACATCAGTACATCAGAGCAAACAAACTGCCTCCATCCGGGACGAGATTCAGCTTTAAATGGGTCCTGAATCATCTGCCATATTTGTGACGCCCCCAATCAGATCAGGTTTTGCCACTTAGTTTCAATTCGGTTTTAAAACACCAACAACATTGTACAAAAATGGTATAATAAAGTTAGCTTATTATCTCACATCAGTGGTGTTAAAACTATTAGAAATGCTTTCGTCATTGAAATAAAGCTGACATGAAAGAAAATATAAATACTTGATGAAATTAGTAAATATGATAATATGAATGAATGAATGAATAACAATTATATATATATAATATATATATATGCCCTTTATGATAGTGTTTTGCACCAAGTAGGTCACAGAGTGTGTAGTCAAAGGAACAACAAGAACAAAAAACAAAAGCTATTCTAAATTTTTTTTTTTCTGGTGCGAGACTTTTATTTTAAAGGACGTGTGTGAAAGCTATTGACTCTTCTGTCAGATGCATTTTAACCATGTTGTCAGGCTATATGCCAGTATCATTGCTATAACATAACTTTCCTGACAAGTCAGATGTTAAACTGTCCTTGCAGCGTCCTTTGTCCTGCATGTCACTTGACTGTATTTAAAGAGCAAATTAAATTACACGCATGCAACCTCGTAGTAATAAGGATGAAATGACAAAAAAAGTACAGTAACTGGTACTTCATGTGTTAGCTGGGAAGGATTTGCACGCAGGTATGATGCTCATCAGGATCAGTGTTCATATGTTTTATCAAGTACATGTTAGGATTGTGTATTTACCATGATAACGGTAATTTTCGTAACTTTGTGTAGTTTTCTATATTTCTGATGTCTGTGCGGTGGCATCAACTTAATTGTATTAACAAAAACTTGTTTGGGGTTGCTATTTAATAATCTTAGCTTACTGTTTATTCATCAGTGTTAGTGAAAATCTTACAATTACGTGTATGCTGAGTAAAGAGTGATGGTACATGTGTGTGTCATCCATTTTTGAGAAATAAATTAGCTTTCTTCAAATTCCTAAAAATGTGGATCCCGGTTTAATGACCATAAGAAAATGTGGGTCCCATGGCCAATCCATGATACTCACTCACGGCTATCTATTAAGTCAAATTAAATATACAAAACCATTACTATTTTCTTTATGAAAGTCTCTGCTTGGTGTTTTATTTTAAATGCTAAATAATTTTTCATGCCCAGGGAGAGTTACTTGTTTTGAGCATTACAGTAATAGCACGCTGTGTCACAATATCTAGTCTCCATGGCGACTCTCAAAAACAGTCTCCGTCTCTGATCATTGAATGCACTAATTATTTAGACTCAAATGCACTCACAGGAAGTAAATATGCACACAAACACAACATTCTGATGGAGGAGCTAGACACTCCTTTGATAGCTACAGCCATTAAACATTAAAACTAAGAGGCTGCCATGTTATACCAGCTTCAGACTACACAGTAGAGTGGTGCAGGTATGACGTCACTTTGTAGGCCAAAACGCAGAAGCGAGTAAGCATTTTAGCACTTCCGGTTCCCTCGTCCCAAAGTCAATGGGTTTTTCGAACGGGCTCTTGGTTAAAAGGCTGAAATAAGGTCTGTGGTGAACACAAGCTCAAGACACTTTCATGTTTTATTCTACGACATAAAATACATCAGTATTACCCCACTCGTGATTTTTTGAAGCTGTTTTGTGTCTTGAAAAAGGCGGTTGCTAACATTTCTAAAGAATGCTTTCAGCACCGTGTTGAATGAAAGCCACGTAGAATCAAGGCAGTTCTGAAGGCGAAAGGGGGTCAAACACAGTATTAGTATGGTGTTCCTAATAATCCTTTAGGTGAGTGTATATAAAAGCACTCACATATGCTGATTTTAGCTTGCTCTTTCTTCTGCATATATTCTTTTGCATAACTTTTGCATAAAATTGTGGGCTAACAATTTGCTGAGATGCTATCTTGCCTATAGACAAAATTTCCAGTTTTCCATTGTCTTTAACAACTATGTTTCAAACTTGTTTTAACGAGGGAATTATTCAAGTATCTGTTTTCAAGAAGCTGCATGGATCTATTAATACACACACACACGCACACGCACACTTAAGCATGTCTGTTAGCATCTGTGTAACAGCAGTGAAGTCTGTGCCCCGTGGTGCCCCTGTCTTCATTAAAGCTTGAAGTTCTGAGAGTCATGCTGGGCTCACAAACGTGGGGATTATGTAACTCCAAGTGAAATATGCCATCTTCAATGGAAAACCTTCAGTAATGTAATTGAAAGTCAGTCCTTTCATAAAATACCTCACTTCACCAACGTTTTGAAATTATAATGTCCACCTGCATTCTTCACTACTTCTCAAAAAGCAATAGGATTGATCTTTTACCTTTAAGTTCATTAAAATGTGCAAAAGATTCCTTTTTAGAAGATTACAAATTTATACAACAAAATATATTTATAAGATATTTTACACACACACACACACACACACACACACACACACACACACACACACACACACACACACACACACACACACACACACACACATGTTGTGTTTCCATGTTTTACGGGACATTCCATAGGCGTAATGCATTTTATACTGTACAAACCGTATTTTCTATCCCCTACACTGCCCCTGCCCCTAAACCTACCCATCACAGGAGACATGCTGCATTTTACTTTTTCAAAAAAATCACTTAGTGTGATTTATAAGATGTTTTCCTCATGGGGACCAAAAAATGTCCCCACAAGGACAAAAATTTGGATATTGCCATCTTTGTGGGGACATTTTGTCCCCATACCGTAGGGATTACCAGTCCACACACACACACACACACACACACACACACACACACACACACACACACACACACACACACACACACACACACACACACACACACACACACACACACACACACATATTTTTATTTTATTTTTATTTTTTATTTTTTACATACAGTTCATTAATATAAATCTAACTTCCAGCCATACCGGTGCTTGAGTTTGCTTTCACTTCACCAAAGAAATCTGCCAAACTGCAACTGAATAACCTGAGGATAGATTATGATATGTAATGGGTAACATTTGTTTTCCAGGTTTACAATTATCAGAGAGTATCAGAGGCATTCTAAACTAATACACAAAGGACCCGAAAACTTTTCCATTTACGATAGAGAATAAGAGCGAAAAGCATTTGCAAGTCAAAGTCATTTATCTTACTTCTTTAGAAACTCTGACCCAATATCTCATGGCCTTCTTTTTGTACAGTCACCTCTAGTTAGTGAGACACATTTTTATAGCTGAAACACAGATTGGCTTACTTCAGCACTGCTGTGCAGGAAGGCCGGTGAGTGTATATATCAGTCAGAAACACTTTAGGGGTTTACTGGTGCTTGTGTTATGCTAAATCAACAACTCAATCAACCGCCTGTCCGTCCTTCACATTTCCCTTGATCTTTTTACACCTACTTTAAAATACAGTTCATTTATTTTAGTAGTCGGCATTTTGCCATCTGTGCGATAGAAAGAAAAACAGAGGAAAAAAAATCTATCAAGTTTTTTCCACTGTGCTTTTTGAGCTGAATCTCAGTTTCTTAACTTTCTCATTATGACTTGAGACTCTTTCACGCCTAATGTTTGATTTTCATAGGCCTCATTTAAAGTATGAGTTCTTTCAAAAGCTATGGCACATCCTGAATTTACCTGGATCCAAGAAGCTCTTGATTAGGGCTCAGCAAATCAATATCAAAGATTTGAATAATGGGATGGTTTATATGGACCAAAGACCCATGTTTCTCCCTCATTGCAGATCTTTCTCTTCAAATAAGCCTAGTGATTTAATTCCTGAGCAAACAAGAAAACGTGGACAAGGCAAAGAAAATCTCTATTTAGTATATATCTATGATATATGATTCATGGACCTGTCTGATCTATTAAATGCTGTTAGTTTAATTGGAACAGTTTGGTTTATCAATCTAGACTGAAACCAACAGAATCATGCCAAGAATGACTGAACAGAAAACACAGAAGAAATTATCTGGTCAGACTTTAAAAATATAGAATGCATGTCCATCTGCAATGGATAAGTATTGTATAGATTATTTTGGAGGTTACCTACAGTTACAGTTAATTTCACCAACACTAAGTGCCTCAAATAAAAGTCAGTATCTTTCAAATAATTTGATGGCACTACCCTGGCAAACAATCCAGTTGTTCCTCAAAGGTGCTCACTGCATAAACCTTGTTTCTAGGCGGAATTCTGCACCCCGTCTCCCAGAAGTTGCTCAGCGCCAGCCAATCAGATTGCCTTTTTCTGCTAGTTCTGCCAGTTTTGTATGCATTTTACATCAGACGGTCAGTGAATGGACTGTGGGTGGTCATGGGTAAGGCTATCACATCTCCGCCCTCAAACACTTTGAACATAATTAGCAGTTTAACAGTTTTTAGAACTTTCTTTTATCTCAAAATGTTCAGCTTCAGAATATTGATTTACAGGGTATGATGGTGAAAAAGATTACTTGGACTTCCTGTTCAGTCACAGCACAGGAATGTGTGCCTGATGAAAACGCACACACATGAATAATGCTGTTCCGATCTGTGCACAGTAAGAGCCTGTCTAATCAATAACCTCCCCCTCTTAAGTCAGCAGGTCTACATGATGCTTGTGACAGGAATAGCATCTCTGTGCGTTCTCTAAGCTCACCTGCAGAGAGGACACATCGTACGGCCACTAAAAGAGAATAGATAAACCTAAAATACGGATCAATCCCCTTGCTCTGTCTTTCCCTCCTCCGGTCACTTCATGGCTCTGTTCCAAATTCTAGTGAGCCTTCGTGTTGATTTACTGTGTTCAAATCCAGCTTTATTCTAAGGGAGGATCACAACTGAAATGAGCCATTGATTTGGAACACTCTTTGGCATTAAACATAAAAAAGCAGGCAGGAAACTTTAACTTACAATTCATTTCAAATGATTGTTAAGAATTTTGCAAATTACATGATACTCAAAAATAACAAAAATATTTGGTAAAATAATCTATTCTAATTAATTTCACTATTTTTTAATTATAAAGAATTACAGTATATAACTGCCATTCAAAGCTTTTTGCAAAATAAAAATTATTCAGCAAGGATGCATTAAATTGGTATGTAAAATGTAAATATAAATGTAAAGACATTTATAATGTTACAAAAGATTTCTGTTTCTGTTTTTTACTTTATATTCATTAAAAAATCCTGCACAAAAATGTATTATGGTTTCCAGAACATCCGTTTTCAACATCAATAATAATAAGAAATGTTTCATATAATCAGCATATTAGAATTATTTCTAAAGGATCATGTGACAATGAACTTGAAGACTGGAGAAATGGCTGCTAAAAATTCAGCTTTGCCAATCACAGGAATAAATTACATTTTAAACTTGTAAGACCGCTGAAATCGCTCCAATGGCGGCAGCGAAGAGCGAGCGAAGGTATCTGCGTGCTCGTGTTCTCAGCTGGGCAAAATGGATCTAATTCCAATTGCTCTTTATCTGACTCCATTTTATTATAATTTAGAATTTAGATTAGAATGCCAATTTGGTTATTTGGTCATTCATATTTAATAGTTAGACACACATTTAATTATTCCGTTTAACCCTTTGTGGAAAGTACCCATTCATGATCTCATAGAGATCGTTAATAATTCAGAGTAAGTCAGAATAAATTTAAACATAACGATTTATTAACCAGGTAAGAAACATCGATCAAACTTCAATTCAAAGGATAAAAGCATCAATCAATCATATATAGAAACAATAATTCAAGAATCAAGGATTCCAGAAATCTTTACCTGGTCGTGAAAGACTACACACAAACAGTGTGGGATATCTAGATACAGACTCCTCGAGTTTAGTGTCACTTTCCTTTAAATACCCAGATAATTCAATAGATACCAAATGGTGGTTTACTGTGATTATAATTAGGTTTTGGCCCTTATTCAGGGGTCACAAATGGGCAATCAGAATTTGTGTTTGAATGGGTTCTCACCATTTGTGAAGGAGAATACTTATTTACATACAGGAGGTATCCTGAATTAGAGATCTGTGGGGGATCACCTCCTTAACGTCGGATCACCTCCTTAACGTCACACAATATTTTCTCAACTTATAAAACTTCTTGGAGGTTTGTATTCTGGTTTGGAGAATGAGACCATTTTACCAGACGCACTGACACGTTTCAAATGATACTAAGCATGCATGGTTACACACTGTACATATTTAGCATTGCATAGGTTCAGAATGGGTTTTCAGTGTGGGAGCAAATGGGCAAAACAGTGGGTGATGGGTAGATTGTGAGTGTGAGATGTGTGTGTCTCAGTATGGTGTGTTTTGGGTGTGGCTGTTATGTATTGAGAAGAGTGTTCAAATGTTGATCCTTAGAAAAAGTCCTTTGTTCCCAGGAAGTCATCGTTTCTCATGCCAGACGCCTGGCAACTTCCTTACAGATTTGCCTTTTGGCACCGTGAGCCATTCACAAGGGTTTCGCTGGTGTCACTTCAGTCTTTGTAAGGTGGTAGTAGGGGACTGAGGGCCAAGATAGCGTTGGTGGATGATTTCACAGATCTGATGAGATGTCTGAAGTAACAACATTGGAATACTGTGAGGAAGAAGATGAGGCACTTCCCAGCACATCCTCGAAGTATCCAGTCCCACCAAGAGTATGCAGTCTGTGCCGATCGAATAGATGAGCTAGTCAGAATCTGTGCAGTCTTTCGCCAAGTTTGTCTCCACTTGCGCTGAGAAAGGTGGTACTCTGTTTGAAGGATGACTTTCTGTACCAAGTCCATCGTCTCGACCAGTGCTTGTGTTCCGTGTTCATAGAAGGTGTCATCCCACCATGGAGAGACCTCTGCGTCCTCTGCATCCTTCCAAGGATGTCAATCTGACCCATAGAAAAGTCCTCTGTCACTTCCAAGCAAAAAGGAGTAATTGGCAGGACAGGTCATTCCTCCATATGTGAAAGAATTCATCTCACTGATGATGCACCACTGTGTATGAGACACTTGAACAGCATTCGAATGGCCATGCAATGATTGGACATTCACAAGTTTGTTATCATTGGGAGAGAAAGGTTGTAATGTGTTACATGTACAAACAACATAATTATGAGTTTCTTGACAACAAGTGCGACTGGTAAATAAGGTCTCAGTACCCTTCAAAGTCATATAATCAGTGAGGTGGTCCCATTTAATTACCTGATCTTTAACTACCATGCCGATGGAGCGGATAGTAGTGGAATTTGGATAAACTTGGTCTGGGTGGATCAAAGGAAAGGTGGCAAAAACCCAATGCAACCAGTACATTCTTTTCCAGTATACATCATAATTGTAGATAACAGTTCTGAATATCTTACATTTTCATTTTCTCCGAATAGAACCATCTATGTAGGTCTAAAATCTCAATCAAATCGTTTAAAACATGTCTTGGAGTTTTATGAAGACGAAGGTCTAAAATTTCCTGTCTTGTGGCAGTGAACAAATCTTGTGTATATGATCTACAAGCTAAGTCACGCTCGATGGTACGGGTCTGATTGAACAATGTATGGCTGATCGTTAGAAGCGCCCGCGCTCGGATCTAACCGCTTTGATTAGGTTATCATTGCTATTGGTGATGTGTTGAAACCCAGTGGCCATCTGGTCCATCAACCATGTTGAGAATTGTGATTGTTTGGTTATTTGGTAGTTAGCTGCTGAATTAATTGATCCGAATAAGCCTGCTATGTTACCAAGCAGGTCTCTGCTTTTGAACGAGCAGATGGAATTTGGACAGCAAGTCTGTCTTTGTAATCAGAAATTAAATCATCGATTCGTGACTGTAGCCATGCATATGATTCATCGTTGGCATTACAATGTTTTGTATAAGCAGAAAAAATATTGGAAATGTTGTAAGTTCCATGCGTCATCACCAAATTTACATCATGTAATAGAGTCTTGTTAAGGTTCCCTCTAATCAGTCCACCAGGAGGAATTGGGTGTAATTTTGGACATTCTTTGGATTTGGTGTATCCACAGGTGGTCAATTCAAAATTTTTAGATGTCTATGTACAATTTTGTGGATTGGTGAAATTGTCTATGTTATTTGAACATTCACCTACACAATAAGTTATCGGTATATAATAACCACTGTGTTTGTTCAGGAATCCCATATGTTATTAATGCAGATCTAAATATGATTAGTCATACAATAATGGGGATTGTGTATTCCTGGTAACAGTGTGTGTGTGTGTGTGTGTGTGTGTGTGTGTGTGTGTGTGTGTGTGTGTGTGTGTGTTTGTTTGTTTGTGTGAAAAAATGGGCAATAGATCTTTAGTGAAGTACACTTTTAGACTCTATGCCATCTTTATAAATCTATGATGTGTAATGTTCAGCCTGAATAGATTTGGTCTATTCCAGGTGATGTTGTCGTGTAGGGTGTGTTCTATGTTCATGTTTGGGAGATGGGTGGAATCTAATCAATATCAATCTGTGTTGCATAATTTAGTACCAGTGGTACACTGGGAGGTCGTGTAGTCATATTGTGAGATGTGAATGACCCCATCATATTTATATTCGCACCCATCTCTCACGTCTCAAGTTCTGACAATTTTCCGTTGCCCTGGCTCTGATGCAGGGGGGGGGGGACTTTTGGTCGTCCATCCTCCAAGGAATTGCAATTGTCAACCTGAGATAGAAACAAATTTAGAGAGAAACAAATTTGGAGAGAAAACAATTTAGAGAGAAACACAGTTAATTTCTGCTGTTGTTTCAGTTTTTTAACACTTAAAGCTGCTCTTGCAGTCAAGCCTTCACAATCTGCTGTGTTTGAGCATTATGAACTCCAGTTCTGCTGGAGAATTTTTCTTTGTTTTAGCATTATAAACTCCAGTTCTGCTGGAGAATTTTTCAGGATTAATCAGAAACTTCTAGTTGCTCTCATTACAGTTAGTTTGAGTGAAGGATGAATTGGTTTTCTATTATCCGTGCCACACTTCTAGTTTTTCTAGTTCTGTAGGCATAAGATAATATCACAACTCCCCTCCATTTTGGCACTGGGAATTGAACCAATGAAAAGTATTAGAACTTGCTCAAATTAGAAATTGCAAAGGTCAGAGTTATTGAGTCCTGTTGTGATGGAAACATTTTCATGGTTAGTGCAATTGTAATTCACACTGTAGCCAGACGGCAATTCTATGCTCCTGTACATGGTTTTACTGCAGCTATATGGGAAATAGCAGAGTTTCCACTCAGAAGACAAACAAATTCAACATAGACAGACACACATGCAACTTGAAATTGCTATACAATTCCAGTATTGCGATTATTCCAATTTACACAAGATACGTGGCCTAGAATGCGTAGCATCTCTACAACCTTTACCTAAGTGTTGAATGCAACATTTACAGTAAAGCAATCATGTGTTTTAAAGAATAAACTTAACTAGCCTATGTGCATCTATTAGCACAAACAACTATAATGTGTGTTCTATGCGCACGTGTTTAGTACAATTACAAATTTGAAAATACAGACAGGATCATTGCAATTTGGATGTTTTAATTATTAAACTCACTGCTATTGACCACTTTAAAGAGATCAATAGCTGAAGATCTCGCATGAACACTGCAGTTGAGGATATTCATGTCAAATCTTTTACATTGTGTTATACTCAGCAATCAAGATTCCGATAACATTGAGCCTCGCACCGGCCGGGTTTACGATCTCTTGCCACAACTCGTCAGTCTTGGTCATTAAGGCAGAGGTGACACACTGATATTCTGGACGTCCGTTACCACTGTGATCATTCCAGAATATTTTTATTCAGTTCTCTTGGATCTGACTTCGCTTAATTAATGCAAAATTGTTTCCAATCAGAGGCCATGACCATTATCAATGAATTAAGCGACCAACTTGTTATAACTCTAATGATAACTTTCTATAATCATGCCGTGGTTTTCCACGTTTACGTAATTAGAACAACGTTACAATAATTAGGAATTGAGGTTGCCCTATTTAGATTGGTCTAACAATTTATTATTGTTCTAAACGGAATAGACTCGTTTGGCCTATCAACTTCTTTCAGTCCAAGTATACGTACCTTAAGCGCAAGTGTTAGTCGGAGCTCTAAAACATCAGTCTGGTGTGTTTCACCAATAACGCATCTTAGTCCGTGTAACTAACCTGAGCGTAGTTTGTGGTGTCATGGACACAACATGATCTACTGAGTTATTAACACAACATACATCATAGTAAGTTCAAATGTATAAAACAAATCATTCCATGTTACCTTTTTATTTGAGCTGGCTCAATTAATGAAAAAGTTTTTATTGATTTCCAATACTTTACAAATATGAATAAACGTTTGATTATTCTACTTAACTCTT
This sequence comes from Gobiocypris rarus, assembly GCA_023029165.1. Lineage (NCBI taxonomy): Eukaryota > Metazoa > Chordata > Actinopteri > Cypriniformes > Gobionidae > Gobiocypris > Gobiocypris rarus. The sequence goes on from CM040920.1 coordinate 27,166,828, forward strand.
TACATTTATTGAAATCGTTCATTAGGTTCTCAGAGTCGCACAGGGTCCTCGCACTTTCCATTATGCGGGCCCACGATCACATAACGTGTCAGTCTTGGTAATTAATGCCAAATGTTAGGCGGAGCTCTGCAATCTCAGTCGGTGTGCCTCAAAGCTCCACCCCAAACCGGACTGCAGTCCGTTACTAACCTGACACAGATATGCGGAAACAATGGGTACACATAATGCACTAAAATCAATACTTTCGAGTAAATCAGAACGAAGTCAAACGCAACAACATATTTGTCAAAGTGTATTAAAGACCGTGATTTTGGTTTGGCCCTGCAGTCACAGCCGATTGGCATGTTCATTGCATGCACAACAACAGTCAGGATTAAGGCCAATGAGAGGACTCTGTTGTCGTTAACATCCAATGAACTAGCAGCACATGCTGGGTGCAGTCCAATCCTGCTCAAATTCTGTTTTTGAGAGTGAAGTTTCGTATTGTATTTTCGTGTCATTGCATTTGAATATGAAAAGGCTGTGGTTCAGGGATGATGTGGCACATTCATTGTATCTCTTTTTAGATTTCAAATGCCTATTTGCTTGATTTAGTCTATTTAAAGACTAACCTGCAAGATGGCACAGTGGCAATTTTAACTGATTTACAAAATGTGATAGATTTAGCTTGTGTTACTTCTTTGGCTAAACGCTCCCATGGAACAGGGAGAGAAAGTGTTCTCCGAGTGGGCGTGGTATGCCCCGTGGGCTCAGATGAGCCACTCAGAAACATTAAATCGTCGTTTTCTTGACAAAATAGTAACAAACATCACTATCATTCTGTTTATCAGTTTTAGATTTTAATCTTACCGCCTCTTGATTATTTTTGTCGAGTATTTTCGATTTTGTAGTAACAGCAATTGGTCAAACAAAAGTTTTCTTAGCTTTAACACATTGCATTGCATCACCCTGTTTCTCCCCATTTTGCTTTTCATAAACAAATGCATTATCAAATCGCATGTTTTTAATTGTTTCTGAACTTAGATTTTTCATTCTATTGTCTGATCGCTCTCATCGCGCGTTGCACATAGTTAATGAGACAATGGAGACTAATTTAGCTGATTTTATCACATTAGGCTCTCTTCGTCGAGTCTCAGAAAATAGATCGTTTTAGTTTAGTTTCAATCTCTTGTTGCGCGAATGCCGACAAGGAGATATTTAACAATTAATAGCAAGAGTTTTCATTTCTTATCTGCGCTGTTGTTAACCATGTCTGATATGTGGTTATGTCTATTCAATAAATTCACAAACTCGGATTTACACGGTCAAACATTCGGTTTTCCCAAAACATTCCTAAACAAGACAGAATGAATTTGACTTACCACAACAGCTGAAGAAAGAGAAGCTCAAACCTCTTGATGATTTTAGAATCCAATACTTCGCTGAAAAACATGCTGCTCGTTGTTCGAGCACTGCAGCAATCACGTCGGTCACCAAGCTGTAAGACCGCTGAAATCGCTCCAATGGCGGCAGCGAAGAGCGGGCGAAGGTATCTGCGCGTTCGGTGTTCTCAGCTGGGCAAAATGGATCTAATTCCAATTGCTCTTTATCTGACTCCATTTTATTATAATTTAGAATTTAGATTAGAATGCCAATTTGGTTATTTGGTCATTCATATTTAATAGTTAGACACACATTTAATTATTCCGTTTAACCCTTTGTGGAAAGTACCCATTCATGATCTCATAGAGATCGTTAATAATTCCAGAGTAAGTCAGAATAAATTTAAACATAACGATTTATTAACCAGGTAAGAAACATCGATCAAACTTCAATTCAAAGGATAAAAAGCATCAATCAATCATATATAGAAACAATAATTCAAGAATCAAGGATTCCAGAAATCTTTACCTGGTCGTGAAAGACTACACACAAACAGTGTGGGATATCTAGATACAGACTCCTCGAGTTTAGTGTCACTTTCCTTTAAATACCCAGATAATTCAATAGATACCAAATGGTGGTTTACTGTGATTATAATTAGCCTTATTCAGGGGGTCACAAATGGGCAATCAGAATTTGTGTTTGAATGGGTTCTCACCATTTGTGAAGGAGAATACTTATTTACATACAGGAGGTATCCTGAATTAGAGATCTGTGGGGGATCACCTCCTTAACGTCGGATCACCTCCTTAACGTCACACAATATTTTCTCAACTTATAGAACTTCTTGGAGGTTTGTATTCTGGTTTGGAGAATGAGACCATTTTACCAGACGCACTGACACGTTTCAAATGATACTAAGCATGCATGGTTACACACTGTACATATTTAGCATTGCATAGGTTCAGAATGGGTTTTCAGTGTGGGAGCAAATGGGCAAAACAGTGGGTGATGGGTAGATTGTGAGTGTGAGATGTGTGTGTCTCAGTATGGTGTGTTTTGGGTGTGGCTGTTATGTATTGAGAAGAGTGTTCAAATGTTGATCCTTAGAAAAGTCCTTTGTTCCCAGGAAGTCATCGTTTCTCATGCCAGACGCCCTGGCAACTTCCTTACAAACTATAATGAATGAACAAACAAGCTATTTTAAATTGTAATAATATTTCACAATATTAAGGTTTGAATGTATTTTTGATCAAGTAAATGAGGCCCGTGAGCACAAAATACATTTTTCAAAAACAAAAACAAATCTTAAAAATGATTATAGTTCAAAATTTCATAGAGCAGGACACGGTAACAAGCATATTCATAATCAACATTTCTCTCACTTATTTTTTTTTCCACTAAGCTTTCTACAGTGCAAAATGGGATTGCCTTCTCCATGAAGGACACACGTAGTACTGCCTTTGTCCAAAAGGTATCTTGCAAAGCATAAAAATACTGCCTCATTCTGAAACAGGCCTTGTGTCAGGAGTTACTTTAAATGCTGCATATGTAGGTAGGTCACCAAAGCCCAATTTTTATCTCTCATCCATCTACATCACTGTCATTCAGCACTGACACTCTCTCCCTCTGATCTTCTCTGTCTCTGTAGTGGAAACCAGCTGCTGGGCCCTTGGGAATCTAAATGCCTTATTCCTGATCTGATCCTACTAGACACCCACCACATCATCTCCTCTCAGAGATGCAGAGCTCTGCATGGTTACGTGCCTCTCGAGTTACGTAACTTGCACTAAAGACAAATGTTGCTAGGCCTCTTTTTGATGTCTTTCCACACACTCCTATATGGTTTGGGTCCGGATGCTCATATCTGGAGAGGATACTCAAACTATGAGGACGAGAACATGACATTAAATTTTAAACGCGTACATGAGTGAAGTAGGAGATAATGGTGCTGTGTACCAAGGTTCCTGAGAGCTGCTGCAGCATCAGGCAGCTTAATAAAAGAATGATGAAGAAATAAACAAAGACAATGTACTACAGAATAAAATGAAGACTTACTGAGAATACTGAAGAGAGAGTTTTGGGGAGAACCAAACTAATATTTAATTACTACATTAGTCATTTCTGGAAAATGTACATTTACACACAAACTGACCAGCAAACGCAACTTTTGGACACCATCTTTTTTTTTTTTCAGCTTAACTGTCACAGAATGGAACGCACAGGATTGTGGGATATCAAAGGCAGCGAAGGATACATCTATGCTGCCTTCAAAATCCATCAGATGAAGGTATCTCAGGAGACAGGAAGTGATGCTAACATTAGATTCGAACGTGCCTTGATGCCTTCTGACCTTGAAATGTTTCCTCCGAAGGCAGCATTTTTCAGGGTTCGGACGCAGCCTTTGTCCTTAAAGTTGAAGTGTTAGAAGCAGGAAAAATGGGCAAGTGTAAAGATTTGAGCGAGTTTGACAAGGGCCAAATTGTGATGGCAAGACGACTAGGTCAGAGCATCTCCAAAACTGTAGCTCTTGTGGGATGTTCCGGTCTGCAGTGGTCAGTATCTTTCAAAAGTTGTCTAAAGAAGGAAGAGGGATGAACCAGTGACAGGGTCATGTGCAGCGGCCAAGACTCATTGATGCATGCGGGGAGCGAAGGCTGGCCTGTGTGGTCCGATCAAACAGACGAGCTACTGTAGCTCAAATTGCTCAAGAAGTTAATGCTGGTTCTGATTAGCCTGACAAGCCAGACCCACATCAAGATGTTGGGTCTGGGAACTCACGATTGACAGGGCTCAATCCGAGGGGCGGGATTTTTGCTTCCCCTCTGAATAATGGATCTACAAGTTCTGAATTCAGGCAGTGCCTCTAATTCCTATAAAGACTGAACTGGTCTTCCTGCTGTTGCCGTGGATATAGATGGCCACAGTGTGATTACACACTGAGAACAGAAAGCTTAAGTGTGCGCTCACTGTGCCATGGATGCTGAAGTGGGGTTGCCATGGAGACAGGGAGGCTACATATGTTTCATTAATTTCAATGCATATCACATGATGTGGGCTTTGAAGGTCAGGGCTCAATTATCCATAAATAGCAGGTTCAGTTCTAGCAACAGTGAAACAGATCTAGAATCTTGATTGGTACGGCTGTCGGCTGCTTTATGTAACCATTCCTTCAGTCTACCAGAACATGTGCTACACGTGTGACAGCAAACAGTGCAGTCTAAATCTGAGAACACCACTATCTGAAAGTACCCTTTTATTCTTTAGCTATTTGTGAATGTAAGAGGTCTGCAAGTTTTCCAAGACCAAAGTCCACAACAAATGTAGTTATTGCATTCCAAAAAATGATTTGATTCTAAACTGCAATGTTTGTAACAATTTTGCATAATGCTCGCCTATGATCTTCACTGGCTACCATCTTTTTCCCTCAAATACTGTAGTTGTAGATGAGGCCTGTAAGTGTTTGGTTTATGTTGTTGACATGAGTGGCAAAAGAAAATCCACTTTGCATGCACTTCTAAAGGATGAGGACTCCTCATCCACCGTCACCATTACTAGTCTTATCGCTGTGAATCAAGTGCTGAAGAAGCATTCTGGAGCAGAAATTTAGATATGGTAATGGTAATTTCTGAAGCGGTCGACCAATCACAACAGAGTGGACAATCTGACCAATCAGAGCAGAGTAGGCTCTCGGAAAAAAGAATCCTTGTTGAGTCGTTTCAGACGCTGTAAAAAAAGAGGAGATGCAACTTTTTTTTTTTTTACTTTGGATGCATGTGAACCTATTGTAGGTGTCCCATGTGTTTTAGGTTTTGGTTCACGTTTATGTTCACAATATGTCCAAGTAAAGTTGTTTACAAATGTGTCCGCTGCAGCTCTGTATATGCAACAATTGAAGATATTAGAAGACATGTTTGTCTTTTCATCCTGAAATGCGAGGCAAAAGTTGGATCACAATAATTAGAAACCACAGTTTCCACAAAACCCTTCACTGAATTGGGATGTTCTCTTTTATTCTGGATGGAGTGACTAAAATTGAGAACACAAAGAATGTCCTTCTCAGCTGCCATAGAGGTGCAACTCTTGCGTCATCAGAAGACGGTGTTCAACGGGAAAAAAATAAAAATAAATTTGCACATATTTAGTGAGAGCAATGGTTCCTGTTTCCTGGTTTGTTGTGTGCTTTCCTAGCCTTGTTTAATATTATGGTTGGTTCATTGTCTGATTGTTCACAGGTGTCATCTTAAGTAATTAGTCCATGTGTATAATGCCCTCATGTTTCATTGTTCTTTGTGTTACGGAAGAGAGACTCGCAACAAGGATGATATTAATAAAACAGGGTTTTATTGACAGCAGAACTATATGCAGACTGGCTGATGAGTATATCAGAAGAGATGTAAAGTATGAATAGTGAATAGGAATACTGACAGTCTTTATCATTGAAGATGGATGAGGAGGTTGTGGATGGCGGAGAAGCTGGATGATGGAGCACACACCTCAAGAGAGAGAGAGGCTGGAGATTGGCTGGAGACTTGAAGAGGATATACAGACGCGGAGGACTAGAAAAACAATGGAGAGATGATGAAGACACGTAGCAAACATAGGATACAGGTAAGAAACGCAAGGTAAGTGAGTCCTTCCTTAAACGAGACCAGACAAAGCGACTGTGAGGTATGTGCTTATATGCTGCCTGTAATGATGAGGAGATGAGGTGCAGGTGATAACGAAGTGCATACAGGTGAGAATTAAGGAGGGTGGAAGGAAGTGTAGTGCAGACATGGTGGATCTGTGACACCTTCGTCTGTCTTTGTTTGTGTAACCACTGTTTGGTGAGATTCCTGTTCCTAGTCTAGTCTAGACTAGTCTGTACTTGGCAATCATTGTTACAGTAAGAGACCTACAAAACAAAATGACGAACCTTTAAAATAGCATAACAGGGGTTACAGGGGTTATAATTGATAAAAAATGATAAATTACACGATATTCAGTGATTTCAGAATTGTTTTGGGATCCCACTGTATATGCACACAATGTTGGAATAATCCTAACAAAATTATTCCAAGTATGTAGAACTCAACTTTGTTTTTGTTTTGTTTTTCATTCTATTTATATACATTTCTGAACTTTTGGTGCTATTACTAGAAAAACTTAGTTTTCTGGGAAGCTTTTTGCCTCCAGGGCAGTAGTATAAGTCTTATCTGTGTGTCTTTATGTGAACTGATAAGCTGAATATTTTATTAAAGAATGTCTGAATCATCAGGGAAAACTGGAATTATGAAGGAATCTCATGATTGGCATGTACATTCTTGCTCTCTTCATTTCCCCCCCTTTCTCTCTCATGCACAGATACGCAAATCATACTCTTATCTTTAAAGGGACAATATATCTCATGCAGCCAGATTTTTAACTAAAAATGCCAATTAGAAAGGTATAGACACTGCCATTTGCGGTGGGTTTATCTGATGTTGAAAATACTGGTGGTGGGAACATGGCTTTGTGAAACTAAATTCAACTGGAATAAGTACCCTTGACCATTTATACCAGATCCTTGACTTAATGGAATAAAATGATACAAAATATGGCTACTTTAAGTAACTATGAGCACCAACATCTTCATTTGACCTCCTTATAAACTAAACATCATAAATAACCCTTAATTGCCCTGGGTGACAGAGGTGATTCAGCATCCGGTGAATATATGCTCCAGGCTAAGCAAATCAGAGTTTGATTAATGAGACTGTAATGACGGGATGGTGTGACATCTGTGTCACAAGTTGCTATGGAAATAGAGCAATGAGCATCTGCTGTGTAAACTCACCAGAAACACTTCTGTCTTACACTCCATCACACTTACACACGAATGCTGTGAGACAGAGAAATACTAATGGACACTTACATGTGTTTTCATTACAAATACACTAACACACATTAATCGCATAAAACACATAATGCTTTCTCAGCATACCAAACACACACCTCTATGACAATCACAGAAATCATTAGTAATATTACACTGGCTTCCAGGATGTAAAATGGCAGTCAGTAGACACATATTTTAAGCATTAGATATGTTTGATAAATTGTTGTAATATAAAACTACCAAGCAGAAAAAAAAAGTACACAAAAAAATTCTGGGTAAAAAACAACCCAATGTTGGGTCAAATATGGACTAACCCAACTATCTCCAGTTAAACAAAAACAAAACTGAAATCATTACATTTGGAAACGAAGATGAAATTCTCAAGGTGAACGCATATCTTGAGACAAAGGTCTAATAACAAAAATCAAGTCAGGAATCTTGGTGTGATTTTGGAGTCAGACCTGAGTTTCAATAGTCATGTCAAAGCAATAACTAAATCAGCTTACTATCATCTGAAAAATATTGCAAGAATTAGATGCTTTGTTTCCAGGCAAGACTTAGAGAAACTCGTTCACGCTTTCATCACCAGCAGGGTGGACTATTGTAATGGTCTTCTAACCGCCTTCCCAAAAGACCATTAGACAGCTGCAGCTCATACAGAACGCTGCGGCCAGGATTCTGAGCAGAACAAGAAAATATGACCATATCACGCCAGTCCTCAGGTCGTTACACTGGCTTCCAGTTACATTTAGGATCAATTTTAAAGTATTATTACTTGTTTATAAATCACTCAATGACCTAGGACCTCAATACATTGCAGATATGCTGATTAAATACAAACCCAACAGATCACTCAGATCATCAGGATCAAGTCAGCTAGAAATACCAAGAGTTCACTCAAAGAAAGGAGAGTCTGCGTTCAGCTATTGTGCCAGCCGTAGCTGGAACCAGCTTCCAGAAGAGATCAGATGTGCTCCAACAGTAGCCACATTCAAATCTAGACTCAAAACACATCTGTTCAGCTGTGCCTTTACTGAATGAGCACTGTGCCACTGTACGTCCGACTGATTGCACCTATTCTAATCTATGCATCATCTTAATTTTTATTTTTATTTTATTTTTATCTATATATACACTGTAATAATTTTATTCTTTTTAAATATCTTTACAACTATATATTTCTATTGTCTTCTTATTTTAAAAATTCTCTTTACAACTGTTTTTAATTATCCTGTTTTATTTTTAAGTCTTACACGTGGTATTCTTAATTCTTATCACTATTTTAATTTCATTTTCATGTAAAGCACTTTGAATTGCCATTGTGTATGAAATGTGCTATATAAATAAACTTGCCTTGCCTTGCCTTGCCAATTGGGTTGTTTTAACCCAGCGATTGGGTTGTTTTAACCCAGCGATTGGGTTGTTTTAAGCAAATATTTAACCCAACTGCAGGGTTAAAACAACCCAATCGCTGGGTTTGAACAACCCAATTGCTGGGTTAGTCCATATTTGACCCAACATTGGGTTAAAACAACCCAGCATTTTTTAGAGTGTATGTGGTTTAAGGTTGTGTTCACACTTGGCAGGTTTGGTTCGATTAAAAGGATCTCTGGTGCGATTGATCTGTAACTATAGTTCCTTTTAATAAGTGTAAACCTCTGCTTCTAAACAAACTTCAATTGAAATATGAACACAACATGGACCAAAAACATCTAAACAAACCAAAAACCGGATGTGATGTCACAAGATGCGACCCTAAAGAGGACAGAATGCGCAAGCATACATGGTTTTTCTCAGGACTGTTTTAGCAGCCAAAGAAGGACCAACACAATATTAGGAAGGTAGTCATAATGTTATTCATGATCTGTGTATGTACACACATGAAAAAAAAACGAGCGCAATTAGTCCAGTACATAACATTGTTTTGGGTGTTAGGGAAGTTCTGTCGCAAAATATACATCATAAAGGTTTTTATTGTTTTTGTTTGGTTCGTTTTGCATCCTTAGAAATGTTAGCCTTAAACGGACAGTATGAATGCTAAGTGAAGCAAGAGTAAATGTATAATTGAATATTTTGGTCTGAATACAAAAATACAAAACAACAGAATTTCAAGTGTGAACACACCTTTAAACACATCAAATGTCTATACCCTGTCTGTATCTAACAAATAAAATCACAAAATCAATATAATAATCTGCTGAAAAGGCTTTTACAGCGATTCAATGTAGTAAAACTATTTATAGATTTTAATATGTCCCAAATAATTACCATATTTAAGAAACAACAATTTAACATGTCCATCGAGCTATTGTATATTTGAATAAACTATTCAATCCTCTTAACCCCTTTAAATTAAGCTTAATTCTGGAAAATAGAACAATTTAAACTGTCCCAAATTTTGATATCAGAGTTTCAAAAGAAAATAAAAGCTCATGTAATATTTATTGACCTCCTGAAGTTGACGATCACAATTGATTAAGCAACTATTGTTTAAAAAATAACACTTAATGTTTTAACCCTATTTGTGGAAAGGGCCAGTAGCAGGAAATGATCAACATCAATCCTAAGTACAAAGCCATCACCTTTGGTGAATGCTGTTTTCAAAAATGTTTATGCAGTAGGGTTTTTCCTGTATCTTATTTAATATATGTCTGTATTCTACAAGGTGCTTTGAGAATGCCAGCAACAGGAGAGAGAGCGAACGATCGTAATGGAATCTATGTTGAGCTTTCATCTTAGCCTTCCTGTCCTTCAACATGAGATGGGAGCAATGTAATGCCCTCTGTTTCTCTCTCTGGAGCTCTCCATGGTGCTGATACAGATGTTAAAGTACATTCAAAGTCTGCACATATAGTTTAATACACAAGCTATACAGAGCACCACGGTACCATCTCGAACCAAGATTTAAAACTAGCCCATTCTGACCTTTGGGTACAAACTTGGCTAATTTGTCATATTTTATTACGTTACTCCTAGTCAAACGCCTCATCTCAACAGTATGTCCTTTCAGCATTTTGTTCTACCTTGTGTGTTATTTTGCTGTGCAATCCATCTGTATTTTCTGGGTCACTGCAGTCTGCAGTGAGTGTGACGGCGAGCAACCTTAACTAGACACTGAGGGCCATCGGCTATTTACTGCTGTGATGCCCTGCAGACCTATAGAGAGGGAGAAACTGAGTAGCAGGAGGTGGTTACAGGGGGCCATAACCCATCTAGAGGGATTCGTTTAATATGTTTGCAAAACTGCTGCCAGTTTCATCCCTGAAGTACTGTAGATAAGTTGTAGCAACATCTGCCTTAAACATATCAGAAATAATCCCTTAAATACATAAGGGATTTGCAAAGCCCTCTTAATGTTCTGTGCATAAAATGGCATTCAACGTCTGTTATTATTATTATTATTATTATTATTATTATATATTTTTTTCTGATTATACTGCATCTCATCAAGGGAAAAAACCTTCACTTCAGCGCTATTCTAGGTCACCATCCTCCTTTTCTCTTACACTGAATAGCTCCACTCAGGGCGTTATTTCAAGTCCCTGAAATAGTCATGCTGTCTAGCACTTGGCCTTGTTTTCTCAGAGATTTGATAATAGTTTAATAGTGCAGGAAAAGCCTTCAACAAACAAATTAGAAAACTCTACCTCAAGTCTGAAAATGCATAATTTAGTTGTTGTTGTTTTTTCTTCTTCAGTGAATTACCCCGAGTCAAAGCAAACATATACCTCTTATTTTTAATGACTATTTATAATATAATGTTGTACTGTACTGGCATAGACTGTGAACTGTTTGTAAAATCCAATATTGGGTGCAATACCCATTATGATGATTCTTAATCAATAAAGAATTCAATACAAAGAGCAGGAGTGTCTCTCTCCAGGAGTGGCATCTATTAATGGATGCCATTTTGGGGGTGCTCTTTTCTAACTGCTCTAGTCTCATGCTTTCAATCAGGATCGATTATCTTCCACCATCTCCTGCACTCCTATATACTCCAATTTCCTCACTCCAAAAGCACACGCATCGTATTCACATGCACAAAGTAGTTCTGCAGCAATGGCACAGGCCAATAGCAACAATCATGGGAGCTTGTTTGTAACTCAACCTGAAGGAACAAATGACTGAGCTTGAAGCCAAAGAGTAGGTGTGGAGAGCTTTACTTAAAATAGAACTGATGAGAGCGAATGAAAGTAAGTGAGAGCTTGGTAAAGCATGTGGGCACCCCCTTATAATTAACAGCTTTGGCTTTTCCAGCAACATGCATAACTAACAGGTACATACAATCAAGCAAACAGCCATGCAATACCCTTAAACCAATATTTTGAGAAAAACGAGGCGTACAGCTTGTGTTCCAGCAACACAACGCACTTCTGCACAAAGCCCAGACCTGAATCCTGAACAATTGATTTCAAATAAATGCTGTTCTTTTGAACTTTCTATTCAAAGAATCCTGAAGAAAAAGTATAAATGTGTCCACAAAAAGAGTAAGCAGCACAACTGGATGATTTCTGAAGGATCATGTGACACTGAAAACTGGAGAAATGATGCTAAAAATTCAGATTTGCCATCACAGGAATATATTACATATTTTAATATATAATAAATAAGACAAAGGTTATTTGAAATTGTAATAAGATCTCATAATATTACACTTTTTACTGTATTCTTGATCAAATAAATGCAGCCTTGTTGAGCATAAGAGACCACTTTCAAAAAACATTAAACAAAAACTACTAAACCCGAATTTTTGAACAGTACATTCTGTACCAAATAATTCAGTCAACCTGAAATAAATCAAAACTGCATAAAAACCAAAGCTCCACGCACTTCACACTGACCTATCCCAGCTTGTTTACATTACACCCGATGTCATTTCACCATCACTTGAGCATCCCGTAACAGCTACGTCTTTCATAAACGCATAAACTGAGCACAAATATGCCTCTCTTCTCAATCTCAACCACATTCTAATCACTCTTTCGGATGGTCTGAGGAATATGTCGATGTTCACAAAATCTCATTATGGTCAATGTCATATTTCGCCTTTTCTTTTTCTCGACTAGCATATCTCAGTTTGCATACGATCTACTATATAATCTATTGTAATGTTTTCTTACCAATCCTTCTGTCTCTGGTCAGGGAATAAACAGCAATTGGTCTTTCAGGAAGAGCCCAGTGCTACAGGACGGTCTGATTGTCTGGCGGTCAGGAAACTTGAGCTCTGGAGGCTGGCATGGGATGGCTGCCAACACCACCACCAGCAATTACCCAACAAACCCTGCTTCCAGAAAGATGATGTCATCATTACAATAACCAAGCCTCTCCATCGTCCCAAATTTGATATTACTTTATATTACATACCCTAAGGAACAACCGTCTAACTAGAGCCATGCTGTGGTATTTTTTTAAATCATGGTAGCATTCTTAACAGCCACTAATTTTAGAATATATCAAAATGATCCAGCTAAAATGATGCTTAAAATGATGCTCGGTGCTGCATCACCTTGATTCATGGACAAAAGTGTTGACTTACTTAGTCATTGTGAGTCATTCACCTTTTAGTGAAACACAAACGAAAACGCAATTAAAATGCAAATGATGGTGTAAAAGACTTCTTCCCAGATTTTGCCTTAAATTCCAGACTGCAGTGTGACAGCATAATGCATTTTTAACCCTCAGGAGCTGGTTGTCCTTTTTGACTGAAATTAGCTTTTTTTTTTTTAACCTATATGACGTACTTGTGCTGCATATGTTGCACTTAACTGTATTTTCCTTTTTGGAGTGATGCCAAGCTATTCTAAACCATCATGGTGAACAGTTCTTTAATATATCGGCTACATTTATCAGGCTGATAACGATAACATTAAAAATGAACAGGCACATGGTCTGAAGCGCATGGCGCAGGTGCACTTGTCCGAATAAACTTTGGCTAGTTTAACGACGGAAAAAATGGTTGGGATGCCAAAAGGATTGTACTTTCGTCTCTTAGAGTCATGGGTGTGCTTTGATTGTAACATGCAATAAACCAATCAGAGTATCATCTCCCATTCCCTTTAAAATCTAAGTGCACTTGCACCATGGCAGATTGCTATTTACACGGAATATAGACACCCTTAATCTGACGAGTCAGTAATGCGTGTATTGCCATGACTGGTAATTAATAATTAGCCAATTTCATTCGTCAGTACTGCAAATAGGTAATTCTGGTACATGTAATGACTATCCATTATGACATGTAGGATTGTTATCTTTATGTACACAATAACAATCTTGCAATCCTTTATTTTTTTTATTTGGCATGTTTGTGTGCTTCTGCGCATCCCTGTGTGAGTGTACGCGCATTGTGCACCCGCTTATAGGCACATATTACTAACACACACTTTAAATAAAAAAATACTGCTCCATTGACTTTAGACCAGGTTTTTGTTGGTCAATAGCGCAGTCGTATAATCTATAAAACTGTTATCCAATCATAACAGTGGACGTTTACTTCCGAGTCTTCAATGCAGCACGCCCATAAAAAGCATTTAAAGCGTTTCAAGAGCTAGGCTCAAAACCAGGGTAGAAAATAGCCTATTACTTATTCATTAAGATGTTTTTGAATGTAAAAAACAGTTCATAATAACCTGGGTGCTGGAGGTAAAAAAGGATAACTGCGTAGGGCTGAAACACATAGGCTATCCCCTAATGTGAACACACATAACAAAAAAATCATGGACATTATTCGAAAAGGGGACCTGAAATCTAGTGGAAACATTTGGTAGTGCACCCAAACAAAATCTTACTGAAAGCTCACTTTTTGAGATTTGTGGCTTTAATTTTCTCACAGTTTTAGAGTAAAACATTATATATATATATATATTTCATATTAAATTTAAAAATAGTATTCTTATGCTTTTTTCATAATAATAAACTTACACTTCTATAACCTTCTATTTTCCTTTTTAAACTTTCGCTTCAGCAATAACCTGTCAAGCGTTGTCTTTAAAAACAGACCAAACTTAAGTCTGTGCTCCAAAGCAATCAAGATTTATGAAAGTTTAAGTTGGAAATTTCATTTTCAGGTCTATATTCAAAAAGTGATTAACAGGTAATAAACGGATTATAACGCTCACATACATATCATTTACTGCCATAAAATCCCCTAAGAATATAACACATTATTGAACTTAATTTAATTAAAATAAAATAAAAATTTGAGCACCAGAAGGTTAACACAAAAAAGTATTACATTCACCTGAAAAACAGATGTATGTATGTCGCACAGATTCAATGAAAGAATGCGAACAAATCAGTTTGAATCAGGCTTCAGTTCCCAGGTCCAAAACAAGCTCGGGAGGACTATGAGAGCAGATTTTGTTTCCTTTATCTCACTCTAATCATTCCCAGCCTCTCCAGGATGAGTCCTACTTCCATTCATCACTTTGACAGATAGAGCCTGTTCCCCTCTTCATCACCGCTGACGGACATAATTAAATTGGGAGGAGGGAAAAGGTCTGTGACTCCAAATTGAAAATGTAAAATTGTAAAACATGGAAATTCCAATTTGTGAAAGTTAATGTAGAGACTTTTAAGAATTCTGTAAATAGGCTTCAATATAGTTAAGAGTAGAACAACTCATAATAATAAAATTGCAGAGAAATGGAATCACTGTTTAGATTCCTTAATCCAGAACTGCAGACCCTCTTGGTAACCATAGGAACCATGTGAGGAGGCAACTAACACAAAGATGAGTCCTAATATAGGAGGAGAATACCATTCAAAATTGGCAACAACCTAAATGATGGCTCACACCATAGGGAGAGTTTAAAGAGGTAGTTCACCCAAAAATCGCATCATTTACTCGACCTCATGTTGTTCCAAACCCATATGCTGTTGTTTTTAATCAGGTGAAACGCAAAGGAATAGCTTTGTGTGGAGAACAAATCTGTGTCAGCTTGAATGTCAATGACATCAAATGTCTCAGGACAGAACAACATTGATGTCCAACCTTTTCGTATGCCTCAGACAGTAATTGATTTGACAGCTAATGGAGAGCAACATTTTCAGCAAAATAAAAAGATTTAAATAAAAAAAGTTCCTCACAAAACTATTGAAGTGTTAGTTCACTTTGAAAGGAAATTTACCCCATGATTTACTAAACCTCAAGCCATCCTGGGTGATGTGATTATTTTTCTGATGAACACAATCTGATTTATATTAATAAATATCATGGCTTTTCCACGCTTTATAATGGCAGTGAACGGGGCTCACGAGTCTTCCATATTCAATTTGCGGAAAAAGCGTAACTGGCGTGACATATAAAGTCTGAAGTTTTTTCATGAGTTTAATACAGAAGGCGGTCTGGAGGAAGCTAGATATTTTACTTTATAAAGTTTTAAATATGGATATTTTTCTTTAAAAAAAAACATCGATTAAAGCTTAGAAGAGCCAGGACATTTATTCATATAACTCTGTGTTCATCAGGAAAATAGTCACATACACCTAGGATGGCTTGAGGGTGAGTAAATCATGGGGTAATTTTCATTTTAAAGTGAATTAATCCTTTAAATTGTTTCAGCAGACTTTGATTTTATAGTGCACCACTTCTATGATGCTTTTTTTTGTCCTTTCTGGAGCCTGACAGACTTTAAACTGTTGTTCCATGGACACCATCTTTTTCTGAAGATTCTTCATAAATAAATAAATAAATAAGGTACAACATCAGGGTTTGCAGAGGAGCTTCAATAAATGCCAGCTGAGAATTTATTTACAGATATTAATATTATTTTATTATTATGTATTTTATGTATTTATTATGCTGCTGCTATTGTTATTGCCGCTGTACGGGACTTTCTGCTGCCAAAACATACACGACACACTTCTGTGAGCAAGTAAGACATGCTGCTTCTGTACAATATAGCATACATGAATAACCCATAGCAGGTGGAGCTGGGGGAGGTAGAGGGTTTCTGCAAGCGCACTGCAACTGCTACAGAAAATGCTGACCAGTTTTTGAAGGTTGAGCAGCAAGCTCATTGCCTACTAATACAGCAGGAACCAATCAGCTGTGCAGTATAGAGAATGATGTCATTGCAACCGGATTGAGTTATCAACCTGCGCCATCTAGATTTTCATGACAGAACTGTAAATGTCTCTGAAATCAGCAAAACATGATACCATATGAATATGTGGAAGATGCTTCATGCACATCTTTAATTCTTTAAGTGTAATTTTAAATACGACTCTAAAAACAACCCTAAAACAACCAATTATTTACATTAATTGACCTTGGTCACAACACAATGGTTATATTCTCTCTCATTAGCATATATTATATTCTTAATTAGCTCCACCCTCCACACACACACACACACACACACACACACCTCCCTTGTTGTTGATAGTGTCCTGCTTGTCCAATCAGAATTGGCTACCTGTTTATCAATCACCCAGTTACACCTCCACCTCTCACCTCTGGAATCAGTGGACGTGCGGAGAAGCAAATTGAGTCATTTGTTTGCCTTCACCTATATGACTTAATATGACACCTATATGCTCTGAAATAAGAATACAATCTGACATCGATCATAAAAAAAAAAACAATAAATGATCAGATTACGAGTTTCCGTACAACTGCAATAAGCATTCATTCAAAACGCTTCTTTTAGAAGATCTCATTGCAGCAGCCCTTCATATGTTGCTGAGGTGAGCATTTTGCGCATCTCCACAGAAACCGTTTTTACTGATTGCAATGTGCATAAATAAAAAATAAAATAAAAGCCTACCTGAGTCGAAATGAGAGCTCAGCGCAAAACTAGGGTTGAAAAACGACGCAGACATGACCAGCAGTGTTACAGTGCCTGACATGCTGAAGATAACGTGAAGTCCATCAACGGTGTCTCTGATGTTAAAATAAAGAGTTTATTTTCTGGTCAAACATGCCATTCCCTCGCTCCTCCATGTTATAGAGCTAGAATAGGGAAATAGCCGGACAAATCCACTGGTTATGCAGTTATGGATGTGTCTCAACGCAAGCCATTGCCGTGCTCATTTGAATCTTCTCTGGTCATTCTCAAGGAGAGGGTCTCTGCGGTTGCTTCTTCTGCTTCTCTGCACCAAACGACGCGTGCGCGCGCCCAGTGGAGCATTCCTTAATGTGTCCGACTAAAGAAGAAAAGCCGAGACCAATTCGGTCATTCGTTACCTTGGAACGCTGTATGCCCAATGGAACAGTTAGTTAATAAGAGCGACGGGAGCTGTTCAGTGCTGAACGACACAGCGCCATCTTGCTCATAGCGATTCCTCCAGAATCTCAGGCTGACTGCTTCTGCTGGAATCCGCTGAGGGGAGGGGATTGCGCCACAAGCGCAGCTGTGACTGGCGCTAATAGGCTATTTAACATACAAGATAAAGTCATTGACTTTTTCTTTTTTGTATATTACAATTCGCAGAAACTGTTTTATGATTCACAACTTTTATGTTGATAAGAGCGTTGGGAAAACAGCTGGATTCTTGCATAATATCTTTTTATGAAACGGATTAGAATTTGAGCTCTGATTGGATGATGACGTACAACAACCAATAAATGCAGAACGTTACATTTAATTGAACTTTTATGAAACGTTTTTACAATGACAGGTAAAAGGAAGAATTGCTCATTCTGATTATACAAGTGATCTCAACTGAGATTTGTTAAACCATTTCCAAAACATAAACCAATAAGATATCAAATTAAAACAATTACTTTTGCAATGTTCTCGGTGCTTTAAAAAATATATATTGATTTGTGTTGTTAGGGTAGGTATAGAAAATTACGAAAAGTTTTGGGAAACACGTAGAACAGCTGAGTTTCCATCCAAACGGGACTAATCTTTTCAAAGCTCGCAATAAAAAAATGTTTTTTTTAAATAATGCGTTCTTTATGCATTTACATAAAGTTGTTTGATCGGATGACAGTACTGGTATTACCAATTTGGTAACCTATAACCAACAGTAAATAAAACAGAGTCACGTTTAATTTTCGCTTTATGTCAGAATTTATCTGTTAATTAATCAATTAATATTAATTAATTAATTGATCTGTTCTGGGTTTTTTTTTTAAAGAAAATGAAGAAATGTTTCTAGCATCACAGAAATAAATTACATAAAATATATTTAAATAGAAAACAGTAATTTTAAACCGTCAAAAAAAAGAAAAAAAAAGTAAAACTATAAAAACAAATAAGAATATATATATATATACTGTATTTTTGTTGTTGTTGCAAATGTGCCCTTGAAAAGCACAACAGAGATCTAAGAACAAAGGCTAAGTATAGCTAAGTATAGCACAAGATATTTTCTCATCAAAGTCAATATTCTTGAGCAGTCCAGCAGCATTTGCCTTCAAAGAGCATGTCCTGTTCCCAAATCTGAATACTAATGAACACATATGCCCTTACACTGTGTTTTGTTGTCCTATGGAAGCTGGTTCAGAGGCTAGAGTCATAATGTCAAGCATTCTATTTGTCTGAGACAACATGTCACTCTGTCAGGGTTGCCGTGGAAACACTGTGGATAGCGAGCATGTTCATATAGTGTTGAGATGAATGTTAAAAGCACCTTTTTTCTCTCTCTCACTTTTCTCTTTCTCAAATGCACTGCTGAATTCTGTCTCTGCCTGCAAATGAAAAATAGACACTTTTTATACTTTTATATTATATATTTTTAACATTGATCATAGTAAGAAATGTTTCCTGGGCAGAAAAAAAACAATTAGAATGATTTCTGAAGGATAATGTGACACTGAAGACTGAAGTAATGATGCTGAAAATTCAGCTTTGCCATCACATGACTGTACACCGATCAGGTATATTGTCCTGATATTGTGTTGGTCCCCCTTTTGCTGCCAAAACAGCCCCGACCCGTCGATGTATGGACTCCACTAGACTCCTAAAAGGTGTGCTGTGGTATCTGGCACCAAGACGTTAGCAGCAGATCCTTTGAGTCCTGTAAGTTGCGGGTGGGGCCTCCATGGATCGGACTTGTTTGTTCAGCACATCCCACAGATGCTCGATTGGATTGAGATTTGGGGAATTTGGAGGTCAAGTCAACACCTCAAACTCGTTGTTGTGCTCCTCAAACCATTCCTGAACTATTGTTGCTTTGTGGCAGGGCACATTATCCTGCTGAAAGAGGCCACAGCCACCAGGGAATACCGTTTCCATGAGAGGGTACATGATCTGCAACAATGCTTAGGTTGGTGGTACGTGTCAAAGTAACATCCACATGGATGGCAGAACCCAATGTTTTCCAGCAGAACATTGCCCAAAGCATCACACTGCCTCTGCCTGCTTGCCTTCTTCCCATAGTGCATCCTGGTGCCATGTGTTCCCCAGGTGGCGACGCACACGTCCAGTTCTGATGCTCACATGCCCACTGTTGGCGCTTTGGGTGGTAGACAGGGGTCAGCATGGGCACCCTGACCGGTCTGCGGCTATGCACCATACGCAACAAACTGTGATTTGCTGTGTATTCTGACACCTTTCTATCAGAACCAGCATTAACTTCTTGAGCAATTTGAGCTACAGTAGTTTGATCGGACCACAAGGCCCAGCCTTTGCCTTGTCCGCCCATGACCCTGTCACCGGTTCTCCACTGTTCCTTACTTGGACTACTTTTGATAGATACTGACCACTGCAGACCCATATTCAGTTCTATCAGTTCTATCAAATTGTAATATTATGTAATTATATTACTGTTTTTACTGTAGGGTAAATGTAAATAGGGTTAAATGTAAATAAATCTTACGGACCCCAAACATTTAAACAGTAGTGTATACACATTCAGAAAAAAAAAATATTTCAAGCATCTGGGCTTTTAGATCAAAAGGTTTTAAGGAAACTGATAAACTGGTGATGCATAAATACATAGTACATATATTCAGTAGTAAACTAAATAATCATTCTGGCTAAGAGTACATTGGATCTGAAACCCAACCTTTTAAAGGGTGCTCAGACAGGAGACTTTCCCCCCGAAATTATATCAGTTACTGGCTAGTCAAATTAAGTGAGATATTAATGTGTGTATAAGTGTATAAGTGTGAGAGACAGCGACTGAAGGCAAAAAGAAAAGTGAATGTAGTTCTTCCACAAGGCATCCCATAAAACATAAGCATTAGACTACATTGAATCATAAACATGTTAGCTTAGGCTACATGACTCCCAGTTCAGAATTACATGTAAATAATGCCAAACAGGGGGAATAGAAGATGTTTCTTAATTGATCTGAGAGTCCAGCGGTTTTAAAGATCCTGAGTAGACTAAATAGCCTCATCCAACAACAAATGCCCTCAGAAGTTAAGCCTCCACCAGGGAGCCATAATCCCAGAATAATGTTAATATCAAATAATTAGACTTGAGTTTAAATAATTAAACACAATATTACCCTCCTGTGACCCATCAACACAAACGGAAGGTCTCAACCTTAACACAAAGCTTAACTTATGAGGTTTATTAACACACCAGTCAAAGATATTTGCACACCAGCTTGAGCATTGGCGTGGTAAATATTAGAACAACAAGCTGTGGAAACAAATGTCTTTCTAGACAAAGACTAGATGTTTTTCTAGATAGAAATGTCTGTCTTTCATCTTTGTGTTTTGTTAAATACTATGGTACTTTGATATAGCCATATGCTGTATGATATCAGGGTATTTCCACAATACTCTAAGGTAATTGTCAAAAAAAACAAAACTCTGCCATGGGTCATACTTAGGATAACAAGGGAATTTTCACTGCTTCTAGAAAGTATAAAAAGTATTTGTCCAATCTCAACCACACAGTACAAAATGACTGCACAAAATTAGGAAGATTCAACATTCATAATCCCAGACAGACTGAGATCCCAATATTAATTGAAAATAGGACTCAAATTTTAGGGGCTAGTGGTAAAATAAATAGCATGAAGAAAAATTGATTTTATTTATTTTGTGCTGTTATTACTGTAGATGCAAACCTGAAAGGGAAGGATTGATTTGCCTGGAGTACAGTTCTTATAAAAAGTTGCACTCACTGCAAAACTTATAATTGACTCTCACAAACACAAACATCTGTCCATTATGTGTGACTAGTGCATTATCTGACATTTGAAAGGAAAGAAGGACAAGAATGGGTACTTACAGACACCATTATTGTAAAATTGCAAGAGTGCATGCAATAATTTCTAAGCAGAAGACAAGATGTGGTGATATTTTCTATGAAAAGTGCTCTCAATATGAGTACAACTACAAGGCATTTGAAATTCTGTAGACTACTGCTGGAGTTCTCAGATATAAATTATGAGTTGCTCATTAGGTTTGAAAGCATCTCTGAGAATCTCTGGTGTGTTCAAGACCATCTGAGCAAAGCTGAGCTTGATCTGTGAGCTTCAGCAGATTACAGCTTCATCCCTCTCTCTCGGAGAGAACATCAGGAGGAGGACAATCATTATACGCATTCTTCCATGAACACACACATGCAATACTTTTTAAAGCAGACCTATTATCCCTTTCTACATTTTCTTTAGTGTATAATGTTACTGTTTGCTGTTGCTGTTAATGGTTTTCAAAACTGCAAAGCACAAAGTTTAATCCAAACGGAGTCTCCCTGTCTCCCTGATACACCTCGATTCTTGAGTTTTTTTACACATCACAATATTCCTCACTGAAATAATTCCTGCCCAAGTCATTCACACAAAAAAGGGACGAGGTCTGGTTGAGTTAATAGTGTGTTGAAACTTGCTGTTAAGGGGCGTGACATTTCCGAAACACGTTCAAAGTGGTTGACCAATCACAATAGTCCAGTCGAGCAAATTGTGCTTTTCGGAAGGAGGGGCTTCACAATCGTTTTTGTGGTTAAAACCCACATTAACCATATGCTGTGCAGAAATTCTACCAACCAGAGAGTCGAAACCACCAAAACGTGCCAAACAAGCTCTTTAGCTTTGCCCACTCCCACAAAGCAATGCAAACGACATAATCAAGACAATCTCTCTATGCTCCTAAAATAATATTTGCATATATGTGCATATTTTGCATTAAACTTAAAATATATTGTTTATATATTTATTAAGCATTTTTTATTTGATTGTGCTGTTCACAATGCTTCATGGGATTGTAGTTCTTGAGAGTTAAGTACACAGTCTTGTCCCTTTGTGTTTTTGTCTAATTTTTTATTTAATTTTGGTTATGATTTACCTTGTAGCTGGTTGGCATTGTTCATGGCTTATAACACTTTTTAATTCCCTATGTGAGAAATGAATGGAGAAAATGTACTTTCGGAACAACCACCGCTGAAAAAGTGGGTGGGCACTGTTGCATTCTAGACCGAAACTAAACCGAGCATTACTTACAGACTGGGAAGAGAGGTGCTGCAACAATGTAAAATAGCTATATTAAAAAAATAGCTTTTTTTTTTTTTTTAAACAATCAAGCATTATTCTGATAGACCCCCTCTCTGATAGACCCCTTTGTAAAAGTGTATAATATGGCCTCTTTTGATGGTCCAACATGACATGTGATTAAATTGCATATTATATCAGCTATGACAAATGCTGTTATTACATTGAGGCATAAATACATTTCTAAAATGATAAATTTAATTTCTTTCAGAATGCATCTTCATGCTGAGTCATAACAGCTTACATAAATTGGTGTGTCTTAGGATGCTTAATATAAACCAAAGCCCCTACCCTCCCCTTCTTTAGCCTTTCCCCATTTGTCATCTCTCTTTTGCTCTGATCCACTTGGCTGTGTGGCAAACAGCCATCTAACTCAATTACATGCTTCTTCCCTAACCGACTGCAACAGCCAACCAAAAGCTGGACACACAGTAAAGCGATTATACACAGGAGCACAACCTAACGCACATCCCAGTGAGTGTATGTGTGAGAACAGATATCATAGTTGTCATTTCTGAAGTCTACAGCCGGAGGCGAAATGCGAGAGAGCAAAACACATCCACAAAATCAGCTCGATTTGTGTTTGCACAGCAAACCCTTGTGCTCTGCTATGTCAATACTATAAGAGACTTCAACTTTTAAATGTGAGGGGGAAACCATGTCAAGAGAAAGAAAGTGCACAGGAGACAACAGGAATCATCTGAAGGCTAATATATGCATGTTGTTACAGCTTTTGGCTATATTATGCAATTCACATTGCATAACACCACAAATATGACAAAGAATAAGGTTCTTCATTTTTCATACCTGACTATAAATAGCCCATGAAAAAATTCCTTCTGCTTATTTTAGACCTGTTTCCAATAACAGCTGCCATCATATCTCAGGCCAAAAATAGAGAAGTGCTGATGACGTACAATCAAGATACTGATAGGATATAATGATGGAAGATTATCAAAGTACAGTCTGTAATTGCAGAAACTCGCAGATTATTGGTGATGAAACAAGAACAATAATGCGTTTTTTTAAGGTCACACTTTTGCGTCATTCGCCAGTTGATGACTTTAGGGTAAGATGGTGCCTCTCTGAAGGGCCATAGAAACAAGCTTTCATTCCCCTCATTAGTCAAATGGTGAGAGTTAATGGTCATTACAAGTATTACAATCTCCTGCACTTGTCCTGCCAGCACCCATTTTTACATATCGCATCTCCACCTCAGTCATTATTACTGAGGGTTTTATGCTAACACAAGCATGTAGAGAGGGTTACTGGAGATAAAATGCTGTTCTACATCTATTTTGATACCAACCAGAAACTTCCAAATGATTTCCAGCTGACACTACAGATGACGTTGGACTGCAGATGAAGTTGCTCTGGGTGTGATGGTGAATCTGAGTGAAAGAGATATTGATCAAACTTCCCTTTGAATACTGCAGCATCATTATTAAAAAATCAGTCCAAAACAATCTTGAAAATTATTTTAAGATAGCCTACACACCATTATATATATATATATATATATATATATATATATATATATATATATATATATAATATATAAATAATAAATAATATATAATATATATAGTATATATATATATAAATATTATAAGAGCACATGACTATTTAAAAAAATTATATATATATATATATATATATATATATATATATATATATATATATATATATATATTTTTTTTTTTTTTTTTAAATAGTCATGTGCTCTTATAATATTTTAAAATAACTTCCCTTACGAAAAATAAGTGGGCTATACTTAAAGTTCAAATGATACTTTATATAGGATAGGTAATATCAATGTACTAGAAGTATACTTGTAAGATTTTGATCTGCATATGTGCCACATTATATTATTACTTAAAAATAATTAGTAATACATTGTTTTAAAATATTATTTAAATATATAATTTACTTTAAGATTAGTTCGGATTATCTCCAACATTTTAAGATGTTCCTTAATTTTTTGTTGACTCAATGAGTGTTCAGGAATTCTGTGGCATCATTCTTTCATTTGAAAGCCATGTTTCTAGCATCTGTAAAACTGCATTCTACCGTCTAAAAAATATATCTATATTACGGCACATGCTTTCAATGCAAAATGCTGAACAGTTCATGACCTCAAGGCTAGATTATTGTAATGCTCTACTGGGTGGATGCCCTGGCCGCTTAATAAACAAACTCCAGCTGGTCCAAAACGCAGCAGCTCAAGTTCTTACTAGAACCAGAAAGTTTGATCACATTAGCCCAGTTCTGTCAACATTGCATTGGCTCCCCATTAAACATTGTAAGTAATAAGCAACATTTTTAAATGTATACAAAGCACTAAATGGTTTAGCTGCCCAGTACTTGAGCGAGCTCTTAACACATTATACTCCATCATGACTATTGCGGCTTCAAAACTCTGGCCAGTTGATAATGTTAGTCTTTCTGTTTATACCGAGGTTTACTGCAGTCAGTCGGAACCAGGCTGAATTCAGATCAGATGGTGGACCTGTACTTGGACATGACCAATGCATCCCTGAAATGTCTGCAGAAACCATGTCAATTAAACTCTGCCCTGTAAATGCCGCATCGACACAACATCCTTAATAAACCCATCTGTAATGTTGCCAGAATTATAATCATGCACGGTTTGTTCCTTGGCCAAAGGAGAACTGGCACCCCGACTGAGCCTGGTTTCTCCCAAGGTTTTTTTTTCTCCATGGCCCTGGAGGAGTTTTGGTTCCTTGCCACCGTTGCCTATATGATAATTGAATTAGCTGGATAACGTCACCGTTTTCACCAGAGCAGCTGTACAAATTCTGTTGCATTATTTTCCTGTTAACACTGTGAAGCTGCTTTGAAACAATTGGACTTGTTAAAAGCGCTATATAAATAAAGGTGACTTAAAAAGTAAAGGAACAAAAAAATCTTGAAATGTTTTTTATTTAAATGTTATTTAATGGAGACTTTCCCCTCCTTCACCGGCAGTTTCTATAATAGTTTCTTCTTCTTCTTATTATTATTATTATTATAGAATATTGTCATATTGTCACATTCTCTGATGACGTGTTTACTGGCGCGAGGGCGGGAAAACCCGCCCGGGAAAATCAAGTCCCGTCATTTTTCTGGTTGGAGAAGCAGTTTCACTTGGAGTTTCTCTCGGATATAAGACACAAGACTATCGCAATCTCCGTTTCATGCCAGCTTTAAAACCTAAGAGGCGCAAAGACAACAGTGACAGTGAGTGTAAAGAAAGCAGAGACACACTTCACCCACACTCTGCCATTTAATAGTGTGAAATGCATCACATTACGTTCCTGTAGCTGTAATTTCATAAGCATTCAAAATGGCAGTCTACTTATAGCACTGTAACAGCCAGTCCTCATCTCTGGTTAAATAGCCTAACAACAAGTTTAAGTATTTCTTGTCCATGTTCTCAGCCCCAGGCACACCTGTCAGGTGAAGACAGCCCAATTTGGGTTCAACAGACTGTAGCAGAGATCGACGTCTAAAAATAAGAGGTAAACAAACCACATTCCGTAAATACTTAATCAGTTATTACACAGACAGCACACTAAACAAAGATTTGAACACATTCATATTTATGTAACGAATATGGCTGCAACTGAAAACATTCAACACTAGATGGCAGAGGAGTGTAGGATCTGCAAAGGCACAAATTGCAACGTTAATGAGCAAATCATGCAATATCATAAGATTTGTTAATCGTTTCAAGTTGTATCAAAAGCACACGACTTACCAGTTCTTGAACACTGGGACGAAGCAGACTGCATAAGCCTTCATCAGCTACTTTCTCTTAAGGTGTCTATAACTCAATATGGATCAACAACATATAGCATACAAAAACAAGGCATATGGTCTTCACATATTTGAATTGGATTGATGAATGAATGAATTGAGAGTATAGGTGTGTCATGTGTCCCATGTCTCTAGCCATGGGTTTCATGAAATTACATTGACAGCTGCTATAATTGAATGCGGAGTTGACTTTTGAGAATCTCCTGTGGACAGGCCTATGTTAAACTTTTGAACTATTCTAAAGACTGTATCCTGTTTGCCCAGTTGTCCTGCACTCTTGACTAAAGCTCCCGCACCTGGCTTCATACATAATCCCCTCACTATAGTATCAGTACAATAGGATGGTTTGTTTAAACATCATATATATTTTAACTGTCAGGATCACACAACATGTAGGACTCGTTTTTTTCTTTCTTTCTACTAAAACACTTAACAATAAGGTCCCATTAGTTAACATCAGCAAATGCATTAACCGACAATAAGTTAATGGTTAAAGTATTTATTCTTATGTTACCAATAATACGTTTTTAAATTGACAATAACAAAGTATTTTTCATTTTTTGTTTAGGTTAAATAATGTAATGAACTAATGTTAAGTGTTAGCATAGGACCTATATAAAATGAAAGCAATCTAGAAAGCAAGTGATGTGTGTGTGTGTGTGTGTGTGTGTGTGTGGGCATGTTTTTGTGAAATATCAGGACACAAATGTGTATAATGACATGGGTATGACATAGGTATTACAAAAAGAGGGTGAAATATGAGGACGTTCCCCATGTCCTCACTTTTCAAAATGCTTATAAATCACACAGAGTGAGGTCTCCTGTGATGGGTAGGTTTAGGGGCAGGGGCAGTGTAGGGGGATAGAAAATACGGTTTGTACGGTATAAAAACCATTACTCCTATGGAATGTCCCCACATTTCACAAAAACAAACATGTGTGTGTGTGTGTGTGTGTGTGTGTGTGTGTGTGTGTGTGTGTGTGTGTGTGTGTCAGCGTCACAGACATTGAAAAGAATTGCTTGCTTTCTTGATATTTTTTCAGAAGCTGAATTGGTATTTATATATTATTTATAGACCAAAACAGTTGAGTTACCAACATTCATCAAAATATCTTCTTTTTTGTTCTGCAAAAGGAAGAAAATCATACAGGTTTGAAATGAGGTTGGGTAAATGTAAATAAACAGAATTTTCATTTTTGGGCCAAAAAAATAAATACATTATGAAATGATACTCTAAATAAGAAACTAAACCTAACAGGAGTTAGCGGTAAATGTCTAAATTAGTAAGTCATTGAGTCATTCATTCATTCGATTTAGTTCAAATGAGTGATTCATTCATTAAATAGGTGTGTTCCAATTGAAGCCGTGCTGCAGACCAATCGGTGTATGACACTTAAAGTGAACACTTAATGGCTCTCTTTTAGACTGGGTAAACCCGGCCGGATCTGCTGGCGATCATATTTTGCCCTGCAGCTCAGGCTGGACACCTGTACATTCATTTCTACTGCTTCAGTTCCACTTTAGCGGGAACCAATCGCATAATGGCTTATCCAATGCGCCAGTGATCCAATGCATCTGACTACAATCTAATTCATCTCCTGCCCAAATATAAGACAGTAATGAAGAGGGATAAGCCTGTCATTACACCTATCAGACCACACCTGTATTTGCTTAAAGAGCAACCAAGGGACTGCTTTGAGGAAACTAATTGGACATTTTCTTTCAATCCCGTCAGGATGCTGATGACCTTACGGAGACTATTACTTCATATATTCATTTTTGTGAAGACATTGTTTCTAAAACTGACATTTTTACAAATAAGCCCTTGGAATCGAAAAAGCTGAAAAGCTGTCTTAATGAAACAAGTTCACCTTTTTTGTCCAGTAATACAGATTTACTGTGAGAAAAGACAGTAAAGGGGGAAATTCTTAAAGCAAAATATGATTTTAATAATAAGATATAGGGTACATTTTAACTGGTAATATAAGACAGGCATGGAAGGGATTAAAAAAGTAAAAAAGATGATAGTTTTGTAAGTAAAAGCCAAACTTTTATCAATGATTTGAATAACTTCTATGGTATATTTGACAATGTGGATGTTAAGACGGAATGTGATGAGATACGCAAAAATCTCCCTGCAATAACAACGGTAATCAATGAGGCAGATGTTATTTCAAGTCTTAATAAATTGAAGCCGAACAAGACCACTGGCCCTGATGGCTTAAAAGCCAGCCATCTTAAAGACTGCGCTCCTCAACTAAAGGAGTTTTTGCAAGGTTTTTTTGGATACATGTACAGTGCCGAAACTGCAAATACTCAATAATTAGGCCTGTGGCAAAAAATGTGAGCCATGCAGGCCAACAAGTTACTGTTCCCCCCAACCTTCCTTCCTTCCTTCCCTGATGAATGTGAGCACAAGGGAAAAGTCAAAGTGCAGAGCGAGCACGCATTCGAAAGTAATTACAAATGTGTGAAGTGTATGCGCGCTGGTGGAACTTTAGACTAATTTCGCCATTCTGAATTAAAAATAGGTCTGTATAATTTACATAACATTCATGTATGGAATCATTTTAGTAACTGTCAATGTAAGAGGACAAGGAACCTTAACAATGCCGTTTTTTGTCATATTGGGAATAAGATTAGTAATGAATTAGTACATATTGTTAATGAGTTTAATAAACTTAGTAAGCTTTCAGTAAATTAACTTATCTAAGAAAATTATTAATAAAACATTTAAATGAAAAGACTATATCAGTCTAAGCTCAGCTTTAGGAGGAAAGAGACTGAGAGAAAAAGAACGGGTGATGGTGATGAGGAGAGAGCAGGAATTGACAAATAATCTATTCTACTGCCCACTGACATGGTTAAAAAGCCATTTCTTAAACATTTTTTGGCCTTCGAAAGTCTTAAAATGCATGTATAGGTCAGAGAAATCAAATTTTCTTGGGGGAGCCCCCGAACTCCCTTACTACCTCAAATTTGGGACCTATGTGATTAGAAAACCATGTCTACAGCCCGACTATTTGAAACCCAGAAAAAAAACTATTTTGGTGAGTTATGTAATTTTCCAAAAATAATTTTGTACTGTACAAGCAAGATATTGGCAGAAGCTCATCTACAGTAAGTCAGTCTGCCCACTAGGCATTTACTATTACCTTGTAAATATCGTTCATTGAAATGAATGATTAGACGTTTATATTTTTGGACTGTGAATGTAATTTGCAGACAGTCCCTTTAGCAGCCTAGGTGAATATCAAACCTAAATCGAGCTTCACTGCACACCTGGAGTAGTTGCTTTCCAAATTGCAAATGCCATTGACTCTGCATCATGTTTGACTATGTCACCAATCAACTATATGAAATATGTACTACATAGGTATAGAATGTGCAGGTGGGTTAAATTCTTTAAAATGACAGCCCTCTAAAACAATTTATTTACAGTTTAACCAATATGAAGTGTTGATTTATGATTTTTACAGATGACAGGTAAATGTCATACAAGTCCTCAAGCACTTTATGAAAGTGCTCAGAAAAATGTGGTCAAACCAGATATTTCTGAAGGAAATGCCAATATAACTAAAGCTCATTTGCTGAAGGTGGAACACCTTTTTGCTGGTAAAATACATATTACTTTATGTCAGCTCACCCCTTAGGTACATGGATACCTAAATAAAATAAAGATGATGAAAAGTAAAACTATACCGGGATGCTGATTTAACTCCCCAAAGTTCTTTTAAACCAAACCAAATATTTTTATATAAAATTAACCATAAACAAGAGCATATCCAATGCATTGTGAACAAAATGTAGACATCAATTATAACCAACAACATAATTTTTAAAGATTTATTCGGAGCTTAAACATATACCCTTCTGTAGGGCCATCTTTCTATTTTCTATTAATTAGCACCTGTTCCCAAAAATCCTTAACCATTTTATAAAAGTGGAGAGATTTTTGAACTCTAAACAGAAGTGTGGTGAATCTCGAAAACCAGTTAATTTGACCAGAATGAACACAACAGTTAAATTATTCTGTAGTAAAAATTATTAAATACAATCAAGAGATGGCATCAAGTGCCCAGACAGACCCTAACAGGATAGATAAAACAAATCATAAAAGAAATTCACATTTTGATTCAAAAATAAGATATTGCACATTAAAACTTCCAAGTAAAGTTAAGCTGTAAACCTAATAGCATACAAATTCTTCTTAAAAAACAGAAAACCCTTCTTGATTTACACATGATGCAACATGGCACCAAGCGCATTTTGGATGAGCCATCTACAAACTCACGCACCATATTAAAGGAACATGATTACAAATATAAAATAACAATTTAAAAATATTCTCTTTGGTTGATTATTTTTGATTTAGTGAGATGCTCTGAAGCCTTTAAACTCTCACTTTTCCCTCACACAATGGTAGTCCATCATCTGAGAAGTCCTAAGGCACGTATTACAGAATTATTGTACGTGGTTCAAAGCAACATCGCGATTCATCCCTCCCAGCCTTGCTCTGAAATGACTATGTGTGAACAAATACGGGCCAAGAAGAGTTAGTCAGTTATTCCTGAACTCTAACCGTGTTTGCAAGGCCTCTCCCTATGACACATTAGTCAGTCATTTTTTTCTCACAAATTGACTTAAAAGAGAAGCAGAGCGTTCACTGCATAGCTTCTGTAGTACGTAGTTCCTTGTTAAACAACAATATATGATCTTTACCGTCAAAAGCAAAAATGCCTCGTACAGAGGGGAGAATAACAGGTTTGTCCTGCACATGGCTTCCACAGGTTTTTCAGTTCTGACAGTAAAAAAACACCTTGCACAAAGTGTAGGGTCCATCCGTTTGTGCTCACTGGCGCATAAAGAGATTCATCAGTCCAGCCTGATGCAGCTCTTGCCACAACCTCATTTCCATGCGCATGTCATGGTTGGCAAAAAAACGCACTGGACGTTTCTGTTTGTCATAGTAGTGGTCTGAATACAAGCTGTAGTCTGGGGTCATGAACCCATAAGCATCAACCTGTTAATAACACAAACATCATGTTATCACAAACTTTCACAAAGACAAATAAAGTAGTATGTTTTATGCAACCCAAGCTAATTGGAAATACGTGCTAGTGGTGGCATTTCTGTAAAAAGTTTCCTTGGAGTGTGTTTCGCAACACAGTTGAAACAAGTGAAATGGAGCTATAAGCGCAGTTGAACATAAATCTGGCAACGTTTTATTATTTTGGTTGATGTACGTTTTGCAGCAGTTCTGAAATTAAATGTACGATGAGCAGCGCTTAAAGGTAAATGTTTGAAAATAACGTACACTAAACCTCAAGGACAGTGTTAATAAAAGCAAACGTAGGATAATAACGCATTTGCTGAAGCAATCATGCCATTTTGGGTTGGTTTTATGACGGCAATACAGCCTGTCAGGTGAGTCTTTAACATGTAGTTACAGCAATCTTCTGTCTGGTTAGACATAAGTGAAGCTAAAACAGTGTTTACTTTTGACAACCTTTGCTACTGTACGTGTTTGCACACAATTTGAGGTATAATGTTTTACTATATTTACAAAACTGTCATTCATTATGTTCTAAATCAATTGTGTCCTCCTCTTAATGGATGGATGCGGATATGGTGTTTATACTCATTTTACAGCAGGGCACATTCATAAGACACATGTTTGATGTCTTCAAAACCTCAATAAAAAGATTACACAAACCTGGTCACATGTATGAATAGCAGCCAGGAGCATTACCGCTCCTGTGGACGGCCTGTAAATTCTTCTTGCACCTGTTTTCAGAAGTCTTGAATGCAGGAACCTTGATGATGAAAAAGAAAAGTTAAAAACTTAGATGACTACATTCAAATGAAGACAAAACTAAACATAAAGTTGCAGCATTTATAACATGCCGCTTTCAGTTGATCACAGCATTGTTAGGTCAAATATTTGTGTTTAATGACTAGGGCTGCAAAATATATCGTTTTAGCATCGATATTGCGTACATCGCAGGGTGTACGATGTCAAGTAGGCTTTGGGGATCGTAGTTGATCCGTAATCCGTACAGATGGAGCTATATATAGCGCAATATATAAAATCACAGAAAAACTAAATATCGCAATGTCAGTTTTTTTCCAATAACGTGCAGCCCTAAAAAAGGACCACTGAACTGTATAATTAACTGAAGTAGCCAGCAACGGATTTCCACTATAGCTGTGCAAAATTCATGGGTTTCATTTCACTCTGCAGGATCTTCCTTCCCATATTATTCCTACATAGATCAAGTAGTCTTGTAATAAGCGGGATAATGTGCAGTCAGCCGCTTTGTGCTTCTTGATCTCCCTGTCTGGGATTAATTTTGCAGTAATGACTGGCTGAGTGTACCTTATTCCATAGTCTCTGTTTGCAAACCTTACCTGTTTCTGAGGTAACGGATAAAGTCTGGGTGGTAGATTTTGAATTTTTCTACTGTCACATCTTCACCAAAGTATTTAGGGGGTCTGAGAGAAATATACATTGCAATTAAATTGAGTCTTGAATAATAAACTAACTAACTAACTAACTAACACAGTTGATTTTTACTATGTACAGTAATGAATAAAAACAATGAGGGTTTGACTGTATCTGTTATAGTGATCAAGGATAGGTTTAAGGAACTTAAGGAAAATGTCAGCTATGTACATATGAATATTTGTTATGATTTTTACTTTTTGCTGCGTTCAGGGCCTTTAACAATTGCTGTGTGTGTGGAAGCCGCCTCCATAAGAATGTAATCTCGGTCATGGTCTGGCAGGAATATATACCTGGTCTCCTGAACAGATGGAGATCGAGACAGAGAGAGAGTTAGCAAACAACAATGTCACAATTCAACACACAAAAGGGTGTTTCTGTAGCTCAACTTGTAAAGTATGCCCTGTTTGGATAAAACATTTATGCCAAATGCATATTGGGTCACTAAAATGTAGTGATTAAAATGGCTTTTGGATTGCATTATTTATTTAATATTAACTTTCACATTCCATTTGCTCTCAATCTGAGCATAGTCAAACCAAAACCTGTCTGTCACAAAAGATTGTAGTCAAACGACTATTTCAATCAAAAAAAAATTGACAAGCATACATAAATGTTGATGTATTGAAAACCCCTTTTGCTACTATTGAGGTGGGATATGGTCATGGTTAGGTTTGGGTGGGTTAAGGTAAGGGTCAACAGTGTAATTATAGCTATAATTACATAGTTCACAAGTGTAAAAACACAATTACACAAGTGCATTGTATCAAATTAGTCATTTAAATTTGAGTAAATAGTTAAAGATACTTAAAGGGGTACTTCAGTGCTGGGAAGATTAATCTGTATTTAAACTACGTCATTTATGTTGTAGAAATGTGAAATTATTTTTGAATTTGGTGCCTTCTAGACTGAGAAAAGATGGGGATAAAAGACAACAACTCCCAGAATGCACTTCGCTGCCGAAGGCCACTCTATGCACGGCTACTGGATTACTGGATCACTTGCCCACCGTGTTCATTTTCATAAAATCAGTTCATTTAGAGACACTACAGTTAAAAACTGAACGTGTTTGTTCGATATAATGTGAGTGAGCCGATTGAGTGAGTGCCATTTTCAGTTCATGTCTTTGGAAGCTTAACTTTCATAGGAATTCATTTGAAAAGTTGAAACACTCACTTTGCTCTCCACCGCTCCGTTAACATAAATCTCCGCAGCTCCCCGAGCCGAGTGCTGTGAGTGCGATGTTGAAAACATGCGGAAATAGTGCCCACTACTTGTTGTTGTCTTTAGCCTCTGGCCAAAAACTCCTCAGATGATGCAAATATCGCCATTTTGCGTCATCTGAGGATTTTTTTTCAGAAATAGAAAAAATAATTATCTCGTCTCAGGGTCATATGAGGGGGCAAAGTACGATAATTTGAATATACTCCCGGGTTTCTACTGATACAAAGCTTAATGCTAATCACTGAAGTAACCCTTTAATAAAAAGGTGGAGCACTGCGTCTCATCTTTGCATGGTCGTCGTATACTAGTCTGACATCATTGGTTACCTTTGATATGGGTGGACCTCTGTAGCCTACGCCAGCATAGCTACGCATTGAGTTTCTCATGGTGTTGGTTGAGAACGTGTAGAATGAGGTCCGTGATCCCACATCTTTCTCAAATCCCTTAAGAGCCGCACCATTCACCCTAAAGATAGGAGACAGAAGATAGGAGACAGAAAGAGAGAAACGTGATATTAATCAATAAACAGTTATTTTTTCCCAAAAGAAATAACCAATTCTAAACTGCCTGAAATTAATCATCAATTCCAGTCTTACTTCTTGCACAAAACTATGCCAGTTTGTAACCAATTTGCATCATGACAACCTATGGTCTTCTCTCGCTGTTCGCAAACAATGTCTACTTTGACACACCCGCAAACACGGTAGTTGTAACTGAGGCCTGGTAGAGTTGCCTAGGCGGTAGTCTGTTACGGGTGTTACACGGTTTTCGTCATACACCAGTTACACACGGCAATCACAATCACAGCAGATTAGGCCATCTGACCAATCAGAGCAGAGTAGGCTTTCGGAAAGGAGGGGTTTCAAGAGACCCGATCCTTGTTCGAACCATTTCAGAAAAGAGGTAATGCTGCAATCAGGGCCGTACCCACCAGAGGTCCGGACCTCTGTAATTATTTGAAGTGCTGAGAGAAGAAAGAGAGAAAGTGGTGGAGATGAGAGAGGAAGGCAGGTAGGCCTATTGCACTGTGACCACTGACCAGGATGAGATTAACATTAGTACAATGCATTCCTAATTAACACAGGTATATATGTTCTTTGCTAATCACAGTGGAAAATAAGCTCAAGTTAACATATAATGCCATAATAGTAGTATTGTATATTTGAGGACCATATAGACAAATATAAATATAAAATATATTTGTAGCTAATCTATATGGTCCTCAAATGTGTTATATTTCACCAGTATCAGCACTGGGACTTTTCTGCATCATAAAACCAGTGCTGAAACCAATCTTTGATGCTCAAATAAATTGCTCATTTGCCTCCGGACATAGAAGGATTGCATTGGCATTTCATCAAAATGTAACACCTATGCAAAATAATCCTTTATT
Source organism: Gobiocypris rarus (assembly GCA_023029165.1). Taxonomy (NCBI): domain Eukaryota; kingdom Metazoa; phylum Chordata; class Actinopteri; order Cypriniformes; family Gobionidae; genus Gobiocypris; species Gobiocypris rarus. Next base: position 27,202,390 of record CM040920.1, read on the forward strand.
ATTTAAGGCCATTCCTGTTTGAAATGTGTGATTGTGTATTTTTGACAATTAGGCATACATATTCTGCATTTCCATTTTGTAGTGTGGGTCACTCATTGCAACATTTATCATGATTCTCATGTTTAAGAATCTGTCATCTGCTTGGGCAGCTAATATATGTTACTGCCCACTGACATGCTTTTAGAACTACTGTCATCCTTTTTTGGCCTTCAATCACCTTAAAAGGCACAGGTGTAGATCAGGAAAACAAAAGTGTTCTTTTTAGCACGGACCTCTGTTTTTAATAAACCCCTGCGTACGGCCCTGGCTGCAGTGTATTATGAGAACATTGGTTTTTGACCTTTGATGCATGTAAACCTATTGTAGAAGACATACAAATACAAAACTAGGAACCTTAAACAAAGCATAATAGGGGCATTTTGAAGGAAAACTACACCAATAAAAAAAATTCCCATCAGTTTTCTTAATGATCAACCTCCTCACCTGAAGACATAGTCGTGTTCATCGATCTCCTTGCCTTTTCTTGAATCATTCAGTATTCCACCGTTTCCCACCACAGCACATCGGATGCACTGAGATCTGTTCTGTCTCTTCTCCCAGTCATCAAACATCAGCCGATTTGCGGTTGTATTTAAAATCCCCAGTGAGCTCTTCAACACTGTGAACAACACACACACAAAACTAGATGCTTTGGTCCATATTACACATATCACATAATTATTTAATCTAATTTCCATCAATACCCAAGCACAAAAGTAATGGCGCGCTAATGGCTATATCACTCTGACACCTAGAATATTAAAAACACTCTGGGAAAGTACACTGGAATTTTTGGAAGACTAGCAGATTCCAAAAAACAACACACCTTCAATATCAACGCTTCCCCAGCCATGTGCTCCACCGTAGTGACTCAAGCGCTGGTACTCTCCTGGGGTGAAATGCTTTGCCCATTGAAGCACTGGAATACTGTGTAGAAACATCTCAGCAAACTTAGTCTGAGGCACACGCTTCCTAATGCTTTTGGGACAGTTCTGAGAGAGAGAGAGAGAGAGAGAGAGAGAGAGAGAGAGAGAGAGAGAGAGAGAGAGAGAGAGAGAGAGAGAGACAGAGAGAGAGAGGGGGTAATATTGTTAACATAGACAATCTTGAAAATGAGTTCTATGGGTGTAGCAAGTTGCAAAAAAAATGGAAAGACAGTAGCCAGGGTTCCATCCATGTAATGTTACACACCCTTGTTATAAAATAAAATAAATATTGCTGAATTTCCAGCATAATTTCTCCAGTCTTCACAATTAAAATCATTCTAATATGATGCTGATTTGGTGCAGCAGAAAAAATTCTTATGATCAATTTTGGAAACTGTTGTGCTGCTTTAAATCTATATATATTTTTCAGGATTCTTTGAAGTTCAAAAGAACAGCATTTCTTTTAAATACTTTTTTAAAACAAATGTATAAGTCGTTACTCTCATTTTTTATAAAGTCAAATGCATCCTTGTTAATAAAAGTATTATTTTCATGGTGGAAATGGAAGGTGTTTTTCACCGGTCACAGCGGAACTGTAATGTTCAGTTATTTTATTTTGGGTCAGGTAATTTCGTATTTTTTAGTGTCATCTGAATAAGATGCTGCCTTCCTGTTGTGATAGACTAACTTTTGCTTACTACAAACCTCTGCTGGCTCTTGAATGACCTTTAAATTTGAATGACCACTGCATTTGTTCAAACACTTGAATTAAACTGAATTTAAGCAGGTGACTTCTGAAAATTGCACTCACTCACAATACTAACACATGCACGAAAGTTCACAATGCTAAGCCAAAAACCACAAACAGACACTCACTGTTTGTGATGGAACGTCATCCGTGGTATAACGGTCACCAAAAAAGTCTGGTGCAGTGGGTTTGGTCTCATTTTTTGGCATTGGCTTTAAGGAGTTTATGTTTGAATTTGCTTGATCAGACTTTGCGCTGTTTTCTATCGCTGATGAATCCTCATGATCTGATTGCTGGGCTGAATTTCGCTCCAGTTCTTCAACAGTGTCCAGTTCATTCTCAGCAGACTGTTGATACTCCAAAGAACTGCTGTTATTCTTGATAGAATATAACCTGTGGGCAAAAAATAAATAAATACAAAATAAATAAATAAATAAATAAGCAATGTTTTTCATTTACTAACAGTAATAATGAAGCTAAGAACCACCAGCTCAAGTGAAGAGGCCATTAGGAACAGGGCAACCACTAAATCAATCATCAATATTCAATTGTTTTCCATTGAAAGACAGAATAGAGCTTTTATCACCTGTCTTGATATCTGATACATTAGTAAACACATCCTGATGAAATGCAGCTTATGCCTGACAATGACTTCAAAACAAGGACCAGCCTCATTGTTCATGATAACAAAAGGCAGATGACTGATAAGAGAAATGTAATCAAACTAAATACAAAGGCATCTCGCAGAGGTATGATAGAAAATATAAAAATGTCGGAACATATGTGTTGGGAAACTGATTACTATCATCATACTCAATCCTTAAGATCTTTCTGAAGAATACAGACGCAATGGAATGGCTTGTTTCTGCCACTGAATACAAAATTAAAGGTAATTGCAACATTTTATCTCACAATTCTGGCTTTTTTTAAAATACATCTAGAGTTATAAATTCTGAATTGTCTTTTTTTTCTCTCAGAATTGGATTTTCTCTCTCACAAACACGGTCACATTATTGAACACTTAACAAGAACTCATTATTCATCTATTATTCTGACACATTCATTCTTATTATAACATGCAACAGGTTTTCAAAGTGGGATTTTAAAAGGCCCCGAACAACTTCTACAGAATCACAAGTTTTAATGTCAGCTAAATATGTGCCATTTCCTGACATTCTGGTTCTCCCCCCCTCCTCCTCCAACCATGCCTGTGTTAAAATTAGAGCTTTGCCCTTTTAAAAGCTTCTGGGCTACATTTTACATAACAGACCCTACTTTCAGAGCAACGATTGTGCACTTCTCTAGAGAATGAAGCCAAACACGAATGAGTCTGTGCCTGACTGATTTAAAGGAGCAGTAAATATCATGTTGTTGGTTTCTGTTCCTGACTTCAGCTGAACAACAGCTGAAATGCATCATTTTCCTGTTATCACTTTGAAACTATCTGTATTGTATAAAGCGCTAAACCGGTGTCGCCTGCTTAAATCATCTAAGGTTTTTTTTCCCTTGTCTCTACTGTTTTTAGCTGCTTGTTTAAGGGTTTTAAGCCACTATACTTAGAAGCTATTTTTGGAAGAATACCTATCGTTGAAAGCGCTGTTGCAAATAAATTGAAATTGAAAACCACCAGCTCCTCCCACCTTCACTACAGAAGACAAGGGCAGAGATAGCAACAAGACATAAAATCCCTTTCTTAGCTTCTGACGCCCGTCTCCATAGCAATGGCCAACATGCAGAAATGATTAGCAGGAACTCCGCACTGTGATCACGGGTCTCGAAAGACTGTGACATTAGGCTTACTAACTACATGACATTACGTTTTAGGCCTGGTTTCAAAGACAGGCTAAAAGTAGGCCTTAGTTCAATAACAATAAGGACATTCAAGTAGCTTTTATAAACGGGCCTTAGAAAAAGCATTACTGGTGTGCATCTTGAGACAAACAATGGCACTATATATCAGTGCAAATTGCTTTCAGCTGAAACAGCTCAAACATGCATTTTAGTCTGGGACTATAGGCTTAAGCCTTGTCTGTGAAACCAAGGGATAATGTATTAACACATCTAGTTTCACTTTAAAGAAGGAAAACTAAATGCAAAAGGAAAGCAGATAGGGTGATCAATGCAAAAGAGCTCATCATCCGACTCATATGGATTGGTGATATTTTTTACATTTTTGAAGATGTTTATGCTCGCCAAGGCTGAATTTAAATAATTACAAATACAGTAAAAATAGTAATACTGTTTAAAGGTTTCTATTTTAATACATTTTAATATATCATTAATTTATGAAATTGCAAAGCTGTACTTTCACCATCATTAGGCTATTCCAGTCTTCAGTGTAACATGATCCATCAGAAAGAAATCATTGTAATATGCTGATTTGCTGCTTAGGAAACACTTCTTATTTTCTTATTTCTTACCCTCTCTATCAGTTTTGAAAACAGTTATGCTGCCAAGCTTTTGAACAATGGTGTATTCTTTAATACAAACACGACAATATGTTCCTTAAAAAGAAAAACACCAAAAAGCAACTGCGCTAAAAGCTAAATAATTTATACCAAGGTCTGTCTGAATACTCGATTCTGATTGGCTGGAAGGTGTGCAATAAAAAACATTTAATGCACAGGTAGTTCCAAGTCAGTTGAATCACTGCTCTATATTAATGCGCTGTGTTCATTGAAGCGTGCACACACATACGTCACTCGCACAGAGCGGAGATCGCAGAATTCAGGAGCACAGAAACGTATCAATGCTGCATGCAATTTTTTGTAATAAAATACCTAGCTACTGAATCGCTTCATTATATTTCTCAGCAACGTGGGGGTTATATTGGTATTTTGAAGCAATTAAAATGATGCAGCTTCATTGTTAGAGAAAGGGAGACGCTGAACAGATGCAGGTACCCATCTTTCTCTCTCAATAATCAATTAAAATATATGCAATAATTCATTCATTCAAATAAATGTAATCTCAAATCTCACACTACTTTATCTCTGTGTTTGACTCAAAGCAGCCAGAGCTCTAACAAGCTGTAACTGATGGAAATAACAGTCAATTTTATCATTATTGTGCTGCAAACATCCATAACAGCTTTAAGTTGTCAATGCTGGCAAGTGACCATGATATAAGCAGAGGCAAGCACCCTCTGCGTCGCGGCCGGCATTTCTTTGCCTCCATGTGCATTAAAATAAGTGAATTATCCCTTACATAAACTTGTTTCCCCTCATTGAATGCCACTTAAGTGTGTAGTGCATGTAAAAGTTTAACTAAATACTAAATTCACCTTTAAAGCATAGTGCATGTAAAAGTTTAATAACCTACGCTGATGCCATAGAATAACCATTTTTGTGATCCAATTTTGTCTTAGTCTGAAGAACATTTGAATAATCTGAAGAATCATTTTCCACTATAAACATTTTGTGTGATGAAAAGTTTCCATGAAACCCTCATTTTTAAGAGTGCAAAGAATTCCACATGACATTTTAAGAGTTCTGTCTTTACCTGTCACGTTTCATGGTGAAGCTTGGGAGGGTCATCACTTGCCATGGCACCTGGATCTGCATAGCCACGCACACCACGATTAAAGTCAGTATCGCGATTCCCAACAATCCAATGAACCACAGCAGAAGTCTCTGGGGCAGCTGGCCTGTCATCGTGCTACTTTCCTAGTGTGTAAGTTGCTGAGAGTTCCCCAGAACGTCTGGTCACCTTGTAGGCACATGAGCGTTCTCCTGAGGAAGGAGTGGTGCTTTGATGAAAAAGGGTTTGGAAGTGGAAGGGTTGGCAGGGTCACTGCTAGTTAATTAGTTCATTTTTGCGCTCTGGCTTTCACACGTGGGAGTCTCCCCCACCACCGGGACATCTGTGAAAGGAAGGGGGGAAAAATACGAGAGAGTGAAACTCCACATGGCGGATTCTACGCAGTAATCCTGTTTTAATGAAAGGGCCCGCTAAACCAGGAAAATGTGATCCAGGTTTCAAAGTGCACCTTTGCTCAAAGAGTGTTTCAGATGCTAATTAATGGTGTCAAAAAGACTGCAGGATTTGACAAAGGAAGAAACGCGAGGGAACGGGTGAAGGACAGAAAGAGGGAGCGTGAAATTACCATACAGACAGAAAATGGCTGTTTGTATACAGAAAGGGGTGAGGAAAAGCCTGAGATATTGTGGTAAAATCGCTTCGTAACTCTCCCCCAATTTTTTTTATTGGAAACCAGTATTACTCCCTCTGGAAATATTTCCCCATGACCGCATCTGCCGATGTGTCTGGAAACACGTAACTTCACAAATAATCTTGCATGCAGACCAAGTATGCAACAAATAGGCCTAGTTTCTACCACATAAAACAATTTAATAAAAAAAAAATAATAATTCTGGAAACCAGTTTCCCCCAGAGTTCACAGTCAGGCTTTGTTCTTCACTAAAGAAAATCACACTAATACAAATAGAACTACATTAAAAACATTATTGCATTAACTGCATTCAAGTAAAACTGTAAATACGACCTGATGCTGTTCAACATTCATGAATTAATTATTGACATACACTGAAGGCTCACCAATGCTCTAAAAGTTCAACTTGGCTTGTTTAACAAAGTTTAAGTCTTCAATTGTGTCTCAAAAACTAGAGAATAAAGCTGAATTCAGAGGCACAAAGGCTTACATTATGAGAATTCCTGCTATTCTTTTTCTGCCATTTGTGGAATGACAAGAATGCCATTTGTGTGAATCAGTGTTTTAGTAAGTAGAAACTTGCTGTGCTTATAAACTCTGTCTGAGTTATGTCTAAAGATACAATCATAAACCAAAGTCCATCTCCTTTAGAAAACGGCATACATTTCTCTTTAAAAGGTAAAATTAAAATGCTCCAAAATGCGTAAAAAGTCAATGGAACTTAAAAAAAGTTGTCAAAACATGAAAGGAACCATTTTCCCACTATATCAGAAAAAGTAACTGTCACCATATGTAACATTCAAAGACAGCTGACTCGCAGAAGCCCTTAAACTCAAGGAAAACTGGCAGGATATGTGAACAGACCAAAAAAAGAACTGTAAAAGAAGTATAAAAAGTCTCGTACCTGAAGGGAAACTCCTGTCAAGAAATGAGAGGGGAAGTCAAGCAGCAATGTGCCTAGTTTAACAACACAACTCTCAGTCACTCACACACACACACACACACACAGGGTTGGAGAGGCGGCTCTATTGTGAAATGAGTAACAGCTGCTAGCAATTGGTCAACTCCCCAGCCCCCTCCCCCAAAGGAAGACATAAAATAGGAGAGGAAGAGAGAGATGGTTACGCACAACCCAGAGCTTGGTGATAACAGACAACAGCTAGGCAAACAAAGCAAAGCAAAGCGTGACAAGTCAGCTGATGTTCAAAAGACAGACCCTGGAACGTGCAAACTTGAGCGTTCGGGCATCAAAGAACAGACATAAGGATGCATGCCCTCATGCAGACACTACCCTAAAAACAACATGCAGTGACACGCTGAATGCGTCCCAGGTTTAAAGAGCCTGATAGTCTGCTTTATCACAACTTACAGCTGCCTTATTTACATACAAGGCAGTTATCACATTCTCACACAACGGTCACATGGGGGCTGAGACGGTGCCGAGGAAAAACGGATGTTACTGGTGGTTAGCAAGAAGCTGCAGAAAACAAATGCGATCAAGAGGCAAAACAAGGGTCAGACTTTCCTGCAAATGGATGTGACTCACAGATCGACATTTACATCGTTTATTTAGCAGACACGTGTATACAAAGTAACTTACAAATGACAAAGCTAAAGTGATTTGAAGAAAACAAAAGAACAGTACAGCTCTAGAGTAGAAGTGAATGTGGTTAGTTGAGATAAAGCTTTTGACAAAAGTATTGGGGTCAGTAAGATTTTATACATATCTTCCATTAAAAAGTTTAGGGTTAGTAAAATTAATAAACAAATAAATACTTTTAATTCACCAAGGATGTTTAAATTGATCAAAAGTGATGGTAGAGACATTTCAAATGTTACAAAATGTAAAATTCTTTTGAACTTCCCATTAATCAAAGAATCCCTAAAAAAAGTATCACAAAAATATTAAGCATGACATATTCTTTGATCACCGAACAAGCATATTAGAATGATTTCTGAAGAATCGTGTGACACTTGAGACTGAAAATGACATTTAAAAATACATACATTTTTCATCATATTTCAAAATATTACTCAGTAATTTTGACCAGTTAAATGCAGACTTGGTGAGCATAAAGGACTTTAAAAGACTTTCTAAACTTTTTAGTGGTAATGTCAATATGTTCTTCTTATTAGGCTCCACATTTGTCTTGTCTATCTTCTTTTTGTTGTTATGCACACATCATGGACACACCTAGACAAAACAAGGACTAGGCCTTGGACACACGTACACGCCAATGGGAACTCAAACACGCATGTCCGTTTGAACGTCTGATCTCGGTAACTCTTTAGAATAATGGTCATTAGTTTACATTAGTTAATGTATTAACTAACCTGAACTAACCATGAGCAGGACGTGTTACTGCATTTGTTCATCTTCGTTAAGGTTCGTTAATAAAAATCCAGCTGTTCATGGTTTGTTCATGTTAGTTCACATTGCATTAACTAATGTTAGGAAGATTTTATTAATATATTAGTAAATGTTGAACTGAACATTAACAACGATAAATAAATGCTTTATAAGCGCAGATCATTATTAGGGGAGAGCGGGGCACAACCTTACGCTTTCTCATTTTGTGTATTTTTTCCACATTAATTGCACACGTCTAGTACAATTATGTGGTTTTGTTTCATTAATACAGTGTATACTTTTTCTTGATTTACCCTGAAAGAATGGAAGTGAAATGTGACAACATGCCCCATAGGTGGGGTACACTGTAACATGTGAGGGGGCACACTGTAAATACCGGTTGATTATCTGATATAATCAAAAAAATATTCAAGGCAAACTAAAATATTTTGTCAAAAAATATAATCAACTTTTTAAAATAAAATAATGGCCTTTTTTAATCATTAAAAATAAAATTAAAAATTTAGTTTGACAGTAAATTTGTTGCTAAACACAGCTATACAGCATTGTTATAATAATGATGAATAATTTCTGAACATTGACTCGCAGTCTTTATTCACCCTTTTCTCGTGGTTCTCAAAAGAATTCATAAAAGTATAGAATATAATAGCGTAGTTCTAATAGGGGTTCATTGTAATGCGGTTTTACAACGTACCCCATCTGCACAACTGGGATTTAAACCGCGTCTCCGGTCTTCTTCTGCTGGTTTGATCAGCATTAAAGAACGATCTCAACTGTTAAATAACAAGACAAATCTGATATTATTGTAATCTGTCTATTTTAAATAAACACAAAAAACAGATGAAAAATAAACAAGTAAGAAATTTACTTTTGCTATGGTTAAATAAATGTTCAGTGATACCTTCCGAAGATTTTTTAATTTTGGCGCAATTTTTTCTCTAAATAACGTTGATATGGCAACTAGTAAATACACTAAGTTTCGTCATCCTGGCATGTGTGGAAAGCGTTAAACCTTGTGTGTTACAATTAACCCCGCGTTAGGTTGGGCCCGTGCTCCCCTAGTTCATGTTAACTAATGACCATTATTCTAAAGTGTTACCGTGATCTCTTTTACCCTCTCTTACTATATTTCTTAATATATCATATATGGCAGGGATTGGACATTGTGGATGATTCTGCTTTATCTTGTGTATTTGACCCTTTTGAATGTTATGGTATTACACTGTCTCTGTGTTTGCTTGATAATTCTCCTGAGAACGCCACGTCTTTTTCCAACTGATGACTGATAGCTTCAAGACTAAAACTAATCTAAAAATAAGGGAAAGTGCATAATATCGGTCACCTTTTCTTTTTGCCTTCACTTCACATTTTAAATAGACCGGCGGTGTGACAAATACATTTTTAAAAGTATAAATATTGAACTTTCATGATGTCTTTAAACTGCATGCACATTATAGATAGTGTAAAAATACTAATAGTTTTAATGACTAGTCTTTAGTCAGCTATCCAAGTGCAGAATAGTTTGATAAAAAACTCCAAGATAAGATGGCAACGAAGTTCAGAAGTTCCATTGTGGAACAGCTTCACACCAAGGAAGCTTTAAACGGGAACAAAAGAGCAGGTTATATGAGGAACCTGCTGCAGATGATTTCTGCAAGGAATAAAAACCAAACAAAAAGCACCACATCTGAACATCGTCCCAAGTTAAACACTCAGGGAGTGGACTGTGGAGAACGGGACTGATTTATGTAATTGCTGGCTATTGCAAGAGGGAGGAGAAGAAAAAAAAGAAAAAGAAGTCAACAAACTCATTTTCAAGATTTATTTTCATACTTAAAAAAAAAGGCTATTAAACTCAATGATCAAAATACATAAATCAAATTAAGAGCTACATGTTAAAGGGCACATTTAATTTACTTAAGAACTCAGACATGCAAAAAAAAAAACATTTTAAAAACACAAAGAGAGAGTAGCTTGAAGGCGAAATGATCCCAGACATTAATTAAGATAATAAAAGTAGTGTTTTTCAGACCACAGTTACAAAAGGCCAGGAAAATGGCGACCGGCGCTTGGCTATTAAACACTACACTCACAAAAGAATGGTTCATTGGCACGGGTGGGACTGGCACGCACTGGCCATGCCAACCACGCTGCCATTCAAAGGCGGAAAGACAGCCAAGGACCTGCATCTGCTGCCAATCTGCTTCTAACCTTCACCAAACGCATCTGAAACATTCTCAGAATGTTTTAACACTTTGAACCTCACACTAGGCTTCTAATAAACTGCAGCCAACTGACTTTGGATACACATTTAAGTGTGATGTCAACAGGTGACTCATGAAATGATGCCTCATTTCATGAGTATTTACGCTTGAGCCACATGACAGAGCCTCCTGTATTCTGCAATGGGTCTGCAGTGAGGACAGTCTGAGCTCACTCTGGCGTGTCCCTCTCTATCCTCAAATGAGACACCTGATCCACTCATTAGAGAACAGGAATGAGGCACTTTTCACTCTGACCTTTTCGATGTGGTTCCGTTGACTGAAGAGCTCACACATCATTAAGAATCTGATATACAAAATCCATCAAACAATGGTACAAGAAAGCGGTCTAACATTGGAGAGGAACTAGGTTACGGCTCGCAAGTGTAGTTCAACTTTTGATAAGCAATTTAATTTGCCACATAAATCAACTTCTCTGACAAGGGTAGTGCTTTGTAGATAAAGAGAAGTTTTTAAATGGAAGTTCCTTAAAGTTGCCCGATCGGAACACCAGGGTCAAACGTCCCCAAGATAATATTCCTAACATTGAATGCTTTTCTGGCCTGCACCCTTTTTATTCACTCTAAATGTTTTAGATAGGATTCTCTTAATAAAACCAAAAGGGAAGGAATAGACCTTGTAGTAAGAAACAATGGAGACTTGTGGGAGTTTTGCAGCACCTCCCCCACCCTGCCACCCCGCCACCCCAACTCCTGCTGAATTGCATTCGTCTCTGTTTTCTCAGGTCTAATGCATGGTATACATTGCAGAGAGAGAACGAAAGAGATAGGAGGCTTGGCATTTAGTTGTGCTTGAAACCACAGAATGAATACCAGTCATGCGGTGTCTCCCCGGATCACAGTAACTTCACCAAGAGAGAAGCATTCCAGGATCAACATTACAACACAACTTGTGTTAGTGCAAGAACAACATTCCTGTAAGAAAAAAATAAAAATAAAAATAATAATAATAATTATATATATATATATATATATATTTATTTATTTATTTATTTATATTTAAAATAAAATAAAATAGTAAAAAAATAAAAACAAAAAGTTACATATTTACTATTTCTCTGTTTTCCATGACTTTAAAGATTTTATTCTTTTCAATGACTCATCTTGGCCTGGGAAACTATTTTAAATTTCCCAAACAATGGGATCCCTGTATGTTGATTCAGGAACATCCTACTTGGCAAATCACAGTCATCTTGTCCCATGAGGTTCTGTCGAACCCAGCTCGGCTGTCCCTAATTATAAACACTGTTATCCTCTTTATTTTCTATCCATCTGATATTTTTATCTACCCAACTTTCTATATCCATCTCAACTCAATCTCATCCTGGTCTCTCACCTCAGTATGTGCAAAATTGCATACATTCCGTGAGAGCTGCTCAATCTAATGTCGGTCCCTATCAATCTAAAGAGACACTCCATACTTATCTTCCCCACTTACTGCTTTGCTGTCAACAAACCATCTAAAATCTCCATCGCCTAGCCGTGCTGCCATCTGAACTAGAACTGGGCTTCACTGAGGGCTCTGTGTGAGCATGTTTGGGTGTCCTGGGGGCTCCTGGGACATCTCCTGTAATTTAGAGATAGCCCTGAGGGGGATTGGGACAAAAGGTATCTGTATGCAACTCACAAAAGGCAGGGGAGTGGGGATGTTTGTGTCGGTGGGGGGTTAGAACTCTCCTCTTTAGTGTGAAGAGTTAACTTCTCTGCTCAATATCAAAGCCTTTGCCCTTCCCACTTCTCCTGTCCACTGTAATCTCCACCCATTCCCCTTATTCAGCGCTGGAGAGAGACGGGAAGTGGGCAAGTAGTTACAGAAACATCTGGAACAGTTTACTGTGAATGCCTTTGTGCCCAGCAAAAGGGGCTTTTCCACTTTTTAGGAGTCTGTTTTTTTAATCTTACAAATGCATATAGATTTTACCCTCAAATAAAAAATTTTTTGCAATTCCCATTATTTTAGATTGTGATTCTTATCAGATTTCCATTTTTTACTATATTATTAAAAATGATTACAAAATAAGCAAATTAAAGTTATAAAAATACTATGTTGTATAAATACTTTACAACTTAAATAATATATTATGTTTTGAAACAGTTTTTTTATTTGCTTAATGAGCATTATTTTATTAAAATGTATATATTTTGATTCTGGGGTGAAATGTGCACATGTTTATGAGGTTTTGTAGGATTCAACAACATAATAGATCTAAACTCTAATCAGAATTAGTTTTGTCTGGCTGTGTGAAACCAGTGGCTGAAAGGAATCTGTAATATTCATATCCGTGCAAGAGAGACCCACAAAAGCCTCCCCTGGAATCTTGGAGAAGATTAAATTCCTCTCTTATTTCTTGCCTTGTTCCCATGGGAATGCCAAAGGCCGCCCTTCTGAAAGAGAAGTCTGGTGGAACCAAAATGTCCTCCCAGAATCATTTCATCCAAACAACCAAAAGAATTTAAAAAACAAATAAAGAAAAAGTTTCTTTGTGCTGGAGGACAGTATAGATGGAAGGGGTGGTGGTGGTGGTGAGAGGGGCCAATGCCCTAACTTGTCAATCATTTCCCTAAAAGCTGTTTTCTCTGCTGTTCCAACAAAGACTCAAGATGATCTGCTCTCTTCACCGCAGCCTGAAAGACAGAGGAAAAGACACATTGTAAATCAGAATGTACTTACTGCAACAGGCAAATACATTAAATCAATTGTGCTGTAATATACCTCATGCTGCTTTCGCAAGTTATTTACAGTCTCTTCCTTCTTCAAAATAGCTGACTTAACTCTATTAAAGGAAGAGAGAACAATTTTAATTGTGGATGAGACAAGGAACTGAACTCAAACATAAAACACCTCATCTGCAGGTTTAAAGCTAATCCTGTTGCATATTTAATTAGGAACTACAGGAAAATACTCTTTGCCTCTGACCTCTGATGCACTTCCGCAAGCTCCTCTTCTTTCTCTCTGCCTACTCGCTCCACCTCTAAGCGGAGTCGCGCTTTGGCTTCCGAGACCTCCATTTTCATCCTCCTATTCTCTTCCTCTGTTTCTACAAGCCGCTCTGCAAACTCTTGTCTGATCACTTCTGCTAGGCTGCGGCGTTCATCTGACAGCTTATCACGAGCCTGTAGCCATTCCATGAAAAGAGACAGGGACAAAGCATTAGGATGATAGTTGATTGAAAACCTAGCAAAACAAAACAACACATACTGATATGCTTAGAATGGTAAATCTCCATTTAAATCCACATATTTGGGACATTTCTTGACAGTTAGGTGACGTTCTCAGCTGAAGTTAAAGAGTGAAGCAACTGGCCTTGTGTTTAATGTGCTAACTCTATGATCCTGGACATCTTATCTAACCACAATTGGTAATCTATTCGTTTCACACACTGGCATTTACAGTTCGGTGTAACATTAAACAGAAAGGGTCAAAAGTTATCCCGCTTGTCATGCTTTTCGAAGGAACAAGTACATAGCCTAGCATTTTAGCTGAACGACTCACTGAATCCATCTGAGCACTTCCTGACTTAATGAACCCCAAGTCGTTATTTGTTATCAAGTCCAACTAAAAATAACTGAGATTTGTTTCAGTGTTATGTGTATTTAGAGCTTGTGAGACTTTTGGTACGCAACCGGGTTCGTTTGATGTCAGAGTTCGGATCATTTGGATGGGTGAATGCTGTTTTCCTAACTTGGGTAAACCCACGAACCATACCCAAGTCTGCATAAAAAGGGTGGTGTCTGGTACGGTTCATGTGACCACCTGTAAGGTTTGCTGCAACTGTGTGTTTGTCCTCACTTATTTTCCCGACAAGCTTGGTGGACACAGTGCACGGTATCTCACTTTTGCTCGGCAGAAATTGACCCATTCTTTAGAACATTTGCAGTATATTGGCAGGAGATAGACACATTAGTGCAATTATGTGCTTTAAAAACAAAACCTATTTATACATGAAAGTGAGTTGAGCAATGCTCTATGCACTATGCAACTGATATTGTTTAGTATATAGTTAGGACCAATTGTCGCTATTGAAATCGTGGAATTGGAATCCTTACGATTCCCATCTCTACCAAGAAATCTACAATGGCGTATGTAGATTTATAAGTCACCTATAAACTATACCGAGCGTGGACAAACAAGGCGGTGTCCCCGTGACGACGGTTACCTGGGTGAGGTCGCTTATCTCTTGCTCTCGTTGTCGTAACAGCGACTGCAGTCGGAGGAGCTCCGCCTCCATCTCACTGTGTTTCTCTCTCATCTCTTGCTGTTTCTGCAGTGCTGCCCGCTCCGAACGCTCCAGATCTCTGATCTCGGCCTCATATTTCTCCCTCACACGCTTTATCCTGCACACACCATACACATTTACATTCAGGTCGTAAAAACCACAGTTCTTCTGCCATGTTAAATGGATGAGCTTCAGTGACTTAAATGTAAATGACCATATTTTCTTAATACAAACTATCAAGGAAGAGCTCAAATAAGTAGCCCATAGGGATACTGTTTTATTCAAAACCCAGCAAAAAAAACCTTTAACCCAAATTTGATTTTTTTTCAAAATTTGAACGATACACACACACAAAAACGCATATGCGGAATCCCACGCTGAAATTTAAGCCCTGAGCAAATGAAACAAGCGAGTGAGGGCAGGCGGGTTTGTGTGTCAGCTCACTGTCAGAGAGATCATGAAAGAGCGAGAAAGCACAGCTTGTATCGAGTATCTATACTGCGGAAAATGAGTATTGGAAGCGTTTCAGAAATTTCAGTCCAATATAGATTTTTCAATACATATCAATACTAAGTTTGTTATTTCAAATGCCTTTTTAAAAGACATTGAAAAATGCATATAATATATAAATATATATATATATATATATATATATATATAAAAATGTAATCATCCAAAGTGGCTAGTAGGAGTGGTTGTACTGTAATACTATTATAATTACTCTATATGGTATTTATTTTATTATGTATTTTTGTATAATTTGTTTAGAATTTTAACTTTGGACAGTATGGCTCTACTGGTCTCCCAGAAAACTGGTCAGCAGGGAAATTTGTAGCACATACCAAGTCTTACCACCACCAGTGGAAATGAACTAATGCAAAACTAAAAGAGTAAGTAAACATGTAACGTCCTGTACTATCCAGCTTTCCACACATGTTCATATAAACAGGAAAGGGAAACACACCGGTTTTCAGCTGCTCTCTCACACTCCTCTCTTGCCCCTCTGGTCTCCTCCTCTAGTCTCTGAATGGCCAGCTCAATCTCTTTGTCTCTCCCTCGACGCACTTCCTCTTTAAGCTCCCTCTCTCTGCTCAGCAGCCACGATTCCTGTGAGAGGAAACACTGTGTTTTGAGCTGACCTTAGAGACTTTTTAACATTACACACACTTGCAGTTTTAAACCTTTGACTATGACATTTGTTGGTATCAGGGGTGGGTAAAAATTCTAAACCTGAGAATTTACACCATTGCAAATTACTGTTATCACCTATTACTCTTAGATGGACAGCTGGATTATTACTAGCCCCAACCAGTCCAAATAGCCTATTAGTGGTACACAGAGGTTAGCCAAAGGTCATTTGCAGTTTTTTTTAATGAAATTCTGACAGGTTTAGAGCAATAAAATGTAACAATACACAACTGTTTGAAATCTGTAAAAAAATATATGTTTTTGAAAATAATCTCACTTATCTGAATGTAATTATTTGATATTATTATTAATTAAAAATAACTTTTTTATATTGTAATATATTTTAAAATGATTTTTTTTTCCTTTGAGCTGAATTTTGCTGAAAAAAAAGCTCAAAAAAGTAATCATAACCAAAGAAGTGGACATTTCAGAGTCTCAGAAAGCAGAAGATATTAGTGTGGACTCTATGATGATGTCATTTTCAACTCTCGGTTAACCACTAGTGTACTGAGAATCCTTCTTATATCTTAAAACTCCAGTACTCGAGAGATAAGATGGATTATGTGCTTCAACTTCCCTGAAATCACCTGACATTAATAATGAGAAAATGAAACTAATTAGCAGATTCAATTCTAAACATATGCATACACACATACAATTGCTTCTTACTCTGTAAACATGTAAAATAAGTGTAGTACAAGATCAAATATATAAACTCATTTAAAAACTCAAATACATACCTCTTTTTTCATATAATTTTCTTCCCACGTCTGTTTCTCAATTTCAAGCCTTTCCTTCAGGGCCTTAACTTCAATCTAAAGAAAAATGTAGAAAAACACAATTAAAAGAACCAAAAGAATGAGACCCTTACATTCTATATTGCCACAAAAGGTGCTTTTTTTTTGGTGACTTCTGCAAACATTGCAACATCAAACATGTACACATGTCTAAACAGACAGGTAATTTGAGTGTTTTTTTGAGTTCTGGTCTAAAAAAGCCTTGGGCAAAGAAAACAAAAACTGAGATTAGACAAGGAATGATGTACAGAGGGCAGGAGATTGACTTTTATGGTTTTTCGAATATTCCCTTTCATGCAGTGTATAATATACTGTAGCTGTCTGTGAATGTAAACAATTAGCAAACTTGTAAAGTGTAAAGTGCACAATGAATAAAGTTATTGTCTCCCAAAAGAAAGAATGGACTCTGAACCGCCTAAACGAGTCATCAGGAATTCCAATCTCACTTCCGTGACCTGTAGAGCTGGGCGATCTTACAAAAAAAAATTATATCTCGATATTGTCAATTTTTACGATATTCGGTATATATTTCGATATGTTTGCAATTGCTTTTAAATAATTAAGAAACAAACATGATTTTCTTTTGCCCCCATTAAAAACAACAAAAGCTATTTATATAGAACTAAATTAAATACAAAATGCTTACATTTATGAACAGGTTGGGATGACCAAGGTCTTATTTCATGATGCAAATAATTTAATATTTTCTAAATGTACTTTTATAATTACAATATAGATTTTTAATTTTATCTTTGTTTTTACAAATAAGCAAAACATGCAAATGACAAACAAAATGACAAAAACTGTTCCCTCATGCGCTGCACGTATATATTTAACTCTTCTGCTTCCAATGTTTAGTGAATGGTGGAAGCAGACCTCTGCACTACCTGTGTTATCTGGTAACGTTCTTGGGAAAGTATGCTTGAATTTGAAATATTCATGATATTTTCAAATTTTACATCGTCAACAAAATGATTGTGATATTATCGCTAATATTCAATATAATCGCCCAGCCCTAGTGACCTGCATACGTAATGCAATGGTCTTCATTGGCGGCCTGAAAAACATCTACTTTGACCAGCCCTCAGACTCTGTAGCTGGTTTGTGTTGTGTACATGTCGAGAAGATGCTGTTACTTGTAATGCGTAACAACACTGGCGCTAGTAACAATAACAACAGACAGAGTTGTTTGAGAATCATTTAATATGTGCCGATGTGCAATGTATATAAGAAAATTAAGCCTCCAAAACAAAATCAGGAACCTTTAAAATAACATAATAGGGCACTTTAATCTAAAGACATTTCCTGAGAATGTTAAAACCGCTTGGTATAAATAACACTGACAGTTGCATACTATTTACTGCTGGCTTCCTGTTTCTTTTTTCTTCTTCTTTTTATTCCTCACAAGAAAGTATCAGTAATATGGGGGTAATATTGTAGCTTTATTCCAAACAAATATATTGTTATCCACAAATAAATGTAAAGCGATTCACAAAAAAATTATAATTTCACAAATCAATAGAATGAGATCCACAAATAAATGCAGGAGTTTCACAAAAATGAATTAGATTCACAAATAAATACAATGACATTTGTGAATAACAAAAAAATCCATATATATTTTAATGTCACAAACACACAACTCTGCCTTGCATAAGTTGCATTCATTTGTGAATCGCTTCCTGTGCATTTGTGGATCTCTTCTTGCGTATTTGTGGATCGCAGCAAAGCACGTTGATTTTGAAACATTTCTAGCGTCTAGACTCAAACGAATCCACAAATACGTAGACTCCACCCACATATATATATTTGTGTGTGTGTGTGTGTGTGTGTGTATATACACATACACAGAACAATTTCAGCTTTCTCTGATTTAATGCAGTACCAGAAACTTCATTACAACTTTATTAACACAATTTATGATAAATTGCTTACACATGATTGGAGACCGACTATGGTGACTAGCTTATATAATGTTGTTTTGTTGAAATGCAGTTTATATAAAATAAAAAAATGCTATTAAATCAAAATATATATCCAGCGGCATGTGTTGTCGAAGAAAGTCGCTGGCCGCTGGAGATGCCGCAGCACTGACATCTCCCGGTGAACGTCTATGGCCGCTGGAGATGCCGCAGCACTGACATCTCCCGGTGAACGTCTATGGCGCTGGAGATGCCGCAGCACTGACATCTCCCGGTGAACGTCTATGGCGCTGGAGATGCCGCAGCACTGACATCTCCCGGTGAACGTCTATGGCCGCTGGAGATGCCGGTACACTGACGGCCGCTGGAGATGCCGCAGCACTGACATCTGGCGGTGAACGTCCATGGCCAAAACGTGATTGGTTGAAGCGAGAACGTGCTACGATTGGTCAGCACGATATGGCCGTTATCTGATTGGCTTAAGTAGACGGTGGGTGGAGTCTACATATTTGTGGATTCGTTTGAGTCTAGACGCTAGAAATGTTTCAAAATCAACGTGCTTTGCTGCGATCCACAAATACGCAAGAAGAGATCCACAAATGCACAGGAAGCGATTCACAAATGAATGCAACTTATGCAAGGCAGAGTTGTGTGTTTGTGACATAAAAATATATATATGGATTTTTTTGTTATTCACAAATGTCATTGTATTTATTTGTGAATCTAATTCATTTTTGTGAAACTCCTGCATTTTTTTGTGGATCTCATTCTATTGATTTGTGAAATTATAAATTTTTTGTGAATCGCTTTACATTTATTTGTGGATAACAATATATTTGTTTGGAATAAAGCTACAATATTACCCCCATACAGTAATGCATACAGAACTGTAACCAAAACATGTGATTGGTTGCAGCATCTGATGCGTTACAATTTCTGAAAGTAATAGGAATAGTTCACCCCCAAAATAAAAGTTGTTATAACTGACTTAACCTCATGTCTCACCAAACCTGTATGATTTCCTTTCTTGTTTGGAAATCACATATAAACAATAAAAGATCTGGTAGACTGTCAAATTTGCTCTTTTCCATTCACTGAAAGTGAATGATGATAACACATATCAACTTTCATTGTATGGCTAAACATCTCCTTTTGTGTTTGATGCAAGAAAGAAGAGTCAGAGTAAAATGATGGAAGAATGCTTTACTTGAATTCATAACTGTTGGCCTAATATGACTGGATGTGAGTGTGTTACCTGGTGACGTCTCTCCTGCTCATCTCTGCTCTTCTCGAGTTCTTCTCTCAATGCTCTTCCTGCCAAAGAGCTGTTGTCTTCCAACTGCTTCCTTAAGTCTTCCAGCTCAGAATGTTGCCTATAGCACACACAAACACATTCACATTTAGTTTGAACCTAACTTGAATGTTTCATCTCGTCCCTCTTATCCTTCATATCACCTCCAATTAAAAAGATGCAATCTAATCCTGTTTATGTGAAATAAGCCTGCGCCCAAGCAGATTTGATCTTACAGAACTGTTGCTATGACAGCAACTCCGGGATGAGCTTTGAAAAACTTAACAGCCCTGAAGTTTTTCAAAGCTTCAACAGTAAAATTCAGATAACGGAGTAATCCCTGTACGAAGAACCGCCCCTGGTCATGTGACCTTAACCACAGTTAAACCTGACCTGGCTGCCAGCTGTGTGATTCGCTCTTTCTCCTCTGACACTTCCTTATACAGGCGCCTCCTCTGCTGCTGCAGCGCGTTCTCCTCTTCCTGCAGCTGTTTCTCAAACCTGAGACACAAACACACATGCATTTACTCAGTTGTGTTCTCATAATTCAATGCATGGGAAATTAAGTCTTCATCTTTGTTTGTATATACAAGGATTTGAGAGATGAATTTAGCTGTGCCACTTAAGTTCACAGTACTTTTAGATCAAATCGCTGTGCCTTACTCACATACTGCCCAAAATGAAAAACTGTGCAATTAACAGCCAAGGAAAGCTCTGATTTAATTTAGTGTTTGTATATATTTTCTACTTATCTTGGCAACAGTAGTTGTAGACAGGCAAACGTTTTTGAATTTTAGAAGGTTTAAGTCATTATCTAATATTGTGGGTATGTTTATCCCATTATCTAATTTGCATAATAAAATGAATTGGGTGCAAAACAATGCAGAGGATGGGGACACCCCACAAGAGTTGCAGTTTTGGAGATGCTCTGACCCAGTCATCAAGCCATCACAATTTGGCCCAATAACAGGTGTTATTCACCTCACCTTTCAGTGGTCATAATGCTATGCCTGATACATATACATCGCAAATCACCTGTATAAATATATAATTATAATAAAACAAATAACAATTAAATATTGTGCAAAATCTGTCACACCCACTGTTGCCTCATGTGCTGAATGCCTCTGAAGTAAATTAACCAGCTAATCTTCTTATTCAAACGTAAACAGACCAAGGTATGTTGCATAACCTGCTTTCTAGAATAACCCTCTCTTTCAGTCATACACACACACACAAACTTATGCTGATTTTATTATCTGCTTATGAACAATTGACTGGTCTGACAGAAATCAGTTAGACAGTGAAAGATATGTCCAGGACTGAACGGAAGAAATCATGGGATGTGGGAGGAAAATGACTTATAATAAACCTGCTCAAAGCCAAACACACAAAACAATAATTCAGGCCTTCTTGATTATACCAACTTGTAAACAACAGCCTCTATCCCTTACATACGTACAAGAGTATAAAACCACACACAGATTCAAATCATTGATAAGGTACTCTGTACCTTGAATTGCCAATTTGAAATTATGGATGTGAATAAAGGCTGGAAACAAAGCTTGGAAGGGAAAATTTACAGTGAATGACTACTTACACCACTGTTCAAAAGTTTTAATTAAATTATTATTTTAAATTGTAATATTTCACAATATTAATGTTTTTACAGTATTTTTTAATCAAATAAATGCAGCCTTGGTGGTCTTACCAACCCCAAACTCCAGGTGCTATTCAAAATGATATTGTCTGATCTTCACACAAAGCCATCGTGTGGCTTTAACATCATATGGGACAAGTTTATGGTGCTTTTATTGTATTTTTATATCTTTTAAGGAGCTTGATAGATGTGTTATGAATTGTTGTTGTAGGGAAAGGGCTGCATGAGGAGTGTCTGACAGAAGTTTGTGTGAGAAATAAAATGATCTTTGTAGCAAATAGAGCAAAGAGATAAGGCCTTAGATTTGTCCTACTACAACATCCTGTTTCAACAGGAAATACATCAACACTGGAAAGTAAACTACAATTTCATAGTACAGCAAGGTTAGTCTAAAATAATTATAATTGGCTTTCTGCAAAAACAGCAGACCCTAAAGTCTCTTTTCTTATAACTAAGTTAATGTGTGTGTGTGTGTGTGTGTGTGTGTTCGAAAGCTGTATTTAGCTTTGAGATCATGTCTAGCTAGTTTCCTCTGTCACGCTTTCCAGGCCTCCCTTTATTTTTTCGGAGTTCGAGTGTGTTTGTTTTCAAACATCTGTGAACACATCGTCTTGGCTGCCCATCTCTGTCACTGGTTTGATCTCTTATGAACAGATGTGCACTGGACACATGTGAGGGTGTGTACCTTTGCTTAGCCAGTTCTCTCTCTCTCTGGCACTGTTCATCTCTTTCTCTCTCCAACTGCTGACGCAACTCCTCGCTCTGCCTGACGTAGCGCTGAGCGGCCCTCTCGTCTGCCTGAAGCAGCTCTGCCTCGTGAAGAACTCTCAGTTTCTTCAGCTCCTGCTTGTGTTTGGAGATCAGCTTCTGAATCTCTGGCTCCAGACCTGAGCGCATACAGGAAGGGACAGTTATCAAGCATTATACACATTTGCAGTATAGCATTAAAATAATCCAGGGATTCCCAACAGAATAAAAATAATAAATCACCGCATTATTTGCTGATTCAAAAGTCTTCAATTGAAATCAATGGATTTCTGGAGTCACATTATTTTTTTCAGTTAAAAGTTTTCAAATTGCGGACTTAATGTTTTCATTTGCAAATAAAATTTTTGTTTAAAAAAAAATAATAATCAAACATGCAAAATAGAATCATTTCCACCCTTGATCTCAGATGTTTTATCAGTGTTGTCATAAAGCAAATATGTACCTAAAAAAATATATATATATATTTTTTGAGATAATATTTAATATATTCAGTCAACACACTGAATATATTAAAAATAAAACAGGTGTCAGATGGGTGATACAGTATATGCAGTTGGACTTGAATATACTCTCACTATTCCAGTAAGCCAGTTTGTTCAGTCTTTAAATCAAGGTTATGCAATATAACAATGGTACTTCTAGAACGTGAATACATTTTTTACAGGTGTGGCATCTTTCAGTAATTTTATTCATGTCTTAAGGGTACAGAGACAAATCATAACCGTGTGACACATTTTGTCCGAAACATGCAGACTGGGATGAAATGGATACTGTTGAGGGACGTGGTGATGTGGCACTGGTACAGACAGACACTTGTTGTTGAACTCTGCTGACCTTTCACAGTGATCTCCTTGATCTTTTTGGTCTTCTCATCGATCCATTTCTCACGGCGGATCTTTTCTGTGGCACTCATTAACTCTTTTAGCTTCTTAATCTCCTGTGTGGAGGAACAGAGGGATAGAAGGATGGTTAAACACAAAGAAAAAACATCACCAGCTCCAGAATGAGCACAAATGATTAGGAAACACTGCTACATTGAGACAGGCTCTTTTAAAATAACTATTTTTAAAAACTTGACTCTGAGTGATAATCTCCCGGCAAGCCAGTCATGACAAAAGTCAAATAGTCTGCAAGATTATTACAATAGCTACAGTAATGGGCTTTAAGGTGAAAAAGATGGGCTTTGAGGTGTTTTTCATTTATCCAGTCCTCAGAAATACTCGATTTTCAATCAAATAACACCAAAGCCTGTCATTTTCTTCTTAGGAAAACAATTTGAACTTCTTGTTTAAAAAAAAAAAAAAATTATAATAATAATAAGTTGCACTTCTAAACTTTTCTTTAGAAGATTTTCCTGAATCCGGCACCAGGTTTTATTTGAAATTGTGAATGTTGATCAATTTAATCTTTTCTTGCTTAATAACAGTATCAATAATAAAAAAAATCTTACTGACCCCAAACTTTTGAACAGTGGTGTTGATCTAAACATATATCGTCATACACAGAAAATCCTGACATCCACTTTAGCCCTCCTTGGTGCATTTATAAAAGTTCATGAGAGAAGTAGTGATGACTGTTTTGTTTCCCTTTTTTTGTGGGAAAAAAACTCATACAGGTTTGGAACATCATGATGGTCTGTGAGTAATTGATAACACAGAATACTCATTTATTGAATGAGAACTAAAATGATAACTATGGGGATGTTCTCATTTACTGTGCTTCATCTAAAAAGAAACTAAATAAGTAAAGTCACTAAATAGGTCTATGCATCAACCATTGGCTGGTTGTATAAACTGCTTAGACTAGTCTTACAGGTAAATAGACACATTTTTCTCTTCGAGACGAGTCATAACTTCATAAAATCATATATGTTGGCCTAATTTGAATCTGATTTAAATTAGACAGATTACCCCTTACCTAACTCCTAGTTGGTCAGACTAGTTCTTATGACACAGTCTTAACATAATGGTTGTGTTTATACAACTGGCCCCTCATGTTACAGTTGTTATACTGTTATAATTTGTTCTGTGCATCTTTCCATGTTGTTGAGGATTCACTAGAGCAATCAATGGAACAGAATGATGAATAATGAATGGAACATGAGAATAAAAGTATTAAACTTCTGGAATTCAGGCAGAATCGTTAAATGTACAGACAACATTAAATCTTATTTTATTTAGGCTATTTCTGTATTTTGTTTCCAGCTTGAATGCAAATCAATTTAGCAAGTGCCAAAGCAATGGGAACGCCAACATACACTGATTGTTACATTTTAAATGATGATGTCACACACCAAATAAGCATACTGGATTGAAACTGGTCTTATTCTGTAAATATCTAACCATTTATATGCAGCAACATGCACTGCACAGTGATGTGTTATGACAATGGCAAAGCAGCTCAAATGTAGCGTTTCTTTTATAAAAAATAAAAGACACTGTACACTGTAAACACTGTATTTTTGCTGCCTTACAAGAACTGCTGGTTCCTTGAAGTGTAAAAAAAACATGCAATGGCTCAAAGCAAAGTGAAACGGTCTGCAAGTCAGCATTGAGATAGGAATAAAAGAATGGAAAATGACAGAACAATGGAGTGTTGAGGGGTTAGAATGAAAAACAAGCGTTACCTCGCACATGGGACCCAGAATTTGCCACACCTACAAGCAGACGGAAGGACAGAAAGAGAGAAACGCACAAAAAATGCAGAAAGAGAAACAGTTAGCAGTGGCAAAAGCAACGCAACAAGCGAACATGCAGTTGATGTTGTGCACAAGTTGATACAAACATAATCAAGAGTAAAACAGCTAACGGCAGCAGCAGAGGAAACCACAAACCACAGTGAAAATAAGAAATGTAGAAAACACCACACCTTTGACTACAAGATCTACAATACACTTAAACAGACATTTTTAGATCGATCGCCCCTTTGTGGCCAAAGTTGATGCAAAAACTGCTCAGGCCCTGAGGCACCTCCTCTGCATCAGGTCCACGATATGATCCCTGCACCAAAATCTCAAGACATGAATTAAAACTCAACTCACTAGCTCATGTTGCTCCTGCATCTGAGCGATCTTCTTAGTGTATTTCTGGTCCACCTGCTTGAGTTCTCCTACTACTTCCTCACACTTTTCACTCAGGGCCTTTTTATCGTCAATCAGCTGAGAGAAAGAGAGACACATTAATACAGCATTAATACAACCTCATCTAGCAGTAAGACTAAAATGTCATGTTGGTTGATTTCATTTGATCAAAGATACAGTAAAAGAGTGATATTATATAAAACAGAAATATTACAATTTCAAATCAACTAAAACTATTTTAACACATAACATGATCCTTCACAAATCAATCAATTCAGCTGATTTTACTCTCTTTTTTGATCAATTTAATGCATCCTTGCTAATACAAGTATTAGATTCTTTAAAAAAAGATTTGTACATTTTGTAATTTCATAGAATTTTTTTTTCTTTAACAATCCATTCATATTTACATTTACAAGGACTACATTTCTTTATGCAAAAATGTTTAGTGTACATCCATGCTATTTTAAAGTCCCCCTTTAGTCAATAATTGTAGTCCTTAAAACTAATTTTTGAAAACTCTACACTCTTGCCTCATTTAGTACATGCGGTTCTATGCAAATTAGCCCCACCTCCACTCACACAAGATCAGAGATTCACTCATTGATGATCTGTATAGAGTATACTGTACAGTATATAGAGGCCATTGTCTTGTCTTTAAATGCCTGGTGTCTCTATGCTTGAGATGAATACCTGGTCTATAAATGTCAAGTGTCTCTGTATCGTAGCTTCATACTGCTGTTTCTGTAACTGGAACGTATGATTGAGCTCTTTCTCTGTCTCCTTCACATGCCGGATCGTCAGCTCCCTCTGCTGGGCCTAAAGACACACATAATTGACATTTACAAATTAGTCTCAGGCAGCACTATTCAGTCCATCTGTTGCAAATTGCACATAAACATTATGCAAATGTCATCTGAGGCTGTGCTTAGTATTCTGAAACATCCAGATGATAAATATATGTGTGTGTTTGTTTTACCAGCGCTGTTTGTAGCATATTGACGGTGCGTTTTTTCTCATCTAGCTCCAGTTTGAGTCTCATCATAGAGCCGGTGACTTCAGCAGCTGTGGCCGAGGCTTGTTCCACAACTGCTAGATCTTCCTCTGACAACACCACCTACACACACACATACATACATACATGAATATAAAATTCAGTGCAAATATAACAAAACTTAACTTCATTTAGTCAGTTCAAATGTTTACCTCTCTATGTGATCCAGAGGTGACTGAGCGTGGTCTCTCCTGCTCAGACTTCTCCATCTCATCCAGGAAGCTCATAATGCTCTGCAGTTTAGCTTCTGAAAGAAGAGCGCCCCCATCTGGAAGGACTGGAGTCTGACTCAGCTGCCTGTGCCGCTCCACGTTATCAGTCGTCAGGGAATTGGAGTCTCCATCCTAAGAAGAAAATGTATGTGAACTTTAACATTTCCAAAACGTTTGGACGGCAGTATAGAATATAGAACTGAAGATAAGAGTGTCAGTTCACCTTGTCGATCCACGCATACTTGTCCTTCCTGTAGCTCTTCGGCTCTGACAGTCTCTCTGGCTCCTCTTCTAAGAGCTTCAGTGTGTCTAGCAGATCATTCAGAGTGGTTTTTGACTGCTCCATGCTCGATGGTGCCCCCTGCCGCTGGTCCTCCATGCTCACAGACCTCTGGAGGATCTCCTTAGGGCATGAGGTGAAGTGATGAGCAAACACTTTCATTTTTCTTCACGGCTGGTGAAATCATGGCCAGTTTGTTGTAAGTGGTTACCTGAGAACACTGAGATCCTCTGCTCACAGAACCAACAGGTGACGTGGCCCTCAAACTTGTCACATCATCCAGATCAGGCACCACATTTACATTAGAATCTGAAGAATAAATGCCAAACGTTGTGACTGCCTAAAATTGATTTATGTGACTTATGGGGTGACTTGTGTGACCAAAAAGTTAAAAAGAATACAGAATAAGGTACAGGAAATTGAGTTTGATCAAAGACCCTGAGTAGTGCATACCTGTGTTCTTAGATTTGACGTCAGTGGGAGAAGTGGGTGAACTCTTGGCGAGTTTTTTACGGCCCAATTTCCCAGCTTGTCTTAGTGTCTCTACCTCCTCCTCTGCGATCTGTTGTACCTCTGCAGCACGTTGGGCTCTTTTCTGCTGAAGCTCCTGTTTTGGATGCACAAATGATGCAATAATACGTCAGAAAACATAGACTTAGCCAACACAAATTACAATAGCAGTGCAAACTACACTGTACCTGTATGGCGGTAAGCCGAGCCAGACGAGCTTTCTCCTCCCTGATGCGTTTTCGATCATCTTCCTTCTTCTTCAATGACTCAGTGGTTTTTTCCTCCTCTGCTCTCTGCTCTCTCTCCTAGGGAAAATAAATCAAATGCAGACATCAAATAGATGTCGCTGTGATGTACATGTGTTATCAGGGTTTTAATATAATATAACATTATAATTTTAATTCGAAGTATTATCCACATTACCTTCTTTTTAGATGCGAGGATGCGTTTGATTGTATTCTCATTGGCTCGCTTTCTGTTGGCATGGCGACGAAACCAACGCTGGATGATAATAGCAGCATGGTTCACCTGCTGAATATACCTGTAAACAAAGTTTATAACTCTATTTAACCATGCATAAAAGCCATTTTGAACAGTCTGAAATTTCTCAAAGGCCAGTCAAACGATCACGTAAAAAAACAACTCAATTGGAAACATGAGGGCTGGAAAACACTGCTGACCTTTCGGCCTCCTCCTCAGTCACCTCTCGTCTGCGTGGCTGACCTGGGCTTCGGGGACTACGGGGGGCGTTGTTGTTGGAGCTCGATGACGCAGAAGAGAAATTCTTCTGAGACTTAGTAAGAGAACCACTTACATCTAGGGTGGAATCATCATTTACAGTGGCTTTGATTATGTTACTGTTAAAACAGAGAGAGCGAGAAAACTGTAAATGTTTAAGCCTGGAAATGACATACTCAAGCAGTATAGAGCCCTTTTTAGAGGACTTTGGTCTAAGATTAGTTCACAAAGCTGTGCAATCATTCAACGCTCATAATGAACCTACTTGAAGGACGGTTTCTGATTAGAGCTCTTGGGAGTGAGGGGCTTCTCTGAGTGGTTGTTATGGAGGATGGTGGTCACCGAGTTACCCACAGCTGCTTTATTGCTCCTGAAATTCACATAGACATCCTAAATATTCAAATAAATGTATGCATAAGTAATTAATTATATTAATGTACACTGATGAGCCAAAATATTAGGACCAGTCACAGGTGAAGTGAATATTGATCATCTCCTAACAAAGCCACATATTAAGGTCTGGGTAGATTAGTTGGTTAGCAAACGATCAGTTCTCATAATCAACATGTTGGAGGCAGGAGAAATAGGCAGGAATAAAGATCTGAGCAATTTTGACAAGGGCCAAATTGTTATGACCAAGTGACTGGGTCAGAGTATCTCTGAAACGACAAGGCTTGTGGGTTGCTCCCGGTCAGCAGTGGTGAGAATTTACCAACAGTGGTCCGGGGAGGGACAAACCACGAACCGGCAACAGGGTGTTTGGTGCCCAAGGCTCATCGATGCACAAAGGGAAACAAAGGCCATCTCATCTACTCCACGCCAACAGAAGGTCTACTGTGGCATAAGTCACACAAAATTTGAATGATGGTTATGAGAGGAATGTGTCACAACACACAGTGCATCACACTCTGCTGTGTATGGGGCTGCATAGCCACAGAGCAGTCAGATGGCCTATGATGGCCCATGTCCACCGTCAAAAGCATCTACAATGTGCACGTGAACTAGACCTTAGAGCAGTGGAAAAAAGGTTGCCTGGTCAGATGAGTCATTGACACTCAATCACATTGGCGGCCATGTACATGTATGCCATTTATCTGGGAAAGATGCACTGTAGGATGATAACAAGCCAGTGGAGGGAGTATGACGCTCTGGGCAATGTTCTCCTGGGAAAACCCCAGGTCTGGCTATTCACTTTGACGTAAATTTGACACGTGCTACCTACCTAAACTTTGTTGCAGAGCAGGTATAACCCATCACAGCATTGGTGCTCCCTGGAGGAAGTGGCATCTTTCAGCAGGATAATGCACCCTGCCACACTGAACACATTGTTCAGGTTTGAGGAACCTGATGAAAACAGCAGGGTGTTGTCCTGGCCTCCAAATTTCCTAGATCTCAATCTGAGTGAGCATCTGTGGGATGTGCTGGACCAACAAGTTCGATCTACAGTGGCTCCACCTCGCAACTTAAAGGACCTGCTGCTTAAGGAACAACTTAAACGTTTGGTGCCAGACACCACAGGACAACTTCAGGGGTCTTGTAGAGTCCATGCCTCGACGGGCCGGTGCTGTTTTGGCAGCGCGTGGAGGACCAACAGCATATTAGGCAGATGGACATAATGTTTTGGCTCATCGGTGTATATTGAAAGTATTTTTGAAAGTCTCTTATGCTCAACAAGGCTACATTTATTTAATTAAAAACAAGGGCTGCATGATTAATCGAAATAGAACCGAAATGCAATTTTGTTTAGTGTGATTATGAAATAAAAAAGATTGATTTTTAATTAAATAAATATATGGCGCAGCATGTGTTTTTGTGAAGCGCAACACTAAGATCAGCGCAGCTCGATCAGATCAGTAAATGCTGCTCTATCGCTGCTAGTGCTAAGTTCGAATCAGTTATGATGTGCATTTAAAACATTACATTTTTATCCCAAACTCACTTCATAATGTCAGTCAACTGTTTGAAATAACTTTCATTTGGGATCTCAAGTGGCTTTTTATCAGAACGAAGTAGACAATATATTTTGTAGTATTCTATACTGTAATTAATGCTATGCCGATTAGCACTGCATTAGAATTACACTTTATTCTTATGAAAATTCCTGAGATGGCTTGAAGAACCCAGATAAACCATGTATTGTCACAGTTATACTTATTGTACTTTTAATAAGTCAAAGTGTTTCTATTTTTTTATTCAGCTACAGCGATAGCTGGATGCATTTGTCTACATTAGGAATTGGGGAAAATATGAAAAATTC
Organism: Gobiocypris rarus; assembly: GCA_023029165.1. Taxonomy (NCBI): domain Eukaryota; kingdom Metazoa; phylum Chordata; class Actinopteri; order Cypriniformes; family Gobionidae; genus Gobiocypris; species Gobiocypris rarus. The sequence continues at coordinate 27,232,899 of CM040920.1, forward strand.
TTCTCTAAAGAAATTTGATGTAAACATGCTTTGATTGACAAGCACAAAAATTGTCAGTGACACTGTTGTCATGGCAACAAGAGAGTACAAAAGCTAACTATTAGGACTGTGTCTAAGCCAGAGTATTTGAGCGGAGTGGAGTGAGGTGCGAGGTGATTTTGAATGGAGTGAGGAGCGGATTTTTTAAAAGTCGGAGCATCGTGGTTTTCATGCGCTCTGAGAGCACTCCACTACCACTCCATCACGAGTAAAATTCATACCAACGGCCTACAATATTACAGTGTTTTTAGTCAAAACTCACACATTTAACTAGCTTGATTCAGATGGATCACTCAAATCAGGAAGAATGTACAGGTTTATGATGACGGCAATGGACATGAGCGGGATGTTATAGTTTTTTTTGTACCTTCTACATACTGAATATGATCGGGTGAAAGTACATTTTAAACAGGTAGCACTTATTCGCACACGCAAACGTTCTCTCTAATGCAGTCAAACAAATGTAATCTTACAGTGCATCTGCTTACGGTTATCTGTGTCGGATATTCGCAGAAATCTTTAATTTGACGCGTAGATAATATAACCGATGAAAACATACTATTTTCATCTTTCCAAACAAAATGCACTGCAAAAGCAGCAATCAATCATGTTTAACTTTCAATGCTTATAAAGCCTAATAAGCTTGGCATGTCATAGAAAATAAATGTTTGCAATAAACTACGTTGAAACTTTCTCCTATTGTTTTTTTGTTTTAATTGAATGTATGTTAAAACCGAACTTTTGTGATATTGCAGAGCTTACTTAAATACTTTAGCTGCAAATTTCCTCTGAGCGAAGACGGAGTGGTGTTTCTGATATCAGTGAGCGAGGAGTGGAGCGGGGAGCGGGAAATGGTGAACCCGGAGCGGAGCGATTATTGAATGCTTAGAGCACGGAGGGGAAATTGCTGCCGCTCCGCTCCACTCACATACTCTGGTCTAAGCTGTAGGAAAAAATGGCCTCCCACCTGTTGTTGGCAGTGAAGTTGGCAGCCAGAGAGACGCCAGATTCCCTCTTCTTCAGCCCTGTAGGAGAATCCATACTGCAGGTACTGTGAGAGCTGCTGGGCACAGGGAACACTCTTGGCTGATCATCCTGAAAGCAAGACAGACCACATTACTTTACACATTACTTTTAAGCTTACCATTGTTTAAGCCCTCCTTCACAGGTTTTGTTAAATTACTTTCCTAGCATAACAATCAAAAGGGCCAGTTACCCTTACAAAAAGTTTAATAAGATCTGACAATCACAATGACACGAGACATAATAAAGTAGTGGATGAGTTGGACAGTACCAGTATGTTCCAAGTGGTACGGTCTTTGGATGTCTTGGAGAGGCCGGCCAGTTTTCTACGTCCATCAGAGCTGCTGTTGAACAGAGCCAGGAAGTCTTCTGTGTGGCCTTCACTGCAATCAGAGGCAGAGAGAGAAAGACAGGAAGGAAGGAAAGACAGAAAGGTCAGAGTATTACACACCAAACACATGTTAACTTATAGACACCAAGGCTGAATTCATTTGATCAAAAGTACAGTTAAAAACAGTAATATTGGGAAATATTCTTAGAATACTATTCTATTTTAATAAATATTAAAATGTAATTGACAGGGATTGCCATTACACAAGTGTCACATGATCCTTCAGAAATCATTTTAATATGCTGATCCGGTCCTGAAAAAATATTTCTTCTTTTAGGATCATCCGTTGACAAATATAACGTTCAAAAGAATCTTTTGATCAATTAAACGCATCCTTGCTCAATAAAATTATTAATTTAATTCATACTGACCCCAAACTTTTGAACAGTAGTATACATGGTTTAAAACTTGTGGAGGGAAAAAAAGTGTCCATAGTGCAATTGGTACATGATCTAAATGAATCGTTGTTGTACAGGGTTCGTTCAAATGCTTCTTATAGATATTTGGAATGCCTAGCCTGTGTTTTCCTTCTTTAGAACAAAAATAGAGGCAAAACTAGTGCATGACCTGAGATTCATCTCCAGTAAAACCAACCATACTATTAAGGCTAAACATATCAGACGAGCATATAATTTTTTTTTTCCTTTTTTCGGAGGTGACAACAGCTGCACCGGGCTCCCAGCAGAGGAATGCTACAGCAGAGGCGGATTTTAAAGGGGCAGATGTCCATAAGCATATGGCAATCGCATCCCTTAACATTTGAATTGCATCAAATGTTTCACATGATGTTCACCCCATGTCTGACCCACCGGCATCTGTGCTAGCAACTTCAGTATGCATATGTGAGTGTTTTGGGGGTGTAAGGGGCGCAAAGTGTCAGCTGGTCCAGTAATTCAAGGAACTACATTCCTCCACGTTTCCTCTTTTTAAGCGATTCAGAGGGAAGAGAGGTCACGGAATGACAGTGATTAAACACCAGGGGGAAGGGGTATTTGTTCGTTCCTTCATTTAAACCCCTCTGTGGCATCCCAGGATGTATTGGGAGGGGAGGGAAGGCCTGGCAGCTGCCGGACAAAAGAATTTCAGCATGCACACTTCTCCTTTCACTGCGTCCTCATTCGAGTGAAACCGGAGACCCCGGGTCCCCTTCTTGACAAAGCCAAACCCAGCCCCCTCTTGCTTGTCTAGTGCTGCAGCCACCAGGCCACAATAGCTATTGTCTGGGGGAAACCAAATTCACTCAACCCCCAGCTGTTGCTGCTTTAAGGGTATAAATCCCCAACCTCCATGTCTAGAAGGTGATCAACCAGGCATACCACAGCTTGGGTGAAGTGAGTGCATGCAGGCATTTGCACTAGATATGTACGTGCACAAACATGCCATCATTGCTTTAGAAAATCATACATGTTGAAAAAGTTGTCAGCTAACCTCTCACTCATGTCCCTTGGGGATTATCCATTCTCAAGGTCTGAATAGGACAGCTGGCACATGTTGATGGGTGAATCTCACACAACATTTTCATATTTCATCCCAAAATTAAAAGAAATCAATCAGAAGTTATGTTTCATAAAGACCATTTTTAGGTCCAAGATTTATTAATTTATTTGCATTGAGACAGTATTCTCATTACCATGCTGAAGAAACTAATGTTTTTTAATACATGAATAATAATATTATTATATTAATAATTTATTAATTCTAATAATATTATAAAAATGTATGCTTTTTAATGTATATTTTTAAATGTATATTTTTAATGTATATTTTTAAATGTATATTTTTAAATGTATATTTTTAAAAAGTAATTTAATATTAGTTTTCCCCATTACATTCTCATCAATGTACTTTTTATATATATATATATATATATATATATATATATATATATATATATATATATATATATATATATATATATATATATATATATATATATATATATATATATATATATATAGTAAACAAACACTGCATTTTGTAAAGTAACAGCATAAACTACAGAAGGTACATATGATGTACAAATACTATGCAACTTCATATATGAGTATTACTTTTTGCAATATCATTTTTCTTTTCTTTTGCACTACGGTAATGCGAATTGAAAAGAAAATGCTTAATTGTTATGAAAAATAATATCAAAAACAACCCTAAACCTAAAGATCCTAAAAACAGGAGTCACCAGAGGAGTCAAAGGGTATGCAAAGGAATGACAGATGGTTCTGTACCTGGGGCTTGTGTTGGCCTGCTGGTTCACCTGTGTGGTGCTGTTGGACCGACGCAGGTTCTTAATTGCCCGTGAGCTTCCCAATCCACCATCAGTCTGCCAACAACAAGAAGTGCAAAACAGTTATAATGCTAGGCCTGCTGCAGAATAAGAACAGGTTTAAAATGGAACATCTCTCACATTAAAGGAGTAGTTTTTACATCACACCATTTGGTTACAAGACAACCAATTATATTTTATGTTATTGATGTCCAAACTGCATAGAAATATATTACTGCTCTTTCCCATGAAGTTATCACATAACTTATCTTCATGTGTAGAGCAGGAGTCATGTGTATTCATTTACTTCTATGGAACATTTATAGAATTAAAAAAATCTATATAAAAGGTGTTTAAACAGTAAATAATGACAGAATTTTAAATTGTTGTACGATTACTGTACTTTAAACAAAGAAAGAATGGTGAATTATCCTTATTTACATTTGTCCAAATCCTAATAAATGGTGAAAACAAACACATGCATGACAGAAAAGTTGCCTTTATAACAAAAGCAAGTCTACAAATGAAGATGGTGACTTTGAGAGTCCAATTTTATGCATTAATTTAATAGTTCTCTCAATAGTGCAAATGAAAACATGTTACAAATCATTCAAATACATGTATACGCAGTAATGACCATCACTGTTTATTTAATTCCTCTTATAACAAGGGACACCTACTACTTGTTGATCAGAATTGTATTGATGAGATGAGTCTTGTAGCCAAACAGACTCACCAAAGTGTTTCGCTTCCCCCGGCCATCACTGGCCACAGACACCGATATGGATCGAGAAAAGTGTTTTCCAGGTGAAGCACTGCTGGGTCTGCGGCCCATTGAGAGCTGAGAGCCGGTCAGGCTGAGGTCCAGTACGTCTCCAGCTACCCCAGTCTGGATGGATGCGGATGGACTGCGAGTTGTATGCATCTTAAATTGATGAGCATAGAAAAGGATTCGGTCAGGATAGTATCAGGACAATGTTTCACAATAATTTCCAATGTAATAGCAAATCACTATTTTAATAGAATTATTGTATTCACACTGATTTAATATTTTAGAGCATAACTAGAAACATTCATGGATCATCCATCTCAATATTCAGTTTCCCTTATATTTCCAGGCTTTCCATGACCGTTTGATAGATCATGGAATATAATAGGATTTTATGTCAACACTAATACTGTAAAAGATGCTGTTGAACCGCACATCCATAGGTCTGTCTCTATGGTAACAGATTAAAAGCACCAACACATCTTATATAAAATATTTCCAGACACTGTTTGGTTTACCTAAGTAGTTTATCTTATATGCATTTTGTAAACTATATATACAACTAGATATAAATAAACCTCAATATGACAGTCTATGAGCTTCTATCACGAACGTCTTCATTTTAAACACACAAAAAAACAAGGACATTTAAAACCAAAGGCCTCCTCCAGTGTCAGCTCAAACCTAATGAAGGTCAAAACACAATACACTGCCTCTGAGAAACATTCAAAAATATAAACAAAACGTTTCATTGAATAGTTACTGTATACTATCACATGATTGCATTGGTTCAGCTATGGCGAAACTGTCTTTCTTGCACCACTTCTTGCTAGCTTCACATGATAAACACGACGAAAACAGCAGAATTAAACAGTCAATACACTGCTTACCTCCACTAAATAGTCCACATCAGAAGAAGAAACTGTCTTTATTCAAATAAGAGCGTCGCTATACCCGTTTGGAGCGTCTGACAGTGATTTCTCATCTGTCTCCAACTCCACAGCGCAACATCTTCTCATTGGCAACCACAAAACATACAGAGCTCCGCCCATTAAGAGTTTTGATTGGTGGAGCTCAGAGCATTCCGATGACCTGATTGGATAATTTGATATGTATTTGAGTCCTTGATGACTGAAAGAGGCGTGGCGACAAGGCAAGGTTGGTAGGCGTGCTGCACAGGCGGCAGATGTGGTGTCAATTTGAGCTACTGAGATAAATAATTTAGATGACTTCTTGTAAGGTTTTAAATGTGACACTAATTAAGATAATAATTATTGCTGTTAAATTTATTTTTTATTTATTTTTTTTAATTGAACGTTGTATTTATAATGATAATTTAATTGACCAGAAACTAAATTGAACTCTTTGGGTTGCTCCCTTTAGGGGTAGAAACTGTTAATTTTCTAAAATAATTAGACATGTTTCTGAATCTTTTGTATACAAATCAAATTTGTCACAATGTAAATGCACTGTACATCAGTAATACAACTTTATTTGACCCCGATTAAAAGCAAAAGTAGATCAATTAGCAAAATAAATGGCAATGTGTTACAACAATACAATATTGATCAATTAATTATTGGTCTCTGAATTTAATTAAAGTCTAAACAAATCTCTAAACAATAACGTGATTAACATTATAAAGACATATTCAAAGTCCTAAAAGAGTAAACAGATTATTTTAATCAATTGAATAAAAAGTATAAGATTTAGGTTATTGGAATGAGTCTTATACAATTGAAATGACAAGATGACAACAAAAGTAGCCCAGGGGCTGATTGCATAAACTGTATATTCTTACAAGTTAGACATATATTTTTTTCTTTAAGACTGTTCATATCATAGACAGACTTGCCTAATTTGATACCGAAAATTAAGACTGAATACCCCTTGACTATCTCAAGACAATATTTTAACACAATGACTGCAACCCCAGATCTTTTCACATATTATTCATTTTGGTTCGGCTCATTCGTTTCAATGTTTGAACTCCACTGCAAGCCTCCAGATGTCTGCTGCTTTAGCCCAAGTAATTTCTTCTGGAAGACTGTCTAGACCAGGAAAAGAAGTGATGTTCTTCTCCTCCAAATGTAATTCCATGGTGGACCTGATGCTATGTGGTGGAACACAGAAAGAGAAAGGAGGAAGGGTGTTCAGTGGTGTGGCTTAGGATCAACAGTTAGCTTTGGATTCTATTGTTCACAACACACGCATTCCTTTTCTTTCTGACCAGCTGCCTGCTCAGTAGGTGACCAGAACAGGGCATACTGACAGATGGGAGCCTGGAGGGGTCAAAGTGTGCCTCTCTTGGGTTTAAAGGTCCACAGGTCTTCAGGGAATTACTAGGTCTGGGAGGTCTGCATTGTTGTGATTTAAAAAGTGCCCATTCTGGGTAAAACTTAAAAGACCCTTATGTCTCTTTTTGTTGTAGGACTTGGTACTAAATGCTCTAGGATCTTTTTAAGTGTATTTGCTTGGGATGCCAAAACATTTCCTGACTTTTCATTTTGACAATAATTACCCTGAACAATGGCATTAAAGTGTAAGAAATTCAGCCTTGGATTGATGTTTTCAATCACAAGCCATATATCAAAAGTTACACGTTTCAGTGTTATTAGGTCTTAAAATGAATTACTATTCATATCTTTAAAATACTTGATTGCAATACATTTTTGTCTAAGTTTTGCTGTATAACTCGTGGTTTCAACAAAAAATGTTATCCCTTATGAAATTTAAATGTAAAAAGTCTGCTAATCAAAGCCTAGCATGATGTGAAAAATGGTCAGGCCAATTTTTGTGGACAGTTTGCCTTTTGTGAGCAGTTTGCCTCTTCAAACACAATTCTCACAAATGGTGAGCACAGATGGCTGCAGTCCTGATGGCTAAACTGCAGGATAAATATTTTTAAATAAGATCAGTTCTTACTCCCAGTGCGGAGCGAAGCCGTCATCCACAGTGCTGTTGGTCCTGAGCAGAAGGATCTCATGTAACTCCAAGGAGAAAATGTCAATATCTGTGAGCCCAAGGAAAACCTTCACCTGCTTCCTTTCCTCTAAATCCAGTTTCTCTCTGAACTCTTTGGACAATCGCTGGAATGGATCCTGTAAAATTGTAAAATATTTTAAGTAAATTAGAGAAACCATAATACACCTGACCAATAAAGATGAAAACATCATTATTTTGTTCTGGAATGAAAAAAATGTCCTAATGTCGTCTTTAAGCGATGTTGTCCAGCTATTCAGAAGAGCATGAGTTAAAAGTCTTTGATCTGTTGTTTGTGGCACACGCTCTCTTTTTAAAGCTTGGCACACTTGGACCAACACTTTCCCTTGGATTTACAACCCTCGGTTGTCCAATCTCTCTGTTGTTTAGGATCAATCAGAGGAGGTCAACAGAGGTCAACAGAGGTTACTAGTAATGGGGTCAGTTTAGTGACTTACTAAATAGCTAAGCAGAAAAGGGGATTGGGACTAGATGCCTGTAAAAAGAATGCACTGTGAAAACATTTATTTTAACAGAAATTATTCATGCATAAAAAAGGTTTTTTTATGTTTTTTGAAAAAAGTATTTTTTGTTGACCAAGCCTGCATCTAATATTCAGTAAAACAGTTAAATATTGTGAAATATTATTACAATTTAATAGAACTATAATAGAACTGTTTTACTTTTTCAAAGTATAAATAGCAGTAATTTCTTTGTGTTAAGTGTAAATAGTTGTTATAAACAAAGTATGAAAGAACAGCAATTATTTGGACAAAAATTTTGTAACATTATAAATGACTGTACTGTCACTTTTGATCAAATTAATGAATTCTTGTTGAATAAAACATGGCACCGATTATGTTGTCAGGGAGATTTATTTTGTAATTTTGTCTGGCTCAATCAGATTTATAGTGAGCGGAGTAAGTGTAACAAGGCAGACTAGTTGGACTAGTAAATAGACACTGTTTATACTGAATAAATTATTTTGAGGGGTATACTAATTGGTATACAATTACTTCATAATTTAGATGTAAAAATACTATGATAGCTGTTTCTCAAAACAACCTTCTTGTGTTTCACATCACAGCTAGGAGAAATGTCAAATTACCTGTCCTTTCCTCATCATCAGTTCACTCTTCCAGCAGGTAAGGAGCTGCCAGGTGGCTGTGCATTGACTAAGCCGGTTCTCTTTTAAAGCCTGAAACCAAGAAGATTGGATTCGAATTACAGATTTACATAGATGATATCCTCTGATAGAAGTGGTGAAATATCTGCTTGGTTAAATTTCCTTTAAGTTACTACTTTAAATTCCTTACCTCAGCTATGTTGCTTGAGATTTGTTGGTCCATTTTCAAAGAGTCTGTCAGATAGGACAGCAGCAGGGCCTGTTGGTCTCCTCCAGTTTTACCTAGGAAACGAAGTCCAATCTCCACGACATACACTGCATCACACACATGAGTGAATGAACGTAACATTGATCTCATGGAGCTGAGCAGAGAGCCCTTTAGTGGTTCCTGTCAATCAAATGGGAAAAATTAGGCTTCCTTAAGAAGAAAAAGTGCTTTCAGTTAAAGAAATATTCAGGTGGAATTTCAATTAAACAAAAATGTATTAATAAATAATTATATCATATTATATTTCTACAGTATGTCACCCTTAACCAGATGCATTTGCCATGCTGAGGCCTACTATTTTTTAACAAATAAATGAAGTGCAAAGAGACTGAAGGAAATTACCTGAGGTATTTTGGCTCTGACCTCATTGAGGATTTCTATAAAATTCTGGTGGTGTCTTCTCAGATATTTATCAGTGTCCTGCATTGAATTTTTTATTATGAATTTTCAGTGACAAGAAACCAATGAATCTGGTCATATATTGATATCTGGTCATACACAAGTAGGATAATATGGTTTAAAATGAGTGGACTCACTGTTTGAATGCGTGGTTTGCTTGCAAAAAATCGTCTGCTGAGTTCTCTCTCAATAGCCTGATGATCATAGGAGCTCACTGTCTGCTGACCCTTCTCGAGTGTGTAATGGCAGTTAGCTAACACCAGAGGGAGCAACTCCCTCTCCGGGTGACACAGGGCAAGTTGGCTCTCTGACAGCGCCACCAGTGGAACTTTATAGTCACTGTAAAATAAAAAGCAGCACATTGATATTTGAATCAATAAGACATTGAAACACATTTAGTGTGCTTCTCAAATGAAAGGCTGCATTCGTTTGGCATCTTTCATTCAGCTCCATTTAAAGGATTCATCATTATTCACGTCCTTAAATCATCCACAATCCTTTGCACATATTCTAATTCACAAAAAAGAACTGATGGAAAGTCAGCACTGAGTTTGTCTGATTTCAGAGATGAAGGTATACATTTTATCGTTTGTTTTGATGTAAATGAATCACTTAACACTAAACTGCCAATAATGTAATCACTGGAAGACCACAGATGGTTGCCATTCACTGTATTGTATTAAAAGAAAGCCAGTAAATAATACGATTTATTATTTATAAGAAGTATTTTTCCAAAATTAGTGCCATGATGACCGTGGGGGAGGGAACGTGTGTGACGCAGCCATGTGCACTTACTAGACTCTCTCATTCTAGCATTTCCACCTCCATGTTTTTCCACAGCTTCACTAGAATTCAGACTTACATTTGAGAAGCATCCATAGACTTATAAACATGTAAATTCATACTCTACCATAAAAATTATCACAACTACAGGCTAGAATGTGTTTTTCTTTCTTACGCTTGCATATACACTACAGTATGCATTAAATTGATCAAAAGTGACAGTAAAGACTATTACATTGTTACAGTGTGTGTGTGTGTGTGTGTGTGTGTGTGCGTGTATAACAAGATATTGATTTTATGAAACATTTGAATATTAAGTGATTAAATTTCAATTAAAAAGTTTTTTTAAAAAAAGCCATACCAGAATTGCAGTAAATTTAGTTAATGAACTCTCTCACCTTTTGCTAAGACTTTATGCTTTACAGAGCAAATGGGGGCTGTGAATCTAAACATTGCTTCAGTACATAATAAAGTATTATCATAATGAAAGCCGAATCCCTGACATTTTTATAAATGTAGAATGTAAAAAAAATGTTATGTTCTGAAAAAGAGACAACAAAAGAGGATGTATGGTAATCCTAAGTAATGGCTCCTGAAAATTCAGCTTTGCCATCACAGGAACAAATGATATTCTAAAATATATTAAAATAATAATGAACAAAAACAGTTATTACAGTAATTTTAATTGCAGCCTTGATGAGCATAAGAGACTTAACATTACCCCATACTTTTGAACAGTAGTGTACACTCATTCTCAAATACACACCTGTCTTCCAGGTGACAGAGTTTTCTGGCTTCTCGCACAAGACTGTTGTGGGTCTCAGACAGAAGATCTATGACTGCGTGGAGACATGAGCCTGGTCCGCGACGACTCAGGGACAGAAACTGCCCGGAGCTTTCCTTAGTTAGATCTTTTTCACAAAGTGCAGGATCCAAACCCACTGAAGCTAAAATAATAAAACAATTCAGCAGGTTAGCCAAATTATTGTGTTTTCTATGCAGGGATGAACAAAATATCAGTCTGTTCTCCATTTTTCATTCTTTACATTATAATGTTGTGCTGATAATGATATTTAAAAATTCACTTGTACTGTTTAAATGTTTTAAGCATCTATCCTTTGGTTTCACAGACAAGGCTTAAGTCTAGTCCCAGACTAAAATGCATGTTTCATCTGTTTTAACTGAGATCAGCTTGCATCGACAAATCTTTAAAAATGTCAGTGCTATTGTTTTATCTCGATGCACACCAGTAATGTTTTTTTCTAAAAACGTCTTACTTGTCTTAATTGAACTGAGGCCTAACCCTGGCTTAGTCTAAGCTCTGTCTGTGAAACCAGGCCCATGTGTTTTAAATGTATAACCTCTAACAGCTTACTGTTATTGGATATTTCCATTCTGAGTTGGTTCCACACCTTCATGAAGATCTCTACTCTTTCCAACAATAATTTCTTCTGGTGGCCTATATCCAGTAACACAAATTAGAGTACAGTAATGTTACATATATACAAAAGCTTCATAAATCAATCAACTAGCTGTCTCCTCCAGTCAGAATAAGCATGACAGACCAGCAGGAATACTGTGCAGCAGTGAAGCGATGGTGTGGGTTTGGGTCTCAGAGCCTGAAGGAAGCACTTTCATTAGATCAGACAACAGGGCAGCAAGAGCCGGCAAATGGATCAGCTGTCGTATGCAGTGCACCTAATAAACACAAACACACACAAGTGCATATACTTTTGGGAACATGCTTAAAGACAATATGAAACCATGTTTGTAACTTCCGCAAAGACCCGGATAATTATATATCTTCACTTAACGAACCTTATTGACAAAAAGCGTAAGCAGGGCTGCTTTGCTCTGGTCTAATTGCTGCGATAAGCTTTCCACCGTTAGGACAGGTGAGGGGCTCCAGAAGGCAGAGTGGTGGGTGGGGCAGTTAGTGGGGAGGTTAAGGATTTTTTTAGGGTCTCCCCTCAGCATGTTCATCAGGGGGCTGTCAGAAATTCGGTTATCAGCTGCAATCAGCTCCTGTGCACGGCCCAACTTCCTGTTCATATCCTGAAAACAGAGACAAAGGTTGACCGAAGCAAGTACATGCGGTTGAAAGCATAAATATTTATACTTGTATATACATTTTTTAGCCGTTAATCCAGGGGTGTTCAAACTCTGTCCTGGAGGGCCATTGTCCTGCAAAGTTTAGTTCCATATTGCCTCAACACACCTGCTTGGAAGTTTCTATTATGCCTAGTAAGTTGGTTAGTTGGCTGAGGTGTGTTTGATTGGGGTTGGAGTTAAACTCGGAAGGAGAGTGGCCATCCAGGAACATGATTGGACACCTCTGAGTTAATCTGTATTTTTCAAAGGCTTATGGTTAACGTATCCCCTATTTATCAGTATAGACTGACCTGTAAAACAGGACTGATGACTGTTTTACACACTGTATTCTCCCACTGCTCTCTGGACTTGCGTGAAGACAGATCCACACCAGCACCTGGTGTAGAGAGAATTAAATAAATAATAAAAATATTCAAACATGGGTTCTCTATCAGCACAATTTTCCCCTGTTTTTTTTAAACTACTTAAAAAAAGTGTTCTGTAATTATATATATATATAAAAAAGAAAATTCAAAATATGAATAAATACTATAATAGTATATAAATAACACTAAAAGAACATTATTTGTTACTACTGTAAGAAAATGCATGAAACATTGTCAACATTTCAAGAAGATTTAACTTTAGTCGAGATTAATATGGATACCTGAGGTGGTCTGTAGAGACCTGCTGAAGATCAGATGAATTAAAACGGCAGAGTCGTCCATGTTAAGATTCAAAGTCTTCCCAAGAACCTCCATGTCCTTCTCAATATGTTGCCAAAGGAATTCATTGACCTCATTAACAGCTGGTTTGATCATATTTCTGATGCCCTGTGAAAAACCAAGGCCTTTAAAAAAACAGTGCTTTTGATTCACTAATGCAAGTGGCCCACTAATTTACTAAGTAGTTGGCATTATTTGGATAATAGTAAAAAATAAATAAATAAATAAAATAAAAACCCAAGGTAGTTAGCATGCAAAACCACATCTAAAAGTCAACATTTGCACACACATATTGTCATTAGGGTTCCTTCAAACCTTTTTACCTGTTGATGATGAATGGCCCCTTGTAACATGGCCAGGTGAAGACATAGACGGAGAACACAAGACTGTGCTAGAGTGAGATTCCTGTTTGGGGCTTCAGACCGGTTTTCAGCCCGCCCCAGTATATGTCCAGGTTGTGTCAGGTCTTTGAGTATATTGACTTGAGTAAAACCTGCCACTGGGTTATGGTTTTGACCTCCTATAGGCACTCCGCAAGTGGCACAAGATGACAAAGCCACTGGTTTACCACACTAAACAAGTGGAAAGAAATAATTAATCATAATTTTCCCAGACAATAGTATCAATTTAATTCAAATAAAAATGAAAAAAAAAAAAAATCTTCTCACCTCTCCCACAAAGCATGCATGGCCATTAGAACAAACTATAAGATAAGAAGAAAAACAAATTATTTTAGTTAGGTGGCATTTAAATAAGTTTTTGACTTAATTGTCTTAATGGACAAGACACACTTACCGTACATCTGCAGTTTTCTCTCATTGAGCCACTGCTTGGCCTCACTGGTATGGTCATCAGGCATTGTGGGTAGGAAGGCTTCCTGATGATGAGTAGAGAAGCATGGTTATGATCATGATCAATTCAAAAAACAAAATATATATTATTAATTAAGGTCATTAAGGTCTTACTGTCATGCTCTGTGGTTGAGAGGCAATGTTGTAGAGTGGATTGAGTAGTCTGTTTCCACTGTAAAACACTGCGCTCGCATGCACTAGGAGCTCAAGTACAGGACGCCGCTGTCCACGTACATCTGCACTGAGTCTCAGGGAAGATCCTGGACCTCCAATCCGATTGGATAAGAGAGCAGTGCAGAGCTCTCTGGTATGTCCTAAGATGTTCTCTCTAATAAAGTCCTCCAAGAAGCTCATATCCTGTTGACAAAGTGGAAAATGTAGGTGCTTAAGTCTGCTAGGTGTGTTTTTCTGAATCTCAAAGTATACGCTTCCTTGCTCAAATATGTTACTATTTAAGGTTGCACACAAAGTTAAAACATCAGATTGAGAACTATGTGAAACTTTGTTGTTATGTCTAACGTCACCATACTTGGCTTCTAGTTCTATGTTCAGTACTGACTGATAAAATCATAAAACCTAACCAGCACTTACCTGTTCTTGCGGATTAATAGCTCTTTCATTTGACATGAAGCGACAGGTGACCTGCCTGAACACAGCTAGAGTCAGCAGGACGTTTTTCTCTGAGCCAGAACCAACCATTGCCTGAAAAAAAATATTTACACTCAAGCTCCAGAAGTGGGAACCAGTAAAAAAAAAAAAAGATTTTGACATTTTCATTCCGCAAGGAAAACACTTATTTTATATGGTAATAATATTTCACAATATTACTGCATTTCTGATTAAATACATGGTGAGCATAAGAGCCTTCTTTCAAAAACATAAAATCTTGCTGGCCCCAAATTTTTGAACTGTAGTGAAACATAATACAGTAAATCACCAGAAGAACTTGGACTCTAAAATGTTTTATCAGACATAAAAAAATATTTTGAGTCTTTATTTTGTATTTGCTCACACAGTAATGTTTTTGTGTGTGTATTGTTTATTTAATATAGATGTAGACACTGACCCGTAGAGCATCTTTGAGTCCATGTGTCGTGCCTTCATGCAGTGCTTCTCCCACTCCATCTCTAAGAATGTGGTATGACTGACCACAACAAAAAAAACGATCCACCTCTGCAGGAATCAACCTCTGTACAAGAGAAAATAACCCAAATCCTTTTTAAAATCTCAAACTTATTTATTACATAACTACTATAAACACCCTAAAAGCAACTTCATTTTGAATGGCCATACATGAAGGCGTATTATCTCCGCAGGAAATATCCATTCATAATCAGTGCTGTTGATCAGTGCTTGCAGACAGTCCATGCCAGCCTGCCTGTTGAGTGCTCGAAGCAGGTAAACTCTGTACCAGTCGTTATCACAGTAGTCACACACAGCCTTCACCTGCTCCAAAAGCTTGATCTCCAAATCCTCAAAATGATCTGAAAGACACCAACCATATGGAAAGATTGCACAGTTTTGCAAAATGTTATGCATTCAAGCATTGCAATTTAACTGCCATGAATCGGTCAGACCAGCAGACCCTCTTACCGATTCTTTGTCCGACAGCTCTAGACAGGATACGGGCAGCAGAGTCCAGACACATTCTGAGGCGAGCCATAGACAGCAGAAACTCAGCTGGGTCATTCTGTCTGGAAGGTGTCTGTTTACGAGCCAGTCGGCTAAGAAAGCTTGAGTTGTCCCTCAGATGTCTATGATCTCCATTTAATCCAGAACAAAACAGGGAATCCTGAATAAACATACATCTGCTTTTAGAGATAGCAAATAATAGTTATTGTGGCTGAAATCGGAATATAGCCGTTGATGATTAAACTCCATTAAAAAAACGGACAAAAGTTTTTAGTGCATTGCTAGGCATTTGCTAAGGTACTCTGGATGGTTGCTAAGGCATTGCTAGGTGGTTGCTTACTGGCCCAAAACAAAAAAGTCCAGCCTCTATTCCATGGAATTTTTCAACCATTTGGTTATCCACCAAACTAAAATATTAAGTATGATTACATTTGATGAATCATTCATGTCCATGAAACAAAACAAATAAAGCGCCTAAGTTTAGTACTGAGTAACAGTTAGTTATTCTTGCCTTAACAAGAGCCATTAGTGAGTTACAAAATGGTGAGATTATGACACACCTGGAAACAGTTAACAAAGAGTCGGTAGAGCTCAGTTCTGTCCTCCTTGTCCAGTAGCTTGTTCTCCAGGTTATCCAAGTACATTTGAATATGCTTCTTCATCTGTTTGAAACTGAAGAGATTATCTTATTTCAAACTCTTCTTGATACGAATAAGAAAAACTCACTAAATATTGCATATTTAAAGTCATACAAAAAAGGCCAAATATGCCTGGTGTGTTAAACTGTATGTATGTGTTGTATTGCAACACCTGTATTGCAGAAGGAGTTTAGGAAGCACAGAGCGCACCACAGGGCACTGGTCAACACATTCCAAAAATGGGGTGAGCTCCCTGGTCTTATAAACATCTCCTGTAATGTTTATAAACATGTAAACATAAACATTATAAAGACAACATATTATAAAGCATATTAGAATAAATAAAAAAATTCTAGATATTTGCAATGACTTGGTAGACAAAACTCATCCGTTCATAGCAGTTCTCAAGTTATTAGCATATTGGAGGTTAAAATAATTATGACTAGGCCTGTTATGAATTATGAATCGGCCTGTTTTTTACACAAAGCTCTCAGTGGCAAGTAGGTCAGGGCCTCAAGTCTCACAGAGGAGCTCCGGAAGGATAAAAAGAAGAATGACGACAAGACGAGAGAGGAGAGAGGACCAGGTCTGGACTTTACGTTGTGTTGTGTTTATGCTTGTGCAGCAGTCATCAGTGAGGAGCTGCGGCTTTACTTTAGTTTTGTTGTTTGTTTATTTTTGGATTCAAGTTTTATGTTAAATGTTAAGTGGTTCCTGTCCCCTTCTTCCCTGAGCCTTTAATATTGTTACATTGGTGCCGAAACCCAGGCGGAAGGAGGAACGCGCTGTCAAAGAGACCTCGCTGCTGTGGGAAATCCGTAGTGCCATTGAGCTTGAAAGATTTTTATTAATTTGCAGTTGTACTGAAAATAATTAGTATATACAGGATGAGTATATACAGAAATCCACCCACCTTGTGCCAAGATGAGGAGAGAGAAAAGCAGTTCCACCAGGTCCTCTGGCGGCTCTTGATCATCAGTCAGAAAGAAGCGAGAAACCACCTCCAGGAAAAATGCATTACAGCATTTTGTTATCTCTCTATGCTGCTTTAGGGCTAAGCTGTAACAGACAAAAAAACAAAAAAAAACATTTTTTACAATCTATATCTATCAGAGGTTACCAAGAACAAGGAATTAAACTCACTCTATGGTTGTGGAGACAGTGGGTCGGAAGTTGTTCGATAGAGGTTCCCTGCACATGGGACAGTACTTTGTTCCTTCACTCTCCGTGGATCTCCTCAAACAGGACAGACAAAACACATGCTCACAAGGAAGAGAAGTGGGCTCTGACAGATCTAACAGACACACACAGCACTTCACACCAAATCTGTGAAGAAAGAGCATACAGAAATAAACAAAGGTTAATCATTCAGTAATTCTTACTAAAGTAAAATGCAGAAATAAATAATATATTTAAGTATATTAAAATAAAATGTCAGTTTCAGATAAAATCATTTATATCATCTAATGTCATACAGCTCAATGAAATTCAAGAGTACCGCAGTTCTCTGCTGATGGACTCATTATGGTAATCATTGAGTATGCGGATGATTTTCTGAAGATTGTCTTTGCTCCTCAAATCAGGAGACCCTTCCATTAGCTGTGAAAAAAGTAAATATAAGCAGCATATATATGCAAAGGACTTTTAGGGTTCGAACTCAAATTTCTCACATTCAGCATCTATCCTGAGAAAATTTGCTCTGAGCACTCAAATTTTACCATAGCAAAAATGGCTTCAATGTCTCACACAAAAGTAATGAACAATAAGGCCTCGTCCACACTAATATGTTTTAATTTAAAAAGGCAGGTTTTTTGCTCAGTTTTGGTCTTCTGTCCACACTTTTGAAACTTTTTGAAAACGCTCTCCAAAGTGGATACATTTGAAAACGTTGTTTTCGCGTTGTAGTGTGGACTGTGAAAACAGAGTTATTAAGTAAACAATGACGTATGTTTAGTCATGTGATGCATATAGTACTGATAGTTTTCTAACGTTTTAGTGTGGATGAGAAACTTTTGGAAATGGTTAAAAACACTAGTGTGGAGTCCAGTTTTCTATCCAGAGTAGACGTATCCTAAGCCTAGACTCACCCCATGCAACTGACTGCAATGTTTCAGAGTCAGTGCTTTTATCCTCTCATCTCCCATTTTCATTTTGATGACCACCTTTTCAATGAAAGCAGCCACTAGCAGCAACTCCTGCCACACTGACCTAAGGAAATGACATACAGTATATGACATGATATATATAAGTCTTTGTTAAAATAAAATCAAGTTTTCAAATGATCCTCTTTTCTAATTCTGCAACATTCATTATAGCTCACTTTATAGTGTCCAGGTGTTTGAGACAGCCAGAGCTGCAGAGGGCGCTGTAGTCTGGACTAAGGACTCTCTCTAAACACGGCTGAAGTTGCTCAACTCTTTGTAAGAAAGTCCGGCATTCAGTTAGTGATGTTATGGGTAGGAGCTTTGTTTCTTCAACACAGATACCAACAGCTAGAATGTCCTCGCACTGTAATAAAACATTAGACATCTCATTTGTTTAAATTTAGTAGTTTGGCAGCACACACTGGTCTCTCACTCACTGGTAGTTATTTTGCTAGTTTAAATAGGCACCAGCATGTGTTGACCAAATAACTAAGTTGTACTGATGACCAGCATAACCAGACTAGCATAAACAATCCTAAATCAACATGGAAATGCATGCTAAACTCCTGCTCCTCACCATATCAGGGCTTTGTATCTTTGATCGTTCTCGTTGGATGATTTGAACCACCTGAGGGTTGAGCTGAACGGTATGTGAAAATGTGTCCATGCGTGGGCCGTAGATTTGTGCTGCTGCAAGGATCCATGATGGAGAGAACTCAGGAGCTACTGACATCTCCATCTGCAGAGCAAACACACAACCCTGCACTGCAGTAAAAAAGACCTGTAAAAAAGACATACACACACACCCATAGATTCCCACATTAGAATATGAAATGAGTAATGTGTGAAAACAATGTGATGTATTGCCATACTGACAAAACCTTTGTATCTCACCGAAAGCTCTTCCTCAGAGCGGACTTTGAATGACAGAAGAACATAATCAGTCAAGTAGCGCTGACCCAACTCAACTTTCTCTCCCTCTGAGAGTTTCTGAATATAGCTGCCCAGTCCACTATCTGATACAGCACTAACAAACTGTAGAATCCTTTCTTTGTTGCCTTTCTCAGTGCCTAAGAGAAAATGTAAAACACAAAGTATAAAGTGTGTTTAAAAGGTGTTTAAAGTACAAATGTATATGGTATCTGGTTAGCTAACAGGCCAACTTTATCCAAACACAAAGTTAGAGACCTCACCTCGCACAAACTCTGATTCCTCCCACAAACTCTGGCAGTATGTTTTTATCAGCCAACTAAAAGGAGCAGCACAACGCCGTTCCATTTCTCCAACAAA
The DNA here is from genome assembly GCA_023029165.1 of Gobiocypris rarus. Classification (NCBI taxonomy): domain Eukaryota; kingdom Metazoa; phylum Chordata; class Actinopteri; order Cypriniformes; family Gobionidae; genus Gobiocypris; species Gobiocypris rarus. The sequence continues at coordinate 27,252,313 of CM040920.1, forward strand.
CAGCTGACACTGCACAGTAATCTCCTGTTCTGTAGTGCTTAAAAGAAGTAAAAATCCAGTTATAGTCATATATTTAAAAGCAATTTAATGCCTCATTTGATCATAAGCAGGTTTAATGCATTCAAAAATACCTTGCATTTTGTGAGAGGGTTAGGTCAAGGAGCTGTTGATCTTCAAAGACATCCAGCCAGAACTGGGCCAGACCCTCACTGAGCCCTTCTCCATACAGTAGGTACAAGTTGCAGTCTCTGTCTAACACTTCTAAGACTTTGGCCAACACTGGGGTCAAAACACCCTGTAGACAGCGCCACAAAGTGTGCCTGAACACAAAAGCAGAAATGTTTTGCTAGCTAATTGTTAGTTATCTCTAATCTATGGCTGATCATTCAGTGCGCATGGGACAGTACTGATTAATTGCCTGTATCACAGACACAGTCACAACAGCCTTTAGTAGGGATGAAGCTTGAGATTATTTCAAAGGCTTTTTTGCTTTGTGAAATGCAAGATATGCAAAGCTTTCAAATCACAATTCTGCTTTCATTTTTACAGTTCAAAGTAGCAGCACATCATTATTTTCTCCGCACAAGTTTTAGCTGTCTGAAATTTTTATTTAACCCCCTTTTAAATTACTTGATATAATTGGCCCTGATCATCGGCTGTTTTTAACCATTTGGGATATTTAGATGATAGGTGGATTATCAATGATAGGTGGATTACAGTACTGCAGTACCTAAGTGTTCCACCTTCCTGCAGAGCTTTATGGTTCTTAGCCACTTTATAAGCCCAGTCCTCTGCGTTATGAACCAGCTCCTCCCTCTGCATCAGTGCAAACACCAGCCTCCTTAGCAACACTTCCTGGAACCGTACTGCAAATATATCGAAATATTTGTAACTCAAGCTAATAATTTCTGACAGTTTTTTAGTTTCAGTAGGACTTATATTGATACATATATTAGGGGTGGGGGTGTAATTGTGACAACAACAGACATAAAACAAACTGACCTCCTATTCGCCCAGGGTCACTTCCCAGAAGCCCAAGCAATATGTTCATGCGCTCTATACTCCTGGAGGGTTTTTTGCCTATATCTCTCAGCAATGAAGCAGCTTTCTGGGTGCAGGATCTTATTAGGGACAAACTGTGTAGATCTCCCTAACAACAAATTAATTATGTTTCAGTCAGAAGGTATGCAATTTCTTCCCATATGGCACATCTCTGACGTATGTGTTTTAACCTATCCGTTGCAAGCTTAAAGCATTTTACCCTCTCACTGTCTGGTCCACCTGTATCCATCTCTTCTGATTGCTTGACATCTGTAAAATAATACTGTGTTAGATGTGTTTGTTTTTGTGTTGTTTTTTAAAAAAAGAAAATGTTAGTGGTGCTTGCTTGTGTAAAGGTTCCCACAACAATACAGGGTGTTGTGGGTGGTTTCCAGGGTGTTGTTATTAAGTTGCTAGGGTTCTATATATGGCTTTGGTCTCTTCTTCAGTGGAAGCTGTGATAGAAATATTTTATATAATGGCCTCAGAAGTGGTCAAAGAGTTATTTAACATGAAACTACAGAAAAACGCAGACTAAGGATGTTCAGGTCAAAGACTATGAAACATCCTTATAGAACAGTCATATGATTACCTTAGATCATTACGAACCAATCACCAGAACAAATCACAGTAAAGAAAACTTGAGTGACATTGATTTGAACTCAACTGTAAAGTTTAAATGTACATGTTTCTTTCTGTTCGAGAGACTCATTTGGTCCAGTGATCTCCCGGCCGTGAATAAAAATTAATTTCAGCAAAGAGCAACTTTGGAGTCATGTCATGTAAATATGCTGCGCAGCTGAGGAATAGAAGTAATAAAGATTCTATGCTCAAAAGACTACAGCAGAGACAGTGATAGTGTTGGAAGACTATAGAGCCGTTCACAGGGTGAGGGTGTAATACTCAAAGTTAGTATTAATGATTCTGTGGTGGACAAGCGTACACTTGAGAAGTATGGTGAGAGTGTATAGATGCTAAAGACCTGTGTGCCCATGTGTGTTTGAGGTAGTGATAGTAGCTTCTCGACACCATCACCTTACTTCGGGAGTGGAATTTCCTCAAAGTATTGAATTGTATTAGAAGTATTCGAGAAGTGAATTGCCTCGAGATGCTGTAGCATTATATTAAAAACTGGGAGATGTTTGAATTGTCTGTGTTGAAGTCAGGTATTCGTATAGAGAATTTCCACAACAAAGCCTTTAGGATTTTTATCATATACCAGGTAGAAACTGTAAGACCAGTCACTTAAACTTCTCAATAAGCAACACAATTTGAGGAATAATTCATATTTGTTAAGTTTAATATTAAGGGTCAGGGCATTGTTTAAAAAAAACATTGTTGCCTTAGCCAGCACTACTAATAAAAAATAATAAAAACTTTTTTTTTTTTACTCATTCATTCGATTTTAGCAATTAGCAGATGTCAAATTGCAGGCAGCATTTGGTCCTTACATACCTGACTGGATTGTCTGAGAGATGAGTTTACTTATAGGTATTCCACAAAAATTCTTAAGATTTAAATTCATGTCGTCAGAATCTCTGAGGTCATCAATATGTGCAGACAGCCAAACTCCTTTAGTAAAAAAGATAATACTTGTTATATATATTATAATAATATCTAAACACGCTTCTACTACCAAAATACTTCCACTTACCTCCTTGAAAGCCAATGTACTTGTTGCCACTTGTTGTACATTGCTCCCCAATTCGGGAGAGTTTTGTTATGAACACAGTATAGACATTGCACTCATCTGACTTTAAGGACAAGATTTCATTCATGGTACAGTACCTGAGGTAAGAGGAATGAAGAATAATATGTGTTAAAAGATGACTGACTCCTGTACAGACTGTTACTAAATTGAAATCTGATGCAAGTAAACTATAAAATATAACTAACATAATCCACTTTTTCTAAAAGTTTTTCATTTCCACTTTTTCTAGACGTTTTTCATTGGCACTTTTTCTATAAAGTCTTTCATTGTTTTTTTAGCCACCAGCATAAAAAGACTCACTTCGCTGAAGCAATGAGTTCATTTTTGCACAATGATTCTTCCATGTCCATCTGAACCAAGAGAATGTGTAGAGACAGCCCAGATTCCATCAGGAATGATCTGTGGAAGAATAGAGAACATGTTCAAGAAATGTTGTTGCTAAAGTGAAAGGTACTGAATAAATCAAATATATAATACAAATTGTGTAAAACTAACTGTATCTTGCTGCAAAAAGAAACTTCTGTGTCAAATTGGTGTAAAGACAGCAGAAGAAGCCGCTCGGTGGACAAACCCAAGGCCGGAGCAAGATTTCTCACATCAGCTCCAGTGAGAAGATTGGAGAATGTGGTTACCTAACAGAAAACGTAAGTATTAACAAGTCTCTTAAAAGTCTTAGGAAAAGTGCATCTATTGTCAGTCATCTGTTAAACATTACCTCTAAGAATCTGCTCTTGTCCTGATCAGTTTTGTTTAGATGGTTGACTAATAGGTCTCTGAGAGATTGATGGCTTTGCTGATTGAAATACATTCTCTGAAGCTTGTCTTTCTCCTGATTTCCGAATTCGGAATACTTCAACCTAAGTACGGAGTCTGGTGTGGAACAATTCAAGAGAAGGTTTTTGGCAGTTTCATAGGCCTCCTCTTCCTCGTCCATGGTTTTGTTTGACTCCATGCTGTCATTTGCCTCATCATCATCAGGATCTTCGTCCATTTTCACAAGACCAGAAGCATCCCCAGGAGTCACAATTTCTTCATGAACCTCTGTATCCTGTACCTTGTTGTCAACTTCCATTGAGGCATCTCCTTGTGCCTCATCAAGGAATTTGTTCATTTCCTCTTGAGACTCTGTCATACCTTCATCAATGTAATGAAGCTCACCTTCCTCTCTTTTTATGCACTTGTCCTTGGCCACATTAATGTTTGATCCCTCTTCACTTGGTTCACTGATTTCATTCTTGTTAATAGGAATGCAGTCAAGTTCATCATTTTGAGTAGCTTTATCCTGGCCCAATTTTTGTATTTTCTCTAAAGCTTGCAGGAGTGCACTAGCACAAGCATCGCCATGGAAACCAGCAAAAGCTTCCGATAAGCTGAAATTTGATTCAGTAGATTCAGACAGCTGAACTTTTGAGAACTCTTGCACCCACTGTTTGAGTTTTCCCAATACTCTGTGCTGCCAAGGAGTCAAATCGGTACTCCTATCAACTCTGTGTTTCTCCAGTCTGTTTTTAAGAGGAACAGGAAACTTTCTGTAGACTTTTTCCTGGTCTTCCACCACAACTAGTCTGAAGTCTCTGTGAACTCGACACTTCACTCTGTGAGAACCAAGTCCCAAGTCAACATACTGTTGTCCACTGAAGTACACATAGTATTGATTCAAAGCATCATACAGGCTTTCATATAGATTAAGGAGATTCAAAAGGATGACAGTTCGACCTGTCTCCATGCACGCCTTTATTCTACTCACATTCCGACATATCTGGGCATACTCCTGGTCTTTGGGAAATCCAGATCCAAAGACAATTTCTGGGCATGTAGCGTTCTCTTTGGAGAAAATATGGTGTTGGATTATGTATAAGGCAGCATTGTTAGTTGTGAGTAAAAGAAGGTATCGGCATTCTTTGTCATTGTGGTGGTTTAGATTTTGTTCAATCATTTTCAATGTACTTGGCCTTTCGACATCTTGAATGCTTTGGAAGATTTCCCAGAAGTAACGAAGTGGATCAAAATCATCCCTTTGTCCACTGAAGTTTCTCAACACAGCCTCTGCCAACTCGCTGTCACATGGCTCTTGATCTGAATCACTGACTGTTGCAAAAAGCATTTTTATCAAGCTATAATAATCTCGGAGTCCAAAGAACTGGTCACTGTCAGTTTTACAGATGTCTAGGAAGCTTTTTGCCAACTTTGGTAGAAGGTGCTTGATTTTCAGAAGAACAGGTTGGGAGGATGAGCAGATGCCTTCAGCTGTCTCAACTAAGTCTTTCTCACTTGGATCCCAACGGGACACAAAAATTCCCCTGTTCATTTTTGCTGGATCGAGAGCCCAGTTTGAGATTCCAACAAATCCAACCTTCATGTATTGTTGTGGGTTGTCACTGTCTATGCATCCATCCTCTAGAAGGGGATGCAAAGTCTTCAATGGCATCTGAGGAGAGTCCTCTGCAAGTCCTATTTCATCCAGTACAACTACTGACACATACTCTTCTAAGTTCTTATCCTTTTGGAAACGGGCGCAGTTCCAAAAGGTTCCAATGATTCCTTCGGGGCTTGAGTGAGGACTGCACTGAAAGGACACCATGTGAACCTCCTTGAGTTTCTTGAAAAAGGCACAGTGAGATGCCTGGCGCTGCATTGCATCTGCTACGACAGTCTTAGCAAGAGATTTTGAGCTCCCTGGCTTGCCAACCAGAAAGAGTGGAATTCTCAACTCAATGCAGACCACCATAAGGAAGACATTCTCTTTCAAAGCCAGATTTTTGGCAATTGTTTCTCTTGTTTGGATGTTCTTAAGAAAAAAGTCTTGGCATGAAGTGATCTCCTGCTCCAGTGACTCTTTAGAGTTGAACGGATCAGGAAAGTATCTGCTGATAGTCGCTAGGTACGGACTTTTGTTTTCAAGTGATGGATAATAGCAAACACCGACTGCAAGCACCAAGCATTTCAAGATCATCTGCTTAGTTTCAATTTCAATCAAGTGGGAACTTGGAAAAAGATCATCTCTGTGTTTGTAAAACCAAACCAGGACACCCATTGATCTCTCCACATCCCTAAGGCTTACAAAGCTGCATTCATCTGCTTGGCTGCGCATGTATTTCTGAGAGGCAGCCAAAACTTCTGTGATCACACTCTGGCATTCTAGGGGCAATCTATGATCCCTCATTTGTTTTTGCACAATCTGGCGAATGTAAGCGAGTTCAGCTGAATCACTTAACTGTCCAAAATCCCATACCAGGGGCACCATGCTTGGAGGTAAAGGGTGCACACGGTACACAAGCTGTCTCATGGGAACTTTACCAAGGCGATCCTCAGTTTCCTCAGCTTTCACTCTGTATCCTAGACCAGCTTTCTCCAAGCGATCAACCATTTTCTGTGTGTGTCTCCTGTATGGATTGCAGGCAGCAATTATTTTCAGACCAGAGTTTTTCTTCAGAGGGTATCCCTGTACAGTTTTTTCACATAGCACTTCCTTAATGGCAAAGATGGCTTCGGTTGTGTTGGCTTCATCAAAAAACAAAACAGTCTCGAGTTTATGTTTTTGCCAATTCTTCTGAGCAAGTTCTTCTGCCTCCCGCACCTTCCTATAGATGAACTCAGAAGTAGTACCTCCATGTACTTTGACTAATTTCATGTTTTCAACATCTCTGCCTTCACGTTGCAGATCACAGAGAAAGCGCACAAGCCGCGTTTTCCCACAGCCAGTTTCTCCCATGATGATAACAGGAATCTCACATCTGAATCTCATATGAATTGCCAACATCTTCATAACATTGTCAGTAGTGAGTTCATATGTAGGGTCTGGATCAAACTCTCCTTTTACCCAGCCTTTTTTGGCACCAACAACAAAGGAAATTCTTCGTATCTTGTCTTCTCTGGACAGGTTATCAAAGTCCTCAGAAAGGTTAATTCTTTGTCGCTCAATGCCTGAAAACAGCTCTTGTGTCATCACATTTTCCATCAACACTTTGCCACTTTTTGGATCGACTGCATTAAGTATTGTCCTGTTTTTCTTCACATGGAATCCTAAGAAAGACATGGTGACATGATCTGCATTGAAAAAGATGTATGGGTGAGATTCATTTTCCCATCGTTTTCGAATAGAGAGGATGTGTTCTTCATCTTTATTCTCAGAGAAAAAGGAGGGGCTCTGGTCAGAGATATCAATGGAAGGAGAGGCAAAGTCTCGAGCCATGTGAATCATGAATTTTACTATGAAGCCCTTAAAGCCACTTAAATGTTCAGCAAGGAAGTCTGGATCACAGAACATGGAGTTCTCACAGTCTTTAAGCTGCAGGTTTAGAAACCAAGTGAAGTGCTTTAATTCTGCCCATGATGGGTCCTTCAAGCCATAGTTTGACAAAAGATGATGGAGACAGTCAACTGGATCACCTTCGACAGAATGAGCTCGATATTTGAAGTGATCTAAGTTGTCATTCCTGTTGAATCTCTTTAAGTACTGGTAGGGTCTTTGAATGTCTTCACTTTCAAACTCTCCATTATCCATCAGTGGATCCAAGGATGTGTACCCCTCTTTTTTTCTCATTAACTCCAAATCCTTGACGTCTTTGGGAGGCCTGCAGAAGATAGTAGGCAGTGCATGCAAAAACTGGGTTGTCTGTAAAACAAAGAAATACAAAATTACAGGTAGTGCCACATTTAAAACATTATGACTCAAGAAGCAAAATGTTAATAAAACTGAAAAAAAACTGGAGGAAAAATTCTACCTCCAGTTGGGTTTGACTCTTTTGACCTCGCTGAAGTACTTCAATTGCCACTAAGTGAGCTGGATTTCTCCTCCATATAGTTCCCTTGCTGTCACTAAGACATCCTAGAATGAGCAATTTGAACAGGAATTCCTCCAAGCCATGACGCACCTGTAGACCCAAGAAATCCATTAAAAACTATCCAAAATGTAAAAGGAAATGTATTGAGACGAAACGTTATTTATCACCCATAAATTGTATATAATAGTGCACGTTATTAAAACATACAGCTGCAGCATCAATGTGCAACAGCACAGGATCCTGCTCTCTCAGTGGAGCCATTCTCTTGGACAGAGTTTGGACAAATCCATCCAAGTCGACATAAGGCTCGATGAGTCTGACTGTTAGAAAGGTGGCTGTTGGAACCTCTCTTCTGAACTGCTCAAAAAGACGCTTGACATATAGAGACTTTCCTGCAAGAGGAGTAGGAAGAAATTACAAAGAAAGACGAGTAGAATAGGAGAGAATATTATGACCATGTTTAAAGTAAAAATAAAATGCAACCCTTTTTACTTCCACAGTGTGATGTATTTCTGAGTGAAACCGAATATTCAATGACAAAAAATTGTAGCACATGTGAGTAGTTGGAGGGAATATTAGCCAGAAATGAAAGAAGCAACAATGAAGCAAACTATTACAATTAAGCTAAAAAACATGCATTAAGAAAGTAAATAGGGTCCATTTTGATTTCATGTTAATTTATATAATATATAGTATATCCAATGCTTACCAACAGCTGGACGTTCAGACGCAATCATCCAGACAGAGAGTTCCCCTGGATAGACTTTTGAGTGGGTGACCAGCTCAGACGGTATATGGAAGTGATGGCGAATGTAATTTTTTATTCTTTCTGCAGATATACTTTCTCTCAGACCACTTTGCACCTTATAGTTGCTGAAGAAGGAAGGAACATATCTATCCTGGTTTACAGGACAGACCATCACTAGATGGTAATGAGGCCCAGCACATCGTTCTTGTGCCTCAAAGTATTCCACCAGGGCCACACTCACATCATAGGTCAGTGATCCTGGATTGACCAGAGTGTAAATCTTCTTATGACTGCTTGCACTACCCTGTAATCCCAGGCATCGGCGGAGGAAGATCTCCACCTCCTCTTTAGTTGTCTCCTCCTGGCACATTAATACCTCATCAGTTGTTGGAAGAGGATGCTGTGGACTCTCTGCATAAAAAGACAGAGTGGTGCTAATCAGTTCTGCATCAGAGCATTGGACAAGGTTCGGCCTTCCCTCTTGTAGAATAGGAGGAATCTTGCGTTTGATGTGCCTTTGATTCATGGCAGAGAGTTTGGAGAGAAACCGTCCAAGTGTTTCAACATCCACATGGTGGGTAAGGAATCTGGACATATTCTCCTTAAATTGCTGCCACAGGTCCTCCAAGCATTCCATTCCAACATGTAGTAAAGGCAGGCCAAATTCACTATTATGTTCTGATTCCTCTGCCATGTCACATTGAAACATAGATTCAGTCTCAGTTGCGTTTTCAAAGGCCTCTCTGATCTCATTTAAGGTACAATCTGGTTTAATAAGAGTCAAAAGATGCCACATATGTTGTGGCACAGGTTTTCTTCTGATAGTGACACTGTTGATCCATTCGCAAAGATAGACCACTTGCTCTGAAGTGTAATGATTCAGTGCGTAGTACTGAGAGCGCATCTTAGTCAAATGGCTACACCAGTCTTTATGGAAGTCCTCCAGGGACCGACACAGCTTTTGAAGCTCCTCTACAACCTTACCATGATATACAACACATTTGCTTAAAAGGGAAAATCTAACTTGAATGCAGGGTTGATCTTCGTTGTTGCATGTTATCTGTGCTCCCCAGTTTCGGAAGAGAATATTACCCGAAGTGCGCAACTGCAGGAGGATTTGGCCCATTCTCTGGACTCCTTCAAAAACCTACAGCATGAAAACAGAGGTAAGTCTTTACAAAACGAACATTCAAAAAACAAAAACAAAAAACAAATAGAGAGATGTAACATGATTGTCTCTGGCCTTTTATAGGGAATTTATTTTTTCAGACATTATTAGTTTAATATTTTTTGCAAAATGTTGGTGGACAATTATGATAATGGACCCAACCTGAGTAAACTTGTTGACTTGATCCCTTCCATGTTCCCCTTTAGATGACATCAACATGAGCTTATTCTGCAGCTCTAAGAGTTCATTAAGATTGTATGTCTTTGCTTGTTTGTTCTTCGTCACTTTCACATGAAATACATTCTCCAAACCTGCCTAGAAACATATTACAATTTACTGTTACTAAACAGATGCTCACAAACTCACCTATTCTATAGAATGTCTGTTTAGTAGAATATTTTCATTGATTTAAATAAAAGTTTTGGAAGAGGTTAGTCTGATTTTAAGCCACAGAGAATTTGCATTTTAGGAATTGAAAATGTTTATACTTGTGTCTACTCACTTTCCCATTGAAATCCTCAGGCCAGCCCACATGATACACGCCTCCAGTGTTGATAGCTGAGGCCTGGGACAAAGACGATTGCTCTACAGAGCCATGAGTCTCCCTTAAACCTTTTAGCCAATCCAACCACCGAGAAGAGTCTGTCTGTATACACATTTTATAGATATGGATATGCCATCAACACTTCAATAAAAGTATGTATGGACGTTTCATGATAGTGACTTTACTTGCCAGTTCTAAATTGCATGAAAACCTACATTTGGCATATATTCACTGGAAGATTAATGTTGTATAGAAAAAATAAAAAGGTGTAAATGTACTCATTTAGCAGACACTTTCATCCAAAGCAAACTTATCAAGCAATCTATAATAAGACACCAAGTTAAAAATATAAGCTAGACCAGTATTTAAGCTAGAGAAGATGTGAAATTAAAAATGTTTTCTTTTCAATAAATAGGATTTTGACTAAGTGCCATTTTATGAAATAGGTGTTTACAGAAACTAACCAATTTATCCATGAGTTTCTCATCTTTGTCTTGGGTGTCCCATACTTGCTTGGCATTGTCCATAAACTTTTCAAATCCTGCATCTTCAGATAGTGAGTAAAGCAAAGGGCCATAGCCCATCACAGCACTTTCAAAACTGGCTAGCCTATCAATGTCTGCATCATTCTCTCCAGCAGAAATTGTGGTCAGTTCCATAAAAACTTTCAGGTCCCTTAAACCTGGATGAAATAAGAAGTAAATTGACATAAATGTATTGAAAGATTTGTTCCACACTGTAAAATAGATAAATCTGGAAAATCTTACTTGGAATTTGCATTTTGACCCATTCTATCAGAGTATCACTTTCCAAGAAAGCCTTCAGACAGGCTGTGTGCTGGCGCTTGACATCTGCCAGCTTTTTCCTGGCTATGATGAGATCATCACTCAGCGAACCCAGAGTGTTTTGTTTGAATGAGTCATCTCTCTATATAAAAAAACAAAAAAAATCTAAATAAAAACACATACATGCTAAAGTTAATGCAATCATAATAAAGATTGGTCTCTTACCACTTGAGTCAGGCAATGTATATGGCTGAAGTCTCCTTGTAATCCCAATTTATCCTTAATTTTCAGTATGACCTCAGCAGTTTCCGCAGCATGGTGAAGCCGTCTATATTCCTGAATCTGACTGATACGATGCTCTGGCCAGTTCTCATCCTGAAATTGATGGCTTTTCAGCATAGTAGCCATCAAAGTAAACTCTTTCTTTAGACGATCTCCTTCACCCTGATCCCACACCAGAACAAAGCCTTGTCCACCTCTTTAAAACAAGCTTCTCCCATTGCAATCCGTTTGCCAAGGTTGATAAAATCAGTAAGACAAGGCCTCCAGATTTTTTCATGGACTTCTGTAAAGTCTAGTGACAAAAGCTGAGGACCAGGCATGAAGTATTCTTTTGCCTTTTCTTGCCATAAATATAGAAGAATGTTGCTGGTTTTCACTTCAAACATCTCCCGTGCCATGTCTTGGACATGCAGATTAGAAGTGTAGAAAAACACTCGCCTTGTGTTGTTTTTGTTGAGATCGTCTTTGGAGAAATATGTTTGCACTTCAACGAGTTTGTCCAGTGCTTCCTCGTGAAGGTTGGTTTTGACCATGTCTTCAAGGGAAGAAACCTCTGGTACTAATGCACCCACATGGCAGGTATAAAAAAATATATATAATACATTTTATCAGAGAGCTTCAAAAAAGTCTTGATGCATGTATCCTAAGGCAGGGGATTTCAAACTGGGGTCCACAAATAAATTGGAGATATAACTTTTTTCACAGTAGTGTTTTAAAAAAATATATGTTTAATGCAATTAGAGTACGAATTCGATAACAAATTCTGCTGTCTAAAGACTGCTCAGAAATCATAAGATTTATCATGAATTGTTTTATTCCATTGACAGCTTTAGATTGTAATAGTAAGAAATAAAAACAAACTTGTATATCATTTTGTAAAGAATTTGCTTTTGATAAGTTTCTTTGTCTCCAGGTAATGCAGAAAAATGAATGCGAATAATTTCATATTTGGAAACACATGGTCTTATTTAATATCATATATACTGTCACGCTTATTTTTCAGACACATTATAAATGGGTCTTTCATCTTCATAGTTTAGCGAGGGAGTCCCTCACAAGGTGTTAATCATATTTGAGGGTCCTAGGCAACAAAAGTTTGAAAACCACTGTCCTTACCATCTATGACATCGTTAATCTTCCCCAGCATATTTATAAAGTTGTTCATGTACTCCTTCTGTTGCTCAAAGGCTTTCAAGTCATTTTCTCTTTGACTGAGTAGCTCTGACATGTTGATTGAGATATTCTCTTCTTTCCTGTTGCTTTTATCTAAAGCCAAAATAAACAAAAATAAACCAAATAAGCTGGTGCCTTATGAAGCCTCTATAAGTAATAATGATACAGAAATAAAGTGAATAAAGGGCTGTCCACACCAAGAACCATAACTATAAGGATATCTATATTAGCAACATTAAAGGCTTAAGCTCTTTAAAAGTCAGCTGGATTCTGTCAATGGTTTTATCATTCATCAGCTGTATAAAATCCTTCTGAAAAGTGATTCCAAATGATATCATTCCTTTATATCAGTTGTGATGTGGACTTGTGAAGATTTTGTCCTTGGTGTGAATGGCCCTTAATACTTACACTGGTTACAAAGCCTCTGAAATTGATCCTTATATTTTAAGATGGTCTTAAGTTGGCCCAGGGATAAACTTCCCTGGCAAAGGGTCTTAATCAGACAACCCAAGAATGACTGACTATCTGTTATTAAACGACTGGCATCATCTTCTAACTTCCACTGATTCCATTTGTCTGTTAAAATGAAACAAAAGCCACAATTTTAATGTACAACTGCTGCCCATACTGTATTTACAGTGGGTACAGAATGTATTCAGACCCCCTTCATTTTTTCAATCTGTTATACTGCAGCCATTTGCTAAAATCATTTAAGTTCATTTTGTTCTCATCAATGTACACACAGCACCCCATATTGACAGAAAAACACAGAATTGTTGACATTTTTGCAGATTTATAAGACAAAACTGAAATATCACATGGTCCTAAGTATTCAGACCCTTTGCTCAGTATTTAGTAGAAGCACCCTTTTGATATAATATAGCCATGAGTCTTTTTGGGAAAGATGCTACAAGTTTTTCACACCTGGATTTGGGGATCCTCTGCCATTCCTCCTTTCAGATCCTCTCCAGTTCTATCAGGTTGGATGGTAAACGTTGGTGGAAAGCCATTTTTGGGACTGTATTGGACAGGTGATAAGCAGTGCCTGGTTTTCTCCACACATACCGCTTAGAATTAAGGCTTACATGTGTCTTGCACTGAGGAGAGGCTTCCGTCGGGCCACTCTGCCATAAAGCTCCGACTGGTGGAGGGCTGCAGTGATGGTTGACTTTCTACAACTTTCTCCCATCTCCCGAATGCATCTCTGGAGCTCAGCCACAGTGATCTTTGGGTTCTTCTTTATCTCTCTCACCAAGGCTCTTCTCCCCCGATAGCTCAGTTTGGCCAGACGGCCAGCTCTAGGAAGGGTTCTGATCATCCCAAACGTCTTCCATTTAAGGATTATTTTGGAGGCAACTGTGCTCTTAGGAACCTTGAGTGCAGCAGAATTTTTTTGTAACCTTGGCCATATCTGTGCCTTGCCACAATTCTTTCTCTGAGCTCTTCAGCAGTTCCTTTGACCACATGCTTCTCATTTGCTCTGACATGCACTGTGAGCTGCAAGGTCTAATTTAGACAAGTGTGTGGCTTTCCTAATCAATTCCAATCAGTATAATCAAACACAGCTGGACTCAATGATCAGAAGAAATGGACAGTACCTGAGTTGAATATATGAGTGTCACAGCAAAGGGTCTGAATACTTAGGACAATGTGATATTTCAGTTTTTCCTTTTTAATAGATCTGCAAAAATTCTGTGTTTTTCTGTCAATATGGGGTGCTGTGTGTACATTAGTGAGAAAAAAAAGAACTTAAATGATTTTAGCAAATGGCTGCAATATAACAGAGTGAAAAATGTAAGGGGGTCTGAATACTTTCCGTACCCACTGTACATACAAGAATTCTTAAATTGTGTCCAAGTGTTCTTTTTTCTGAATATTCACATTGTTGTTTGACAATGTTAAAATCATTAAACTTGTGAGACCCAGTCACTGCACCTTGAGACAAAAGGCAGTTGATTGCTGATTGTGGGTCCAGTAGACAACCTTCATGATTCTCCTCAAAGCGAGCTGCTGACTCCACAATAATGAAGGACACGACTGACCATGTAATGGACTTGGAAAAGAGATTGTGTAAAAGGTCTCCTTCCTTCTTTGCCTGCAAGAAATAATTACAAAAAGGTACACCAATCTACCTAAAATTCTGTAAATGATACATAAAACAATACTGCAAAACTGCATTAACATTACCTTACACTTGCACTTAATAGCAGCCTCACACAACTCTCTGAAACAAGACTGAAGGTTTTCATGACTATTCTCAATAGCCTTTGCGGACGTCTCCAGAAAGTACACACCAATCTTGTCAGTGTCAGAGGTCTGAAAAACAAAAGGAGGATGGCTACATACATTATCTACAATTCAAATGTAGTATATGATTCTAAAATAAGGTTTCATATCTTACCTGGGACACTCTCACTCTCAGGTCTCTGTCTAATAAACCCATCCAGCTTTCAGAGAGGCCTGGGATTGAACACTCAATACCATACAAATCATTCCACAACTACAAAGAAGAATATACAGAACCAAACATTACTTTTTTATAGATCCAGCCACAAGGTCAAGAACTCTGATCTGTGGATTTGCATAGCACAATTCATATGTTGCTTAAGACATGCAGTTGATTAGTTGTGCTGATTACTACACCTGTATTTCTCTAGGGTAATTGAATCCGGAGTTCTGCGTCAGAGGTTTGAGGAGCAGCCCATCCCTCCACTTAGTGAAACCCCTTTGAATGTAATCAAGTTTAGACAAAAGCTGTTGGTGCTGTTGTTTCATTTCCTCTCCACCCTGCAAAATGAAATGATTTGCTTAAAGAGCCAAAATACCATGACTGACAAGAAGACCTCAATGATACAGTACCATTGAAAAAGTTTCATGAAGAATTTCAGCCACTTTAAGCAGGAGCTGGAAAGAGAGTACTGTGACTTTGTATTGTGAGACAAGTCGAACGATTTTGCAAGCACTTTTGTGAACACTTATGCAATGCTGAAAGATCAAATCCGATGACTTGGACTCCATGATTCTGTTGATTAAAGAAATTCTGCATTAATACCTGCCCAATATCAAATTTGAATGAATCCCACTTGTAATGAACTTCCATACCGCCCTCGATCATCCTCAACCTTCTTCAACAAGAGGTTCAGGACCTTTTCAGTTGCCTGCAATTTAAAAACAAAACAAATTCTGGTTGGTATGAAAGTGTTCTCTCTGTGCCAAATTCAAAACCTGTAGAGCAAGCTCTGTGCCCTTAATCAAATACCTCCAGATCTTTTTTTGTGCAGTTGGGATCAGTGTCAGCCTTTTGTTCAGTCTCCCTCATTCTGTACATCAGGCTCTGGATCACGAGTTCAGGAACACTTCCGGTCATCTGGGCATACTCAGGGACATCCTCAAATGCCACGATGGAAAGCCAGCTTTTCAACAAGTAAGGCTCATCTTTGGTCATTGATAAGTGATCTTTGATCAGCTGAAGGACCATCCTACAAAAGTAAACCACATGTTATCTCACTCAAATCTATGTTCAAGTCATTATGAAATTGAGAATTAAGGGCCAGATTGACTAAACAATGCAATTCCAAAAAAGCGCAGATGGAAGTGGAAAGTTCTGCGTGTGATCTACTGACGATGAGCAAATTAAAGAACACAGAAGCAGCCGGATCATTTCCATAATGACCAATGCAATCTACTGCGTCTGCAAACCTAAGTAAATCACCTTGCATGATTTATTTAAATACTCTCCTCCCATAAATGTAGCAAAAACAACTCTGTCCACGCCTTTTCAGCGCTAATTTTAGTGTGTCTTTAGTGTGTTTAGAGTGTCTTTAGTAAATCCTGACAGTATTTCTTTTTAGGCCAAAAGACAGTTTGCGCTGGTGCAAGCTGTTAGTAAATCTGGCCCTAAACATGCTCATCTAAAAGTATTCGGACAAACCTCCTTTTTTCAGGGTTTCCTCTAATTCTCTCCCTAAATAAGGGGTACTCTATTTTTTCAAGTCCTGCCAATCTCTGTTCATCCATAGCTGTGCCTGGATCTGACTTTTCCCCTTGCTTTCTCAATAAATGAAGGACAGGAACAAGCAACACCACTTCAGAGATCAGCTTCCTTGCACATTGGTTCATCAGTCCCACCACAGTGCTGCAAAGAAACCGAAGTTATGATGATTATTGCGATGTTTTTAAAGATATACCCATTCAAAATGTAAGCAATGTCTTTGCTTTCTATGGTGCTTTAGGGAATTTTTGAAGTCGCTCTGAATAAAAGTGACTGCTAAATGCATAAATGTACATGCAGATAAGAATCTAATTCTATAAAACCACAAATTAGTCTAATAAGCCCTACTCACAATTCAAATGAAGGTAGGCCTGTTAGGGTTGTTTGCATTGCTCCAGGAGAAGCATTCCTTTCAGAGACAACATGGCAGAGTTTGCCCCAGTCTTTTGGGCTGAGATCCACACTGCAGCCACAGCACACCTTGAACACAGAGAGGGCCACTTCCAAAGAAATGAAGCTCTCTGAAGTTTTTCCTCCAGATTTTCCTTTTAAAATCTGACTCAGTCTTTCAGAAATCAGTCCAGTGACCTAAAACAAAGAGGGCAGATCTATAGTCCTTCGACTCTTTTTGGATATTCTTTTGAAAATGGAATAAAGCTACAGAAAGCACACCTACGTCAATTTGAGAGGCGAAGAGATTCGGTGGAAATTGCAAACGTCTTATGACTGTCTGAAAACCTTCTTTGTAACTGTTTAGGTGTTCAATAAGTGTCTTGTCGTCTTCATTTTTAAATGAGCCCCATTTCTGAAACACTCTGTCCAGCAGCGCATGAGCAGATGTCTCCCAGCGTTTGCAAATTTCTTCTTGTAGGTTCTGTAAAAACCAGTCCTTCACTCTGTCTTTAACAGATCTTGAACTTGAACTTATATAACCTTCATAAAGGTGCAGTTCTTGAGAGGAAATACAATCACAGATCAGGCATGACATCACACACAATGTTCAGTGACTTGTCGAAAAACACATTTAACACTTTTAACAGTACCTTTTACTGTATTGTCAGTGGGGACGTAAACATATCTTAAGGCTATTTCCTGAATGTGGCCATGTCGTTTCTGCACTGCATAGGTGTATTCAATTGGAACACCCCTTTCAAAGCTTCCCCAAAATGGAAATGTTGCTTCAATCAAATAGCCATCCTGTTGTAGGCCCCTAAGCAACAAGAAATGACATGAGTAAAAAACACTGACACTTTACAATACAAA
Source organism: Gobiocypris rarus (assembly GCA_023029165.1). Taxonomy (NCBI): domain Eukaryota; kingdom Metazoa; phylum Chordata; class Actinopteri; order Cypriniformes; family Gobionidae; genus Gobiocypris; species Gobiocypris rarus. The sequence goes on from CM040920.1 coordinate 27,269,803, forward strand.
GTTCACAAATAAATTTTACATCAGTTGTATGTTTCTGCACAATTCATATTGCATTTGCTACCTGTAGGCTATAGTGATTATGTTGTCATTATACATAAATGAGAACCTTACAAAAAATGCGTAATTTGTAGTTCAAATCTTCCATTCCGAGTAAGGAGCAAAAGGGAGTCATGCTGTCTGTCAAATGTAAATCTTTTGTCCAGAACAGCATAAATGTAGAAAGTGAATGCAGGCTGTTGGGCTGGAGCCCTCACTGGTGAAGGTTTTCTACAAAAAAAAAATTTTTTTTTTAAAACAATTACAGGTCATATACTGTATCTTATTTAGGTCAAACATTTGATATAAGTGCATTATTTTACAATGTTGCAAACCTTCTCCTATCGACCTTATCCACTGCGGCCTGCTTCTTCTCCTCCTTAGACTCTTTATTCTTTCCTGCTGCAGTAGCCGCTGCGTATGATTTTGGCTCTTTTGTTCCTGACTTGAGATTAGTGTCCTTTTGTGAATCTCCTTCTAACTGTTTTTCATTTGTGTCTTTGTCTTTCTGATCATCTCCATCTTGTTCTCTGCAACCATCCAATAGTTCAGTCTTTTCTTTTGTCTCATTCGTAGGATCCCTTGATTCACTTATTCTCCTTTTCTTCCTCTCTACACTTCTGTCCTTTTCTCCATCACTTTCATTTCCTTTGTCCCTTGGCCGCACAGTTGCCACCTCCATCCTAACATCTTCAGGACTGAGGTCTGTTGGCTGTGACACTTCTGTGGTCTCAGTGTTGCCATTGATCTCTGTTTGTGTCTGCTGTGTTGAATGACTGACAGTCTCCGTCTGAGTCTCCTTATTTTCCAACCAACTTGAGCTTGTTTGAGTCTGAACCTCTTTGCTCAGTGGTTCAGACTCTGTTGCTGCTTCTGTGCTGTGCTGTCCATGGCCTCTGGACCTGGATCGGCTTGGGTGACTGGATCGGCTTGTATGCTTGTCTTTTGGTTGGTTCTGTGAATGCGTTCTGAATGAAGATGTGCTGCCATCTCTTTTTTGGGCCCCCTTCTTCTGTTCACCTGCCTTGCCTTTCGGTCTACCCTTTCTCTTCCTTGTCATGTCTACCTTCTTACAGCTTGTGGCTTCCTGATTGTTGCAAAAGAGGTTAAAAAGTCAAGGATCCTCAAATAAAAATATTTTGTAAATATGTATGTAATAAGCTATAAATGGCACTAGGGGGGCTAAAGGCACTTATTTTCACCATTCCAATAGTGTATGATTGCAGATTTTTTTTTTTGTATTGAACATTGATGTATCTACATATTTTGTGCGGAAATCGATATAAATGTATATATCAAAAATCGTATCTATATATCTATCTAGATAGTTAGTTGCAGTATGGTTTCAAAGATGGTTTCAGGATGTAAGATATGATTTTATATAAAAATGTCATAGTTTGCATATGGTTATTATGGACTGGCTGCAAAAAACACAGTTAAAATATGGTCACTAAACAATTATTTATAAAGTATACATTTTCACAAGGAATCACGGAGCATTGTATCGCCTCAGTGAGTGTAACGACAGCCTTCTCAAATTCATAGCAATGGTTTATGTTTTTTTCCACAGCGCATAATCAACAATCTTATAACCATCTCTGTTCACCAATAATAACTTCCTCATAACTTCTCGTAGGTGCCTCACATTTTTCCCGACAAACTTAAACTTCAAAATCATTCCCGTAAAAACGGCAAATTTAAGTGAAACATAAAATTTAAAACTGCATATCAAGAAACACAAACCTATGTGAGAATACAACAATTAAAAACTGCATATCAAGAAACACAAACCTCTGTGAGAATACAACGGGAGCATACGTATGATATTAACAACAAAATATATCACGACATAACGTTACCTGCACAGATTCTAGGCCTTGTAAAAAGAGGACCGATACATGTTTTGCAGAGTCCCTCTCTTGGAACAGTCATCACACCTGTCAGCAAACCAAACTATTCCTTGCAGTTCCGCTCTCTTCGCTTCTTATAGCATTCTCTACATCACTTTCAGTTTCGTTTCGCCAGCTGGTTTCTACACTGGCCGTTCCCTCATCATTACAACGAACGAGAGCAAGCCTAACTCATGAATAATAATTAGATCCTTAAACTGACGTTACTTAACCATCTTAACATTTCTTTACTTTATAATTATTAAATTAGGAGAATTACGATAATAATAACTATTATTAAACGGCATTACAACATTAAAAATATTCTAATGACTTAGTGTTGTAATAATTATTTCTTTCTACGAATGAAGGAATAGTGAACTTCAAAAGGATCAAGATGGGATTCTGTTTCTGGGTTATTTAATGCTGAAAGATGGATTAGTATTTCATCCTCAAATGTGTATCCACAAACCTAGAGATGGTTTACTTCAAAAGAAATAGTGCTAAGGTGTGTGTTACACAATGCTAAAGCAAGTGGATCCTCTATTTTCAATAATTATTTAATGTATTATGTATTCATTTAGGGAGGCATAATTTAAAATTTTCTTAAACTTGCAATAACTTACACATATAACATGTACTCATTTTTCTATTATCAAGTGAGTTTTTTATTAAAATAAATATTGAGAGATTAAAAGGAGACTTTCACAATTTTTTTCACAAATTTATTTTTCAGGCTTGTCTTAACTTTAGCATAGATCATTGAACACATATAAACTCTGTTGGTATAAGTTTATGACCTTCAAAAAACTAAATGTTCAACAAACTGATGTGGAGCAGGAACAGTAATCTTGGATGCTTGTTTCAATTTACTTTAGATAGAACTGATTTAAAGTCTATTTGCGCTTGGAAAAACGTCCTCTTTTGGCATGTTTGGAAGCAGAGTTCTACTTGGATGTCTCCTCACACATAGTTTTCCTGCAGGGGACAATAAACAACCTTAGAAAACATAGATCCAAAACTTTGAGACCAGCCAAACCACATTTCTTTTGTAGTTTGTCTGGTATATATTAATGATTATGACAATTTCAAATATTATTAAGAATGACAATCAACCAAGTAAAAACAGTATCTGTTTTGCATATGTAACAGAGGCAAGCTAGCATGAGCTGTGCATGCAAACTTCACTCCCTTGGCCTCAAGAGGCACACTGGTGCCTGACACCTTTAGACTGCAGTCTTTAGAATCCTTGTTAGCGGACCGCCTCCCATGCAGGAGACGCTTGGAGCAGGTCGAGTAAAACCGGTTACATTAGTTCCTTGGCCCAGATGGAAGAGAGGAACTAGAGGAACACCAAACCGACACCAAAGAACCAGCGCTGATGAAAGCAGACTGTGTTGTCACCTCACGTTTGGGAAAAAAACAGCACCTGAACTACAGGCGACTGTCAATAGCACATGCATTCTGCACCTGCGTGTAAAGGAGATAACGGTCTATTCAAGCAGAGCTATTTGTCTATATTCGTCATTCAAAAAGGGAAAGGCGAAACTAAGACTACGCGCTGATCACGTTCTTTATTCCACTCCGCTCATATTATTATGAAAATATTTGCCTTGTTAGCACACCAGCCTCCCATGCCAGAGATGCCGGTTTGATTCCCCCTCAGAGTAGGTCAAGTGGGACCGTTAACACATAAAGATAACATTCTCTATTCCCCACCTTCTATCTTGCTTCTCATCCTCTATTTTCTTCTCAGATTCCACAGCCTGAAAAAACTCCATCTCTGCACAGGCCAGCAGTTCGTCTGTGTCTCCTTCCACCCCCTCATCCTCTTTGGAGCAGCTATGTTTAATTTGATTCCTCTCTCTGTACAGAGATTCCAGACCCTTCCCTCTCCGGGTCTCACGTTCGAACATCTGCAATGAAGCAAAAATCAACTCTTAACAGTTCAGTGTACATCCACAAGACTAATAATTATTTTGTGTTTTAGAATCATAAATATTTTAAAGGAATAATTAATTCAAAAATAAATATCCTGGTCATCAAAAACTCTAATTATTAATTATTAAAGAGTGAATGTGTTGGACGGTGTGTATTTGTGTCTCACCTCTGAGACCAAGGCCTTCTCATCCTTTCCCAGTCTGAACAGGCTTGGTGACATCCTCAGCAGTTTGACGGTTCCCAGCTGAGATCCACAGCTCACCAAATTGTTATTATTTTGTACACGGATGCTGTATAAAGCTTCGTCACAAACCTGTGAAGAAAAAATATAAACAAATAACAATTAAATATTTAAGTGAGAGACGTCATTCTCAGTATGAGAAGGAGATATTTAGGACTGACTTTGAAACTGAGAGTAGGATCCTTCTGCTTAAATAGTAAGTCCCATACATCCAAGGTGCCGTCCATCTTCACCGTAAAGAAGACAGAGGGTCTGACTGAACTCCAACAGCCATCTAACAGATAAGTCTTGTGATTTCTGTAGAAACAGATTAGGAATACTGTGCAAGTAGATATACCAAACAACTACTTAAAAGCAGTGGTTCTCAACCTTTTTGACTTTTTAGACATTTTTATTTATATATTAAATCACTGTGCTTAATTAATTTAATATATTAACCATAATTAATTTGTGATTCCAGAAGTTAAGTTCTGTATACCAGTAACACTCTTCTGAACATTCAAATTGATTTTATGTTTTAGAGTTAGATTATTTTAATATAATAATAATAATAATCATATTATTAATTTATTCATATAAATTACATTTAAAATAAATTCAAACAAAAATTGAAGTCATCCTGTGGCCTGGTTGAGAACAAATAACTTAAAATATTGTTTATCCAAACTATACATCACACATAGTAAAATACAACCCATCTGAGTGGTATAAAGGCTGCTCTGTCAGTATTTCAGAACAACAACACAGAGGTTCTTACTTGGTCGACATGATGGAGGTCTCACTGATGTCCTCTGACCAGATGCGTGCGGTACAGTCAGCCACTGTCAAGAAGTTCTTCGGAAAGAAGGGGTTCCTCTGCACGGTGTAAATGGGGCCATGGTGTCCATGGTATGTGCACACAATCGGCTCGTTTGGGGTATCTAACTTGCGACTGCATGAGACCACAACCCCCTGCTCTGTGCCTACCAAAAACTTGGCCTTGTGTAATCAAAAGCAAAAAACTTTTAAGTTATTAACATGAGTTTCCACAAGGGAAACGGCCAAACAAAATGAAAACTGCTCTTACCATAGTGTTCTCAAACTCCATTGAGACTGCACCAAGAGCATTGTTACAATCTCCCTTCCTACTGGGATCCAGCACAAGCCGCTTGTTGGGCTCACTCATCTTTCGAATATCCCACAACAGAACCTGGTGTCATACAGATGCTTTCAGTTTACAGCACATAGTATGACTCATTTGAAGGGTTTTTTGTCCAGTTCAAAAATGTGCTAGTAAACTGTTGTGTCACTGACTGTACACAGACCTGACCATCTGTAGAAGCTGAGAAAGCTTCAGTGCATATCTTTGACTGCAGCCAGACCACCTTGTAGACAGGATCTCTATGGCTATGCTCAGTGGGGGACATCTGTACTGGCTTGCTGCCGCTCCGAGTGTCCCAATAGCCTGGAAAAAGGTCCAACTCTCTGATTAGAGGACAGTAAAGACATTTAAATGGCACATGAACAGTAGACTGAAAGGACTGCATCTCTGAGCTTCAGTGTGTCAGATGAATTGAAGAAGCCACATCCGCCTTATTTAACCATTCATATTCATAATAAAAACAGACCGATTTGCCCATTGTAGCTTCCCCCAACAAGGATGTGAATATCTTTGGGGTTGTACTCCAGACAAATAAGAGGAGATACAGGATTCAGAGTCATCTCTGGTTTACTGCTGTTTTCTGTAAGTGGGAATAAATAAATAAATTATTACCAAGAGTGGCATGCATGCCAGAATAATGTATATGTGCATTGCATACCAGTGTTCCATATATATGAGTCAAAACTCATGTTTTTAGGTGCCCTCTGAAATTCCAGGTAAGAGTAGGCAACAGCTAGTTTATGATCATCAAGAGGGTGCCAGGACAAACTGGTGGCTGCACGCTTTTCTTTATTTGGGTCTCTAGAGAAAATCACAATGCGTTTTAGTGACATACTGTGTCTACCTACCATCTCTCTAGACATATTTGAGACCCTTCATGTAAATGTGCTCTAATGCGTGTACTCACCTGAACACGTTGATGGTTCTCGCTGATACCAAGCTGCTTGACATATTTTTCGTCACCACGCTCTTAGCTTTATCAAATTTAGATAAAGAGCAGATGCCACCTTTGTTTTGCTTGACATGGTGTTCTGCGACCTGCAGTGGACAGGAAGACAATACTCAGGATTACAGTCACTTCATGAACTCCGCAGAGGACCCTATGGGTACCTACTGCATCTGTAACATTTAAAAAAGATAAAATCTGACACCAGAACTAAATTCAATTCAATTATCTCGCTGCAGTCTTAAGGACTTGTTCACCTTAAAATGAGAAATCTGTCATTCTTTACTCTCACGTTGTTCCAACTTCCAAAACCATGGGACTTTCTTTCTTTCATTGAACACACGTCCTGAAGATTGTAATTTTTTATCTATGCAATTGCACTGCAATGCCTATGCAATAACAATGAATAGAAACTATAGCTTTCAAGCTTCAAAAGGGTGCAAACGCACCATAAAAATATCAAAGTAATAATCATCACATGGGTTTGAAACAACATGATGGTGGTCAGACGTACAGTATTTTCATCTTTAGCTGAACTATTCCTTAAAAACATTACAGTTCCTGACATACTGCTAAAATGTTTTTTATTTTATTTTTTTATATGAATTGTGGTTATGGTGTTGGCACTCACAGTAGCAATTTCCATAACCGTGTGCTGATAACACACATCCTTCTGCACTTTCTTCCTGTAGCGACCAGTTGACTCAAGGTCACTTGTATCAATCGTTTTCGGCCAACCTCCCTCTTCATGGTTTATTCCACGTGACACTGGCCCAGAGTCAATTTGAGTCTCTGCGTTCACCTGAACAAGTCAAAGACATTTTCACATCTACAATATATCTTAATATCCTAGATAAAATATTAAACAAAACAAAAAAAATAGGATGACAATATATCTCATTGATAATTAGATTTAAAAAAAAAAAACAGGAAATGGAGTAAGAAAATATAGTCTTTGAAAAAAGCCTTTTAACTAATTTACCATGTTCAGGTAACAATTAAGAGAATAATTTTGCATGTAACGTGTAGTAAAAGACAAAAACATTATATTCGAGCAATCTCACTGCTGTTCACATCATTGTTGCTCTTCTCACCTCATTCTGTGATAATTTCTTGAGGAATTGTATGTCTAGAACAACAGATCTCTTACTATTAAGTCGGTGGCCAGAGAAGGGTCAGGCGGGATGTCCTCATGCACCACAACACTTTCTGGAATGTTACACGATTCACTGTCCATTTTGAAAGCTAAAGGAAAACATGGGAAAGGGACTTGTTAATAGGGCCATAAAGAGGCACATTAGATGTACAAAAATCAACATTAACTAAGATGATTGAATTCTGTGATTTATTTTTATATATAAAAAAAATAAGATAAAATAGAAATACATTTGATTTATTAACCCTTTATGGTACAGTGTTGCCATATGGCAACAATTCATTTCTACTCCTTGCCTACTCATCTACTCATTGTACAATAAATTGCACTATGCAAATTAAAAGGACAGGCCTTAAGGTGGCCAATTAGTTTAAGTCACATTACATTTAAATGTCCATCCAAAATTATTTTTCCCATTGTCACAATCACACAGAGGAAATTGCTCTATTAATCTAATTTATATATAAATTAGATATTTTTATTCATTAATCAACTTTGTCTAACAGTTTAACTGTAAACTGAGAAAATATCATTGTTGCCAATGGTAATGCTTAAGTGGAATTGCAGTAATGTATTTCTCCATTGGGATTTTTTAAAAATAGTAGCAGCAACAATATGATTGCAGTTATTTATTTATTTAAAGGTTTTTTTTTTTGTTTTTTTTTTGCAGTATAGTTGTGTTTATGTAACAAAATGATTTCTTCTTTTCAGAAAATAAATGCAGCAATATTTCTAGGAAAGGAAGAGGCTCTCCCATGTGAGGAGAGTAAGGATGGGTTTCTTGGGTTACTTGGTTGGGAGTCCCAAGTATATAAATCTATCAATTTCTAAAATAAATGTGCATTTAAATAGAGAAGAAAATCATAATTTTACAGAAAAACTACTGTTTTGACAATTGTCTATTGTGGTAAAGCGTTTGTATGCATGGTTGAAGCTATTTCAAGTTATAATTAAAGCTGCTAGCAGCGATGAAAGGGCCCTCGCACAAGCACCGCAGCCCGGTGGCCTCGGGAAAACAGTGAATAGTGGGCGACATGCATTTAAGCGGGTCAAAATAGGAGAAATATGGTAAACTCCTTCAATGTGCCACACTTCCTTCTGCCAGCAGGTGGCTTTTTTGACTACAACTGAGTATTGCCATGTAGATGTCTTCAGGTCAGGACTTTTATCAAAGTTTGAGGCGGATCGAACATTGTATAACTGAGTTACTTAGTTACTTACTGAGTTAACTTCCTGTTTAATGGTGTAAATCACATACATTAGCACATAGCCACGTTTTGCAAGATTTAATGTGTTTCTAGCATGTTTGGGATTTCATGGCATATTTAAAAGTGTGTCTGGGAGTGAGTTATAGTATAAAGCATTACATTTCCTTTTGCCAGCAGGTGGCGCTATGACTAACTGAATATTGGCATGTAGATGTGTTTAGGTCAGGACTCTTATCAAACCCTTCCCATCTACAGCATAACAACAATGACCCATAAACAGACATAGGAAGCCAAACGACTGCTTTGTTTGAAACTTGAGTTTAGTTAAGTTACGTTTAGTCACTAGAGAGCGCTAAACACTAACGTTAACCGTCTCGATTAAAATCTTATGTCTCGCCATTAAAGCTAATCATTACTGAATCCCGTCATACTTTTAGTGCTTCTCCACACATTTCTATAATTATTGAGATGTAACCTTTTAAAGATATTTTAGGTTTGAACAATTTTAGGATCGATAAATCTCAGACCTTTAACGTTACTTACCTTGACACTGAGAATAAGCAAGATTCAAAATATAACCGACAGTAATAACGTCATTCTAAAGAAAAAGAAAAAAAAAGACACAAAACCCATTGATATCTACACTGCGGGCCATAGGAAACCCGTTGATATTGTCAAAGGACAGTGTTTTTAAGATATTTATTTAGGTTCTGAATTCGAGTATTTTTAACTAATATCTTGAGTACTGTAGATATTACGCGTCTCATGAATATTAATTAGATTATGCTGACAACTATTGGCTTACTGGGGCAAACACAAGACCTAGTTAATATTCATTAGCCAATTCGTAACCATAGCATAAAAACAGTGTATTAACCATAGACTGTAAAAAATAGGTAACGTTTGTAATGCAGGCACGTTTTGCATTCTTTGTAAAACACCACAGACTATTGTAGGAACAAAAAAGTTTTAATAAATGTTGAATTATGTATTCACAAGTTAAAAAAGGAAAAAAATAACAGAAATACAGAAAATACAGAACAGAATGCAACTAGTTTTTGATGATAGGGTTAGGCTATAAGCTGCCATTCTTCATCACCACATTACCTGAATGCAGTTACAATGAATAAAAGTGAAAAGAGCATTAAAATGAGTAAAGCCCAACCTTGACCCATACATTGCCTAAATATTCCAAAAAGTAAGAAACTTGGTAAGAGACATAAAATAGTTTTTTATTTTTGTATCTAGATGTATAAAACAATGTATAAATCTTATATAGAAGATACCTGAATCAGTCCTAAACTTGTGCATTATCAGGTTTCTTAACTCGTCGCACCACCACCCTGTTCCTGCGTCCCTGTCTTGTGCCGGGCTCAGCTGGATTTCCCTCTCCTTCAGGAGGTGGGCGCTCCGCTCGAGGAGGTGAGTGACTCCTGCCGGTTCGGGCTTCATCCACAAACAACTCTATACCCTCAAACTTTGTGGTCAGCTCTACAAGTCTCTCTTTCAAGGAGTTAAATTCCTTGTAGAGGTCATTTAGGGCTTCAGATAATTGCTGAATCCTGAAAAGACCACATCAATTCTATTTTAAAAGTAACTTTTCTTGTTCTTTTTCAGATTTTCTTCTCTTAAACAAAATGTCCAGTTGTAGCCTACACATCTATTTAAAAAAAACATACAGGCATTTACTGTACCTTCCATAGTCTGGTAGCACTGTATTGTGATCATTCAGAAGGAGGTCTTTGACTTGGGTCATAATGGCATATTTCCAGTTATCCAAGACTAAGGTGAGATTGGCACATCCTCTCAAATTCACCTTCTCAGCTAACAAACAGGGGAAAATATACAAATACATACATATATAGGCTATATACACACATACATATATATACACACACACACACACACACACACACACACGGCAGTTTAACTGCTCATGACAAACAAGGGACTCAAGAACAACCATAAAAAACAAACAAAAAAAGCAGCCATGGTAACGACACAGTATTAAGAATCAAGGGTTCATAAACTTTTGAACAGGGTAATTTTTATAAATTCGCAATTTTTTTTAATCTTGTGGACTACATGTAAACATATTTTATGTAAAATATCTTATTCAGTACAGTACTAAATAAATAACATGCATTTTGTATGATCACTCTTATTTTGTTAAAATGAGTCACATTTTCACAGATTCTGCAAGGGGTTCACAAACTTTCAAGCACCATTGTATATATTGTCTACCCAAAAATAATTTTTTAATGGATATTTGACAATATAACTTAAATTTGCTGCAATTACATAACATTTCAAAAGTTTTTAAAGGAAAATAGTACATATTCAGTATTTCACCTTCAACTTTGTAGTCCCACTCTAAGGTTTGCCTTGTGCTTTTCTGAGCAGCTCCCAGAGAGAACACAAAAAGTAACGGTAGAAGACAGTTCATACCTGTGAGCACAAATTCATTCACACAATCACAAAAATATGTGATTGAGATTGAAGAGATTGTGGAGTTAAACAGTGTAATAAGATATGAAATAATATTTTGTGAAATTACAATTTTATTGCCAGAAAGAAGTGCTTACCTGAGGTCTGGTTGTCTCATGTGCCAATGAAATAAAAAAAAGATATATATCATAAAATATTAGCAAAATTTGTTTTTCTGTCTTTATATATTCATCCTGACTTAATCCCGCCCACTGGTTAGGGTCGTGTCTAAAAGTGGAGTTATGTTTCAGTTTCAGTGTTTTATAAGACAGACAGCTTATAAATCAAGGACCCATCTGCCTTTTTCATGTATATTCAATATTTCTAACCAACAGTTTAATTGGATACATAACTACTGTCAGCAAACCTCAAACATCCCAGGAAACATCGGAGAGAAATACAGCACTAATAATGGTAAAGGAATAATATATGGCAATTATTTAATGTTACATTAAACTATTACAAATATGATGTATGCGGTTTCCAAACCTACCTATTTTTACTGGTTGGGATGTGTTCACACATGTCCACATCATCTAAACCCAAACTGACAGCGACAACAACATGCCAATCACCTCCTCCAAAGCTCAAAGTTAAAAACAAAACGAATAAAAATGGCAGTAGTCTCCTGAGGATCTACAACTGTTCCATAAAATTGGTCATCACTTCTGTGGAGGGAATTTTTTAGAGAAAAAGAGTTCAGTTAAGAAGACTAGATCGGATCCAGATGTGTCTGGGGTTACAGATTTAACTTCAGAGAGCTTCAGGTAAGATGTTTGATGTCGAGTTCACTCTACCTCAGCATTCCAGCGACTCATCTGCCACACACATGAGGTCCTTCTGATTGGTTGGAGGCAAAACTTTGGGTCTATTCTTCAACCATTGTTCAAGAAACACAAAAATTTGTGTAGCCATTTTAAATACATTCTGTAAAGTATCCCAACTCAGGTAACACTCAAATGTATGCTAAAAATAACTGGTTTGTTAAAACAATTTGAACAATCAAAGTTCAGGTGCAACTTTCACAAATTAACCTATAATGAAAGCGGTAGGTATTATGATGTCCATGTTACGCATTTTAAAACCAAACCTTTGAAAAAGTCTATATGCTCCATTTGTTTGGGATCTACTGTATGTAGAGCCCTTGAAGTATATATAAAAGTAATTGGATGGAAATGAATCATTAGTAAATACTAGTAAATAAGAACAAAAACAATAAAATAAAAACTAGCCAAAAAAGACGAGACAGCATCCAAAGGAATCGGTTTTATTGTTGAACTATTCTCTTTGTATTTAAAAACCCAAAACCAATTGAAAGCATACAACTCAGGGCACCTGTGTTTTGTGACAATGGGGTGTAAGTACAGCTATCCGCAACTCAGAGAAAAGACAGTGTACAACCTCAAACCTCTCAAACAAATTTATTTCAACCAAAAACAGATTTTATCCTGTGGACAATGATCAGTGTGTGCCTATTTATTGAACCAGTAGACTGAATTTTAGTGTCGGAAATTACGGGTGAGTTTGAGAATCGAGAAAATTGAGGAAACTCAAAATATAACGTTAAGTAAATATCTAGATCATTTCAGATGCCTGAAATTCTCCTGAATGCATATTTAAGAGATCATGTCTTTGGGCTGGTTTCTAAAATATTAAGAATTCATGACCAAATGAAAAAAGTCTGCCAAAAGACAGCATAACCCTGTGTCCAGCCTGCAAAATCTGTCCAGATTAGATCTATGAGGCTGGTTTACAAAAACGTGAAGTCCAAGGGCAATGATGTCAATCAAGTGGATTAAGTTTAGACTTTTGCTTTTATATTTGTAGCTCTGTTCCTTCCCCATCAATCAATCTCTCTATCTCCACCAGATGTGGAGCTGACAGGTGGGTGAGCGTGTTCAGCGATGGCCCTGATAGAACCCTTTGAAGGGGCAATGATACCGACTCCTCAAGGGCTGAACTGTGAAAAAAAAAATCTCCATAACTGAAATCTGGACAAGTGCCAGGGGGACAGAAGGGGAAATTGAAAATGAAAGGGTGATGACAGTGAAATGGTGCAGAAAAGGGTACCAGCACCAAAGTTGAGTGGCTACAGTTTTTACGAAGCAAACGTAAAGCAATCCACATTCAAAGCATAGATTCTTAAGCCTTCAGAAGTCAATTACAATCTTAAGGAAAAGGAACCGCACTCTGGATCTGCAGCCAAACCAACCATTCAAACTTCAATCTAATGAAGCGTTTAGAACTGACGCTCATCAACCACCAAAACAAAGTGAAGGATTAAGAAAAACGAATGGAAGTCAAATCAAGAAAGCATGGATGTTGGGTGAAGAAAGTGATCTGAACTTGCAACACAATGGTTGAAGTTCTAAGAAACCAGGATGATATGAAAAAGATCTTTCAGCTGCACTTTTACCTCAAAATGGGCTTGAAAAAGTAATTTCTCTCAACATATAAAATCTTTTGAAATTAAATAACAGCATTATTCCTTCTCTGTTTATTTACACAACATCCTCAGTGAGAGTTGGGGAAAGACGTTAAATATCAGAAAAAATGATCGTTTTACCAATGGCGCTGAAAGGTTATATTGGACCGCAAAGAGAGATGAGTGGGATGAAAGGAGCTTCGCCCAAGTGCTTTGTCTAAATTAAAGTCCCAGAATGCACTGGGCTCACACAGAGAGTGCTACATGGGTACAACCCATCATCTTCGGCCATCAATCATCATCAAAGTGAACTGCTCACAGCGTTGGATTGGGCGCGTATTCGAGCACGCGGCTGGCATGGGCGTTTAGATCCGACACAGTCAGTGAGGGAGGGGAGGAGTTAAGGATTAGGCATACTAAAACGGCAGGAATACAGGGAAGCACGCCCACTCTCACTGCTGTTCCCGGTGGGATGTACGGTTCAGCCCGAATTCTTGTGGATTTAGCTGCGAGGCAAACTGCACATCTCGCAGTGCTCGGTGCCAGGTTGGTTCATGAAGGTGCAGTGGACACAGGACCACACAGCCGAAGAGGACTGTGGGAGAGTTTGCCCACCCATGGCATAATCCATCGATCCCGATGCCTGCCCTCCAACTGTGCCTGGGATAAAGAATAAAAAAAGAGAATAAAAAAAAAAACAAGACCCATCTTTGATCATAATATCAAAATGGAGATGCTCTCGACAATGATCTCCTTCAAATAATGAAACAAAAGGACTGTGCACAACTACTCACTGCACAGCTGCTCGATTGTGGCCCATTGCTCTGATTTCTTCCAGGTCTGAGCCAATTCCTCATTGGATGTCTTCACTGCATCCAGCAGAAGTCCGATGCTGTCCTGTAGATATAAGAGAGAAGGGGGATGAAGTTGTCAGGCAAAATAAATGTACAAAGTTTTTATAAGATGAACTTCCCTCTTGACAAAAACAAGTGTAGAAGTAGTAGTATAGTACAACATGTGTAGTACAACACATATGCAATAATATATGCCTGTATAAATATAAATACAATGAAAAACTCACCTGTAAGGGCATGACCTCATTGGTGACCAGAAAGAGGAGCAGGTGGAAATCTGATACGATGCCCAGGAAAGAGGAGGAGGAGGAAGAACACTGGGAAAGATATGTCGCTAAACTGTGGAAGTCCTACACACACACACACACACACACAAACTTATGTGAATATTCAGCAAAAAACTATACATCTAGGAGGTAGGACTCTACTTTGACTACAGTGAAAATGTTTTAGAATAAAATTTAAAGTAGTTTCATGCGCAATGCAAGGCTTATTCATCTTCACAAACAGCAGCTGACAGACGTCTCCAGATATGATACGGACCCAAAATAAAAATGTGTACCTGAGTCTCTCCCAAAGCGTCTCTGTTTTCGATGGGGAAGCGAAGAGTAGAGGAGAAGGTGAACACAGGGTCTTTTGGGAAGGTGGTGGTGATCTGAAACATAGAGGGTTAAACAGCATTGACAAACAAAAGACTATGACAGCATTCATTTATTTTCATAGCATTAAATTAAGTTTAAAGTTCAGTGGGTCAATCAGGAACAGGCCATTGGTTTACAGCCAATTTGATGCCATGTATGATTGCAGTATTGATTCGGAGAGGAGGGGGCCTTGGAGTAAAAAAGGTTGGGAACCACTGGTCTAGAGTGTGATCAGTGCAAAATTATGCGGTTGTAACAACATGACAACTACTCACGTCAATGATCAAGTACTCCACCGGCAGTGGTCGGGCTAAATGCGTGATGTCATTGCCGAATTTGTCTGTATCCTGGAGGTGAAGAAAAAGATTTGGAAAATTAGAACCTTTTTATGCCTTGCTGAAAACTAATCCCTGCATTCCAGTGGCAGAAGTGATGCTGATAAGACTATTTACGCCCAAAGCAAGACATATTAACTTCCATTCCCTCTGTTTTATGAAATGTGACAAGTTCAGATAAAAAGAAGGCTTAGATTGTTAAGAGACATCAGTTAAAACCTGCAGGTGATATGATCATGGCTACAGTTACATGCTGGAACAGAAATGAAAATGTAAAGAGAGAGGCAAAAAAAAAAAACTTGAAACCACTTAAAGCTGTGTGACCATCCCGGCTGAAAATGTGCGTTTATACTTCTGTTCAAAGGTTTGGGGTCAGTAAGAATCTTTTTAAAGAAATTAATACTTTTATTCACCCATGATGCATTAAGTTGATTGAAACCAACAGTAAAGACTTTCACAGTAACAAAAAAAAATTGTTTTGTTCTTTCAAACGTTCTATTCATTAAAGAATACTGAAAGGAAATGTTTAATGGTTCCAACAAAAAAAGTTAAGCAGCACAACTTTGTTTGTTGACCATCAAATCAGCATATTAGAATATTTCAAGGATCATGTGACTCTGAAGACTGAAGTAATGATATTAAAATAGAAAAGTTATTTTAAATTGTAATACTATATAACAATATTGAAAGAAAATGTTTACTGTATTTTTTATCAAATAAATGCATCCTTGGTGAACCTAAGACACATCTTTCAAAACATTTGTAAAAATCTTTCTGACCCACATTTTTTAATGTAGTGTATGTGCACGCAATCATGCATCACGATTGTGAGCATTTGTGTTTCATAACGATGTGTGAGGAACATTTTAGTCTAGTACCTTATAGAAGACATCAGGGACGTACTGCTCAGTGCTGGACTCTTTGGCATAGCCGAGTTCAGGAGCATCTCTGCAGGGCAGTAGACACTCATCCCTCACCAGAGCCATGCACTGATTGGACACCTGATACCCCTCAAAGTGCACCTGGTTATCGGGACCGCCTGCCAACGCAAAAAAATACTAAACCTGTTAATTTTTCTTGGGTACCAATAAAATGCTCTGGGAAAAAATGGACAGCATGGACTGGAACTGACAGTGATTTATCAGCCTGGAAGCAAATACCACACAGGCTTTGACAACCAAATGCCTTAATTTATCACCTCACTGTGAACAGCAGCAGTAAATCTTGTGCAAAGGAGGACGCTGCGTACCTGTTGCCACCACTGTGACAAACTTGGATCCAAAATGGCCTTCTGGAGAAAGCCGACACGCATTGCCATGTTGATTCTGGAAGTGTCCAGCTGTAATGCACTCCTCTGCACTCAGGAAGTATGAATCCTGAAGAGTTGAAACATACACATTGGTCAATAACGATATTAGAACACACCATATGGTCTCATCTTTCATTTGCCAACTTACTTTGTTTCTGCTGTAGCGGACAGTACCTATCCTGGTGTCCTCTGACAGAAGATCTGTAAAAATCCACCCCACCTGAAAGAATAGCTGATATTACTAATCAAAAACAGCTTTACTACATTTGGAAGCTATTCCATAGGCTCAGGCAGAAACAAGGGACACTATCATCCATCAGCGAGTAACTTGAAAGTATCATATGGAAGTCATAGATGTGTGGAGAGAGAGGAACTCTAAGAATCCCATTAGAGAGCCTCATGGGATGAATGACTACACTATGGCAGATTTAGACTTAAAGCATCCAGCCTCCCACCTATATACACTATATTGCCAAAAGTTTTGGGACGCCTGCCTTTTCATGCCCACAAACTTTAATGACATCCCATTCTTAATCCGTAGGGTTTAATATGGACTTGGCCCACCCTTTGCCACTTCAACTCTTCTAAGAAGGCTTTCCACAATGTTTTGGAGTGTGTTTATAGGAATTTTTGACCATTCTTCTGGAAGCGCATTTGTGAGGTCAGGCACTGATTTTGGATGAAGAGGCCTGGCTCGCTGTCTCCACTCTAAATCATCCCGAAGGTGTTCTATCGGGTAGAGGTCAGGACTCAGGCCAGTCAAGTTCCTCCACACCAAACTCGCTCATCCATTTCTTTATGGACCTTGCTTTATGCACAGTCATGTTGGAACAGGAAGGCCAAGCCCAACCCCTGAAAACAACCCCACACCATAATCCCCCCTCCACCAAACTTTACACCTAGCACAATGCAGTCAGGCAAGTACCGTTCTCCTGGCAACTGCCAAACCCAGAGTTTTCCATCAGATTGCCAGACAGAGAAGCGTGATTCATCACTCCAGAGAACACGTCTCTACTGCTCTTGAGTCCAGAGGTGGCGTGCTTAACACTAACAGTTTAGTAGAAAATTTAGTAGTCAGGAAATTTCACAAAGACTTATTGCACAGGTAGCAACCTATCACCACGCTTGAATTCACTGAGCTGATTTTATACACCCTGTGGCCATGGAAGTGACTGGAACATCTGAATTCAATGATTTGAAGAGGTGTCCCAATACTTTTGGAAATATAGTCTAATCTCTAGATACACAATCCTGGATAAATTGAGAATCACAATTTATTTAAGAGATCTCGATTCTCCTATGATCCTGAACAGAAACCTAAATAAAACAACATGTAATTCACTAGAGGTTCTGAGTCTGACAAAATATAAGTTAGAGCAAAACTATTAATAAATCTACAATGGAATTTCAGTGATAATACAATAACACTGCCCTTTATTTGGGTTGTAGTCCTTGTTTTGAAAGTAGGCATAATTTAGCTTATTGGTCCTGATGGGAGCCACCTTAGTTATGCTTTTGTCATTAAAGCAGCCCTGCTCTCTCCTCTCCCTCAAGCAGACCATTTTAAATCCTGTTGTCTTTAATAACTTGGGTAAAACTACTACTTACCCAATTTTTAAGAGGCATGGAAAAAGTCTCTCACCTTACGAAGGCCCAGTTTTGCAGCAATCTCTTCGACTGCTTCTGCCTTGGGATCTTCAATCAATTCCAAGCTGTTCTGGGTTCCAATCTGAGTCATAGCACACAGGTGTTAAAGGAAGAGAAAATAGTTCTATACATGCATGATTAAATAAAGAACTAGAGCAATACTGCATTACTTTATTCATTATCGAGTGGCGAATTGTATGAAATAGCAGACTTTTATTCATTTAATTTATTCCTTCAAATAATGTAATTTCTATTAAAAAAAAACTGGATATCCAGAGTCTTCGAAAACCTGGATATGTGAGGATATTCTAAAAGTGTGATTCTCTGAATGTTTCGGAATTAAAAAACAAAAGCTAAAAGTCATGGGCAATTTTATAATGAATATACATATATACATTTTTGTCAAATTGCCTTTTTGGCTGTAATCACAAATTGCTAGAAAAATTTTAAAACCTAAAGAACATTCAGTTCTTGAAACATCTGGAATTATTTCATTATTTGAATTCTTTATAATTATTATAATTTTTTATTAACATTATTTTAATATATTATGACTAAGCTTCCAAAAATAAAGTCTGAAAATGTGCTTATATGTCATTTCAGCTGAAGTAACAGAAATATTTTGGGGGCCTTCAAAGTTTGTCTGAGGATGGGGGGGCCAAACTATAAATGTTAAGTCTTCTAATGCCCTCTTGTGTTTATCTAGTACTAGTGCAGATAACAAGAGCTTAGAGAACCAGTCACTCAATATTATGAAAACATACTTGGCGCTATTGTTGTATTTGCAGTAAAGGATGATGGGCCACTGATTCTGTGTCAGGAATGAGTCTCTCACCTGAGGAGGTTCATAAATGGCAGCAACCTCTGCTCGAAGGCCAAGAGGGATGTCTTTGTGCTCAGTGTAGCGTCCGTACAGGTACCCCATCCGCTGGTTGCCTGTCTTCCTCCAAAAGTCAAGGAAACGGTCAGCAATGGTGTGGTTCTCAAACATAATGTTGTCCACATGTCGATATTTCTGCAACAAGAATTTTGCAGATCAAAACATGGGCGTAAATGACACTGCACCTCAGGGAGCACTTACTGAACCACCTGAGCATGAAACAGAGAAGTGGAGAGTGATTAGATGAAAGTAAGGATGTTTATGATGCAGATTGAGAGGAGCTTGGTACCTGTCTGTTGAGAGTGATGGCGCTGGGTTGGCACTTGGTACAGATGCCCTCTGGCCAGGGCGGATGACCCTCACAGCCGGATTTAATCTTACAGCTGATATTCTCAAGTGCCACAAACTTCCCCCTGAGAGACAGGAAAACTTTATTAAGTCACTTTATTTCCACAATCTTATTCAGGTAAGAGTGGAGAGTTCCCAGAAGCACTAACTTGTCTGCTCCGCCCGTGAGTTTCCGGATGTAGGCGTGGAAGGACATGTGCTTGACCGGTGGGTCGAGGTGGTTCAGATAGTCTTCATCAAAAGGCTATTAAAACAGAAAATGGAAAATTAAACAGCAAATTCACTTTTGTGCCATTTTGATCAGTCTTAACTGCAGTATTGCAATCAGTACTCTCTGTGATGCATATCTAGGTTAGACCAGTGGTTCTCAACCATTTTTGACTTCAAGGCCCCTCATTATGTAGACCGTGATATATAAGTACTTCTGCTACAATGACAAAGCTGCTTGTTTTCAAACTTTTTACATTTACAGAAATTAGGAGTGTCAACTGACAATATATTAAAATAATTGTAATGATTACATTAAAAATTAGATGAAACTGTTAGTTCACACAAAAACAAAATTCTGTCATTAATTACTCACCCTCATGTTGTTCCAAACTCATAAGACCTTCACAATTTAAGATATTTCTAATGAAAGCCGAGAGCTTTCTGACCCCTCCATAGACAGCTATCTAATTAACATTTTCAAGGCCCAAAAAAGTAGTAAAAACATTGCTAAAATCATCCATGTGACTACAGTGGTTCAACCTTCATTTATGAATAGAAATTACATCTAGTCTGTGTTCTACTCAGTGACGCAGGAGCTGCACTGTATTTAAAACGTAAACTGCATAGGAGCCTGGCACAGACGTGAAGAAATTGTTGAATAAAGTGTTCTCATCGCTTCATAAAATGTTCAAGTTTCAAGGCTGGAGTCACATGGACGATTTTAACAATATTTGTACTACCTTTCTGGGCCTTGAAAGTGTTAATTAAATTGCTGTCTATGTAGGGGTCAGAAAGCTCTCGGATTTCATTAGAAATATCTTCAATTGTGTTCTGAAGATGAACGAAGGTCTTACGGGCTTGGAACAACATGAGGGGGAGGAATTAATGACAGAATTTTGATTCTAACCCTTCAATATATTTATATGACTTTTCCACTTGTTTGTGATTGAGATAAATTATTTAAATACTTAAACTTTCTCAGCAATTTCTACTTCACACTTTTATATTCATATATACAGGTTTTTTGAGACTGTGGGGACCCACAGTGGGGAAAATGTATAGTTGTTGAGGGAACAAATAAAAATAAGAAATAAGATTCAAGCTTTCATCTTGATTTGTTTTAGCTTATTTTAAGTCATCTTGAGGCCCCTCTGTAAGTTTGCAGAGGACCCTTGGTTGAGACCCATCTTCCAATCAGTATTCTAGTGTTCCCAGGGAGGATCACAAGATCACAAGTTCTTACCTCTAAAGGTACGCAGTGCACACATTTCCCCATGAGACCATGCCGGCACCTGAGAAACAATGACAAAGAGTGACTTGTAAACATATACAGTAAAAATATATCTTGAGTACCAAATTAATAATTCAGTAAGCTGTATATTGCAATAGCTTGCAATAGTATGGCATAAAAATAACTTTGAAAATCCACTAGGACTTGAAAGAACAATATATGCAACATAGATAAGAACTGTTTCCGAGATAGTGTGGAAAGAAAAGCCGACTCACAGCTGGGGGTCTCTGTTTCTGTAGATCTTTCCCTCCTGTTTGGACAGATACTGGTCAATCTCATCCTCTGGGATCTGTGGTGCAGAGTGTGAGCGGGATAAGGAAGATGAAGATGAGGAGGAGGAAGGAAAGGAGGGGTAGGAAGAAGAAGTGTGAGGCTGAGCTGTGTCCATATTCTCACTGGAGAGTCCAGCTGAGGATGGGTAGAGAAAAAGCATGTCGCCATGCCTAAAAGACAAAGAAAAACAACTCAGTCATGTTTACTTGCGCACAACGTTATGCTCTTGCCAAACCAAGCCGACAAACACACAACAACCGAGTAAACCCAATCTCTCACAACTGCACACTTACTTGATTTTCAGCAGGCTGAGGGTCTTGTTCTGTGACAGGATCTCTCCAGTCTTGTTCCGGTTCAGGTAGATCGAAAAACCATTTGAAGTGAAGCCAAACTCATTGGCAACCTGGGAAGAAAGTAACAAAGGATGTCAGAAACAAGGACCTAACAAGTGTTTTCATTTTATTTGTGGAAGTGATAGAATTAACATAACTGCAGCACAGTTGTTCTTATTCTTGGTCTGTCTAATCCTCCTTTTGGAGCCTCTACTAATAAGATGATGAAGTTGACACGTTAAATAAGGGATGCATCCAAAATGTGTGGTGTCAGACATGATTATTTGACTTTCAGAGACTGTGCAGGGATGACTGCAGTCTCTAAAGCCATGCAGATAAACACATTACACAAACTCTAATAAAGTTATGAGAGTAGAGTGCTTGAGAGAAAGAATTTGAGACAAAAGAGAGATGCACATACATAACGCAAGCATCTATTAAAGGTGCACTATGCAACTTTTCCATACGCTAGAGGGCGCCTGTTCAAAACAAAGGCGTAGTTTGATGACGCCAAGTTTAAGCGCAGCATCCTGGGACACGTGGTTTTCACCTCACAGCCGGTGGAAAAGAATCGGGATAGGACTCGGGCAGAAATCATGTTCATGGATGCGGTTATTAATGTTACTGTAGTATGAAGCAGAGCAGGGGCGAGTGTTGAGGGAGCTGAGCAAGGCCGCTGGAGTGATTGTTAATGAGATGAACAAACGCCTCACGAGCAGCGGGACTTTTATTTTGACGTGACACAGTCGCTGGGCGCCGCCGCTATTTCCGCTTTTCATGACTCATGAGTATGAGGAAACGTAGCTCTGTTTATCATATTAGATACATTTAAGTGTGTTGAAAATTATGTTATGACGTTACTCTGTGCGTTCGCTCGGCGGCTGCTGTGACACATGTTGCACACTGCCGTAAGAGTAAAGCGTTTCTGCCAAATAAAACCGGAAACCGAGGGTAACGCAGATATGACGCAATTGAAGCTATGCTCAGACATCCTGGTTCATTGGTTAAAATAGCAATTTTCTTACAATGTACAAATAGTTGGAAACATTTGTAAGTACTCAACTGAACAAAATATATAACACTGGCCTAGTGGTTTTTGGATATTTTACTGCAAAAATACTACATAGTGCAGCTTTAACCAATTAATAAGCTACTAGATCTGAATTTGTGTATTTCTGAACTGAATGATGTGTGGTCAAGACTCCCTGCTTTATAAAGACAAAATCAGGAAAATTGCAAAATTACAAGCATTCAAAAGTTTGGGGTTAGTAGGTTTAGTATTTTGAAGTAAATATTTTATGCTAACCAAGGCTTCATTTATTTGATCAAAATTCATCAATATATTTATCAATTTAATGCATCCTCACTGAATGAAAGTATTCATTTCTTTCAATAAAACATAAATCTGCCTGATGCCAAACTTTTAAAAGGAAAATAATGCAGATTCTCATTGATATCACGTTAACTTGCTATTAGGTTCTTCAGACAAAACCCAGAGTATCTTTCAAAGATGTTATGCCACTAACATGGCAAATGTTGTCATTCATTTCTTAATCAAAAACACCCATTACAATCACGTATAAGGGGCCAATCAGACAGAAAGCGATTTGTGGTTAAAAACGTGATGCTGGTGGTCAGTACGGTTTGCATGTCAAGTGAATGTATCTTGATCTAAGGATGTTTTGAATTTCCTGAGTTAGAAAATATTTTGCAATTAAATGTAGGGCCCTATGAAATCATTTTTTTTTTGTTTTGTTTTATAGTTTATTCAGTTTTTTCTGGACTTTCATTCATCTTCAGAACACAAAGATACTTTAATGAAATCTGATAGATTTGCCTCCATTGACAGACTAAGCAACTACCACTTTGACACTTCAAAAAGTTCATAAAGAGATCGTAAAACTAATCTATTCGAATCAAGCTGTTAATTCCAAGACTTGATCGCTTTATATGATGAACAAAAGTCTTACGGGTTTGGAACGACATTAGGGTGAGTAGCCTAAATAATAAAAAAATGTACAAATTGTGACATTCTGCATTATACAGTAAATTTCATGTTTATGAATGGATTCTGCAATTCGGTCCATGTTTTCTGCATCAGCCCTAATTTAATGCCATGATATTGAATTTAAGACTTTCTCCAACAATTTAAGACATTAAGGCCTTAAAAGGTAAACATTCTTGGTAAAATTTAAGACTTTAAAGACCTGCTTAAACCCTGCTAGAATGTGTTTTTTAAAAGTTGAACTTAAGCATTGTGTTTTTCGAACGCTGGGTCATGCACGAGATGCAAGATGAGCAACACGAGCACAACGGTAAATGCATTATGCATTTATTTTTATCCAAGCCCCAGAACACATGATGAGCAAGCACACATTTCTCACTCAGAGGTCATAGCTAGACTGCTCAACTTCTCTTTGTCTCTTTACTGCTATTTAATGCCGAAATCAAACGTTGAGATGGTCTCAATTGATCGTTGACTCACTCTCTGCCTTCCAGCTGAGAGACATGAATCTTTAATGGGCCCTGCAGTGTCTACACCAGGCTAACACAAACCCTCTGCCCATCTCAAAACAGCCCATAGTACCTTTAACTAAAAACATCCAAATTCCTCCATTACATATTACATTTATATATATAATCCTAATGACAAATTAAGCTATCAAAATCAAGACTTATATAAGACATGGGGTTGCCATGAGGTAACATGTTAAAACAGTTTCTCTCTACTTATTCTAAATATTGATTACCTAATAAATATATAACTAGATAGACCTAGAAATAGAATATTATGAAATATATATCCATGTTATACAACAAATAAAAAGTATATATATAGATATATATAGATATATAGATCAATTTTATTTCAGTTTTAGCTAAATGAAAATGAGAAATTTTGTTTTTATATTTTATTTAAAGCAACAAACGTTTTTCTTTGGTTTCAGATAGTCTCGCACAGCCAGACCTTCAGACTGACAGTAGAAGGTCTGGACTCCATCGCAGCTTTCATTGGCTAAGGACCGCCCAAGACAACATATGACCACCAACATGTAAAGCAAAAACTTTTTTTTTAAATCACATTTCGTTTGGTCCCGTGTCATATTTAAGGGCGTGAAAATGTAAAGTCGATGTCACTATGACAACAGACCAGCGTGCATCTAATAAATGATTCATTCAAAAATGTTGTGCAGGTTTTCTGCAACAATGGCGCAAAGAGCTTCACATACATTTGAAAATCCAGCATTTAGTTGATCCTGATAAGTGCTCATTGTCACAGTTGTAAACGCGTCAGCTTTCTTCTTCCATGAAGGGGTTTAGCGTCACAATGGCTTTGTTTTACGGGCGGACTGTTAAAGAAAGCAACACACATCTCCTGAAAATCCTGTAGAATTCAACCAATCAGATGAGGAGTACGAAACACCTATTTGTGTACACCACACGTTCAGCCAAGTTTCAAAGTTTCAAGACTAAGTTTCAGCTAACTATAATAACCCTTCTATAAGCATTTTATATTTTTGCCTTTTGATGGCATTTTGGGACCAAGCCCTGGTTCATTCCTGACTCTGCAGCAAGCACACCGCCCATCAAGCTTTGCACCACAGCAGAGATGCGTGTCACTGCGGCCCACATCTGTGAGACTGCAGCATATGGACATAGGTCTCCTTTTTCAGAGCTGCCCTCATTAATAAACCAACATTCAGCACTCAGCATGAGTAAGAGTCTGTGCTGCCACTATTAATGACTCACAGAATCTGATGTTGTTGTAGTGCTATTCTCAGCTTCTTTCTAGACAGGCTATGAATATAACCATTGCATAAGTGCAGAGGCAGACAATGGATACAATCTGTGGGGAATAGTAACACCTATTCTGTCATAATTGTAGTGAAGGGTGAGCAAATAAAGTGACAATATTCAATATTCATTTGAATGAAGATTTAAATATTTTGCTACAGTCAACTTAAAGGACTAGTATATAATTTCTTTATGAATTTGAAAATGTTGTTCTCCTCTGATTTGGATAAAAGCGCCTGCTAAATGATTAAATGTAAATTAAAGAAGTCTCACATGCTCACAAAGGCTGCATTCATTTGATAAAACAGTAATATTGTGGGGAAAAAATTACAATATAAAATAACTTTAAAATGTGATTTATTCCTGTGATGGTAAAGCCATGATTCTTCAAAAATCATTCTAATTTTGTGATCTGATTTGGTGCTCAAGAAACATTTCATATTATTATCAATGTTGAAAACAGATAAATTTTTTTTTTTTGGTGAATAGAACGTTCAAAAGAACAGCGTTTATTGAAAATATAAATCTTATAATAAAAATAATAATATAATATTGCAGTGCAGCCATATTGCCAATAAGAGGTTTAAAGGAGACAATTGTACAGCTTTTATCTTTAAATTACATATGAGAAGAAAAAAAATGACAAAGCACAGAGTAAGGTCTAGGGCAAAATGTTGATTCTCTGTACCTTCTTAAGGAAAGCTGCAGCTGTCTCACGCTTTGTTGAGGGGATTTTTTTCATTCCATCTGGAGATTGGACACGGATGATCTGCAAATGAGCAAATAAAAGGAAAGGGAAGTTTATGGTTAGTGCAACAGGAGTACAAACAAGCAGACATAGAAACTTGCAATAGGCCTTCACTCTCAATAGGCATAATGCAAAAAAAAAGGCTGTTCACTGCAGAGCGTGAAGTCCAGCTTCCCCTTCTCTGGATGTAATTTGGGCATAATGGATGGAGCTAGAAGGTCCCATTAGATGCACAGACTACACCTACCCATTAGATGCACAGAGGTGGAGCCGGACTAGGTCAAACTTAAACCATGACGTCCAGAGAGGTGGAGCTGTCATTCGGCTCTGCAATGAGCACTACTTGGGTTAAATCGGCACGAGAGCTCAACTATTAACCAGTCCAAAAAAGCCAGTACGAATAAGACAAAACAGGTGGTTGGAGGGGAAACCATTGACATTTGACACTCAAAGCGGTACTGATGATACAGCCAGGTCTCCAAATTTCTCACTGAATGACATATTATTATTATTACATATTATCATGAACACAAAGCTACACTCCTGGTATCAACCGCCAAACAAAATATCATGTGCCATTCAAAACACTTTAATAAGTTACTCAATGTCAACTCACTTCCCAGATACACTATAAGAAACGCAAAAGTTTAAAACTATCCTAAGTTAACTGTGGCCACATCTTTATATCTCAACTAGTAATTTGGATGAAAGACATCTAGAATTTAATCAGCAGACATTAACTTACACTGACACATCTTGTCTTCAATAACCTATGCCAAGCCAAATAAAGTCAACCTCAGCAGAAATAATAAACCGCAGCGGTAAATCACAAGTTAACGAGTCAGATAAGAGGTGATGAACACATACATAAATGTGTTTTTTTATTGTTTAATGCGTTTCTGGACCATTCTGGCTAAGTCTGATCATTAGCATCATGCTAACAATTCTGCTGCCTCATCACTGGATGACAGACTTCACTTAAACTGCCAATATACACACGCAGACTGACACTTACTATGTTTTCAGCCATGTTGATGGGATGAACCGTCCCTCTTGATGTCGCCGAAATGAGACTTGACGTATTTTAATATCGCTGTTTATGTGATCTGCTCGGGTCTATGCAGCGATGCCAAACTCACAGAGCCGGTGCTACATCTATATGAGTCCGGGTTAGAAACTAGGAGTCCTATGTTATGTTCCCGTATATCTTTTTATTTTTTTTTTTTTTAAAGAAATTGTATATATATAGTTTTCCCCCAAAATATAACGATTTTTATATTATTTTATTATTTATATAATTATTATTATTATACAGTTTATATATATATATATTGTTATTAATTTCGTAGTTACATTTTTTAATAGCTTTTGTTTTTGTGGAATTTTCCATCTGGATCTAGACATCTAGAGATTTTTTTATTTGCATCCTTATTTGTGGTGTATATATTGGCCCCATTATATCACATTACACACACATTTATATTTATTATTTATTTTGAATAGAGGCATATAGCATATTTATTATTTATTTTATTTTGAATAGAAGCACAGTTTTACACTGGATCCAGTACCAAAGTAGAAATCAAAACCAAAAAAAAAAAATAATATTTCAACACTCACTTAAACTTTTAATGACACTTCTAATATGTTTATTAATTTATATATATATATATATTTATCTTTTACTCGTCTATTGATTATATCCAAACATTTTGTAATATTATTTTTACAAAATCATATGCTTATATATTTCCCAACCCATGGTCCAGAAGCATAAAAAACAAGCAAATATTTTTTTTCTTTTTTTTCAAGCTTTATTTTGATCTCATCCTGTAGAAAGAAAACTTCACTTTAGTCACTGATGTTGTCAAACCTCAAACATCTGCAAAATACAGGCCAAAACAACACAGGAGAACTTCACTCACAACTTGAGGATTCAGGAGGACACAATCTTAATACATAAGGATCTGTGTGAAAATGAACACGTTGATGCTTGTGCAAACAATTTTTTCATATAGTTAATTTACTTAGGATATATCATTTATATTTGGTGTAGCTGACTGTGTGGGGAATGGGCTTTTTCTACTAGAATTACACTGTGACTAAACTAATGGTTGAACAAATCAATGAATGAACATAAAACATAATGGTGAAAGAGCATGCAACAAACATTAACATAGGGATATAAACATACTTGACACAATGACAAAAAAAAATTAAATGAAATTAAATGATTGGCTAGAAAATCATAAATCTATGAAAAATATAGGACATTTAAATGGAGCCTAGATCAAATTATAATGATTTATAATATACAATGAAATATACAAATGGAATTAATACATTACTAGCAAAGCTAAAATGGGACACAATGATAAAGAGGGATGTGATGATGATGATGATGATGATGATGATGATGATGAGGAGGAGGAGGATGATGACAAATGATGCCGATGGGGAAAAAAACTATGGATGAAGGACATGACAGCCCAACACTGCTCCCTAACAGTCGCCTGAGAGACTTACTGAACTGAGAATCATATCCCAAAATGAATTCTAATGATCCAGTTGTGCCTGTATGTGTTAATGTATGCATGCATTGAATGGAGGTGTTGCAAAAGCCAATGTGATATTTAAAAAAGTAACTGTTCCTGAGGGTATCCTTACACAGAATACACAGACATTAAAAAAGTAGAAGGGAGTGAAAAGTTTGAAATGTCAAAATCTGCATTTATTACCTAATTAGGTAGCCTGATGGGGGACGAGTGGGCTGAAATAGTTTTGGTGGTCTAACTGAAGCGTCTGTGTTTTATCTCTACAGGACTTCGATCTTTTCTTTTGTACTCGGTGGAGGTGGACATGAAGAGGCACCGAGGCACGTGAAATGAGAAGCCAGGCATTTCACGGGTATGTCTCTTGTTTTTACTCACTCTGAGGCTGTCTTGCTTGCGTATGTTTTGTGTTCCAGAAGAAAACAGAGGGAGAGTAGAAGAGAGCAAAGAAAAGGAGCAGCAGTTGTTCTAGGCAAACAGAACGCGATCTGACGGGGTCATATTGACTTTTCTGTTCTATAGTTTGAGCAGAACATGTTCTTGAACTGCAAGAAAGAAGAGAAACCGGAGGGATGGATAGTCAGAATTTTTTTTGGTTGACAGTTTTTCTTAGTTTTTCCATTTTTATAAATGTTGCTCTTTTGTGTGTTTATTCTGTTATAAAAGATGGAATGGTCCACTTGGAGATGGAGGCAGGTGGTTTGGAGACCATGGGAAGGTGAAGGGCTCAGATGATACCATACTGAGCCAACTCGTGAAGCTCCAGATGGTTGAAGGCCTCCCAGGGGCAGATGACAGTGATGTCTGTAGGTAGAAACACAGCAACATGAGTTCATCTATCATCCAAAGGGTTAACTTAAGCAGCTTGAAAGCCAGGTAGCATTCACGTCTGTTTAATCGTAGTAATGTCATAATGTCATTGATGATGCTCAGTATGAGAGGCTTGTCTGACATACATGGACCGTCTGATCAGACTAACCCTGTCAAGGGCGGCTTAGAATAGATGGTAGGTGTCATAATGGCGAAACACGTGAGGAAAAATGCAGAGCAGATTATGCTTACCAGTGCCTAAACCTTCCATGCCAGGGATGTCATCTCCAAAACTGTAAAATAAATAAAATAAAATAAAACAATTAATCAGATATATTCAATTTAACTAAATTAGATACAATTTTAAAATATTTTTTTGATATAGTCTTGGAGAATTATTTTTATTATTACTGCTTTAGTGTAATAAAATATGACTGAAGTGTGAAATAACACAAAGCCATTATCATAAAGTCTTGATTTTGATAGTGCAACTTACCCTTGGATCCCCTTCTTTGGTGGCTTGCTCTTGAATTGGCGAGTCTGCCTCTGCTTGAACTTAGGTGGTCCTTTGCGTGGTGTGGCGGGACCACCAGTGACACGGGTGGCTGATTTCATCTCTGGTTTGGGCGGCTCAAGATTCATGGTTGTTGGTCACTGTTGGTCTCTTCTCTTTGTATTCACTCCTCCGTGATGTAGTACTGGTGTCAAAATATTTAAAAAAAAATGGAGTGAGTTTATGGTCACACCCAATGACACATTGATTTTTCTATAAAATGGATTTTGGCATCATTCTGGAAAGGAAATTTACTTCAACGGAGTTTACTGGCTCATATGGTACTTAAAACAGAGGTATTTAATACTTTTTTTACACACGTTAGGCCAGGAATAATTGCAAGGTCGAACAGGCACCTAATGAACATCTATGGCAGCCACCCCAGACTGAAAAAACTTTACCCATAATCCTCTTACTAATGAGTAATACGCAAATCCAAATTCATATTCAGCTCTAATTGAATGTCTATCATGGTCCACGCTCCCTGAAATGAGCTCTTGGAATGAGTGATGGGTAGGGTGACCCATTTTGTGTAATCCAGATCATGGATTAATAAATTTCTCCCCACCCACCCACACACACACACACCTCCCAATGGTGGCAATCTGCACTTGGGTTAATCTTATTAGAGCAGGGATAACACCAAACATGCTGAGCAAACAGAAAGGATAAGAGTCAAAATATGACCTTCAGGTATATTCCTCAAAGACTGCCATAGTGTCACAAAGGCAATGATGCCGGTTCATAATAGTTATTTCCAGAGGTTTTTTTTTTTTTAGGAATACATTTTTTAATCATACATTCTATTAAAAATATTCATAATCACATAATATTTATAATAATAAGGTATGGTTTGTATACATATATTTTGAATATGAATATATTTGCATAGTGCATACACACATATTATGTAATAATATTATTTATAATAATCATCATGTTTTATAACATAAAAAAATATATTTTTTAATGCTTATGGCCACCTATCCACTCTAAATAAACCACACTAATGAAAATGTTCAACTCTGACATATAATTTTGCATAATGACCATAATTACTTGCCCCAGGCAACTGTTTGTGTCCATTTCTTCTTGCATACATTAATGTATCATTTCATATTGTTTATTTATTTTTTCAATAAGAAGCCATATAATAAGCAGCATTAATATACAGTTAGCTGGTTATTATCACAACTTCATTTCAGATTGTAACATCAACCACATTGTAACTTTAATACAGAATATTATTACAGAATTCATCCCTTAATGATGATTAAATTCAAAGGTTCTACTCACCGGTTGATTGACAGGCTGTTGACTAGGTGCAGCTGCAGCACCGTTCCCCTTATATCTCTCTCCTGAGGAGGAGTGGATGTCAACGCTCGGCTTTCCTTGGGAGCGGTGCAGGGTTTACAGGTCTTTTATACTCTCTGGCCCCCTCAGAAGATTAGGAGAGGGACGCCTCCCGCCCCTGATCCCTTTCGACTGCAGATGAACACAATATGTGTGTCTGTTTAATGGGGCATGAGTGTATTTTTGTAACACCATGCGCTTTTAGCAACGTGTTTATGTCCTTTTTTATACAAAACAAAACAACATATACCCATAATAAATAGCATAAAATGGCCTCAAACAGTATTTGGACAAATTAAATATCTGAATATCATTGCATTTGGTGAGACTACTTTATATAGGCCTTGTAAAAGTATACTGATTCAACCAAAAGGTGTTGCTTGTTTAACATAAATATATTTTTTACAAAGCTGACCTGCATGCCTTTATAATGATTAATAATATAATATGATAAATATAATATTTTTGTGGTTTATTTTCTTTATTTAAATGTAATATTCATATCGTTATAAATGAATGAAATTATAAGAATGAATACATAACATGTGTGTGTATATATATATATATATATATATATATATATATATATATATATATATATATATATATAAATGAATAAATGAATGAACTGTATTTCTCAATAATACTGGTCAAACGCTTATTTCATTTCGCCCACTGTATATATGTTTTTGAATTCAATCTGCAAAAATGTAGTGCTTGCAGAATTTAATTAGTACTAATAATATAATATAATAATAATTATAATACTAATAATAATAATATAATTTCAATAAATAAAAGAAAGGTGACAGAATCTTTGCCAGAAGGTTTCTAGAATGGGTTAATTCTGTTTGAGACTGGATTTGCTGATCAAATAACACTGGATATCATATGGAAATATCCAGAAACGGATCATAACCAGTGTTTGACAGAGAGCGTTCTTCTAGGGTGTGTTTGTTCTGCAACTTTCTATTGTTACACAACAGGCTCACATCATGGGGGTCTACTGGAGTTCATTGGCGACTCATCCTGTAGTCTTTATTGCATTTTCGGCAAACGACTGCGGCCAACACATGAGCAAAAAATCCCTGTTTCACACATATGATGTTTTATTAACATAGTTCAGGAGGAGCACACTCAGATAATTAACCTAATTAACACCGGAGGAGCACATTCAGTTAATCAACTCAATTAACAATATACAGCAGGCTTACTTACCTTGGTTCTCCATCTCCTCACTTCTAACTATTCCTATCCCAACCTGGGATGAAGGGAGTTCTCTGGGTTCAGGCTCGGAGCCCTACCCTCGGACACCAAGCCAAATACATAACCTTTACTCTATTTAATTATAAGTAAGAGTGAACTTGTCAAGCTTTATTTTGAGACTATTCAAAACAGCACAAAAACAATTAGACACTAGATTAAAGGTTGGAGGTTTAATTAGTTGATTACATGATGGTCTAGATCTGCAGTCAGGATTACAGGCATCTGGCCATCTGTATTGCTCTGGTAATGAGAGTCTTTGTTATTGACAAGCTGTTGTCAGTTAAATAATATGAAATCTGTGATTAGGATTAACTCAAAGAGTCTTGTGTTTTACATTACGGGAGGGTAAATGGAGTTTACTTTTTAACACTTTTCGAAATATCTCATTGTTGAGTTGTTTTGTATGACAAAATACAGAAACCAAAAAATTGTTGACAGACTGGTATAATTATAAGATATAAAATCTTTGGAGTGGGAAAAAAATCGAATTTAGATGCGTTAAAAAGGGGATTTATGGGTCATTGGTTGCTCATTCTTGTTTTTGGGTTAATTTGCCCCCACAACCTCAGCGCAAGGTCATGGGGTCGAACGTGCCCCTTGCTCCGTCTGGGAGTAATGAGATATGAAAGACTCACTGAAGAGACACAACAGAGGAATCGATCAATTTACAAAGCCAGTGTGTTACTGGAGTCCATGCTCTGATAATTGATAACTAGCTTGTGAGATTACTGTGATGACCCAGCTCAAACAATAAACCTGTGACCAAACTCTTATCGCTGGTAGTTATCTGAAACATTTAAACAATCGTAACACTGACCATTTGATGTAACATTAGTATTATTAATTTTAAAATAGAATATCTGGAATTTAAAATGTATCACATATGTATATATTACACACACCGTCAATGCATGGACTCCACTAAACCCCTCGGAAGGTGTGCTGTGCTATCTGCCACCAAGATGTTAGCATCAGATCCTTTAAGTCCTGTAAGTTGCGAGGTGGGGCCTCCATGGATTGGAAATATTTGTTCAGTACATACCACAGATGCTCGATTGAGATCTGGGGAATTTGGAGGCCAAGTCAACACCTCAAATTTGTTGTTGTGCTTCTCAAACCATTCCTGAACCATTTTTGCTTTATAGCAGGCGCATTATCCTGCTGAAAGAGTATACAATGTGTATACATGTATGTATATGTATTCATATATATATATATATATATATATATATAGGACTTTTTTATGTTTGTGTGCTCAATTATATTAAGAATTCTAATATTTAGAATTAGAGTAAGAAAACATCTCAAACTTCATATGATTAATGACCTCCATGAAACAGTGTCACATTGTCTTCTGTAGCTTACATCTTGTTCACAGAATATTTAACCACTATGCACGTCATTCATCACAAATCCTTCAAGCAGCTGGATCACAGCCCTGCTTTAGGCCTGGGCCTGGCACGCAGCATCAAGCCCTCATAGGCTGACTCACAGGTACTCAGATCAGGATGACTGTCGTCAAAGAAACCACTCATACAAGTGCTGGCCAATGCCGTGAACAATCTATGCTGCTAGGCAACCTTGGTGACTAGAGCCAGTCAATGTAGGTTCTAATGCCAGAGAGCTGATCAGACAGGGAAACGTATGACCTTTAAATCAGCATTTGGGTCACAAAGAATTAATTATTGGAAGAGTTTAGATGTGATTCTATATAGATAAAGACTGATTTGCAATAATTTGAAAATAAAGGCCTTTTGTTATCCCTCTTTATAGTCATTATTCAAAAACACATTTGGACAAAAAAGACAAAGCAAGACAAGATAGCAACTAAACCTACACATTTGTTGCTTGGTTTTTAATATTGCGTCATATCTGAACTGTCCTGAGTGATTATTTCAAATATATACAGTCTAATAGTTTCCAAAAGCACAACTTCTCAACTGTAATTTGAGTACCAAATAAGCATATTAAAAAGATTTCTGAAGGATCATGTGACACTGAAGATTGACGTAACGGTGCTGAAAATCCAGCTTTACCATCACATGAATAAATTATATGTTCAAATATATTAAACCAGCTATTTTAAATATCACAACATTTCGCTTTTTACTATATTTCTCAAATAAATGCAGTCTTGGTGAGCAGCAGAGACTTTCAAAAACATTACAAAATCGTACAAAGAAGTGATAGTGATGCATACGAAATTGTGCGCGTTCTCCTAATATTATATCTATGAAATTATAAATAATATCTATAAATAGGCTACATAACATAATTAGTCACAACAGTAGTGAACAGTGGAAAAAAAAACATGCTTAAAAGGTCTTATCATGGGTGTAGTCTGACTCTGACATCTGTCAGTTCTGTAATATTGAACATGCCCTTAAAAATTCACAACACACTTTTATATATGTATATTTCCATTATTATAATAAAATGCACTATATTCTGTGAAAAGTCCTAAACTGTACAGCAAAACATCCACATGTATTATGATAATGAGAATTTTTTGGGGTGAAGGGCTGTGTATAATATAAAGCTGTAATATGACCCGGGCATGTTCTTGACAGATTTAGTGAGACTCACCCATTAAAAATGTGCAATTAGTTGCTGCTATGAAACACTCTGAATTCTCAATAAATATCTAGACAAGTTCAACGTCATCAAGGCTTCTTCAGTAACTTGATCTCCATTTTAAGATAAGCCTTTAGGTTGTCATCGAGAACGTTCTCCTCAATGGCCTCCAACGCTCTCTCTCCACCATCACTGTAATACATCAGCAGTTTTTCAGCATGTTCGATCCACACACAGTTATGACAGCCGCTCATGCAGCAGTGGGAGGGTGGAGATGGAGGGCCCTCGGCCGCAGGTTCTGACGCAGTCGCTGTGTGGTTGACACTGCTGACAGAGGAGGAAGAGTCTGGGCTTGAACACTGCAGTTCACAGGTAGTGTAGTGCAAAGCTCTGTTCTGAGAGAGCACGGTCCAGTGACGGGGGCTGGTCTTGAAAAGCGCCATGTAGCAGGTGTACAGCTGTAGAAAAGTGTAAAAATAGATTGATGCAGATTATTGGGGAATTTATATGTGGGGAAGTGACCATGTTTACATTTGAACACCCTCTTCTTCCTTCCTTTCCCTTCAAAATGTTTGTTTTTCCACAGAAATACCATAAATAATATGAAATTAAGAGATAAATTGCATGTATTATTTTCTTTTATTTATATACACTATATTGCCAAAAGTTTTGCGACGTCTGCCTTTTCATGCACATGAACTTTAATGACATCCCATTCTTAATCCGTAGGGTTTAATATGGAGTTGGCCCACCCTTTGCAGCTATAATAGCTTCAACTCTTCTGGGAAGGCTTTCCACAAGGTTTAGGAGTGTGTTTATGAGCATTTTTAACCATTCTTCTAGAAGTACATTTGTGAGGTCAGGCACTGATGTTGGATGAGAAGGCCTGAGTCGCATTCTACGCTCTATTCTCTAATTCATCCCAAAGGTGTTCTATCGGGGTGAGTTCAGTTCAGTCAATTTCCTCTAAACCAAACTCGCTCATCCATGTCTTTATGGACCTTGCTTTGTTCACTTGTACGCAGTCATTTTGGAACAGGAAAGGGCCATTTCCAAACTGTTCCCACAAAGTTGGGAGCATAAAATTGTCCAAAACATCTTGGTCTGCTGAAGCATTAAGAGTCCCAGACAGAGAAGCGTGATTCATCACTCTCGAGAACATGTCTCCACTGCTCTAGAGTACACTGGCGGTGTGCTTTACACCACTGCATCCGACTCTTTGAGTTGCACTTAGTGATGTAAGGCTTGGATGCAGTTGCACGGCCGTGGAAATCCATTCAATGAAGCTCTCGACGCACTGTTCTTCGTCTTGAAGGCCAGATGAAGTTTGGAGGTCTGTACAAGGCTCAACACCAAGGATTTTTTCAACTGGCCAGGTCAGCCAGTAGGCATAGTTATCGTTTAGTTGTTTTTGATCCATGTAATAAATAAGGTTGACTACAAAAAGCCTAACTCATATATACATTTTAAATATTGTTAAAGACAGTCTGTAATGAAATAAGAACAATTAATAGAATTTCGAGCAACAGCACAAATAAATACAACAGAACAAACATACAAATGAAAAACAGTTATTTTCTGTTTTTTCATGTTGCTCTAAACTTGATTTTCAAAAATAGTAATCAAATTTAAAATATCACTTCATAGTCTTCACTGTATAGATATAGATTAACTATTACTCAAACCATTATTCAGTTAAGAGCAGCGAGTGATTCTTTTAGTGATTTTATCTTTTGTTATCTCGTCTTTTATGAGAAAACCACAGACTGTATAAAAGGAGAAAATGCTTCCCTGCTATTGACGGAAAATGGGCAAGCGTAAGAATTTGAGTGAGTTTGACAAGAGCCAAATTGTGATGGCTAGACAACAGGGTCAGAGCATCTCCAAACTGCAGCTCTTGTGGGGTGTTCCCAGTCTGCAGTGGTCAGTATCTATCAAAAGTGGTCCAAGGAAAGAACAGTGGTGAACCGGCGACAGGGTCATGGGCGCGTGGGGAGCGAAAGCTAGCCTGTGTGGTCTGATCAAACAGGCGAGCTATTGGAGCTCAAATTGCTCAAGAAGTTAATGATAGAAAGGTGTCAGAATACACAGTGCATCACAGTTTGTTGTGTATGGGGGTGCATAGCCACAGACATGTCAGGGTGCCCATGCTGACCCCTGTCCACCGCCGAAAGTGCCAACAGTGGGCACGTGAGCATCAGAACTGGACCATGGAGCAACGGAAGAAGGTGGCCTGGTCTGATGAATCACGTTTTCTTTTACATCACATGGATGGCCGGGTGCGTGTGCATCACTTATCTGGGGAACACATGGCACCAGGACTGCACTATTGGAAGAAGGCTAACCGGCGGAAGCAGTGTGATGCTTTTAACAATGTTCAGATAATGTGCCCTGCCACAAAGCAAAAATGGTTCAGGAATGGTTTGAGGAGCACAACAACGAGTTTGAGGTGTTTACTTGGCATCCAAATTCCCCAGATCTCAATCCAATCGAGCATCTGTGGGATGAGCTGTGGGATGATCCATGGAGGCCCCACGTGGCAACTTACATGACTTAAAGGATCTGCTGCTAACATCTTGGTGCCAGAAACCACAGAACACTTTCAGGGATCTAGTGGAGACCATTCCTCGACACCGGGTCGGGGCTGTTTAGGCAGCAAAAGGGGAACCCAACACAATATTAGGAAGGTGCTCACTATTTAATAAAATGTTAGCTTATAGAATGATTATTTTTATATTGTGAATATTATTTCGCGTGAAATTCAAGGGACAGATAGCCTACCAAATTTTGAGTAAGAACCTTTTTAACATTTAAGTCAATCAATAGCCTAAATAAACTCGAAAGCTTCAGCGTATTGTATTTTGCTGTTAGCAGTTTGATCTGATTTGTATTGTATATCACATTATAGCCAAGGTAGAATATGTTGTTTATAGAATTTTAAACCCACCCGTTGTAAACAAGCATTGAATGAAGGCATCGCATGAGTAGATGACAGCTCACAAAGTCTCTTCGGGAAGCTCCATATTTTCCATATGATTCAGTGTTTTCGCTTCAAAATAAATGAAGTAATAAAAACATTCATTTTTAATTTCACAACACGCAAATACCGTTTCAACAGGACGCGTCCATTTTTGAGTCATGTGTGACCTCTATTGTGAGTGACGGCTATGGCGAGTCTAGTTAGCGAATCAGACTGAAGAGAGACAATTCTTTGAACCAATTAGAACTTGAGAGAGATTTTCGGAGGCGGGGTTTAAAGAAGGTGCAAACAGGCTGCACTACCAAGAATATCCGTTAGATGTCAGAAATGGACTATAATCTATCACTTGTCATGCAAAAAATGTGAAGGCAGCGGCATCATTGCCTCACACATCAACAAGATTATATATCTTTCTTGACGGTGTAATAAGATACAAAATAACAAGAAATGCTACTACTACTACTAGCCTACTACTAGCTACTACAGCTGCTGCTGCTGCTACTACTAACGATGATGATTGGTGTTAATTGATGATAATACAAATAAATAATTAAATAAATACAATTTAAATATTATAGTGAAAGAAATACTCTATTTTTATTCATGTAAATAGTAAATGTTTGTGATGTTAACTGCGTGTTAGGCCTATTTGTATTGATGCAGTGACTGTGAGAAACATAAAATTGTGATTACAGTTTTTTGTTCAAGTCTACCTTTATTTCATTTTGCTGTTTTTATCAACTTTTGATGGTCAGTTGTCCCTACATTATCATTAATATAAATTATAGACGTTAAATTACCTGTTTTATGACAGACCAAGAAAAATAGCTTTAAAGTAAATATATTAAAAGTAGCTTTAAAATATGGATGGCACATTTATGGTCAGCCAGGTTGTAAAATATCAGTGACGCATGTAATCATCCAGCCATTCCCATGGGACTGTGTGTTTTAGAGGCACATCCATAGAAACAGAACACACAGCACCCATGAGACCTGCATAAAATCTGCAATTCTGCATGCATGGTAAATATTCATTTTCAGCATACGTGCTTGCCTTAACCCTCTGTTTTAGTTCATAATAAAAAATATTTGTCTCAGCTAATTTGAGGGGGCATTTACATCATTCAGATAACCGATACTGATGACTCAGAATCACTTAAGAGTTCTCATGAACAAAAACCAGTTTGACTCTTTAGAGAAAACAAGGCTTGGTTTTCCTGTGATTAAGTTTGGAAAAACAAGGCATGCTTTTCAAATGATAACCTGAGAACATTTTAACCTAAAAGGGAGGAGTTTCCCCATTCATAAGACAAGTTTACTCATGTTTTGTTAGGTGTGAACACACTGATATCAAAAGTATTCCCAGAAATTGTGCAAATGCCATTATGTAATTTAACATACAAACCTGACCTCAGTGACAGTGTTAGCATGGAGACAGGCATGTAAATGAAATATTTGCTGGGATATATACACCAATCAGGGATAACATTATGACATTATGACAGGTGAAGTGAATAACACTGATTATCTATTCATCACAGCACCTGTTAGTGGGTGGGATATATTAGGCAGCAAGTGAACATTTTGTCCTCAAAGTTGATGTGGGGAAAAATGGGCAAGCGTAAGGATTTGAGTGAGTATGACAAGGCCAAATTGTGATGGCTAGACGGCAGGGTCAGAGCATCTCCAAAACTGCAGCTCTTGTGGGGTGTTCCTGGTCTGCAGTGGTCGGTATCTATCAAAAGTGCTCCAAGGAAATAACAGTGGTGAACCGATCATGGGCGGCCAAGGCTCAATGATGCACGTGGGGAGCAAAGGCTGACCTGTATTGTCCAATCAAACAGACGAGCTGTAGCTCAAATTGCTCAAGACGTTAATGCTGGTTCTGATAGAAAGGTGTCAGAATACACAGTACATCACAGTTTGTTGCGTATGCGGCTGCATAGCTGCAGACCAGTCAGGGTACCCATGCTGACCTGTGGATGTACCACCTACCTAAGCATTGTTCTAGACCAGGGGTAGGCAAGTTCGGTCCTAGAAAGCCACTGTCCTGCAGAGTTTAGATCCAAACCTAATCAAACACACCTGAAAAAGCTCATCATTGTCTTCAGGATTACTAAAGCTACAGGCAGGTGAGGATTTTTCAGGGTTGGAGTCAAACTCTGCAGGACAGCGGGGAGGCAAGGACCGAACTTGGACCGAACTTGCCTCCCCCTGTTCTAGACCATGTAAATAATTTAATGGAAACGGCATTCCCTGGTGGCTGTGGCTCTTTCAGCAGGATAATGCGCCTGCCACAAAGCAAAAATGGCTCAGAAATGGTTTGAGGAGCACAACAGTGAGTTTGAGATGTTTACTTGGCCTCCAAATTCCCCAAATCTCAATCCAATCGAGCATCTGTCTTATGTGCTGAACAAACAAGTCCGATCCATGGAGGCCCCACTCCGCAACTTATAGGACTTAAAGGATCTGCTGCTAACATCTTGGTGCCAGATACCACAGCACACCTTCAGGGGTCTAGTGGAGTCCATGCCTCGATTGGTCAGGGCGGTTTTGGCAGCAAAAGGGGGACCAACACAATATTAGGAAGGTGGTCATAATGTTATGTCTGATTAATGTTTTACAACTTCTATTTTTGTGTAACCATCCCTTTAAGCAGCTAAAAAGATCCATATTCTTCATTGAATCATTGAATTTGAAAGTTTCTGATTTGTCTAAAAATGTTTTTTTTTAACAAATATATTTTTACTTGTGATATTTATTCTTGACTTATTCAGTGGATATCGCTGAGTAAGGAAATAAAGTATGTAAAACAGTAAGGTTGTTATGGAAACAGTGAGCTTTTAATGTGCATATGAACTTCTGCCTGGACAGAACACTTGCTATTGCTCCTCTGACTGTGTGAATCAGTAACTATGCATGGCATGCAAGTATGTCCTCAGTTCGAGAAGAGGAATGGTCCTTGGACATGCTTTCACACACATATTTCGATAAGTAAACGCACACACACACACACGTGCAGACACGCACATAAACAAAAACACACACACACATTTTCATGTTTTATGGGAAACTTTCTATAGACATAATGATTTGTATACTGTACACACTGTATATTCTATCCCCTAAACCCTTCACAGAAAACTTTCTGCACTTGTTCATTTTCAAAAAACTAAATTTAGTCTGATTTATAAACTGTTTTCCTCATGGGGACCAAACAATTTCCCCACACAGACGAGGATATTGCTTTCTTTGTGGGGACTCATAATGTAGGGTTTACATGGACCACACACACACACACACACACACACACACACACACACACACACACACACACACACACACACACACACACACACACACACACACACACACACACACTAACACATGAAATGTGGGGACATTCAATAGGCGTAATGCATTTTATACTGTACAAACCGTGTTTTCTATCCCCCTACACTGCCCCTGCCCCTAAACCTACCCATCACAGGAGACCTCATCCTGTGTGATTTATAAGCATTTTGAAAAGTGAGGACATGGGGGAACGTCCTCATATTTCACCCTCTTTTTGTAATACCTATGTCATACCCATGTCATTATACACATTTGTGTCCTGATATTTCACAAAAACATGCCCCACACACACACACACACAGTTTGCTGGATTACTTTCAAACTCGTTGCTATGACATCGGTGGATTCTACCTTGGGCAAATAGGTTGGATACGTTTCAAACTCAGACAAATGTGAAAACAAGGCATTGACCAAACAGAGAGTCACACATACAAATGCATAAGCGTCTCTTTTATGCTGCAACAAATTAGACTGGGACCTTTTAAATACATTAATCCCAGCGACAGAAATGCTCTTTGCAGCACAATAAGCCCTGGCATATTTTCTGATAAGGTCTGCACATTCCTGACCCTCTGTAATGCCTTCTGATCTGTTACTGAACTGCCTGTGCTA
This sequence comes from Gobiocypris rarus, assembly GCA_023029165.1. Classification (NCBI taxonomy): domain Eukaryota; kingdom Metazoa; phylum Chordata; class Actinopteri; order Cypriniformes; family Gobionidae; genus Gobiocypris; species Gobiocypris rarus. Next base: position 27,311,990 of record CM040920.1, read on the forward strand.
GAAACAGCCATGAGGACAAAACGTATGCATTATTGCCAAGTATTTCAAAGTGAGCTCTGTATTAAACTGTTCATATCTTCAATTTGATTTATATTTCTATACAAAAATATTATTCTTGGTGCATATTTATTTACACACACACACACACACACACACACACACACACACACACACACACACACACACACACACACACACACACACACACACACACACACACACACACACACACACACACTATTGGACAAAGTCAGTTTAATTGAGGGCAGGTTTTCTATCCAGTATATATGTGTAGTCCCAACTCATAAAAAACGAATTCATGCAATGAAATGTATTTGAGTTGGTCCAACTCAATTTGATCAAATACAGTTTTAATTATATATACTTTTTTATACTTGTCAAACTTTAATTAAAACATGTACTTGGAAAATCAATTACAAGCAGCTTCATTCATCACAAGGTATATAATGAACAAATAAGAAAAGACTTTAAGTACTTTAAGTCTTGATATCAGCATCTGCATAATGATAGGCACAAAATTCAAAAACATTAGAGAAACTCCTCTATTTCCAACATTAAACACTAACAACATCTTTCCCTTTACTAAAAAAACACATAAAATAACACTTTAATCCCTAGATTTACTCCCCTAATGCAGTCCCTTGCAAAGCATACTGGGAGCTAGAGATCCACTGCCCAGTTGTCAGCAAAAATGTAGTTCATTTAACACAAATTAATTAAGTAAAGTTCATTTTTAAATATTATGTTGATTGAACACATTACATTTTAATTAATTAAACTGAATTTTTTTTAATGGATGTATATATATATATATATATATATATATATATATATATATATATATATATATATATATATATATATATATATATATATCAGTTATATAAACAGCATATATCATGAAGATATATTTTCATTTCACCAAATATAACTACTTATGACCACTGACAGGTGAAGTTAATAACACTGATTATCTCTTCACCTCGACACCTTTTGGGTGGTATATACGTATTAGGCAGCAAGTAATGTGTTAGAAGCAGGAAAAATCGGCAAGCGTAAGGATTTGAGGGAGTTTGACAAGGGCCAAATTGTGAGCATTATTTCAGCAGGATAATGCGCCCTGCCACAAAGCAAAAATGTTTCAGAAAGGGTTTGAGGAGCACAACAACGAGTTTGAGGTGTTGACTTGGCCTTCAAATGATGAACAAACAAGTCCAATCCATGGAGGCCCCACCTCACAACTTATAGGACTTAAATGATCTGCTGCTAACATCTTGACGCCAGATACCACAGCACACCTTCTAGTGGAGTCCATGATTCAATGGGTCAGGGTTGTTTTTGGCAGCAAAAGGGAGACCAAAACAATATAAGGAAGGTGGTCATAATGTTATGTCTGATTAATATTATACAACTTCTAAAAATATAAAGATTGTAAAACTAGTACAGCTTGTGTACAATTGTCGCACATCTGTTTTTAGTATCTTTATTAACAAAGTTCTGTCCAGTGACAAGCCTTTCGACTCTTTCAGGAGTAATTAACCTGCTGATGTAAGACAACACACTGGACAAACACCTGGAACCCTCTGGGACTCTTGATGCCCTGTTTCACTGCCAAGTCATTACGCTTTCTGCCACCCACACACACACACACACACACACACACACACACACACACACACACACACACACACACACACACACACACACACACGTCAACAGTTCTTTAGCAATTCTGAGAAGTTGAAAATTTGAATCCAGTGTGTTATTTATAGCTCTCCACACCCAACTTGAACGCACAGAAGGGCCGTTATAGAGCACACACCTCTGTTATACTGAGATATTTTCTTATGAATTGGATCTTTTTGTGCTGCCTTCTGTTCAAATACCAATTTTTAATTGGTTCAATTGTCTGAGCACTTGCTTTGTTTACAGTTTTGTCGCGTGTTAGAGAGCGAGAGCAGAATCCAGAGGTGGGTTTGAATAAGTGTGTGTGAGGGTCCTTCAGATGTCCTTGGCTTCCAAACCTGTAGAGGAACATTAACCTGCTTTCACACAGGTCCAGGTTTGTCCAGCTCGCACAAAGACGACACTGTTCCCCTCCTTTCCTAACTGAGACAGTCACAGAATGACACCTTTGTGACAGGCTGCGCTGCTCTTCTATCTTGTCCAAAAGTGGGATGAAATTAATATGGATAGTGCTACTGTATGGATCCCTTCTGAAAACGTATTGAACTATTCAAAAAGAAATTGTCTTCTCTGGGAAAGCACTTTTGATTTGTTGAAGTAACAGATAATAATGACTGCGCAGTAGGTTCCTGTGTTGTGAGGCTGTTGTGTGTAATGAAAAGTCACGACTCACAAGGTACAACAAATTGAATCCCAGCAGGGAGGCCGCAAGGGCAACAAGGCAAACAATACATAGGAGTCATGAGAACGGTCCAATTAAGACCAAAGCCAGTCAGCTCTTCTGGGAATTTTGGTATTCTCTGTAAAATCTGATCGAGGCACCTTCTTTAAGAAACAAATAATCTGACATACAAATTTTATTTTGTTCTTTCACTGTAAATCAATAATTATGACAACATATGTTTTTACATCGCTTTACCTAATCGAAATACTGTACATTAAGCAATTTTCATTTTTTTTTATAAGTTATACAAGATTCAGCTAATTTTTAAGTCAGTTTAATGTAATTTGAGTTGATTGTACTTAAAATTTAAGGCGGCAACTTTTTTTTGTCTTTTTTACTGTGTTGTTACTTACTTACTTTTTCAATAAATCAATGAAGGAGGTGCTCAAAATTCAGAAAAAGTAGTTGGTTTGCATACCATTATTTGTGCTCATTTGTTTCACAGCACATTTTGGTTCATAGTTTTTGCTAAATTTTTATTTGATATAAATTAGCCTATTAACTGTGAGAGTCCCAGCAGTAGTATAATTTAAAACCTTTTAATTGGCTCAATTTTTTGCGATATCATCTTCAAATTTGGAACACAACTTGGTTAGACATATGGCTTTTCATGGCTGGCCAGCAAAATCCCATCACCATGCGGATTCGGTGTTGTGCAGAATTTTGACCCCTCTGCCACATAATGCCCCCCCTCACTGAAGTCACCACCTGATTGCCTAATCCTAACCCCACCCCTCGTGTGTAGGTGGGAGATCAATAATAGCATAAAAGACATATTGTGTAAATATTTTCTCCTCATACTTTAGGTGTGATTTTTAAAGCCACTGAATGAGTATTGGACACTTACGTACTTTTTCAATGCAACATATATGTTCAGTCACCATATACATTCAGCTAATGTTGACCATGCAGGGACTAATTTAGCAGTAGCTGCTGACATAAATATCACTTTAAAAACACTTAAAAATACAGTGTAGCAGCTTCTATTCATCCATGCTCTTTCAGCTTGAAGGCAGCACTTTATAAATGAGTCACTGGGTGTGTTTGATGAACTGTGAGGTGAACAGGAGTTTGCAGATGAATTACTTCTGGTTTACTGAGTTTGTATGTTTCCCAACAATAGTTTTAACTAACGTCAGACACTTAGCAAACATGACATGCCCGGTGTGGTTACATTTTACACCTTTGTTTTTCTAAAGGCCTATCGTTTGAACTTTATGCGCTACAAAAATGACAAAGGGGCCAGTCTTTTGAAGTTCTGTGGTAAACAAATTAAGATTTTACTATGCAGAATATAAGAATTGTTTTAATGGGTGAGTCAGGATGAATAAGCGCTGTGACGCCAACCAGATAACCAACCTCGTGGATCTCTGTATAAAGCCTCTCTCCCCACCTGGATGAAAACAGTCAGTCCTTTGTGAGTCTGCTCAGGGCTGAAAGTGGTTGAATAGCTTATGAGATGATGCAAATCTGTTTGTAAACAAAGATCCAGTTTCCGCTGAAGTTTAATTCAGGTTTAGTATAGAAAATACCCTGAAGCGAGGATTTCAGCCATTTAAATAAAAAAAGCTTTGTAAATTCCCTCGATTTATGTTTGCGCTACATTATGAAAACAAAAAGATGGCCACTGATCATTACAGGCAAATAATATATTACCCTTTTATGTTCTATACAAGGTTGTTCATTTGGTACCACACAGTGAGTACATGCACAAAAGTCATAATTTGACTAGGCTATCATACTAAAGTGCTGACCTGGGGCTTATACCATGAAGCGGTTTAGGTGGATAGCCGGATATATTTCAGTTTAGTTTGCGCCAGCCTATGGATTTTAGGCACCATAAAAGTGGCCCGGCTTTTAGCATGTGTTCATATGATGTTCCATGGCTAACCTCAAACTAGACCAGCTGAGAGCAATGTGACACATTTCTGACGCCATAAAGCCACTTAAAATTCACTATAGCAAAAGATTTTTAAAGGCTTTTAGCAATGATTATTTATAATAATAATTTTGTATGATTTAGATATTATGTTATTATTATACCCTTAATCCATTACACATGTAACATTTTAGTTTATCAATTATTATTAAGCATTTAGTTTAAATGAATATAAAAATAATGTCCTGGTTTCACAGACAGGCTTTAGATTGAGCCAGGATTAGGCCTTAGTTCAATTATAGGACATTTATAGATTTTATAAACGTGCCTTAGAGATAACATTACTGTGCATCTTGAGACAAAACAATGGACACTGACATATTTTAAGATATGTCAGTGCAAGTTGATTTCAGTTAAAACCACTCAAACATTCATTTTAGTCTGGGACTAGATGCTTAAGCCTTTTCTATGAAAGTTAATATAATACGCTTTATAATCAAAAAAGCTTAACATTTAAAAAAAAAAATTTTGTTGTTGAATTTACATGTTAAAGTTTCCGTATTACTATAGAAATGTTCGCCACTTATGTCACACTTTCATATGCACATAAGCTCAGGATCAAAGCTGGAGTTGACAGAGAAAGTTGATAATCAGCGTCTTGGTACCAACAAAGCCTGATTGGATTGGTTTGGTTTTTGTCAACTCGAAACTAATCCATATAACCCTATATACAAATATTTAAAATGTAATTATATGTTATATGTAAATACATAAATAATTTCACGGAAACTGCATTTGTCCATGTGCAAAGTATATAGGTGTTTATAGAGTATATAGGCCCTATATACATATACATATAGAGGTAATTCATACAGGTATAATACAGGTATACAAAATATTCTTATCATGTACGTATAAGAATGATGTGCATCTAAACTTTGACCGCCTTGAAGATGTCTGACTCTGACAGGTGGCAATAATCGAAATGAACATTAAATCTTTGTCTCCTGTTATACAGGCCGCCAGATTGCTAATAAGTAGCCTAATTTACATAAGATATATATTACATAATAGAGCCAAGGAAAACCGATATGTCCATAACACCTACTCATTGATTTAATGTGCCAAATGTCCTTTTGGAATAGAATAACAAACAACCGCAAACATTATAGCTATATCATTGGAGAAAAGATACTTGTGTCTCAAGGACAGGTTTTTATGTCTGCTTTCTCCTTAAACACCCAGCACATTGTGTTCTCAATGTGAGGAGAAAATGCTTATCATATTACATATAGATTCAGCATCTAGATTTTACCAGCAGCGCTTAACATTTGATATACAGTCGTCAGGACGAGCTGCAGGGAAGACATTCAAGAAGGCAGCCGGGGTGAACTTGTCTACACCAATGAAGGTGATCAGAGACAGCTGAGAAACTGCAGACACATCCTAAATCATGTTCCATACCATAAAACCGAGAAGGTGTTGTGTTTTTATTGAGAATTTAGCTCGGTTGGTTCCTGTTATCTCACCAGGATGAAATGTAAGACAGATTCTTGTGAATCGTTGAATAGCTATAAACAGAATGTAGGGAAGGAAAGACAAAGGGCTAGTCAAACCAAAAATGAAAAAGTTCATAATTTACTCATTCCAAACCTGTATATTAGAATGTAACATGATGTTATGAACAACACACAATAGGACCCTTTTGACTTTCATTGTGAGTGTGGAGGCCGAGGTGCATTGATAACCTCAGCATATAAAATAATTTGGTGGCACATTTGTGTATTTATTTCATGGTACATTTGTGTAGGTTATTATTTATTGGAATATAAAACCCCTTATATTATGCAAAAAGGAGAATAGTTACTGGAATAGAAAACCACTGATAATGATATGCAAATACTTTAGCTCCTGCTACTCATTAAGCTGTGGAAAGAACATTCTGTGAAGCTTGATTTGCAACCTCATTTTCTGAAAATCGACTCAATTGTTCAGCATTGTTTTCCAAATACTTGTATACACCTGCTCTGCGCATACAAAGTCTTGTTGTTAAATTGCTCAGAGAGGATTTTGCTTTGCCAAGATTTTCAATGCATCCTGCTTTGAAATAAAAGGATTAATTTCTTTACCTAACTGACTTCAAACTCCGGGTGTTAAGTCTGACGTCACGCGGCAGCGCTTCCGGGTCCAAACGCTCTCTCACACCACAAGAAAAACAACAAATGGTGCTAATATACACACACAATGTGGTGTAATACTACAAATAAAAAATAAAATAAAAATTATATATATATATTATTTAACAAGCAGTCCAATCGCCGCGGGGCCCCCTAAAAGACAGAGCTAAATGCTGTTGTCAAATCAGTTGCACCGCCCTAAACACGGACATGTTTTTATTTAACAGAATCGACACTGAACTGACTTTTTAGAGCCAATTTAGTGTAGAATTTTACTCTGTTTGCATCAGTAGTTTCCGTAAAACTGCTTTGAAACAATCTGTATTGTAAAAGCACTATAAAAATAAAGGTGACATGGCCATTTGTACACAGCTAATACAGTTATGATAAAAAACAAACAAACAAACAAAAAAAAAAAACATTGTGAACAGTATCATGCATTTCATGCTTTTGTCATTTGTTGATGTAATGGCCAGTCTATTTACATGTAACTAGATTGCGTAATTGAATTACAAAATAAATGTAACTGTAATCAGTTATAGTTACTGGGGGAAAAAATATGTAATAAAAATTACAGTAACCTATGAAAATGTTAATGATTACAAAGGGGGTTAACAATATTTTCTTGTGAAAAGCAAGGATATGTTGAATAATATAAATTTGTTGCTTTGCCTGTTTTTGATGTGCACGATACCTCCTGCCATTTAAAGGCCGTTTAGTAAAGCCATGCTATTCTGATGCTTTTGATTGTTCTCTTGTTTGAATTTGCAGCACACACCTACCAATTGCATCAATCCACATTGCCGCTAAAAGCTTTAGGCTACAAACTGTCTGAGTTATAAAAATGCGTTCCAGTGCTGGAAATGAGAAAAATAATCAAAAGGTAATCAGTTACATTACTTTAATAAAGTAATTGAAATAGTTACACCACTTATTAGGGTAACTTGTAATCTGTAACATTACATTTCCAAAGTAACCTTCCCAACACTGGTAATGGGTACCTTTAACAACCCTCTGTAGCTCAAGCTGACATATTCAGAAACTTATCAGTAGCATCTATGTAAATGTCATGTTACAGTAACTTCCCTTTGGGAAGTTATGCCGATGAAGTCCCAGAGACCAGGTCAAATATGCAATCTGTCTCACAGTAAGATTTCAGAATTTCAAAAATTGAGTTTTCCACATGGTAAGATGTTTGTAACTACAGCAAGATAGACGTGTTCATAAATATCCTTTCAAACGGAATTTCCCATTCAGTGAAATTTTTATATATACAGCAGAACAATTACAAAGATTGTCTGTTCAGATTGAGTGTAATGCTATCTGTACACTGACAATAAATACAAAGTTGGGAAAATAATGAAACGGTTGCTGCACCAAAATGATTATTGATTATGATTGCACATTATTAATATTTTAAACATTTATATTACGGCTTATGCATATATATGGTGTCCAATGTTTACAGTGGTAAAAGCAGCATGTCAGAACTCCATATACAGGATGAGTGATAGAAAACCAGCTCACGTTTAGTTTACAGTCCTTTGCTGGTCTGTGCTTTCTTAGTAAACACAGCTGGTAGCACTGCAGTAGTCTATACAATCATTGGTACAACTAACCTTTTTTTAATGTCTCCCATGCACAAACAAGCCATACTGTACAATTTCATGTCTTCAATGGTTCAATCAAGTTGAGATAACCCAACACATTTTCTTTCAGTAGAGCAAACAACAAATTGCTGCTCAGTCACTCGGAGTTCATGAAAGTTGGTCTGTGCAGTCGACCACAGCGATGGGAAAAAAACAACAACAAAAAAAAATTAATTTAGAAACACCAGGAAGAAAAGAAAAAAAACAGCTGGCGTGAGCAGATCACTGGGGTCTTCTGTTGAAATTTCCCTACAGTGAGAAAAAGGAAACATTAGATTAGACTTCTGGGATCAACTAAATGCAAATGACATGATTAGGACTGATAATTGCTTAAGAAATCTAATTAATTACAATAGGCATCAAACTATTTTTCAAATAATCAGTGGTAATGTATTTTATAATGCTCTAAATATAACAAATAAATAGGATATAATGTGTGTAAAAATGTAATTTTATAACAGTGACAGAAAGAGAAAATAAGTAGCAATAGACCTCAATCAGGGTAGTGCCATATTTAGGTTTTATAGGAATGAAAACGAGGGATACAAGGAGCAATGCGTTCAATGGATTGTACAACATACATTGTTCAGCTGACGAAATGCGTTTCTGAAAAAAAAGCTTTCAGAAGACAAATGAGCTGTTTTCACAAAACCGTTTTCAACTAAAAGTAGAACGCTTTTTATGCATTTTGGCCATTCATTTACATGACAACAGTGTTTTGGGGGCCTGAAAACTTTTTTCAAAGTTTTTGAAAAACGATACAATTATCATCTCCAAATATGCAAATTTATGAAGCCATTGATATCATGCTCATGCATATTACATATTCGGTCTACACCGATCAGGCATAACATTAGGACCACCTTCCTAATATTGTGTTGGTCCTCCTTTTGCTGCCAAAACAGCCCTGACCCATCGAGGCACGGAGTCTGTTTGATCAGACCACACGGGCCAGCTTTCGCTCCCCACGTGCATCAGCGAGCCTTGGCAACCCATGACCCTGTCACTGGTTCACCACTGTCCCTTCCTCGGACCACTTTTGATAGATACTGACCACTGCAGACCGGGAACACCCCACAAGAGCTGCAGTTTTGGAGATGCTCTGACCCAATTGTCTAGCAATCACAATTTGGCCTTGTCAAACTCGCTTCAATCCTTACGCTTGCCCATTTTTCCTGCTTCTAACACATTAACTTTGACTTTCACTTGCCGCCTAACTAACAGGTGCCGTGATGAAGAGATAATCAGTCTTATTCACTTCACCATCATAATGTTATGCCTGATCGGTATATAGGCACATATTTTTGGTTTACAAAGTGACATTGCCAACGACTGGCCTGGCAGCAGAATACAGCATTTTAGTTTTTTTCATGGATCATTGTAAACAGAGGTTCATTTTTATAACATTGTTATCTTTATGCAAAAAAAGCAATGGAATTTTGAGTATATTGTTGTCATGTTAACAGCCAAAAACTCCATAAAACAGTTTTGAAAGTTATGAAAATGATATTATCTAGGACCTGTAAAGCTGTATGGCGACTAACCAGACTAAGGTCTATAAGAGAAAACACAGATGCCTCATTTGACAGATGTGAGAAAACTGTAATTCAATGTTGTTGTTTTTAAAGGAAAAGGCAGAAAACATACAGTTTAGTTTATTAGATTTGATTCCTTCTTCCACCCCCTCATACCTTACAAAAAATGAAAATGATAATAATTAACAACACAAACAAAACACAAACAAATGTCTTAAAATGGGCTTTAAATTCCTCCACCCCAGACAGAAGGCTACAGTGTCACCAAGTGCATTCTAGGAATGAAAGCAGATCTTGAAAGAATGAATAACAAGGCAAAGAGGGAGAAGAATTCCCCACAGACATGTGTAATTGAGAGAGAGACGATTAAGTGAGAGGCTAGACCCAGACATCTGAGAAGAAAGGACAGATTCTGTTTTCTTCACCAAAGTCAAAAAGGTTGAAGGATGTTGTGTGGGTGATTATGAGCTTCATTGTAAAAATCTGTCATTTTAATGGTTGAACAGCTTGACAAACTAGGGTTTTTAAAGACACAAAAACATATTTCTTTTGGGTTTTACTTTGTTACTGTACGTACATTTTTTACTTTAGAGTATTTTTATTTTGGGAAACTTTTACTTCACTACATTCCAAAGCATAATATTGTACTTTTTAGTCCACTGCATTTCAGGAAAATCATTCATCGTTATTTTGAACTGAAGAAATCATCAACCGCTCTGAGACACAATAGCGATGTCTGATTCGTAAACAAGTTAATTCTTTTGAAGTACACTTTACGGTCTGTTGGATTAGTACGATCAGAAAAAAAAATTCTGTTTAAACGTCAGTGGGTCAGCATGCATGCATGTTGAAAAAGGAGGAAGGCAGATCAAAGTGAAAGGCCGATAGACTGGAGAGACCCCAAGCAAACAAACACAGTACCACTAATGCTCTCCACGTACATTTGAATATATTTTTCTCATATCGTCAACTTGTGTCGAGGGGCCGGAGTGACCGCTCTGGTCTCTGGGCGGAGCGCCTATGGATGCTCGTGGAATTACATTGTCATACGACTCCCCTTGTTGCTACAGCCGAAAAAACACCAAATAGATGTGGCAGGTGAACACACAAATGCACAAAAACATTCAGGTCTGCAACATTGAAAGCAGATGTGGACTGTTTGTATTTGTAGCTCTCTTTTATATTTTGTTTGTGAACAGGGATCACAAGACTTGTATGCATAGTCAAATCAGTAGTAAAATATGTGCACTCACATTCCCCACTCCTTTGGTGATGATGGCCAGTTCTGTGGGCTGATATATACTTCGGAGTTGGCCGTTATAGCCGCCATATGGGGACACAGGCTTATTACCTGAGAAAACAATATTAAAACAAAGATGTTATATGTTTGATCTTCAATACACACTTTTGTGGCATGCTATATACAAATACTTCAGGAGACACAATGGCAAAGCTGCTATATACAATAAATGTGAATAGATAACCTGTTTTCCCCTTTAATTTTATTTATTTATTTATGTATATATATTGGCGTTAATGTGCTGCGTTAACGTGAGACCATTATCGGTCGATAGAAAAAATATCGCCGTTAATCTATTCTCAAAGTTGGGTTGGAAGCTGGGTCTATACTACGCTAGCTATGATGACTTTCGCATTGATATTTTAGCGCGGATGTATACCTAGCCGAATTGCACTGTAGGGAGCGAGAACGAGTCTCCGAACCTGTATGCTTACTGTGAAATTACCACATCAAGCGTGAACACTGTCTTCCGAAGAATCCGAACTCAGGTTCGGTCCAGGCAACTGAACCAAGTGTGAAAGCACCAGTCATTGTTTGACTGAGATCTGGTGACTGTGGGGGCCATTTTAGTACAGTGAACTCATTGTCATGTTCAAGATCAATTTGAAATGATTCGAGATTTGTGACATGGTGCATTATCCTGCTGGAAGTAGCCATCAGAGGATGGGTACATGGTGGTCATAAAGGGATGGACATGGTCAGAAACAATGCTCAGGTAGGCCGTGGCATTTAAACGATGCCCAATCGGCACTAAGGGGCCTAAAGTGTGCCCAGAAACATCCCCCCCACCATTACACCACCACCACTAGCCTGCACAGTGGTAACAAGGCATGATGGATCCATGTTCTCATTCTGTTTACGCCAAATTCTGACTCTACCATCTGAATGTCTCAACAGAAATCGAGACTCATCAGACCAGGCAACATTTTTCCAGTCTTCAACTGTCCAATTTTGGTGAGCTCGTGCAAATTGTAGCCTCTTTTTCCTATTTGTAGTGGAGATGAGTGGTACGCGGTGGGATCTTCTGCTGCTGTAGCCCATTCGCCTCAAGGTTGTGCGTGTTGTGGCTTCACAAATGCTTTGCTGCATATCTCGGTTGTAACGAGTGGTTATTTCAGTCAAAGTTGCTCTTCTGTCAGCTTGAATCAGTCGGCCCATTCTCCTCTGACCTCTAGCATCAACAAGGCATTTTCGCCCACAGGACTGCCGCATACTGGATGTTTTTCCCTTTTCATACCATTATTTGTAAACCCTAGAAATGGTTGTGTGTGAAAATCCCAATAACGGAGAAGATTGTGAAATACTCAGACCGGCCTGTCTGGCACAAACAACCATGGCACGCTCAAAATTGCTTAAATCACCTTTCTTTCCCATTCTGACATTCAGTTTGGAGTTCAGGAGATTGACCAGGACCAGACCTTAGATAATTACATTAATAAGAAATTGAACAGGTGTTCCTAATAATCCTTTAGGTGAGTGAATATAAACACAGACTTGTTTTTATAACAGCATGTAGAATGTACACACATTCAAGCGCAACAATAGTAATATTTTTTTTTTTAATAACCTACAGATACATGCCTTTCTTTTATGATCTCTGAACAAATATCAAGTTATCTTAGACAGCAGATTGTTCATTTATAAGGCATATGACGCACTGTGGTTTGATAAGGTTGCACTGATGCAGCGGGGCAGAAATGTCCTCTTGCACTGATGATATTGTTGCCACACCTCAGTCTCCGTGGTGACATGCTAATGTAAACACATGCTTCAGGGTCTCTAGATAGGAGTAGTGTGATATTGACTCATGCCAGGGTGGGAGAGGTCTTCCATTTTGCTCTGGGTATTCATTTACTAGTGAGATATGATTCCTGAACTTTCCAACCCTCCCTGTTCAATACAAACAGAAGCATTCCTTTTTCTTCTTCACAAAACCACAGATGATATGCAAATATTGACGAACATGAGGAAATGGTATACCTATGGTACGTCATTGAGATAATAGAATATATGAAACTGTACTGTGAATCAGTTATTGGTTGAGTAAACAGAGTTGATATTGTTGATTTATAATAGAATTTTTTGACACACAGCTCTGAGTGCAAAAACACATTTTAAACTCTTAGCTACCTGGGTTCAAATTCATGGACATAAAGGCAACAAAGATATTTGCATAGAGGCCAGAGGAAACAAGCAGGTGCAAAAACAAAGAGAGAAACAGACAGAGTGAGAAGACAGGGACAGAGGGGAGGAGAAAGGGGAAGAGAGGATGGATGGATGAACAGCATGTTCAGTGCGGTACCATCAGATATTAGACTGAGTGGATTCAAACATCAGCGTATCAAATTCAGCGGTGTAAGCAGCAGTTATTGTGAAATTCAGTCCGGTTTCCAGCATGTTCTGCAGCTTTGTCCTCTCTCAAAGTCACACGTTCACTCTCCTCTTAGTGTTAACACACACAGACATACTGGGTTTCTGGATTATATAATTGCCAGTCTTAGTTTAATGCTTTTGAAACAGCACAAACTAGAGATACTAGAGAATTGGCTGTACACAGAGTCAAAGAAGTTTCACACCGTGTCTACACCTAATGTGAGCAGCGTGACAACGGTTGTGTTGTTGGATCTATAAACAGTAATAATTGTTACTAACAAAGTTGGGAATTGAGAACACGTTCTTTAAAATACTTGGAATGATCAACGGAATGATTTTCAGGTCCAGTTCTAAAACGTAATCTTAGGCCTATGATATTTATGTGAAACGTGAACACAGACACTTTTAGCTGTAAAGGCCTGATTTCAGTCATTTGTTCTGTTCCGAAATTTGTACCCATAATGCAACAATTATACTAGTGTTTCCACAAGAGGCACTGTAGTGGGTGTAAACTGTCTGCTACAGTCAGTTTTCTCTTACAGGCCAAAACTACAGTACTTCCGCACTGATGCGACAGTTGCATTTACTGTATAGCTAGCTATCTGAATACTGCTAATGAACTGCTAAAGCTGCACAGACATGTAAAGGTAATATAACCCCCTAGAGTTTTAAGGATTGCATCTGTCAAATGCATATTGCTATTAGAAACATTAAAGAACCTGATCACATTATTAATGTCTTTTCTGTCAAATGTGACAAAGACATTTATAATGGAAATTCTATTTCAAATAGACAGTTTTTAACTTTCTTTTCATCAAAGAATCCTTAAAAAAACATATCTGTCTCTACAAAAATATTAAGGATTATGGGACACTGAAGACTGGAGTAATGATACAGCTTTGCCATCACATGAATAAAATAGCATCATATATGAAAATGTATTAAGAGTAAAATGTTATTTTTTATTTTATTCTTTGGTTTTAACCCCAAAATATGGAACGGTAGAGTACACATTTTATCAGATGAAGATAGCCAATAACATTATAAAAAGAAACTGAAAAATACCTAATATTTCACCTGATTACAAACCCTCAGTAACCCACAGTAAATAGAAAATGTTATATCTGGCATAGAAAAAAGCCTTTATGTTATATGGTTTCAATATCAGCCTAATCAGACCAATACTGATAAAAACACACCAATATTTCCTTATAATGATATCACCACAGATATATTATGTATCCCTAATAAAAACTAGCTTGTAAAGTTAAATTACTTTAAAGTAAAGATCATAAAGTTAATAAGAATACAAAGTAAAAACTCAAAAGCTTGCATTTACCTGTGTTGGGCTCATCCATAGAGAAGGCCTTATTCTCCATAAATATACTCTGTGCGCTTTGCTCCTTCAGAATGTTCTCGTACCCTCTGCTGGGGTACAGATCTTCCTCAACAGCTGGATCTTCATCTGCTTCACTCAGGCTACACACCGCCGGCATGGTGTGGAGCAGCAGAAACACCCATGCATTTGACACCAGTGCTATAGCCAGTGTGGGGTCATCCCATGTCAGCTCACCTTTCTTTAAGTTCCCGTATACGTACATGACAATCCACGCCACCCAAATGCCCACCGAAATCAGTCCTGTGACCAGGATGAGGGCTCCATCTTTGCGCCAACGCTTGTGCTTCCCTGCCAATATGGGTAAGGATGCCACCACGACTGCCAAGAGTAGATTTAGAACGTATATGAGGGCCATGACAAAATCCTTGTTTTCAATGTTACAGGGAACAGCAGTGTCAGGAGCAACGGTTCCGGTAATGTTAGCTGGGGATCTTACAATTGTAATAACTAGCCATTCTGTGTTGATGACAACTTCCACCAGCCAGAGTCCCAGAGCGCCTAAGCACCAAACCCAACCTCCGGGCCCCGAGTTCCTCCTGGCTAGTATGTTCAACCTCACGGCTTGCATGAGAAGGCACGAGAAGCACCCGGCAAACAACACACCGAACAGAAAGCGTCGTGATGTGCATGTTGCGAAGTTTCTCCCGACGATGAAGGCGAACGTGAGGGCGAACAGTCCAAACGTAAAGATCAGGAACATGGCGTGAATCCCCAACGAGCTTCGCCACTTCCTGTCAGTGACAAAGGGAAGACTGGCTAGCAGCACTATAAGAAGAATCAGGGTGGCCACCAAACCAGCAGCTGCAAATGCCTCCACTACAACACCCCAGACAGCATTCAGGTCACACAGCTTGAAATACAAGGAGTCCACATTAGCTCCACAGCCCCTGGGGATCGAAGTCTGTGCCTGTGATCCAGGAAGAATGCATAGAGCGATAAACAGAAGAAAATTAAAACATTGGGATTTGGAGGTGAGGAGATCCATGGTTTCCGGCACCTAAGATCAGACAAGAGAGAAAAGCAAGAATGAGCATGCAGCAATTAAGAGTAACAGCAAGATTGCGAGTGACTTTGACTCAAAATCCTCCCCTTACACACCAAGGGAGGGAGTGACAACGTCAAAATCATAAGATCACATCACAGCCATTTAAACATCACTCACAGGTTCATGTTGCTCCACAAGTGTGGCCCACCCTTGCCATTAGGTTGGCTCTCTAAAGGTGTGGTCTCTTTGAGCACTTTGAGCTTGTATTAGACTGAACCTTACGACTGGACATCAATATGCTTAAAAATCTTGTGTTCTTATGTTTATCCTGTTTTCTTTAAAAATACATTGTTGTGAATACATATCTTTAAATCACATGCTGTCATATGAATGACTGATGCAAATCTCAGAAAAGTGCACATCTCTGTTCATTTTGAATCTGATATGGCCAAAAACGGATTTGCTCACAATGCTCAGTGAGGGAACTAAGTCTGAATTAAAATAGTGCAGGGGTGTCCGAACTTGGTCCTGGAGGGCCACTGTCCTCAGAGTTTAGCTCCAACTTGCCTCAACACACCTGCCTGGAAGTTTAGTATGCTTAGTAAGACCTTGGTTAGCTGGTTCATGTGTGTTTAATTGGGGTTTGAGCTAAAATCTGTAGGACAGTGGTCCTCCAGGAGCAGGACTGGACACCTCTGATCTAGTGTGACCGCACTTCAAGAGCAGAGATTAATCATTAAGAGCAGGAATTTCCACACCTGGAGCTCATCCAGATCTGTCTGTTAATCATTAATGTATTTTAAAGAATATTGATTTTCTTAGTTCCACTTTCAAAACCTCGAAGTTGAATCAGGTAGAGAAAAATGTAAAAAGCCAAATGGGCCGGCCCTCACAGAAAAAACACATGAATTTTACCAGCAAAAACACATTGTCACATGCGGAACACATACTATACTCATGGGAAATACATGTGATCACATGTGAAATTCATAAATTCAATGTTTTTACAGAGCTGCTAATTTTCTTTATTATTTTGTACATTTATTTCTGCATTTCACAATTTATGGATCTCATAAATTTATGAATTTATGGTATTACCATTTAACAGATTAATTCAAGATGAATTAGAATGAAATGGGACCTCAAATGTTTTGCTTGAAGAAAAAAAAAACTAAAATGATGAGCTACCCTGTCAATAAAAATTCTATTCAATCAGAAAACTCAGTACCCCAAACACATGAATCTTAGTATTTGGTTTATAGATTAAAGCCACACTATGTACTTTTTCACTGCTAGAGGTCACTTATTCAAAACAAGGGTGTGACTTGATTTTGCAGAGCTTTTACTATTTTATGTATCCAAACAGTTGTTCACCTGTCTAATAAAACACATAATATACATTGAAGCATCTTTGGTGTTTTCATGGTGTCTACAAAATAAAACTGAAATCGAGGTTAACGCAGGTATGATGTCATTGATATAGGAGACGGTCTGTGTCCAGGTTAAAATTGCTTATTTAAACATTCTTGGAAACATTTTGGATAATTTAAGTACACAAGCCAACAAAAAATGTAACATTGTTCTAATGGTTTTTGGATATTTTAATAGATTAAAAAAACTTACATATTGTACCTTTAAGCTGCAATTCCCTAATAGACATTTTATAGAGAAATAAGTATTTAAAAACATCACCTATGTTCCGTTATTTTCCGTAAAGATTAACCACAAAGAGTCGAATTAGAATTAAAGGAATGAATGAACACAAATCTCATTACCACCAGATTTGAGACTGTTACCCAGTGTTGAGTTGGTTCCTTTTTTAACAGGTTGTGTCTGTTTGATCACACTACACTGATTTCACTACAGGAACTGCTACAGTACAGTTTGTGCTTTACTGAAGCCAGTCATTTTCATATCAGATTGATAAAGTCGAAGTACATATATGTGTATTTTTTTATTCTTGCCCTGGAAGAACTCTAGTTTTCTCTGTAAACCACAACATTAGCACAGGCAAAAAATGTAACTGAATTGTAGCTCCAGCACGGGATTACAGTTTTTATGTGTTACATTTCATATATAAATGTTAACAATGTGCCAATTAAACATTCAACAAAATTAAAACTAGAATAAGAAAAAAAGCCTTTTTCCAAGCCTTTTAAATCACCACGCCAGTGAGGATGAGTATCTTCAGTTTTAGCTCTTTAACCACAAGTAATATAGACAGTTAATTAATATATTCAACAAATCTGCTGTATTATAAAACAAAGCTAACAATGAGCAAATAAACTACAGGAAGACTAATTAACATGCTATCTGATGCATTATTGTATTATATTTTCATTTAGTATCAAATGGCACAATATTGTTTTAGAAAAGCATTTAGATGATTTCCACATTTGTATATTTATGCAGCGTGCAAAATAAAATATAGGCTATACAAGACAAGCACTTTTCGGTGTACTCTGGAAATATTTACAAAAACTCAAATAGCTATACGTTATCCAAGAATGCAAATATGTAAATAAGATGAGGAAACTAGTGCAACTGATCCACAGTATGATAAGAAACATAAAATAGTGATTAAATATTGACTTTTTGCATTTTGTTACTGCTAATTTAAAACGTACAATTTTTGACATACAGTCGTTTGAGCCAATCAGGTCATTCAATCAGTTACAACGCACCAATCAGAGCGCGGCACAGTCAGGCATCGTGGCTGACAGACAGGGCGTCTCACCTGAGCAGGTGAACAAAGATTCTCTTCATTGCTCAAAATAGGCATAACGGGATTATTTGAGAAATGAAACAGAATGAGCTGATTAGCATCCTTAACAACATTTGCAACAACACCCAAAACAATCGTGATATTCTCACCAACATTTATAAACAAACCAGAATAATATTCCCGTAGACTCCATGCAACTGATGTACGCCCAAACATAAAGCCTAATATCAAAAAGCCACAATAAATAACAATTACATAAATCACAAAACACAAACATATTGTAAAAGTGTCAATCACATACATGCACAGGAAAATAATAAAATAAACTCACCTTTTGCAGTCAGACGTAGATACTATGTCGTTTCTCTGACTGTCTTTGGTATACGAGCGCAATTTACATGTTCAAGCCAGTGCATGAAAATAAATAAGACATCGCGACGCCCAAATGTGGCAGAGAGCTACGGTAAGGTATTAAACCCTGAAAAAAACAATGTTCCCTTTGTACTCCAGGCAAACAAACCTTCAAAAAGCTTCAAGGATAGTCGAGGGCAAACACTTGGCGAGTTTTGATAGTTTTCAGCCGCCAATGATGTGACTCAAACTCTCAGTTTCACTTGCGCGCGCACACTGAAGCTTGCGCGTCCCTCTCGAACTCGAACTCACCGTCGGGAACGCGCCTGTTTTCACTACCTGGAAAAACTGAGGGTGGAAAAAAAGGTATCGCAGTGAGCACTCCATGGTGGAGATTAGGGACATGTGATTTATTTTGTATTTTTTATAATTTACACATAATTTCAAGAAAATAATGAATTGAATCCATTTTGGAAAAAGGCTGTAACATAAAATGTGGAAAAAGTGAAGCGCAGTGAATACTTCCTATCTATCTATCTATCTATCTATCTATCTATCTATCTATCTATCTATCTATCTATCTATCTATCTATCTATCTATCTATCTATCTATCTATCTATCTATCTATCTATCTGTCTGTCTGTCTGTCTGTCTGTCTGTCTGTCTGTCTGTCTGTCTGTCTGTCTGTCTGTCTGTCTGTCTGTCTGTCTGTCTGTCTGTCTTTCTTTCTTTCTTTCTTTCTTTCTTTCTTTCTTTCTTTCTTTCTTTGAATTCAATCAATTTCTCTGTCTGTCTGTCTGTCTGTCTATCTGTCTCTCTATCTGTCTATATATCTGTCTGTCTGTCTGTCTATCTATCTATCTGTCTATCTGTCTTTCTATCTGTCTGTCTGTCTGTCTGTCTGACTATTTGTCTGTCTGTCTGTCTGCCTGTCTATCTGTCTTTCTATCTGTCTGTCTGTCTGTCTATCTATCTGTCTTTCTATCTGTCTGTCTGTCTATCTGTCTCTTTATCTGTCTGTCTGTCTGTCTCTCTGCCCGTCTGTCTATCTAGGCCCTATCCATCAAACAAACAGCACATTACCAGAGCCGTTACTAACTTTAGTATCAGACTGGTAATTTGAGGCCTCAATGCTGCATAGTTTTGCTCTATCTACCCCAGCTCCAGCCTACTCAGGTAGTAAATCCAACAATGGCTTTGTTTCTTTTTTCCCCCTGGTTTCTTCTGGGCCTGAACACAGATGGAGGGACAATCTGAACTTTAAAGTGGGTGCGAAATGAAGACACAAATTTAGTCTACCCTTGCCCATTTAAAATATCTCTCAATATGTTCAAAACACATTGCTTCTTTCTGCAATATCTATCTATCTATCTATCTATCTATCTATCTATCTATCTATCTATCTATCTATCTATCTATCTATCTATCTATCTATCTATCTATCTATCTATCTATCTATCTATCTATCTATCTATCTATCTATCTATCTATCTATCTATCTATCTATCTATCTATCTATCTATCTGTCTATCTGTCTGTCTGTCTGTCTATCTATCTATCTATCTATCTATCTATCTATCTATCTATCTATCTATCTATCTATCTATCTATCTATCTATCTATCTATCTATCTATCTATCTATCTATCATGTTATCTACATTCTACATTTACACGCAGAAAAGTAACAGGTTCAAAACTTAATCCTGTGGGAATTTTATTTCTAAATGAAGGTGCACATTGCCACCTAGTGGCAAATCATTAGGCAATCTTTCCCGATCCTTTATCTCCTGCTTGCTTTACTATTACTACTGCTCACGAGGGAACACTACTCACATTTTCTTCTGATTCATCATATTTAGGCCTATTTTATATTTACCATATGCTCTGTGGAATATATTTTCCTCATGCAATTCTGATTCCAGCAGCGACAGGATAGCATGCGAGCATCCTGGGGTCAAGGGCAAGGGCATCCTCTTTCACTCTTCTTTGTACAGTTTTGTATTTATTTAGCTGAAGACAGCGGATTATACGGTCTTAGATTTAATCCATAACTGGCATCTGTGCTATCGTCAAAGTATAACCAGAGGATTTGGTCCATTTCTTTAAGATTACAATTATGATATACTCGAGCTATAGCAGACTCTTTGTTTCTTTCTTTTCCTGAATGTGTTCTGCTCACATAACAGGATATTGAAGTTATCACACACTGTGTTTTCTTTCAGTTTGACAGCAAAGAAAAGAAAAAAGAATGATAAGAAAGTCAAAGAAACCTTAACATGCATCACAACTGATTTTACAGACTTAAAAACTGAATGTTTCCATCACTGAAATGCAACAGAGTTTTAGGCTTGAGTGCATTTATTTTTTTAAAGGCTCAAGACACATAAATAGATCCTAATATCCATTTAATTTCCGATCGGTATGATCAAAATACAACAACAGTTCAACAGTGCGCATATTCAATTACACAACCAAAGGAAAGCTTGTGTGTCACAATATAAAACATGAACAATAAAGCAACTCCTTTAAGGGAAACCATCATGCAAGAGCCACATGCCACTTTATGGGGATATTTGTAGTCACGACACATTATACAGATACACATTTAGTGATACAAATTTAAGTCATATTTCATAAATGTCTTTATGGCAAAATATATCACTTTATGAAACAGGAAGGTAGTTCTCATGTGGCATCACCAACAAAAACATTGCAACTGATGTGAAAACAAGCAATGGTTCAGCGCACATCAATAATCAAAAGAAACAATCTTACATCAAAATGTAATCTGAGAAAGGACGCCATCTGCCATCCTTGCTTATAGGAACCACAGATATTTTTGAGCCAAATTATTGAATCAGAATACACTGCTAATTTTATATCTAACCAGCCAAATTTGACCACTTACAACTGACTGCAAACTCTGGCATAAAACCACATATTTTAACATACACTTTGTCATTTCATGTTGACCTTTTCAGATAATGTAGGAAAAGTGGCAAATTAATTACATAGCAAGGACAAAACCGTGATCTGCAGCTGAATAAGACCCAGCAAATCTAAAGCTGACCTCAAACAGAGCAGGTTAGTTATTGTCTTTCAAATATTCAGACTCTTTCCTGTGCTGTTAGCCGTCTGCTCATATTAAGGCTTTAACGACAGATGTGCTTTCTTCTCAGGCATCTGTGTTTGTGATACAGCGGGAGGCTTTTTTTCAAAGAGACAACATCTGATAACATCTGCAGGGCCAGAGGCTCCTTCTCACGATTGAGAAGGGAGAGGGAGAGAGAGAGAGAGAGAGAGAGAGAGAGAGAGAGAGAGAGAGAGAGAGAGAGAGAGAGAGAGAGAGAGAGAGAGAGAGAGAGAGAGAGAGAGAGAGAGAGAGACAGGGTGCAACACTGGGTGCTGAGAAACACAAGTGCACTAAAAGGACAAGACAAGAGTTCATAACCAAAGCTCCAGATAACAAGTGAGTTTGTTTTCCAGACCGAAAAGTTACACACTTTCTTCTGTAATTTAACAGACTAATTAAATCAAAGCTTTTAATGTACCATTTAGCCAAGATTATTTGTTAATAAAGGTCTTCTGAAGTGAAGCGATGCGTTTGTTTAAGAAAAATATCCATATTTAACACGGATGGATGGATTATGGATATTTTTCTTACACAAATCCATAACTCTGATTGTATTCATCTAAAAGAAGAATATCATAGACCTAGGATGGCTAAATCATTCATTTATGGGTGAACTATCCCTTTAAGTCAAGGACTGATTAAATTGATTCCATCAGATTTATTCAAATTAAACTAACTCAAATAAATCAAATACATTTTATATACAGTTAGCAGATGTGTAAGGGAAAAATATCAAGACTTTGGTCATTGTATCACATTCATTTTACTTCACATTCATTTTACTTTTCCATCTCAATTCATTTGAATCTGTTCTTTTTAAGTACACACTGGCAAGTGCTGCACGATATCTGATCAGATAACAAATTACAGTCACAGAGTCATTTAATTGACCCCAGAACGTCTCTGGAGATCTTGGTAAATTCGAACAAATTGAAATTTTAGCTGTTGCTGCATGGGTGACCTTGAGCTGCTCGGATCGGCGGTCTGTTTGTACAGTGGTGTCTTCACTCGTTGTGTTCCCACGTCGAAGCCCCTGTTAAAACCTCATCCAGTCGCCATGCACTCAATGCACAGCTAAGCCAGCAACTGCACTTTCCACACCGGGGTTAAAGAGGTTAATCATCTTGCTCTGCTTCACTGGACGGCGCTCTGAAAGGGTTTAACTTAGTCATGCAAAGAAAGGTCTCGATCAGAACACAATGTAACCTTATGTGCGCCGCCTTGTGTTTGATGAGAAAATGAAATGCTAATCACATTTGTTTCTCATATGGAGTGTACCATGTCTTGATTGAATTCAATTGTTAAGATGTCTTCAAATCTTAAAATGCTTAGTATGGAATGAGATGAGCGAGAATAAAAGAAAATCCTGTATGTGTTCAAAGAACTTCATTCATCAATATGAGCAACATTTATAAAAACACTAAATATATGACATATTTTTGCGATATCAAAATACAACATCTAAATGGAATAGTTCAGCCAAAAATATAAAAGATCTGACATAATTCACTCATCCTTGTGTTATTTCAAACCTGTATGACTTTTCACAAAAAGTATGAATGTGCCTTTTGATATTTGTATAGAAATTCAAAGAAACAGGGCATTTTCATATAATGAATGAAATTGTATCCTTTTTCTCATACAAAGCTAGTTTTCAGAAAACCTAGATTATACGGCATGAGCCATATGGAACATTTTATGATACTTTTATGCTGTCTTTTTCCTATCTCGATTAAGTTTCATTAAAAGAGCTTTCCTCCTACCTGAGTTTCACAGAAGAAAAAAGTAAGTCATACAGTTCGGTAACAACCCAAATGTGTGTAAATATGACAGAATATTCATATTTCAATCTATTCCTTTGAAGGTTATCCATTCATGGAAAACAACAAGACATAATACTCATTTGATGAGCCAAATATCTTTGTTTCATACGTTTTCTTGACCCTGCAAAGGACAGGACAATAAATAACACATATGCAGATCAGTTCAAAACACACTCTACTCTGGAATGGTTATGTCTTGATTGGAAGATGTCCATGATGTCATGCAAACCTTACTTGTTTTATCAGCAAGGCAAAGCTAACATTATTGGGCTTTTGTTTAATGACCGTAAACTGTGATCTCTTTGGTCACTAACCAGAGGTCAGATAAGACAGTGTTGAACAGTACCTGTGTCAATGGATCTGTTTATCCAAAATATATTGTTATGTGGGAAACAAGTCATCATTTTTTCTATTCCAATTGGTGATGGAAATCACGCAATGTTACACACTAAAGGTGCGGTCACATATTGTTGCTCTGCGAAGTCATTCCAATACGAATTTGCAAGATTTTTGCTTAAGGGCGAAACAGTTACCCACGGATTTCACTCGCAAATTTGCTGTGCTGAAAATGGCTTGGTTTAAGCTGTTTCATACATCTCTCCACTTTTTTTTTTTTTGCACTTATGTGACTGCACCTTTAACCTTTCAAATCCACAAAAGTCACAATTTTGAGGTTTTGACTCTTTTCAAGTTAATTAAGACAATGCTTATGTTGGGACTTAAAGGGATAGTTCACCCAAAAATTTTAATTCTGTAAATCATCTACTCAAGTAAACACAAAAGAAGATATTCCAAAGAAAGTTTCAGTGGAGTTTTTTGTCAAAAAGTCAAGCATAAGAGTGAGGAAATGATGGAATTTCCTTTTTAAAGTGAACTATGCTTTTAAAGGAATAATTCAACCAAAAAAGAAACTTTTCATTAATTACTCAACCTCATGTTGCTCCAAACCCGTAAGACTTTCGTTCATCTTCGGAAAGCAAATGAAGATATTTTTTATGAAGTCTGAAAGCTTTCTCTACTTCCATTGACAGTCTATGCAACTACCACTTTGACGCTTCAAAAAGTTCATACAGAGATTGTAAAACTAATCCATGAATTGAGCGGCTTAGTCCCAATTTTAGGGGTTTTATATGATGAACAGATTTAATTTAGGCTTTTATTCACAAATAAACATTCATCAACTCACACATCAGTTGTGGTAAAAAAAGCTCAAGCATGTTTGTTTGACATGCAAGAACCAATGAGGTTCATCCTTGTGTTACGCAGCACATTTGCGCTTCTGCAAGAACCAATGAGGTTCATTCTCACGTAATGCATCACGTTTGAGCTTCTGCAAGAACCAATGAGGTTCATTCTCGTTTGTTACACAGCACGCAAGAGGTTTGCTCTTGCGCTTCAAGCAGGTTCGTTTAAGCTTCTGTTTATGTTTGCTGAACAATGTTTAAAGGTGAATAAAAGCCTAAATTCAATCGGTTCATCATATAAAGTGATCCTGTCTCAATTCATTTGGATTAGTTTTACAATCTCTTTATGACCTTTTTGAACTGTCAAAGTGGTAGTTGAGTAGCTGTCTGTGAAGAGACAGAAAGCTCTCAGATTTCATTAAAAATAATTTCATTTGTGTTCCGAAGATGAACGAAAGTCTTGTGGATTTGGGATGACGTGGGTGAGTAATTAATGACAGAATATTCATATTTGGGTGAACTAACCCTTTAAGCAAGACTACATCTTTATGTCTGTCCTTTTGGGAGAGAGAGGGGTGATCTCTCGCTGGGAACGTTTGGTGCTGGAAATAGAGGAGGTGGAGGCATTGGCAGCATTGCGCTGGTGATGAAGGGGACGACGTGGGTGCAACGGTGCCCCTCTGAACAACAGGACATCCCTCACTACTGCTCTAAAGGGTTTGCTGACAAAACAGTATAGAAAGAAATTCACAGCAGTGTTTAGCATGGCAAACATGTTGGATAAATCGTATGCTAGATGCACCCGCCAATCGTTGTGCACCGATGACACATAAAGATGGTAGAGCACTACTCCAGTACGAGGCGCCCACAGTATAGCAAACACAGAAGTCACTGCTAGGAGCATAGCTGTGGTTTTACCCAGCTTGCCTGGCAGAGCCAGTTGTTTCCCACTCTCGTCTTTGCACATCTGATGCCGCTGTCTCTTCCGGAGCCTCAGAATGATCAAGGAGTTTAGCACGAGGAAGATGCAGCACGGAAGAAAGTAAATAATAGTCACGTGGGTCCAAATCAGGGCGGTATCCAAGTTGTTGGGCGCGCGGCTGACCCTCCACATGTCCGACCACCAGAAGAATGGCACGCCGGATGCCAGTGCCAAGGTAAACACCACCGCGATGATCCGTCGGGCCCGTGCCGGGTAGCTGATCTGTCGGTGGAGTAGTGGGTGGCACAAAGCAACATAGCGGTCGACCGTGAGGGGTACGGTGGCCCATATGGATGCGTGATTGGCGGAAAACTCCATCATACTGACCGAGCGCAGCAACAGCACAGGGACGTCTCTGTGAAACACGGCAGTTTCGAGCAGGAAGCCCACGAAGATGATGAACAACTGGCTGAGGATGTCCGAGCCGGTTAGAGCAAGAAGATACACGTAGAGGGCCTTCTGAGTACGAACAGCCAGCCGGTAAAGAGCCACCAATGTCAGGATGTTCACTGGGAAAAGGTGACAACTGGAATTAGAAACAAGAATTGAGGTAGACAAGGATGGACAAGGCAAACAACAGTGAGGGAATGAGGCCAGAGAAGGGAGAAACAGAAGACGGAGATAGAAATCAAAGGCATGGAGGGAGTAGACACAGCAGGATTGATGGGAAGTAAAAGATTAGGGGTCATATTTACAGAACATGGCGGCCCCCTAAAACCTTTGCCCTGATTTTCCACAAAGAAGAGATTAAACTCAAGTGAATATGTACTGCTTTTGCTTGTTGAGAAGACAGGAGATAAGTGTATTTTAAGTGTTTAAACATTGAAACTATTTATAGAAAAAATCAGATATGTGTTGAATTTAACTCGGAGATGCAACTGAATCAAATAAAATGAAAATACTATTTCTTCTTGTTCACCTTAATGTTGTTTCAAACTGATTTAAATCGGCAGTTTTGAATACCAAGCATCTGTCCGTGACCCTGATCTGGTTTATAGTAGCAGTTTATTTGTAGCTTCAAATGAGTTGCCAATTAATCATTATTGATTGATTGATCACTTTTCTTGTCCTTAAGCATGCTGTCAGTCTGTTTTGGGATTGGTGTAGTAATTTGTGGATGCTTAATGATTTCTTGTCTGGTCTGATGTGTGCCTCACTGAATTAATCTACAACGACCTTCCTCCATCAAACGACAAGGTGAAGAAGATATAGGCTATATATAAAAAATGGGCCAAGCCAGAAACTGCTAAATATTTAGTGGTCTTTTAATGGTCTTAAGCATTTTAATCAAAAAATGTGCAAGAATTGCTCAAATACTGTAGATAAAGTAACTTAGCACAGACATGACAACTTGGTTTAGTTGGTTAAGACAACTAAAAGCTTAATGTTTTGCTAATTAAATTGCATTTGATTTAAATTTCATAATTTATTTTTGTATAGCATATTTAATAATAAATTAGCTTTCCTTTTATGGACAATGGCAGAAGAACACTTAACTTCCCAGATCTATGAATTAACAGATTTCAATTTTAAATTACATTACGCCTAATATACTTAAATCAAATGCAATATCTAATTTAAAGGTGCACTGTGTAATATTTAGGAGGATCTAATATATATTAATATATATTATATTGGATTTATGTTTTATTGACAGAAATGCAATACAATATTTTTATCTAAAAACTATGTTTTCAGTGTTGTATAAAGACTTAATGAACCGTTATTTTTTATTAACTTAGAATGAGCCATTTCAATCTACAAACAACGCGGGTCCCCTTACAGTGAAGTCGCCATTTTGCGGTGCCATGTTTCTAATGGACAAACTTCTTTACAGATCGCTAGCTACTCTGCTGTCTCAGATGACATTGTTGTCCTGTGTCATCCACCGTAGCTTCTCTATGTGCTTCGAAAGAGAGGGGTGAGTGGTGGGCTGTAGATGCCGCTAAAATTTACACACTGAACCATTTAATGCTGCACATGTTTCGGGGTAATTCATTCAGAAAATGTATAGTTTTAATACAAACTAACTTCACTACACTGTCTTTGAATTGCATTCCATTCCATCGTACTTTCTTTAAATTCAATCAAAAATCGCATCTTAATTTTGACCTTAATTCTTAACTTAAAATGCATTCTCAATTAATTTCTCAATGAACCGACCCCTATTTATATAGGTATTAAAATGCACATCTCATACCTGGCACTCCAATACACAACAGAGCACTGTAGTAGACGACAGGGATGTAAGCCAGCACACACTCTGACCTCTCCTGAGCGCTGCGCTCATCCTCCCGCTGGCCGGGCGCTGTGCCATTGTGCCAGTCAATCATGGCCTCTGAGTTCCTCTTGTGAAAGGAAAGAGAAACGGAAGAAAACCTTAAAACCTCTGTCACTTTGAGCAACAACTGAAATCAATTTGAAATGAACCTTTTTTTGTGTGCCGAACGTGTTTTGTTACGGAGTCTGCAGTGCAGAATGACTGAGCAGCATGGAATTTTACTATGCTCTTGTCCTCTCACCGGGTCATTGTGTTAATGACAGAGACAGCTTGCCCTCATAGGTTAAAAACAGTCAATTAGAACAGATGGAATGAGTGCACCACACTCTCCCTCATTTACTTGTCTTATCTTTCCACTTTCTACCTTTCCTACTGTGTTTAACTTTGATTACTCCCATAACTGCCCCCTCCTGAGAGGATGAGGTGATCAGCTCTGTGCCAAACATGTTTATTTGCTTTCAAGATTCAAGAGTTTTATTTGTCACATACACAGTTATATACAGAATATACAACTGGCAGTGAAATGTAAAGCCTTTCAGACTCAGTGCAGAGAGCAGAAATGATCTCTTTCCTCTGTATATTTCCTTTTACCGCATGACATTGAGTTTTACAAACGTATTTCCCTTTCTAATGTGCTTTGATTCTTTTCCTGTAAAAAAAAAAAACTGTGCATTTTGCCTTTGCAGTGTGCATTGTTTTGTGTTGTTATTGGAATTGAATCGCAGTATATTTAAAAGCCATTCATCTTTTCCTCCTGGCAAACAATATGAGAGGGTTTATGTAGTGGAACATGATTGCCTGCTATGATGGGGCTGATTCATCAACTGTCCTGCTTAGGTGTGCAAATTCACACTGTGGGTGAGAACCGGAGAAGGCAGGAATGATTTGGTCTTCTGTCACCTTATAATTACTTCTGTCTTTGCCCTATTGGGGATTTATGTGGTTGTGATTGCCTTTGCAATTCTGACTGGAGCCCTTCTTTCCCACATTTTCAAATTTGTATTACATTTATTATCATTTCATTTAGGAATCAGTCAAATCTATGTTGTTTCTATGGCAGAATGGTATTACTATGTTTTAGGAAAACATTTAAAGTGCCCTATTATGGTTTTTCGAATATTCCCTTTAATGCAGTGTGTAATATGGCTGTTTGTGAATGTAAATGTTCTGCAAATCTGTAAAGTCAAAAGAGCACAATGAATAACGTTATTGTCTCCCAAAATAAAAAAATAAAATCGCCTATATGAGTCTTTTGTATTTTCAATCCTACTACGTGGCAGTTTCTACGTCACTGGAAAAGACAATGCCCGCCTATGTTGTAAAATGTCCGCCCGAAAACAACTTGACACGCCCACAAACACGTCACATTACTGATGATTGGTTCTCA
Organism: Gobiocypris rarus; assembly: GCA_023029165.1. Taxonomy (NCBI): domain Eukaryota; kingdom Metazoa; phylum Chordata; class Actinopteri; order Cypriniformes; family Gobionidae; genus Gobiocypris; species Gobiocypris rarus. Next base: position 27,341,586 of record CM040920.1, read on the forward strand.
AATCTCTGATTTCAACACGGGATTCAAAAAATGCTTGCTATGGAAAGATGGGTCAGAACCTAGTTTATTTAGACCAGATTGCTCTTCAGAATCACAGCCTGTAAGTATGAATAATTATTGATGTAAATATTTTCTACCATGTGTTCAAAATACGTAGTTTTGTGTTTTATATTGTGTAGGTCTCTGGCTAACCAGCTAACTCACGTTACTACTGTCTTGCTGAAATACTTCTGCTACGATGCTGTGGGATACTATTGCATAATATTGCAGATGTGTGTGTGTGTGTGTGTGTGTGTGTGTGTGTGTGTGTGTGTGTGTGTGTGTGTGTGTGTGTGTGTGTGTGTGTGTGTGTGTGTGTGTGTGTGTGTGTGTGTGTGTGTGTGTGTGTGTTTGTGTGTGCGCGTGTGTGTGTGTGTGTGTGTGTGTGTGTGTGTGTGTGTGTGTATTTATTTGATAGACCCACTGTCCTCGCATGAGGACATCTTTTTCTGCAAAAACTACTTCCTGTACAAAAACAAATTTTAGGTATTGTACTTATTAGGTCCTACATATCCCAAATAGCAAGAACAATTATAAAATGCACACCAGGCAAACTCTCGGGTCTCAGGAGGATAGTAATAACAATAAATTATGCATAATTAGATGCAACTAACACTAAACCAAACCAAACCCTAATCCTAACCATTATAGTAAGTACATGTAGTTACTTAATATTTTATTACAATACCACGGTTGAACGGTTGATCTTGACAAATGCAGACAATAATAAATTTGAGAATTTTCACAATGCATTTCTGAATTAATAGTGATCCACAGATACTTTCGAAAAAAGTTTATTTGAATGGTCTCAAAATGCAAGAATGATTTAGCATGGATAATTTCAATTTCCAGAGAAGCATAATCCCATAATCATAGACAGTTAAATCATGTTGTAATGAGACTTTTAATGGCTCTTTGTGACCCTTCACTCTATAGTTGTTTTGATACAGAAGCTGATAAATGATAAATCTTTAACCACAGGTGATCGTGTGCTAGGTTACAGAAGAGAGGTTTTCTCTGAAAGGCTTTAAGTACTTTACTACTGATGTGGTTCTCCCTTCTGAAAATATCTCTACAAACAAATCATCGCTCATTTAAGAGATCCACAATCAATGAGGAGGAGCATGTTTGTTTATATGGGTCTCTGTGACTGTTTATATGATATGCTGCTTGCTCTATGGATCTGACATGTAAAAAATGTCAGGTTTACTGGCAGTACCAATGTTTTTTTGCATTAAGCAGTTGAGAAATCCCAAATGATTATGATTACAAAGCAGTTCAAATGTTCATTGCCCCTCTCCTCAGAATGAGGTGCTGATGGTTTTTGGCGGTTTCAAGAATGTGATAAAATTTGATAAATATGGGTATCACACATAAAAAATGACGTGGAAACCCCATTTTATCCAGAGGTTTAGATTTTATGGAGAGGAACCTTGTTCTCATGCATTAGACATGCCTGTTAACGAAAGCTTATCTATATTTCTGTGGGGAAATATTTATCCCCTTTCTCAACGCCAAACCTTATTTTTATATTTTTAAGGGCTAGATATAACAAAAAAATTTATCTTATATATCACTATTTATGTTTTCAGTCAAAAAGCCATTGAAACTATACATTATAAGAAGAAAAAAAATATGTAATCAAGAGAGTATGAATCACAATGCCTTTATTTTTTAATCCTCCTTATCCTCCTTTCTTCCTTTTTAGAAACAAACCAAAAATATACTTTTACATATGCTTCCTAATTTGACGCCATTGTCCTTAAGCTCATATTGTCTCATGTGAAACCAACCCATAAGAGGTCAAATACATTGGTAAGCAGACAGTATTTTAAGTCCATAGCTACTGTCAACTGTTTGATTACCAACATTTTTTTAAATATTGTGTTTTGTGCTCAACTGACGAAAGAAACTCATACAGGTTTGGAACAACATGAGGGTGAGTAAATGATGACAACATTTTCATTTTAGGGTGAACTATCCCTTTAAGTGATAATGCAAACGAATCATTGAATCAGAGTTGATGAAACTGATTCATTAAATTAAAGTTTTAACTGATTGACAGGAATGAATGAATCTTTTGCAGATGGAGTTTAAATAAGACGCTATTAAAACATCTCTGTCACTCCATGGTTCCACGAAGAACCTTTGACATCCTTTCCAAAGCACCAAAAGTTCTTTATTGGAAAAAGGCTGTTAAAGGTTCGTCTATGGCATCATTCTGAAAAAAAAAAACTTTATTTTTAATGCTCTCAAGAGTCATAAGACAAGGTTGTGAAATTACACATACATTTTAGGAAACTTCATGGACAAAAAAAAAAAAATAGTTAGATTCACAATTAAAGAATCCAAATGACTGGGATTCTACGTAAATCTGCACTGGCCTTGCACTGTTTCCTCATACGCAATAAGAGCTTAATTCCAAGAACAGGGATTTCCACAGTTCCCATCCAGAGACTATCATATAGAATTAGGGTCTTAAAAGATTCATTTCAAATAACTCGTACAAGCTGTTTAAGCTCAAAGCATGACATTGCAGCTTATAGCATAGCCTATAAACTATATGTGAATGACAAACAGCAATGTTTTCCACTACTGCTAGTTCACATGTGTTACCCTCTGCCTATAAGGCCAATACCCACGCATTCTATGTTTGTTCAAAGAATCAGCGCATCTGATCTGCAGACAATAATGAAAAAATATGTTTTTTCTGAATAATGAACCGTAGCTCTATTTACACAGTCTCATGGGAAATCACCTCCTAGTTGAAGTATAAGTGCCCGCTGTTTTGCATTCTGGGATGTAAAGGGAGTCAATGTGTAAGGTTTCAGATCTCTCGCATGGACATTTTGCTCTAATGAAAATGCTCAATTATTCATAATCGACCGGTACACCTGAGACAATAGTTATGAGCTCAAGGACAACGCTATAGCAATACCATCCATATCAGGATGTGCAGGGAAAAGACTGTTTCATTGTTTTGTACAAAGGAAGAGAGAAGATGAGAGGGATGCAGAAACAGAGGTCTTAAAATTTGCAGCCTCTGGATTACACAAGGCGCTCAAAAACAATGCCACAATTTTTTTCTAATCTTTATGACTTCCAGAGTTGACCTCTGGGATATCCTGTAGTTCTTGAAGAAAATATTAAGATGACAAAACACAGCACAACACGTCGAATAATTGATTTATGTTCAGAACAAACCAGTTAACACTCGTTTTTTAAAATCCATTTAATAAGAGGATTAATAACAGTAGAAAATTTGCATTGTGCTATCATAAATAAAATATAATTTGTAATATATATATATATATATATATATATATATATATATATATATATATATATATATATATATATATATATATATATATATATATATATATATATATATATATATATATAAAATATCGGTATGTTGTAACTCTGACTTTGCATATACCAGTAAAACACACACACAATATTGAATATATTGTATCTGTATACATATTATAATTATAATATAATATCTGTATATTGTAACTCTGAAAAGTCTTGCATTATGCCAGTCAAATTTTTTTTTGTGTAACTTCCTGCTAACTTGTCAATGGCATCGTTTTAAAATATGATTACAAATGTTTCACACGATCATACCATTTTTTTATAGCTAAATATCTTTACTGCACTGCAAACTTTAAAAAATACATATACAAAAAATATAATATACATAATAATACATAAAAACCCTTAAATGCTCCACGTTGCCACTATTTACAGCAAAAAACAATAACTGTAACTGCAACTGATGCTCACTTTAAAAGATTGAGTTAGCACTCTCTTAAATAATAATAAAAAAGATTCTCCTAAATAAAGACTGATAGCTTTTCTTACCCTCACAATTGGCTGCAGGTCCCCATCCGTGGACTCTGGAGCAGGAGTCCTAACCGCCGATGCCCAGCCAGGCAGTCCTTGAGGAGGACAGGGAAAAAAAGGAAGGATGGGGGTCTTTGAAAAACAGACACATCACTGCAACCACAGACTGAGTTCGGGAGGAGGTTAAGGAAGGAGCTAGAGAGAGATAGAGAGAGAGGGAGGGAGGGAGGGTTTAAGCACGAGCAGGGCTGATTTCCATTGGGAGGATTTTGGTGAAGCATTGAGACAGACATAAAGAGGTCTATGAGACAGAGAGAGGTCAGTATAGTGGAGACACATGAGGAAGAGGGTGTATTGTTTCACACAGCGATGCCTTCAGACCCATGGGAGCTCTTATCTGCTGTGTGTGTGATCTTCAGGACACTTTTTCCTCTGGCTTTGATTAAAATGTAAATTTAACTTAAACCTAAATATAGACTCCTGTCCTCTTTAAGCTTTAACCATTTGATCAATATTGTAGATTTATTAAAGTAAATGTAAATGGTGCTTGTTTGTGCAAATCTCACTGTCATGATGCTATAGGGTGTTCAGGGTGGTTGTCAGGGCATTGTGGTTGCTAAGGTGTTCTGAGTGGTCTTTAGTACTTTTTTATGGTATGGTACTGAGAGGGTGCCTACGGGAAAAAAGTAAAAAAATGAGTCCACTGTTCTGGTCTCTAAATGTGTAATACATCTTTCAATGTAAATTTTTGGGATAATGTATAAATTGTAAATGTAATCACTTCGTACAAAACTGTTTTATTTTAGTAGCCTATTATTTATATACTATTTTGGTATTTTTAAGTAGCTATATATATATATATATATATATATATATATATATATATATATATATATATCAGTTTTCATTTTAATTCTAGTTTAAGTATATTAACTTTTTAATGCGCTTGTCATTTTTTATTTAATATTTATGTTCTATTTAACTTTAATCATATTTAACTTTAATAATTTTTATATCTATCTATATCTATATATTTATATGCAATTATTATTATATAATTATTTGGTAACAGGGCTCCAGACTGCCACCAAATGGTTGCATTTTGCTACCAAAATTTGAGAGTGTGCAACTGAATTTTACATCCAGTCGCACATATGCGACCAGTACATTTGGTCGTGTTCATTCAGTAGATCACTTCAATTACATGCTCTCTAGAATGCTATACTTGCTGACGTGACACACGAGATCTATTTAACCAACACTGTTCAATTTTTTTTGTTTTTTTAGAAGTACATGACATGAAAAGAAGAAACCTGCTCAAACATACCGGTGCTTACTCTGTACAGTTATCATTTAACCATCAGCCTGCGTTATTACACTGTTTTCATTACAAAGGTAACGTGTACATTTCGTTCTTTGCTGCAAATACGTATGCCAAACTACACGAGCCAAGCTCTACCTGTTCGCTATCAGTATCGTTCAACAACTGGTTCATTTCGTTAACTTCACAAACGACATGTACCAGTGCTCCTAGTGAACAATGTTAGTCTGGAGCCTTGGGTAACAATAAGGTTTCATTAGTTAAAGGGTTAGTTCACCCAAAAATGAAAATTCTGTCACTAATTAGGCCTACTCACCCTCATGCCATTCCAGACCTGTAAGACCTCCGTTCATCTTTGGAACACAAATGAAGATATGTTTGTTGAAATCCGATGGCTCAAAAAGATAAAGGCCTCCATTGGCAGCAATATAATTTGCACTCACAAGACCCATATAAAACTTAAAGGAGTACTTCAGCGCTGGGAAGATGAATCTGTATTTAAACTGGGTCATTAATGTAGTAGAAATGTGAAATTATTTTAGAATTTTGTGCCTTCTAGACTGAGAAAACACAGAAAATTTATTTTTGTCTCATGGGGATGAAAGACAACGATTCCCAGATTGCACTTTGCTGCCCGAGGCTGCTCTAGTCACAGCTACTACTGGATCACTTGCCCACTGTGTTCATTTTCATAAAATCAGTTCAGTTAGAGACACTACAATTAAAAACTGAACGTGTCTGTTCGATATAATGTGAGTTAGCCGAACGAGTGTCGTGGGCCGTCACGGCACAAATGCAGCAGGAGTCGGATCACATTCATCACATGAGCTGAGGTAAGCGCGAGATTCGCGGCTGCATTCACAACACGTTCATAGGAAGTTCATTTGAAAAGTTGAAACACTCACTTTGGTCTCCACTGCTCTGTTTACATGAATCTCCGCAGCTCCCCGAGCCGAGTGCTGTGAGTGCGATGTTGAAAACATGTGGAAATAGCGCCCACTGCTGGCTGTAGTCTTTAGCCTCTGGCCAAAAACTCCTCCAATGACGATATTTGCATCATCAGAGGAATTTTTCCAGAAATAAAATACATAATTCTCTCGTCTCAGGGTCATATGAGGGGGGAAAGTACGATAATTCGAATATAATCCTGGGTTTCTACTGATACAAAGCTTAATGCTAATCGCTGAAGTAACCCTTTAAAGGTACTAAAGACGTCGTTACAAAGTATATCTCACTACAGTGGTTCTACAATAATTTTATGAAGCGATGAGAATAGTTTTTGTGCGCAAAAAAAAAAAAAACTAAATTACGACTTATATGGTAATGGACGATTTTTTTAAAACATTGCTTTATGAATCAGCAGTTCGGAGCGCCAAAGTCACGTGATTTCAGCAGTTTGGCGATTTGACACGCGATCCAAATCATGAATCGATACAATGATTCATAAAGCTCCGAAGCTTCGTGAAGCCGTGTTTTGAAATCTGCCATCAGCATATAAGTCGTTATTTTTTACAGTAGAACCGCATTGAATTCTCAGAGTTCTTTGTCCTTGTATCGAAGTACAATCGATATCAAAGTACCATGGCATCATCATCTGATACCATCACTGTACCATACTGTTAAAGTACGTTTTGTGCATTAAATACTGTGGTGCAAGAGTTTTCAGCCAAACACATAATTTGGTATTAGAAATCGAAATGTTTTGTATATGAATTAGCTTCCCTCACCAGCCAGCAACATCATGTCTCCAGATAGATGGAACAAAAAGTACATGTACACCACCATCTGGACAAAGGGATGCACGGATGCTCTCGCTCTCTCTCTCTCTCTCTTTCTCTCGTGAATACTCATCACTGAGTGTTAATTTCGATGAATGGTCTCTGAACTGGCCTTGTACCACAGTAGAGGACTGGCCAGGCAGAAAATGAGCTGAGTTAACTCTCTGTCATTGGTCTTATTGTCAGCAGTATATTAATGTGGGCACGATAATAGGGAACAGTCTTTGCTATAAATATCTATATTCCTCAATATAAAGCCGGTTGATCACAGATTGTCCATATTGAGCTACACAGAGCCTCTCGGGGGAAAAAGCACCTTTTTATATTTCCAGATCAAGATCACCAAAAACTATGGATGAATATAGATTGACTGCATTGTGTGATGCAACCATTTGTTCCCTTTAAGTTGCATTTAAGTAAAATGATGTGTCTTTTGTTCATTTGTATTTTGTTTTTTTTACATTTTACTTATACTGCAAAGCAAAATAAAACTATACAAAGCAAAACATTTTTAAAATATAATTTAGCAAAATACATAAAATGACAAAATACAATTAAAATATATTAAAATAATACAAAATAATGCACTAAAATGATACAATATATTGCACACAAAATGCCCTCAAAATAAATATGCACTAACTCAAACATATTTTGAATTAATGTATTTTTCCATTGACATGACACAACGTTCCCCTATATGACCATTTATGTGAGCAGAGCTCAACTATTTGCCTAATGTTGTCACATTAGCCATATATCATAAAGTTTTTAGATGTCGGAGACGCACCAATAAAACATTTAACAACTTCTCTTTAAAGAAATTCGAACAGCTTTGTGTGGTCTGAACTTGGAATTCATGTTTTCATAGTGTTATAGTGAGGGCCAAGCCCAGCAGAAGGGAATGTTGATTTAATATGTCCTGTCATCCAGAACAACATTCATTATCTCCTTTCTTCTTGCTCCTTTGACACTTCAGCATGTTAGCATGAAACCTGGAAAATTTATATTTTCATAAACATACATATTCATATTATCATTGTATTTTATATAATTGTCAATCAATTTCACTCAACATGACCACTAACAAGTTAATTCTGTTTAATGTGACTCACAAAAGAAGTAAGGTTGCCCTTCTGCAGTGGAAGAAGATCTGAATTAAATGGAAGTTGCGATAGTCTTTTCTTCCCCGTTGTGATGTACGGTGTTGGAGGTAATGCATTACAAGTAATGTGAGTTACATAATCAGAATCCTTTTTTCAAGTAACTAAAGTAACACATTGCTTTTAAAGTTACAACAAAATATCCGAGTTACTTTTTTCAAAAAAGCTAACTTTAAATAGTAACTTTGTTTTCCCATTTATTGACTGAAACCTTTCCTGTCCCCATGTTGAAAGATATAAGTGCAGAGGCGTTTTGTGCCCTGTGTGAACATGATGTTTATTGTAGTTGTAGACTAAATGTGAGCATGCAGTTACTCAGCTCACTTGCACAAAAACCTATTCAGTATTCCTCAAAACTCAGAAAATATAAAAAAAAACCACAAATAAACTTTGATGATCCAATTCAACCATACTAATAGGCAAAAACTTGAGATAAATATTACATTATGTTTTTTTTATTTTATTATTGCTGAAGTAAGAGGCTGCATCTGAAATCACATACTTACCTGTAAACCCGAATAAGTTGGCAAAACTCAAAAACATTGACGCAATCATTGACAAAGTTTAAGTAAGCAGAACTTGCAGATTTTTATTTTGTAATCATACATTTTAATTGCTTTGAACTTGAAATATTTTAGCAAGCTAATTAACTTGGCTAGCTTTAACATATTAGCATTAGCATAGCACTTGCTGAATGAGGACATATAAAACATATAACATATATCTGTTCTCGTACTAAGTTCATGCTCCACTCGTCATCATGATAACCCTACAAAAAACAACAACAACATAACTTTTCTAAACTAGCATAATAAAACATTAAGCACTACAGAATCTCCCACTTAACGTTGATCTTTCGCACACACACACACACATACACACACACACGTCTGGTTCACTATCTTTGTGGGGACTCTCCATAGACGTAATGGTTTTTATACCATACAAACTGTATATTCTATCCCCCTACACTGCCCCTGCCCCCAGGAAACATTCTGCATTTTTACTTTCTCAAAAAAAACTCATCCTGTATGATTTATTAGCCTTTTGAAAAGTTGATCTCAGGTTTTACTATCCTTATGGGGACATATGGGGTCCCCACAATGTAATACACACACACACACACACACACACACACACACACACACACACACACACACACACACAAAAACATAATATAACATTACTGTCCCCTTTGAGTGTCGTGGAAAAGCATGCTGGGAAATAGAAATCCCAGCCTATTTTGGGTTAAATTTAAGTGTGTCTAAATTAAAAGAAACAAGTTCATAAAACTCAAAACAATGAAACAATTCAGATTACTTAAAATGTGTCAGTTTTGAGAACTCAAAAGAAAAAGGAAGTTCTAAATACTCCTAAAAGTTAATTTGATTGAACGAATTTGTTTCATTTGAGTTGGCGCTACTCAAACCAATTAATTATTTTGAGCATTAGGGTTTACTATATGGCAAAATAAGTATGTCCGAATTCACAGATTAAAAGAGTAGGCAAAAAGTACATTTTCCATTTTGATTTCACAAGATGTATAAAGACAGCTAGAGGAAGTGGTCAGTCTCTGTGCATGTGGCCTACAACTTCCATAGCACAATGTGTTGGAGAGTGTAGAAGGCCTATAAATCCAGTCATTGAATATATATACATATATATATATATTATATATATATATTTTTTTAATCCAAGCCAAGAAAGACACAAGAGCCATTAAACACTGCTGTGATGAAGAAAGAGGTTATGTCCACTTTGTCTACTCTGAACTGATTCACTTTGCTTTTATCTACTCTTTTGTAGAGTGAAAAAGGGAAAACTGCCAACACAAACTCCTAGTTAAAGCACTTAAAGTGAAGGGCCCTTTTTCCCAATCTAAACACATTAATTCATAACAGCAAGTAATGTGATTGCTGTGAGCGGGGTTCACGGAGGCTAACATTATTAATGTGAATTTAATTACCTGTAATTTCTGAGGCATGTGGGGGAGATGAAGGTAGAGAAACAAGATAAAAGGAAAAACACATGAATAAGTGGCGAGAACTGAAGCAAATTAGTAATGAATGGAGAGAGATAAAGGGGGGTAAATGGAGAGGGCTTTTTTGTGAGGAATTATGGATTATTAATGCTTTCTTTCTCTCGATGACAACAAAATGAGTTTCACAATGCAAATTTCAGTAACACTTTACAATAAGGTCCCATTAGTTAATACATTAACTAACAATAAGCAATACAGTTTTCATCAATTTATTCATCTTTGTTAATGTTAGGTAATAAAAATACAACTTTTCATTGTTAGTTCATGTTTTCTCAGGTCTATTAAATAATATTAAATGCAACTTTTGATTGAAATTAACATTAACCTAAGATTAATAAAGGTTAGGCCACTTTAGACATTCTACTAACTATAAGTAACTTCACAATTACATGTTAACAAACTCATTAATTTGCACATATAAGTCAACTAACTCTCATTGAAGTGTTAGTACTGTTAGGTTAGGGTTGGGGTTAACAGAAAAAGTTTGCATGAGCTTGCAAAGTTACTGTTGAGGGAGCATCAAAATAAAGTGTTAGCAAAATTACTCCTCGTTGAATGTCAAAGGTGGACTATCAAAATGAATACATTAATACATATTACCTTAATGCATGCTTTAGTAGTTTTAGAAGTAGTTCTAATGTCAGTTTGTGTTAACTAATGTTAACAAATGGAATCTTGTAGTAAAGAGTTACACAAATGTCTGTGTAATCATAAGCATTTCGTATACAAGCATTATAAGCATCTCGTTTGCAACAATACTGCCCTCTAGTGACAAAAGTGACCCAAAAAAGTTTAGTAAAATGATTTGTAGTTTAATAACTCCTGACAGGTATGACAACCTAATGTTAAAGGCACAATATATACGAATTTTGGATTAAATTATCCAAAAACCACTAGAACAATGTTATATATTTTGTTGACTTGTGTACTTACATTATCCCAAATGTTTCCATGAATGTTTAAATTCAGAGAGCATTTTAAGCAATTTTAACCAGCTGGACATAGACTGTCGCCTATCAATGACATCATACTCGCGTTTCCCTCGATTTGCATGCAAACACCAAAGACACTTTAATATATTATGTGTTTTATAAGACAGTTGAGCAACTGTCTAGATACATTCATCAACAGAAAACTATACAGCTCAACACAGTTAGTCTTATTGTTCAAATCTCGTTTTCTTGATTTACCATGAGTACCGTGTTTTACCATCCCTAATATTGATCTAGCTAACGGCAGTGTACAACAAGTGTTTCATAGTAGCTGCAGAGAGAACGCTAGCTACAATATAACATAACTTTCAACACACTCAAATAATGTATCTAATATGATAAAACAGCGCTGTGACCCCACATACACATGACCGGGAAAAGCGGAATTGCTCGTCTGCGGCATAATAAAAGCTGCGCAAAATCCAGGGCTGAATCTGAAATCGCCCCTTATACCCACAAATAGGGCACTTTTTGAAGGGATATACATTTGTAGTGGTGTCCGAAACCATAGTGGACATGTTTGAGTGCACTCATTCAATCCCACATTGCACCGCAATAACGAGTGTACAGCCGATGTATACGCTCAACGGCTGTCTGACTTTATACGCACTCGTTTTCATTCACTCCTTCAAGTGAACTATATTACTGGACTAACGTAGGGAATAGTGAATCAGGGTTTAGGGGGCAATTTCGGATTCAGCCCAGGCTTCATCAAGCTACGCCTTTGTTTTGAATAAGTGACCTCTAGTGGCGAAAAATTACACATTGGGGCTTTAAACCGAAATAATTAACTAAATTCAAAGGAAATTAAAAATGAAACCAATTTATTCATGACGCAGACAACACAGTCTACAGCTGAAATGCAGTAGAGCAGTAGATGCATTGAGGTGCCAAGTGGGACAAATATGGAGCCCTATTTATTATTAGAGAGAGTGAGTGAAATCAAATTAGGCTTGTTGGGTCACTGTATCACTGGTTTTGACATTGTCATCAACAATGATCAATATGCCTGCAGGCTACCCAGACCGGCTTTCTTTTTACTGGGTGGTTCAAATGCAGTATTCATTATTTGTATATGACAAAGCAAGGGTTCTGTGGTCACATTTAAATTTACATTTCAATGTGTTACTTGCCACTTTGCCATTTCTGAGTGAAAATCAGTGTGGACTTGATAATCATATGGCCTATGCTGTCTTGCCAATGACTTGAGTGCTTCTTTCGCCTGAAGACGAACGCTTACCGCTTTATTACACTGTCTATGTGAGTCACTGCATCACTCATAGTTACTGTTCTAACACTCTACAATAATATTGACTGTTCCTAAGCCAGGCCAACAATGAAACAATACAAGCATTAAGTAAGGCATAAGATATGATCAGCTGGTCATTACCAGATGACTATGCATTATCCTGCATTTTTAAAAGGAAATTAATTTAAGTTTTAGTCTACAAAGGTGCATTAACAGTGACAGTAGATTATTTATCAAAGAATCAGAGGTCCATTTTGGCTGTAAAAGAAAACCAGCTTAATAATTATGCGCACCTTAATATAAGGCGTTTTTCACTTCCAGCCTTCCTTAACAATTATATATATATCACTTATAAATGATTAAATAAATAATGAATAGTAGTTATGTTGTTTGGAACTGGTAAAATGTGCTTGAAAAAAAAAGATCAGAATATCAACTTGCATAATAATTATGCACGCACTACACACACACGTATATATATATATATATATATATATATATATATATATATATATATATATATATATATATATATATATATATATGCACATTAAGTGCTGATAATTCAAATGAAGCATATATGGATATAAATGCTCTCTGTATTGACATTAAATTGACTGCTGTCTTTTAATCAGGTCTGTTCAACTTTGATAGCATTGTCCCAGTTAAAATCAAATCAATTTATATATTCACCCAACCGAATGCTTGATGTAGCCTTAAGAGGAATCCATTCATCACTATCAGTCTAGATCAGGGTCACAATCGGCCTGATAGTAGCTTTAGGGTTTCTCCTAAGTAAATGATTTACTCAAATTTTACTCGGAAGTTCGTCTCACACACGCACAGCACACATCCGTACACTTACACAAACACACACATATCTGTTCCCGCTGTTGCCTTGTCACACAGCCAAGGTTCAGGCTCTCTCAGCACATTTCTCCCACTCCTTTGACTGGCAGTAAACAAGTGACATAACCTCTAACTAGAGGACTCTGCAGCAGGGGTGGATGTCCTTACATACAGAGAGAGAAATAGACTCCAGTGCTTCTTTTGATCCTGAGTGTGGACAGCATGTAATAGAAACAACATGTTCAGTCTGGCTGAGTGACTGGCTGAATGCTTAACAGAAAAATACAGTGCAGGGTGTCACATACTTCTGGGTGCCATTTTTAGACAGTACTGTTACTACTTCTCATACAAACCCTTAACCCTAAGAATTTACCCTAAGAAACCCTAAGAAGAACCCTAAATTTACTCATGTAACTTCATGTTTGTGCAGTGGGCATTAATGATATCTCAAATATAGCAGTTTGTTGTGCTATTCAAGTTATGCTATTTTAAAACAATAGCTCACCAAAAATGAAAACAATCCGTCAATTACTCACTCCCAAACCTGTCCCTAACCTGTTTAAGTTTCTTTTGTCTGCAGAATATCATTAATTTGAATGATTTTGAATTTAGTTTTTGTCCATTCAATATAGAAGCTTGTTTACACTTCGTAAAATAATAATAATAGCAATTTTTGATCTCACAATTTTGACTTTTCTTCTTGCAGTTGTGAGTTTATATCTAATTTGGACTTTATAACTTTCAATTCTCAATTTATAGCTATAAGACAATTCTGAGGAAAAAAAACTTGGAATTGTAAGAAAAAAATCCACTTCACTAATTACTCTTCGAAAGTTATGTCATAGAAATATACATAGCTACCGCTAAAACGGAAGTTCAAAGACAAATTTCTAAAGGCTGAACCTCATTGGTTCTTGCAGAACCACAAATCGTGATGAGTAACGCGAAAATGATCCTCATTGGTTCTTGCAGAAGCACAAACGTGATGCGTAACACGAGAATGTACCTCATTGGTTCTTGCAGAAGCTCAAACGTGATGCGTAACACGAGAATGTACCTCATTGGTTCTTTCAAAAGCTCAAACGTGATGCGTAACACGAGAATGTACCTCATTGGTTCTTTCAAAAGCTCAAACGTGATGCGTAACACGAGAATGTACCTCATTGGTTCTTTCAAAAGCTCAAACATGATGCGTAACACGAGAATGTACCTCATTGGTTCTTTCAGAAGCTCAAACGTGATGCGTAATGCGAAAATGAACCTCATTGGGTCTTTCAGAAGCACAAACCTGATGCGTAACACGAGAATGAACCTCATTGGGTCTTTCAGAAGCACAAACCTGATGCGTAACACGAGAATGAACCTCATTGGTTCTTGCAGAAGCTCAAACGTGATGCGTAACACGAGAATGAACCTCATTGGTTCTCGAGGAAGCTCAAACGTGATGCGTAACACGAGAATGTACCTCATTGGTTCTTTCAGAAGCTCAAACGTGATGCGTAATGCGAAAATGAACCTCATTGGTTCTTGCAGAAGCTCAAACGTGATGCGTAACACGAGAATGAACCTCATTGGTTCTTGCAGAAGCTCAAACGTGCGTAACGTGAGAATGAACCTTATTGTTTCATTTTGTGTCATCTGGCAGACTTTTGACAGCTCAAGGATTTGTCAGAACTGCAAATCTAACTTTCTTTTTTTTTTGTAAACCTAATCCCATAATTTATCCATAATTTAAATGACAGGTGAATCACACTGATGTAGAAGCACCTAACCCTGGTTGTAACTAGACATAAACTGTAAACTGGTCCCTCAAATCTGACTGGTTGATTGGAATGTTGTTCCAGAATCAACAAAGATGTAGATCCAGGAACATGTTGTACTTGGTGAAATCACGCTCACCTCTTGGCCAGTGGTGAATTACCTCTTTTAGCAACCATAGCAACTCTCTGGCATCAGGTGAATTATCTACAGACAAGTACATTTTTACTTTTCTTCAATAAAATCTTAATTCCTGTATTCCAAATGCATTAATTTATGCATGCAGATTTGCATGAACACACTTGCAACTCTCAGTTACAATTAGAGTTTGTGATTAGAATTCCACGCCTGCTCTGCCCGAACAGCTGAGGCCTCCTCTGAATCTATGTCATACAACATTGAAAAAGAGAAAAGTCAAAATCAAAGCCGTTGTCATGGCAACTGCCGTTCCTGCCCACCAAAACGAACTCCCCACCCCCCACAGGTTCCACTGATCGATAGGATATTGTGAGGGTGGAACTAAAAGAACCAGTAACCTACATACTAGTTATGCACCATAGTCTATATGCCACATAAAGGGGGCCGACAGACCATCCATCATCTACTGAAGAGGAGGAGGAGGAGGAAACAGAAGAAAGACAATTAAATCAAGGAAGAGTAGAGGGTTGAAAAGAGAAAGAAAACAGATGAAAATATAGAATAGAGATAGAAAAGAGAGAAAGAGATCAAATCCACTATCGGACAAGAAAAGATGGCTTATTTGTTGGGGAATGGGCTGTTTGTCCACGTTTACCTGCTCTTCTTGCTGTTGGCCACCGGGTCTCATGTGCAACCTGTCCATGGAGGTAAGGTGACTTCTCTTGCACTCTCTCCCAGATGATAACGTTTGGACATGGTGTCAGAAGTATTGGATTTGTGGATGGAGGTATACAAACTCTGGGTTTCATCTGCAGGATGACAGAAAATAAATCTGCACTTTGCAAAGTTGCATGTTAAGAGACATTTTAACATATCAGTTATTGAAGATAAGATTAAGGATAAAAGCATGTTTTAGCATAATGTCCAATTATTTTCTATCAAATACAATGACGTACCTTAATCATGTCTGATTAGTAAAAGACAATTTAATTGTTTTAATTTGATAAAAAAAAATTAAGCCATCATTAGCGATTTAGATTTTCCTTTTTTTCGGTTATTATGTTGCATTTCATTACAAACCTGTTTTGTGGTTCATAACAGCTTGTACTTTATAATAGGAAACCAGGGTGCTATAAGTGGTTTGCTCACACGAACACACAACACCAACGCAAACAAATGCATGCACACAAACAGCTGATGGTATTTCCGAGAACTCTGCAATGACACCCGGTCCAGCATTCAAAGGAAATGATCATTCTGAGGGAGCAGAGCCATGAAAACACATTCAGCTTAAAAAAGTAGTTCCCTTTGGTAAAAACACGAAAGTTAAGACAGTTCTAGTGTACGTGTAATTTGAACAATGGAAAAGAGGAAATGCCCCCCCCCCAATTTTGAGGAGAGATGTGTATAAATAATCTAATTTAAATATGGAAGGAAGCAGAAAGTTCTGAAAATCTAAATATACATAATACATAAATATACCCAAAAGACAAACAAGGTTCCAAGATTTTGATCAGATATGCATGATAATGTGACTTAAAAACGTTTTAGTTGAAAATGGTTTACACAACCTTTTAACACGACAACAAGTTTTTCAAAGCGCACATTTGTGAAAATGGTACATCATACACGTGCATTTTATGTGTCTAGGCATGTAGTGTTTCTTTACAAAGTGACATTGCCAACTATTGGCCTGGCATGTGTAACAGCATTTTTAGCTGTTTTCGCTAAAATGGGATCATTTGACAATGGTTTCATCCGTAAAAACGTATTTGGTTCTGTTCCCGTTTGCCTGCGTTTCCTTTGCTAGTTAGTCACCATGGTTGTTAAATGAGCTACACCTGTTCTCTGTTCTGTTAATAATTCTGTATTTAAGCCTTTAGTTTGCCTCTGTTCTTTGTCTTGTTTGCGTAGTGCTTCTGTGTTCCTGTTGTCTATTAAATGTTATTTCGTCCTGCATCTCTCTCTTGGATTATCTACACACGCATACTGTGACACCCATCATCAGTCATTGGTCATAAATAATCACACTTCTTCCCCGTCGCTCTGCAGGTTTGTGGGCAGAGAGACTGGAAGAAGGCACCACAGAAGTAATCAGTCACTCGCAGGGGCTGGTGGCACGGCTGGAGGGCCTTCTATTGCTGGGGAATAACAGTGACATTTCCCTACGTGTGGAAACAGTGAATGCGGATGAGGTCAAGGTCATCCAAGCCCACACGCTGGTGCTTTCGCTGCAGAGCCGAGTGTTTGAAGAGATGTTGATGAACCGCAACAGTAGCACGCTAGTGCTGCGAGAAATGGCAGAATGCACTGCTGTGTTCGATAAATTCATCAGGTGAGAAGCACTAAGTTGGGGAAAGGTGAAAAATCTAATTTTAAAGTCTCTCTCTCGATCTTTCTTTTTATATCATTTTTTTTTTATAACTACTGACAATGACTGCCAAGCTTGATCATAGATAAATATATATTGGTATGTAATGGATTCCAATCAACCAATCAGCTGTTCAATTTAAGTACACACAATTAGATAATACCAATTTAGGTCAACCAATTACCAAGCAATGCTTCATTTAGTTCAGTCTGAGGTGTAAAAGTTGCATTAGCAATTAAAGAAAAAACACTTAAGCAAAACATGGTCAGGTCAAAGTGTCTGAATAATTTTGGTCCCAAACTTGTATCAATTTTACTAGAAGTCCACTATATGTCCAATTGTTGGGTATAATATGTCACAGTTTACTTTATTTTGCTATCCTCACTTACATAAATGAACTATAATGTCCTGCACCCACTTGTAAAACTTACATCTGGTCTCTGAATAATCTTTGGCTGTAAATATTTTTAAAATAGTTTTAACCATAAATCAGATCATGACTGCTAAGCTTGAAATTTGATGATAAAAATGTATTAAAAAATAAAATTATTTCTAATCTTTATTATTATTATTATTATTTAGGTCAAACCAAAAAAAAAAACTATAAAAACTTTATAGAACTGCAAATATTTTATTTTAGGAAAAAGTCTGCAGTGCTGTATCATCCCAGAACATGTTTGGACATGACAAGTTAATGAGCACATTCCCATCCCACACATGTCCAAGACTCTCTCTACTGGCCAGTGGTGGAACTGCAGCCTTCCTGCCGTCAGGAGCTCAGACCCAACAGGAGATAAGAACAATGAAACACAACGGCAATATTTAAAAATCAACTCTCTGCTCTAACTCTAATGTAAAGCACCTTTATAATGAGAAGGGACAAATGGGGCATAGTTACAATGATGAAGTGAAGCTAGCGTGAGAAGATGTTTTGGTTACAAGAGCACATGCCGCCTACTCATTTATTTTGAATGAGCTGAAGTTTTTTGTTTGGGGCATTATTTCCTTTATAGCGATCCAAAGGATAAGACAACAACGATACAATCAGAAGCAAAAGAGGAAAGCAAGGCACATTTGTGTTGGAGACAGAGTGTCAGCAATAAAACTACAATGGTAGAGAGCCAAAAACTGCACTCAACCAAAAGAAGTGCATTATATATATATATATATATATATATATATATATATATATATATATATATATATATATATATATATATATATATATATATATATATATATATATATATATATATATATATATATATATATATATATATATATATATAATTTGTTATATTATTTTTTATTTTATTTATTTAATTAATAGGATAATATAAAATTATATAATTTTATCTGGTAACAATCCAGTTTGGCTCACATAGCATCAAATACATCATAAATAAGATGTTCTGCAAAACTGTGGAAAACAATTGTTTTGCACAAAAAAAAAGTCTCCCTTTCAATTCATGATTTTAAATATGAATGGAATTGGACACGCCTAATCATGCATATTTATTCTCTGATATGTACTACACAACTATTTTTCTCAAACAATATTTCACCAAAATGCTATAGCTTTATAAAAATAAATGTTTAATAAAGCTAATTTATAAAATATGAATGCATTAAATATTCTGCTAAGCGTATCTCCTTTTGTTTTCTATGAAGGAAAGGAAATAAAAGTTTTGTAAATAATGACAGCTATTTCTTAAACCTAATGTTGTCAGCTGAGTTTATATCAATAATAAAGTGAATTTATTAAACATTTATTAACTAAATATTCTGCTATGTACTATATATATATATCTCCTCCTGTGTTCCAAGAATAAAAGGAAATAAAAGTTTTGTACCGCTTGTTCAAATTGCTTAATTAAAATGAGCTAAAGCAACACAATTGCTATACATTTTGTCCTAACTTAATTTGATTGTGTTAAATTCACTTAAATATAAGTCAAATTGAAGTTTACTTAGTTAGTGTTGAGATTACATGAATGATTTGTGTTGCATTAACTGAAACTGGTTGGGGCTTGTTAGTTCCCAGCATGCTTTGCATATGGCCAAATCAAAAAAGAGTAAATGTTATTTTATATGGAAAAGTGTTATTTTATGTATTTTTAAGGAAGACGAGAAAGGGAGAAACTTGATAGTGTTTAATATTCAATTATGTTGGAATTATTAGAACAATTTAAATTAGAGTGGGTTACCATTGTGAAGAAGATGAGCATTTGCTTAGGCATTTGAAGGACCGTTTCATGCTTAGCATTTAAGATGCTAATGTGTGTTAATGTTAGCCTATCAATTACCCAGTGCAGCATTATAATTCAGCAGTGTTACATTAAAATATATGACATTGAAATGGATGAATGAATGTATGAAATTGAATGCCTGAATCATGTCAGGGAGTCAGATAAATTTCACTTTGAGACTATTTAATTAAGTCACTTAAAATGTATTCATTTAATGATTGTTGAAGTTGCATGAACAAATTATGTTTGTTTAACTTAATTGATTCATGTGGGACCGATGTACACAATTCAATCATGTAAATCTTTTTTTTCAGTGTACATGCTATTGACAAATCAACTAATACAGACAAAATGTTCAGTTTATATTTCATAAAATTAAAGTTACTTATCAAATAGGAAATAAAATAACGTTTTAAAAAGAATGTAATATATACGAATAGCAAATACTACTAAAATAATCAATTACAATTATGATTCTGTTTTTTGCTCAATTCAAGCCTGGGCACTGAACCGAAATGTAAAATTCCCATAAGATTAACAGTTTGATTACCTAATTTTCTTCTGTTTGGCAGATATCTGTATTGTGGTGAACTCTCATTGCAGTTGGACCAGGCCACACCATTGCACAGACTGGCTACCAAGTATGGCATCTCCAGCCTCCAGCAAGGACTAACCCAGTACATGAGCCAGAACCTGGCCAGTGATTCTCTGGGCGGTCACGTGGTGGGTTGGTACCAGTACGCCATGACGGTTGGCGACACGACTCTGAGAGACAGCTGCCTTCAGTTTTTGTCGTGGAATCTGTCATCTGTGCTTCAGAGTGCAGAATGGCCGTCGGTTAGTGTTGAATTGCTAATGACCCTCCTGCAGCGCTCTGATTTAGTATTGAAGAACGAGCTGGAACTGTTTGAGGCGCTTGAAATCTGGATCACCCAGAATGATGCGGATAGCCTGACAGCAGAGAATGCCCTTCGACTGGTGCGCTACGCCATGATCCCTCCGCGCGAACTCTTTCGCTTGCAGCGACAGTCGCCGATCATGACACGCTACCACGAGTCGGTGCGTAATCTTCTCTACCTTTCGTACCAGTTCCATTCGGCTTCACCCCTTCAGCTGGCCAAGTTCTTTGACGTCAACTGCAGCCTCTTCGTGCCCCGCAACTATCTCTCATCCATGTGGGGCTCTCAGTGGATCATAAGCAACCCGGCACGGGACGACCGCAGCACCAGTTTCCAGACCCAGTTGGGTCCGAGCGGATTTGACTCCAGTAAGCGAGTGACGTGGAACGCCCTGTTCTCGCCCCGCTGGCTCCCTCTCAGCATGCGGCCCATGTACACCGAGCAGGGCGCCATGCAGCCACCCCGGCCCGATGGAGGAAGTGGAATCGCCCGGCCTCGTATTATCATCACACCTGCTACTTCTAGCTCAGATTTTGCAGGGGTTAACTTCCAAAAGACTGTGCTCATCTTTACGAAGCAGAAGAGCAAGCTTGTGGTGCAGCATATCTTCAGTTTCCACCAAAGCACAGAGGAGGTAGGGGACTTTCTGGCTGACGTGGACCTGCAGTTTCGCACATCCGAGTACCTGGTGGATGGATCGCTGTACTTGCACATCATTGTAAAGCCTATTTACCAGACTCTCATAGCAAGCAAGAAATAATGTAACAGGCTCGTGGAAGTAGGATACACATGCATGATTTAGAAGGTCTATATTTTAAGGGAAGAAAACGTTTAGCGTGATTAAGACTAATGAAGTGCATCTCCACTGTCCTTATAATGTATTGTAAGTTAGAGGTTTACTCCAGAAGGTTTATTAATGAAATGTGCTAGTCTACATGTACAAATTTAAAGGGATAGGTTTACACACCCTCATGCCATTCTGAATGACTTTGTTTCTCACCTGTAATACAAAAAGTAAGGTTTTGAAGAATGTTAACGCTGCTCTCATGAGCCACGTTTCCACCGTAGGAACTTTCCCCAGGAACTAGGGACTTTGTGGTGGTACTGAACATTCTGATTGGTTGAGTTCACACAGCATTTTATTTTTAACCACCATTTTTAAAAGTCTGTAGAGTCAATTGCTATGGGAATCAACAATGGATTTGAAAAAAATATGAACGATGGACCAGTGACGAGGTTCAGGCTTTATTAAGCTCACCGGACTAAATTGCCTAATCTTCACAGTACTTTAGACCTCGATGGAAACGCAGACAGCAACAGGTCTGGGAGAAAAAAAAAATTCACCGAAATTACCCGGAACATTTTGTCCCAGGAACTTTTTCCCCCAGACCTGTTGCTGTCTGCTTTCCATCATGGTCTAAACTACTGAAGATGCTTTATCTGAAGATTTAGTCAGGCGACGTAGGACTGCGTGTGACTTTCCAGTTTCTGCTGGATTTCGTCCTCTGCATATATGCTTAATAAAGCCGGAACCTCGTAGTTGGTCCATCGGTCATATTTTTTAAATAATTTGAATAACAAAAAACTCTTGCGCTGCATTCACATGGGTCGCCGTCGCGTCAACACCAAGCTTCCGATACGCCCTCCTTCAAGCGTTGATGCGACCGCCATAGTGACAACAGCCAATAATATATATTTTTTCTGTGTTGTTTGAACACAATTAGCCAGTGTCGGCGTTAGGGTATTTGCATAGGCAATCTGCTTTGGTTGACAGCATGTGTTGGGCATTGAAAACTTTACAACTTCAGTGATGCAACGCAACGGAACCCACAATTCAGTTCGACAATTCAGAGCCGCCGACACCCTGTGTGAATGCAGCATTGCTTTTAAAAATGGTGGTTGAAATAAAATGCTGCATGGACTCAACCAATCAGCATGTTCAGCGCTCAAGTCCCATCCCTAAAAGTTCCTGAACTTTGAAAAATTACTACATCGCGAGCAGGGACTTTCTGAGGTAAACTTTTTTCTCTGAACTTCATTTAGACCCTGGTCCCTGTGGTCGAAACACATAAGAACCCCCTAGTACCTGGGGAAGGTTCCTATGGTGGAAACATGGCTAAAGTTCCTGCATGGGACAAATTGTTCCGGGTAATTTCAGTGCAAACGCGGCTTTAGACAATGAAAGGAACCATGAGCTGTCAAGCTCTGAAAAAAGACAAAAACACTATAAAACCACATTAAAAGCAGTTTATATGAGTAGTGTGTGAAGAACAAATTGAAATTTAAGTTGAAAATTGTACCTTGAAAATCTTGATTGCTAGCTGTGGTCACCATTCATTGGCATTGGATGGAGAAGAACAGCTTGTAAACTCCTATGAATATCTCCTTTTGTATTCCATGAAAAAAGGGAAATAAACATTTTACTCAATTACCACATTTCGATTTTTCATAAAACTACTACTTAAATATTGGCTGTGACATACACTTTGTGTCCCAAATATTATTCATATCGCAAATATTTTTCAACTCAATTAGGCAGAAGCCCTAAATCATTCATGTATAATCATGTATGTATAATCAACACAATGTCCTTTGTCCAAACTGGACTCGTTGGTCAAAGAAAGACAAAGTGAACAAAATCTAAATCAGATTGTTTTATTCAGCATTACATATATTGTAAATAATAATATTATAATTTTGCCATAATAACAACATTATTCTTAATATTTTAAGTTCCAAGGTGCTAATGTAAATATGAGAAATATCACATCTCTTTCAAACCTGTATTGTCTTGAAATTATGTATTTAATATATAAAATTCTTAGTTGTTTTTCTGTATATTTATTCCCACACTAATATATATTTTTTAGATAAGTTTCCTAGCATGTTGGATCATGTGTATGTTTAGTAGGCTATTCACTCTCCTGTGCTGATCACACAATAAAATAATTATGCTTACCCAAAGTTTGAGTCCATCACTGATTATGAGGGTGAAAGAAAAAAAGACAAAAGACTTCAGAAACATAGGCATGGTCTTCAGTTCTTAAGAGGGCACGATTTCTTATTTAAGTGCACTTATCTCCAGAGATGTAACAGTCTATAAAGGGAAATTCTCAAGTACCAGCGACCACTGTAGTCCTATTCCGAACGAAACGGTTCGTTTTATTGAATCGGTTCTTTTGACTGATTCAATAATGATGAACGCAGTTCGCTTCACAAAAGAATGAGTCAGTTCATTTATGTGAATCAAAACCACTTATGAATCAGGAGGTTATACATCAATATGCCAGAACGTTATTATGTCCGATATTTTGTTAAACAGCGCGAACCATAGGCCTATAGCCAACTTAAATAGATAAGCTAGTGACTGCTTATTCATTGTTTTGTTTGTTGTAATCGGTGATATTTTATATAAAAATCAAAGCAATTAATAATTGAAATGTTAGGCTACAACAATTGATGGCAAAATAACTATTAAATTGTATTATGTATTAAATTCGTAACATCCTAGTTCGGTTCTTTTGACTGAATCAACCACGATTAAGTTCGATTCACAAAAGAACAAATCTGAGTCGGTTCTTTTAAGTGAAACAAAACCACTTATGAATCAGAAGATTCGACTGGAAATAACCTATATCTTTGTGTTAAATCGCGCTAACCATATAGCCAACTGAAATAGTTACTAAGTGGTCGTTCATAGTTTTGTTTGTTGTAATGAGTGATATTTTATATAAATATGTAATTAATAATTTAAATGTTCCCACAATTAATGGCATAATAACTGTATTAAAAATATATTTTTTTGTGGCGATTGTTCTAGCAACCTACAAAAAGTAACTAAAATTGTTTAAAAAAGAATCAGAATAGGGACAATGGTTTATTATTTACGATTCTGAATGAAAAAGAATTAGCCTACACTTGCATTATTCAATTGCTTTAGCACTTCGTATGCTTATCTGTCTGACTCTGAAAGAGCATATCTGTCTGTTAGCCTGAAAGAGTCACATTAGCATCTGGCCCGCTCCTCCTTTTTCCCCGGCGCACAGCAATTACGTGCAAACTACCAGTCCCATGATCCCCGGCGTCGTCAGGCAGGAAGAACGTGTGTTAGCAGGGGCTCACACTGATCCAAGTTAGGAGCTTTCAGCTGCTGGCCTTGGCCCATCATGTAAGTGCCTGCCGAGGTTTCTTTGCAGAGCGGTTGCAGAAATCTCCCCGTTTTCGTTGCGTGCAATTGAAAGGCCAGCCTTTGCACGGAGAACAAGTTACCCGACGCACAAAGGCTCCGAGTGCATGAAGATCGGGGCTTGTATTTTGCACCTTTGTTGCAAGCAAGCCCGCTTGAAGCCTCACTGCGAGGGATAGATGGAAGGAGGGAGCGACAAGGAAGGCAAAGTCTTTTGTGCTTCCCCTTCCCCCAACCCTAAAGGGGAGATGTCCGTGCCAAAAGGAGGAGGTAGGTACTTTTTTTTACTCAACCGATCCGTGCAAAACCTCGGAAATGCAGCCAGCGCTGCATGGCTTGCAAAGTGCACGGCTGCAGCTTCATCGTAGCCAATGCATTAAAAGTTTGATGGCTCGCGAGGGTCAGTTGCAATGCATGTTTTAATGATCTGCCCTTTTGCAGATTTTCTGGTAAGGCGATGCTCCCCTTAGACACTCGCACAGGCGCTATTTGCATTCTTGTTCAACCACGATTGTTAAAAGAAACGCCTTCTTTCCGCGTTTAGGAACTGCCTAGCCAGCAATGCAAAAGTGATTGTGCAATGGCAACGCTGTCCGCACCCGACTTATTCACGCGCACGAGGCGATTTTCTCTCGAACAATGTTCGATTGTGACGTCACGACGGCCTCCGTTTCGTTCTGCAGATTAGATTCGTTAGTACAACTTCTGTCGCTGATGCATGCGAGGTGCATTAGGTAACACGAAACTTTGGCCGACGGTTGAGTGTGCAAGTGCAATGGGGAAACAGGGACCTGACAGCCTGCTTGCTTGCATGCCATGTTGAGCATGCAACAATTTTTATTAGTTGCGCGTAATGGAAAAATTATTCGGACGCTCTGTCATGCAAGCTTTGTTCCAGCAGTAATGCATAGGTAGAGGCTGCAAAAATAAGGAGCTAAATATAGTTTTGTTGCTGCAATCAGTTTAAGGAACAGGGTTCAGATGTGCTACACAAGTTTCCATGCAAAAATAATCTCAAACAAAAAGCTATGGAGAAAAAAAGAGTGCCTTCCTAGCTCATGTTTGCAAGATTACTTGTTAATACTTGATATTTTGCGACCGACAGTGTAATTAAATTCACAAAATTGTGCATATTCTTAAACAACCAGTTCATGCACAATCGTTATATTCGTTGTATGCATATTTGTTGCATGCATTTTTCATGTTTTCCACTTACACAGCATGAATCTTTGCATGCTGCATCAGACTCAAGCTCAAAATGAGCCACCAAGTCAACTATTGTTAAGCTTTTCTAGTAACTTCTAAAAACGATTGGGTTATGGAAATATATTTATTATGTAATTGTTGTCATTTGGTCAAAGAAATGGCATGCAAAAGTCGATTGCACCAAATTTAATTTCCCAAATGCCCAGGCATAAGTAAACAGAGTTTACAGTGTATCTATACCCCCAAGCCAAATGCGTAACAAAAATCAGTAGTACACAGAGCTCTAATATACTGGTGCGTGTTTTAGACTTTTCTTCCATTTACAGTGCTCTTTGTTTTAGGGCAGAAAAAAAGTATAATAATCATTTTGACACAAACACCAGTTTCCCAGCACTGCATGCTCAGACCCCTTAATTACACTCCATGGAGTCTTTGGAACATATCTAATGTCCCTGCTCTTTCACAGAAGCACTGTATAGAGCCTGTGTGTGAGGTTTCTCGCTCCTTGGGCTGAATTGACTTACGTGCACAAGCCCAAATTAAAACTACAGTCGGCAGCTGTTATACTGGGTCCATGCAATGACTGCAGTCGAGAGGCAGATTGCAGCGCAGGAGTGTTTCAATTCTGAGAACAGAACACTCATGCATCCTGTATTAGTAGGCGTGGTTCAAGAATGTGATTCTGACGCCCTAATGAGGTGATTTTGGAGCATTGAAGAGCAATAATTGTGTTGTTGTGTAACAGTGACACACCTGAGGAACATTTGAGGAACTAAATCCTTGTGAACCAACCCCTTCGTCATGCAAACAAACACAGCTTTACCTGTGCAGGAGGAGCAGGAAGGGTTCAGGTAGTGGATTGTGAAGGACAATGTATAAGGAGTAACTAGTTTAAACTTAAACATAAGTATTTTGTGTGGGGATTCTTTAAAGGGATATCTGCCCTTCCAAACCTGTATGGAAATGTTGACTTTAATTGTATGGACAAAAGGGTGCCTTTTAAGAGTGTTCAGTTAATTTTAATGAATTATCCCTGAAATGCAGTTGATGTTTGATTGTGAAAAATGTCGCTTCTTATAATGTGCAGATATAAAGAATTTATGCTTGTCAATTTCCTTCCATGCATATGCATGCATCATTTTGTTATGTAGGATACGTGACACTATTTTGCAGTTTTAGTGTGCAAATACCTTAAAAGAGCATAGCTCAGAAGGAAAACTGAAAGTCTGATTGCAAAGCTGATTTGATTCAAAACAATATTTCTAAGGGGATGCACATGGGTGGAAGCGATTTGTTGGAAGAGCAGTCCCATAAATGTCAGTGGGGGTCTATCTTGTGCTTGTTGGGCCTTAGTTCATTGAGTTTGCACTGGCGCACAGTGAATCGATGTCCCCTCCATGCAACCCGGCCTGCTGCTATGCAGCGTGTTGCCGTCATGCGCAATTGTCATGTTTGTCATGCTAATAGACCGCAGAGATACTAAATCCCCTATTTGCGACAGCTCAATTGTTGGTGACCGCCCAGCCTTGCTGTGTTGTTTTGATGCAATACTATGAGGATTGTTTCAAGCATTGTTTAGCTGATCCCCAGACCTTTCACCTTACAGCTGTGTGTGTGCGTGTGTGCGTGTGTGTGTGGCCGGCCATGCCCGTCCCTCTCCAGAATGCTTTTTCAGGTAATGGAATCCAGACAGAAGACTTGCATGCAAATCACAGTTTGCAGGTTTGCATCCCAGTCTCTATAGTTAAATGAAAGCAATGCATTGCATGCGTTTTATACGCAGCTAAGCTGTGTTTAAGGGGTAATGTCAAGCCTGGGAGTGTCCTCCTGCTGAATCGCTTGGGAGTGACCAGTATGATGACTCTATTGGCTCTCTGGGAGGCCCCGTCTAGAGGCCCCTCTCTGTCTGTCACATTGTTCTCTCTCTCGCTCTCTCTCTCTCTCTCTCTCTCTCTGCATTCTGACATTGATCCATCTTATTGCAGACTTCTGAATAATTGACCACTCTTAAGGTTTTCTCTTGAAGGCAGCCATGGTGTCTCTTACCATAACATTACCAACAGTGTTGCTTTCCAAGAAAGGACTGCATTTAGCTTATTGTCATCAGGGTGTGAAATGCATTTCTAAAAAAGACGACGTCTACCTCATATGGGGAGTAATAGTATACTTATGTTTTAAAGCAATAGTGTGAATCCAAAAATATGAATCCGGCTGTTCATGGTTTGTTCATGTTAGTTCACATTGCATGAACTAATGTTAACAAGATTTTAATAATGTATTAGTAAATGTTTAAATTAACATTAACAACGATAAATAAATGCTTTATAAGTGTAGTTCATTATTAGTTCATGTTATATTTTTTGCAGCATTACTGTTTTCAATGTTTTTGAAATAACATTCTTCTGCTCATAAAGCCTGCATTTATTTGATACAAAATACAGCAAAACAGTATTATTGTGAAATATTTTTTTCTGTTTTAATATATTTTAATTTAAAATATAATTTATTCCTGTAATGGAAAAGCTGAATTTTCAGCATCATTACATCACATGATCCTTCAGAAATCATTCTAATATGATGTGGTGCTCAAGAAACATTTATTATTTTCAATGAAGACTGGAGTAATCAAAATTCAGCTTTGCCATCATATGAATAAATTACATTTTAAGTAATATTCAAATAGAAAAGTTATTTTACATTTTAATAATATTTCACAATATTACAGCTTTTATTTGTATTTTTAATAACATAAATGCAGCCCTGGTGAGCAGAAGAGACTTCTGCTTAAAAACAAAGGGATAAGGATGCATAAAATTGATCACATGTGGCCGGTGACTGTAATAATGTTGTAAAACATTTCTATTTCAGATAAATGCTTTTATAAACGTTCTATTCATCCAAGAATCCTGAAAGACATGCATCAATGTTTCCACAAAAATATGAATCAGAACAACTGTTTTCAACATTGATAATAATAAGAAATGTATTATTGTGCAAAAGCACAAATAAATACAATAGAACAAACATACAAATGAAAAAGTTATTTTCTGCTATGATAATAATGATTTTTTATTATTATAAATTGATTACTGCAATTTTTTATTGTAGGACTTACAGTCTGGTAGACTAACTTATTTATTTGATGTGTTTGGAATTTGGGTTTTCGTCTATATATTATAGAGAATGTGTGCAAAAATGTCTTGCACTATGAATGAATACATTGTGTACAATACCAAGAGAAATGAAGTTCCTGGTGATTATTCTGTTATAGAGAGTAATTACATCATGTGACCTTATTTAAAAAAGATTTAGTATTTACAGCACCCAAGGGAGGACCCATCTCTGCAGGGGGCAGTAAATTGCTTTCTGTTGTCATCCAGTGAAGCCAAAATGTGTTCGATATTAAGGCAGCCCTTACTTGACCTCACATGCTGTGGAAAAGTCTCTTGCATGCAGAAAACAATAATCTCTTCAAATGAAATTCTGTGGTGCAGGTCTCTGTGCAACTGGACTCTTGTGGAAATTATGGTTTTATTAAAGCCTTTCAGATTTCATAATAAAGCTTGTAACATTCAATATTTGTTTCTTTATATTGTGGAATGATTAGCAGTAAGTTTTTGTGCTGGTTTCTAATGCCCACATTTGTTGTTAACGCATTGGTTTGGTTTTCAAAATGGTTTATGTCACAATCAATTATGCTAAGTGCTGAAGAAAAGAGTTTGCATCACAGAGAGCACTTAGTGTGACTGCGGCAGTGTTTCGTGGAAGATGTCATGGTAGATATTGAGTAATATCTCCACCCTCTGGTAGCCCTTTGCCTTGCTCTAATTCTGCCAACCAGATCATGCATTGTGGAATTGAGACGCCTCCTAGTATCTTCCTATGCTTGGAGAAGAATATCAGGAAGAAACAATATCAGTTTCATTCTAGAGTTTAAAGAGCACCTATTATGCCTTTTTTTACAAAGTCTTGATTTAGTTTTTTGGGTCTACTAGAAAATATTTTTCACATATTTACATAATGGCAGCACCTTTTTTTCTCAGTTTGTCACTAACACTGTTTAGTTCCTGTCTCTCCGAAGCCTCTCCTTCCGACAAGTGCTCTGATTGGTTGACTGGATTAATAAGTTATGAAATATGTTTGGGAAATGTCATGCCCCTTACTACAGCTGCGAGTTTTAACACCCTTCTAACGTAACTCAACCAGGCTTCACCAGGCCTTTTTTTGTGAAGGCCTTGGGCAAGAATTATTTAAATGAGAAATATTGTGACGTGTACTTTCCCTGAAGAAACCTCAAGACTATAATAGAGGCGTTTAAAGGAGTTCAGAAAGAGTACTGCTTACTGATATAGAGAATAACTCCCTTTGAGTGGACGTCATGCTTTGTAACCTTGTAGACCTTTCATACTGAAACAGCAACCTCTAGAACAAAACACAGGTTAAAAAGCAGAGTTGAGCGATAAAAGCATTGCTTGTGCATGTAGTAGTCTTTGGAGAGAAAAGACTTTGGAGTCTTTTGGATTTTTACACACAACAACTCAGTACAATGACAAACTCGTGTAATTAGGCGCCTTTACATTTCACTTTGAACCCAAATCTTCCACGATCATCTGGTCTTTCTGCTCTTGGCTCTTCATTAAGCATACATGTTCGTTTTAAATCTACTGTCTGTTGTCTCTAACTGAAATTATTTTATTACTATAAAAAAATAAAATAAAAAATAATAATAATAATCAAAATGACGGTGGGGGGCGGTGCCACAGTGTGCAAGTGATATAACCGGTGTTGAGTCTGCATGCCGGTAACACCGGCAACACTGGCAACACCGACTATCGTAGCAAGCCCACTGGCAACTTTTTATTTTATTTTAAGGAAAGCGTTTACTGTCACTTGCTTTTCATACATTTATACAGTGTCAAAATATGTATGCAAACAAAAACATATATATATATATATATATATATATATATATATATATATATATATATATATATATATATATATATATATATATATATATATATATATATATATATATATATATATATATATATATATATATATATATAATAATTACATTGCAGTGAAAGGTAAATGTATAATAATTACATTGCAGTGAAAGGTAAATGTATATGGCACTAACATCAACAAATGGACCTGCAAAAATAACTTTTCAATCAGCTTGGCCAATATTGCTCTGTTGAGCTGGTCTTCTATCCCAAGCTGCATCCATCTAATTGATGCATATGCACACTTTCGTTCAGACAAGTGTCTTGTAGTGTGATGCAGATGTACCTCCTTGACTTTGTAACATTCACAGTTACAGTAATATATCAGTAAAAAAAGTTATGTACTGTGGAAAACATCTCTCAACAAGCAGTCTCTCAGAGCTCACAAAGCAACCGCACAAAGCTGTGTGATCTACGTTAAAGCGTTTAGTAGTGCTCCCAATTTAGCTTGTGCACTTTTCTTTTCAGCTCATTCTATGATCCCTACTATTCAAATGCATATTTTACATAGAAATGTGTTTTTACAGAGTTTTTCACAATTTTAAGGTTTTCAGTGCTACAGCACACATCCAAAAAAATATATATATAATGTATTGAATGAATGAAATTCTTTGATTTATTTTCTTTTTTAACAGCCTTTTTCTATCTAGTTGTTTACTAAATAGAAATATATACACACTACCGCTCAGAAGAGTTTTTAAAAAGTACTATACTCACCAATGCTGCATTTGATTAAAATACAATAAAAACAATAATATTCTGAAATAAATGTTTTATTTATATTTTATAATTTAAGAGAAATAAAACAGCAGTTATTTGAAAATATATATTTTTTTACATTTGAAAATGTTTTTGTCACTTTTGATCAATTTAAAGCACCCTAGCTGAATCAAATTTTAATTGACCCATGGCTTTTGTCAAAAATACTATGGTACCAAGTCAGTACAGTTTTTATTTTTTTATTTTTATTTTTTTGTGATACCAGCATGTGTTTACTGATAATACAGAGTACCACGTATGTCCTGCTTAAAATTGCTCTTCTGTGTGTCTAAGTGCTCTGTGAAGAGGGTCAAATGTTTCTATTTACAAGTTTTTAAAGCACTGATCATTGTAGCCATTCACAGACACATCTGTTGAGCATGTGAACGCAGTGGCCAATCAGAGGTGTGTAAATTAATCAGAATCTGTTCATCTCAACACTGCTCAAAACACTGGAGTTTTACATTACCAAAAAGGTAAACATGATTTAAATTAAAGATTCATTGTTCAGTGTGACTTTTCGCAGGAGTGTATATCTCAGTGATCCGGCGCTGAATGTAGCCTAAGTGATTGACAGTTTCAGTAGTTATAAAGGGAGCGCTTTTTTGCTCACTTTCTGATTATAACCCATGTAGGATTTGATTAAAAAGTTTCGTTTTTCAAGCTACTCCTTACACTGCAGAGTTTATGTATTTACAATTAACTTCAATTTAATTGATTTATCTAATCTATTCGACCCTGCAGTGTCAGACCCTGTGTGTTTTTCCCGTACTGCCACAATTTAAGTGCATGATAGAATCCGAAACTGCAGTGATTGACGTTGGTATAACCGTAGCATCAGACAGGAAGAAAAAAACAATCCGATACTGTGTGTCAAAATAGATGTGCATTAAGTTTCAGTGTAAATGCAAACCAATAGGCCACTTGTTCTATGTGTACTTGTTCCTTAATTTTACTATTAGTTTTTCGCTTGATCTTTTTATAAACAATGTTTACTTATTAAAAAAATTATTAATAAGTATTATTAAAAATATAATATAATTATATTTATCATTATGAATCATAAACTCATTTTATTAAATGTTTTATTTTCAAATGCTAAAATAGTTACAACAGTTTTTTGCTATGGTACCAAAATTGATACAGAGAATCATATTTTACTGGCAATGGTACCAACAACTGGAATTTTGGTTCTCTGACAACCCCATTACATTTTATTTTATATTTTATGCAACCTTTTAAAGGGGCTATATGTAGAAAACACCGGTGGCCATTAAGTGAACTGCAGCCACAGTAGTAAAGTCACATCACGTTTATTTATATAGCACTTTATACAATAGATTGCTTAAAATCAAGCTACTTTACAGTAATAAACATGAAAAACAGAAAGAAGTACAACTTCATTTTCTACTATAAAGCAGCTCTCCAGTGTGTTCATGTTTTCACTTGCGACTGTCTGACCTCTACGGACTCAACAAAAGAAATTAACCAGAAGCGATTTCGATGTCACACCATTTTATGTATTCACCATGAACCAATTGTAGGTCAAAGGTGTTTACCAGCTGGAAAGTTTGCTTTGGAAATTCACAAAACAAGCTCCAAACGATTGGCATCACATCAGTGCATTCTTCGATTACGCTTGAAGTATATTGGGTCCTTTACATATAGCCCCTTTGGCAAGGATAGTTCTTTTAAGCCGCTGGCCATTATCTATCTCTGAAGATGACATGTCATTCCTGGACTGTCTCTGTCAGGACAGCAGTAGAGGATGTAGTGATGACATTCGTTCTAAAGCAGTGTCCCCAGCTGCTGGAACCCAAAGGGTCTGCCATCTTTGGAAGTATAGAGTGTCTTACAAACTGCCAGTGCGGTCAGAGGGGCCAAACAGCCGGCAGCCCAAGAGAAGTTATTTTCATCTCTCTCTTTCTAATTCACCGGTCCTCCTCCGGGTCCCTGAAATTCCAGTAAAACCCTTGGGATTGTTGGAATTCTGTCTGAGTGGGATAGTGAAGGACTAGAACTGGTTGACCTGGGTTTTGTGGACTGCAGACAACCAGTCAAGCAAGCTACATCAAGAGGGTTTCAGGGGTCAGTCAAGTTCATTTTACACCATAGTAGGAAAACACTGCGGCAATTGTCCCCGATTCGCATTGCTAACAGTCACCTGAGCCCAAACCCTAAAGGACTTGCCAGAAATCGGCAATGATGGTTCTATGCCAAACCCTTTGTGTTGCAAATGAAACAATGAATTAGACATTTGATGTATTCAAATGTGTTTTGAAGATTTCTATGCAGGCATGTCTGACATACCTGGACATAGTCTCAGCCTCAGACGTCACACCCACGCACAGTTGGCTGAACGTCTAATGCATATTGCACACTTATCTGGAAGTACTTAAGGAGTTTTTTAGTCGTCATCTGATTGGTTAAGCTCTACAGGATGTCCGGGAGATGTCGCATTCTAACAGTCCTCCTGGAAACAAATGCCATGATGCCATACCCCCGCGTTGAAGAAGAACACTGTCGTGTTTACAACTGTGACAGTGAGCACTTAACAGGAACAACTAAACGCTGGATTTTCAAAAGTATGTGAAGTTTGCAGCTCCATTGTTGCAGTAAACTTGCACAACATTCTTGAATTAATAATTTATAGAGGCATGCCGGTCTGTTACTGCAGGGACATCGACTTTTTCACCCCCCTTAACATGATGCAGATCAAAACAAACTGTGATTGGTTGTTACGTGTCAGTCAAACGTCCTCCTGGGCAGTCCTTGACCAATGACAGCTGCGATAGTCCAGACCTTCTGCCGTCAGTCTGAAGGTCTGGCTATGCGAGACTTAACCTGGACACCGTGTGCTTTTCATTACATTAGAAGACTTTAGAAAAGATAAGAAGGTTGAGTTTAGAACATATGTCAACATAAGTTGTCTTATTCAAACAGTAACTAGCAAAATTAGGTGTGCAAAAATGGTCTTAACTTCATTTACTTTCTGTACTTGTTTAACAATACTTTTGTTTCCTGCAACACAGCATGATTATACTGTATAATCTATTGATCTTTTTAATTTTTTTGGCCTCTTCTCACTATCTTGTTTTGAATGTTTTCCCTATGCAAGCACTTCACGTACTGATATTGTATGCTCCTCAGTCCTGTGCGTGCGTGCGTGTGTGCGTGTGTGCTTTCTTGTTTACTGCTATGGGTACAGTGGTTACAGTGGTCCAACCTTTGGATTGGACTAGGGCTGATTGTAGCTAAGAATGAATTAAAATAATTTCAGCCTTTTTATATCATTTTGTTATTTAAACTAAGTCTATTAAAGGCCCAATGAAACACTCAGAATTATTCAGTGTGTGATGTAATTTCCATTGAAACAGGAAGACAGGGCAGGACAATGTTGAGTGTTTTGATTAAATTCAATGATTCCAACATTTGTTTTGCATTATTACACAAAAAGCAACAAGTTATTTCTGCTCAAAAACATAATTGCAATTTTCTAGCATAATTTAATTTTGATAGAAAAATCATAGCAAATATATTGTGAATAGTCAATGTGCTGCACAGCCCTAGTTTGAAATTCACTTGGTCTTTTAGTTGTGCACTTTGTACAGTGGTTTTGTTGAACAAGAAACCTTATTTATCTCTTATGCAAGCAATAATTGACCGCCACTTCAAGAGCAGAATTTATTTGCAAACATAGTTTGCTTATGTGACCAAAATAAATGCAATATGTGTTTATCTGCATGCATGTGTTTAGTTCTTGATGACGCGGCTGGTAATTTTCATGGTGGCTTCAGCATGGATGAAAGAGCTTCTCCAGTCTGATGAACACGTCGGTACATGTTCCAGCCGCCTCTGCATCTCCCTTTACATTCGCTTTGTACATTGACACATGAATTGCTGTAGGTGGTCGAATCGCTATAGTGCTAGACTATCTACCATGATACACAATTTAGTCACGCTGCCAATGTTCGTTTATGCTGCCTCTCTAAGCATTAATTGGCAACTCTTGATAAAAACAGATGACTTCCGGTTGCTTGCTTTATGGCTTTAATTGCAATAGTTAGTACCAGAACTGGGAACTTTTCACTGGTAGTGTTGTGACATGGAAGGGCACTTGTTAAATTTGTAGTGCATGAAGTGGCTGTTTTTAATGCTTATGCAACAGTTTTCACAAAGTTACCAAAGTCACACGGAGGTCCAGTAACTGAGAACAGCATTTCCCTACTTTGCTGATGTGATCAGTCTGAAGAAAGCTATCGGGTGTCGGCCTATGATGTGTCAGCATGTGTGATTTTTAAGGATTAGGACTTTAAACATGGAACATTGCTTGAGAGGGTTGCTAGGGAGTGATTTCCAGTTGGGGCATAGTTATTTTGGCAGTCGTGATCAGTGATGTACTTTCTGCAGGAGGCGAGGCACACGATCATTTTGCGGTTTTGTACCCTCACTTTAAAAGGGATCGGAGTCCTTGGTGAGGTTTTTTATTTTTTTTAGAGTGTCAGCTTTCTGTTGCTATTGTTGTGCATGTAAAAGCAGGTGGGAGAGGTTCAGAACAACTTTTCTGCCGTTAACAATGGTGTAGCGGGTATACAACAGGACTATGGGTAAAGGTTGACAATGCACAACCCCCTTCTCACGCTGCAGTGGCAAATAGCTGCTCATATTTTGTGTGTAATTGTGACAATATGGGAAGTGTCTGCATTTGTTTCCTGTCTGTGGGCTTATGGTGTGGTCAGGGCTATTCTGAAGCCACACCTTTCTTATGTAGCCATTTGATATTTGTTAAAGTGGATTTTTATGTGGTGTAAAACTGCTTAATATGCAGATGTCAACTATAATTAAGACATTTGTGTTTTGATTATCCTGAAATGGGTAAACAGGGTAACGTGGGGTAATGCTGTGTGTTTTTTCATGTTAGATACATTTGACTGTGTTGAATGTTGCTATAATGCTACTCTGTGCGTTTGCTCGACGGGTGCTAAGAGACACTTAATGCACACTGCAGTGAGCTAGATCGACATTAGGCATGGTAAAACATGGTATTCGCGGTAAATCATGAAAACAAGATTTAAACAATAAGACTTACTGTGTTGAGCTGTATAACAATGATTAATTTTCTGTCGATGAATGTATACAAACTGTTGCTCACCTGTCTAATAAAACACATAATATATTAAAGTGTCTTTGGTGTTTCCGGAAATCGAAACACCACGGGTATGATTTCATTGATAGGGACCGTTTTAGTAAATGAGGACTAAGATTAATAAATGTTGTAGAATTGTAGTTCATTATTAGTTAATTAACTAATGACTTTTACCAATTGACCAATCATTTAAAAGACAACTCTGGCGAAAAATGAACCTAGGGGTAATTAACACATGGTTCCCGAGCAGGTCGTTCTCTGGGAAGTGTTTTCATGAAAATCGAATGTTAAGAGTTTTATCTCTTAAAACAGATTAGCTTATAACGCTAGTTTATGGGGCACAGAATACGCACAGTTAAACCGCTAGTTAATACCACTAACAAGACTCAAAATAGCCTCACACTAACACGGTAGCATAATGAGGGTCCCTACATGCAAACCGAAGCATTGAGAACTTTGTAAGTGTACAAACAGTTTAATAAGAAGAGACTTTATAAAGACAGTACATTACGCGTATACAGACAGAAGCCATCTTGCAAAACAGTCTCGACGAGTTGAGACACGAACGCTGTGCTAAGTGAGATGGTCGATGGGAAATTAAGTTTGTTTTTAATTATTTTTATTTATTTATTCTCTGTTGCATTCAGTGCTTTCTTCCGGAAACAACGGACAATATACTTTTATGAGATTCCAAGTCACAGTCACTTAGCACAGCGCTCGTGGCTCGACCTGTCGAGACTGTTTTACAAGATGGCGTCTGTCTATTAACCAGCGATTTAATTGCATGTATTCTGTGCCCCATAAACTAGCGTTATAAGCTAATCTGTTTTAAGAGATGAAACTCTTTACATTCGATTTTCATGAAAACGCTTCCCAGAGAACGATCTCCTCGGGAACCATGTGTTAATTACCCCTAGGTTCATTTTTCACCGGAGTTGTCCTTTAAGCTGAGCTTTTGAAAGCACAGTGTCAGTTAGTACCAGAGACTGAAACTGACTTTTTTAGCATTGACTAGTACTGCATTATTAATATTCAGAAAACTCCTGAGGTGTATTGAAGTAACTCCTTCAGGGCCGTTATATTGTTTGCATTTAGCTGACTGGAATCAGTTAGTCAGGTGGGTGTGGACGGTTCACGTGTTATCAGGTATGTGGATTGCCCCGCTCTGGTGTCACTCATCATGGGTAACACCCGTGGCGGTAGCGCCTCCGATCCGCTCCAGATGGAGAGAATGCACCTGACCCTGCCGTCTCGCCTCCCTCTTTCACACTTGCACTCTCTCTCCTCGCACTCTCTCGCTCTTTCGCATTTACTCAGCCAGGATCTGGAGCCGCTTGCGCTGTCTGACCGTAAGTGCTCATCCGATAGGGAATCTCAGAATTCCATGGGGAGCAGAAATAAAGGAAAGGGCTCTATATCCCTCAGGACAGTTTCAGAATGCCTCTTTTGTTTATACAGACCTTTCGAGTTTTAATCTCTCATAATGCTTTTTTTCTCTTTCTTAAAAGGATCTTTTTTTCATGGCAAATGCTAATCATAAGGTCTTTATGGATTTAGGCATAATAATCGTTTTTTTTTTTCTTCCCTCTGCAGGTAAAAAGAAGCCACCACTCAAGCTTCCAAAAGAGGTGTTTGAGAAAACCCCACCTGCTCCCACGTAAGATTTGATGCAGATTTCAGTGCACCGGTTTTAACGTTGTCACATTTATATTCATAAACTGTTTTTTTTTTTAGTCAGTGTTTGAGGTTCAGTCTGGGTGTGCAAGTAGAATAGATTTTATAATTAAGGCTGGCTTTACTTAGTGAATCATTTAGCGTCAGACGAGGACACTCAATGGGATTTCTTTGTTCCACAGACCCCCGAGAGACCTGGACTCCAAAGCCTGCGTTACTATTGGAGATAAGGTGCGTTTCATCATCCTTTCTTTAATTAAGAAGGATAATCTTGTGTATCTTTTCTTTTTAATTTAATTAACCATTTTTCTCTTGTCTTTCATTTCTCATGTTTTTTTCACTTTTCATTTTGGTTAATTTTTTCAGGAAAATTATTTGCAGGATCTTCTGCAAGCACTATCTGTTATGCATCAATCTGTGCATTGCAAAAAAAACAACACTTATATTTAGTACTTCAAGGTTTCACTTCACCTGCATCTCTTCCTCATCTGTATTATACAGCACTGTGAGAGGAACTGTCCTTGAGTCACCTGTATGCAAAGCATTGTGACTTGTAATTTGCATTCCCGTGCGAAGGTGATACTTATCTTTTCAAATGTCATATTTTGCATCGCTTTTGTGGTGATGTAACTCCCTGTCCCGGGCTCGATACGAAAGCTTGGCATGGTGAAAGACCGGCGGGTTAAAGAATGGCCCAGTGCACATTACAGCCCTTTTGAATGCATCTGATTGTGGGCAGCCTGGAATGCACTTTACTGCCTCTCAGGCTATAAAAATATTTATTTTAAACTCATCAAATAAGTGGAATTTTCCATTGGCCATGATTGAGGCTTTTTGTCTTGTAACCGAAGAGTAAGTAACATCAGTTTTTTGATAAAGTCAGGTTGGAACGTATGAGCTTTTGTGAAGAATTTCTGAGGAGCCAAGTTTGTTGCCTCCAGGTTTAAGGCGTTTGCTCTGATTGCTAGTGATCGAGAGCAGAAACAGGGATAGGAAAATGTTATCTCTAGGAATAGCATGTTTTCATTCTTCATACCTCATTGGAAACAATCAGCTTATGCTCATTTGTGCCATTTTCTTTTTAGATATCTTTCAAGACTGTCTGTTTGAAGTATAGGCTTCAGTCTGTTAGTGTTACTTGTCTGTCTGTCTGTCCCTTTTTTTTTTCTTGGTTTCCTTTTATCTGCCATTCTGTGTGCATCAATTTCGGCATTCACTGAAATAGTTGGTATAATATCTTTAACATGCGTGTTTGTGTTCTGAGCAGAACTTTGTGGTGAAGGCAGATGATTTGGAGCAGATCGGAGAGTTGGGGCGAGGGGCGTATGGAGTGGTGGACAAGATGAGACACGTCCCCAGTGGCGTAATAATGGCAGTAAAGGTGAGTTCATACAGGCACATGCAAGCTTTACCCATGTGATGAATATTTTTGTCAGGAAATGTCCAAGAAATGTTGTACATTTCCATTGTGGGCAAGATTTAGCTGTCCTAGGTGTAGCATTTTCCTAGCATTGACTAAAATTATTATATTATTTCAACAATTAATACAAACTAATTTAAAGTAATTTTCTGGTTCTAGTGCTGTTTGCTAAATAGCTTGCCCCATTTAGATGTGCATTTATGAGCCTTTAACAATATTTTATTTTTGAACCGGCTTTTGAATGCTCAAGCATCAATTTTTGATACAAAAAGTCATATTGTGAAATATTACAATTTAAAATAATGGTTTTCTATTTTAATATACTTTCAAATGTAATTTATTTCTGTGATGCAAAGCTGAATTTTCAGCATTACTCCAGTCTTCAGAGTCACATGACCCTTCAGAAATCATTCTAATATGCTGATTTGATGGTTATCAATGTTGGAAAAAGTTATGCTGCTTAATATTTTTTTGAACCTGTGATACTTTTTTCAGTATTCGTTGATGAATAAGAAGTTAAAAAGAACAATATAAATCTTCACTAACACCTATCAATTTTACACATCTTTGCTGAATA
Organism: Gobiocypris rarus; assembly: GCA_023029165.1. NCBI lineage: Eukaryota > Metazoa > Chordata > Actinopteri > Cypriniformes > Gobionidae > Gobiocypris > Gobiocypris rarus. The sequence goes on from CM040920.1 coordinate 27,382,262, forward strand.
AAAGTATTAATTGCTTAAAAAGAAATAAAATGACTGACCAAAAACTTTTGAATTGTAGTGTATTGTTACAAAAGATTTTTATTTAAAGTAAATGCTGTTCTTTTTTAACTTTATTCATCAAAAAATCCTGAAAAAGTATCACAGGTTATTAAAAAAATCTGCACAACAGTTTCTAACATTGTTGATAAATCAGCATATATGAATGATTTCTGAAGGGTCATGTGACACTGAAGACTGGAGTAATGATGCTTAAAATACAGTTTTACCATCACAGAAAAAAAAATATTTAAAGTACATTTAACCATTATTTTAAATTGTAATAATATTTCACAATATTACTGTTTTTTCTGTCAAATAAATGCAGGCTTGATGAGCATAAGAGTAATAGTAATGTTTCCAAACTTTTGACCGGACAAGTTAAACACTTTAAGTGTTCCTTAATATGTTTTATTTTCATTTAAACACAAAGCAGCAACTTAAGTACACTTCCGCTAGAAGATGTACACTACCGTTCAAAAGTTTTTTTTTTTATTAATAATTTTTGTGAGAAGTGTCATATGCTCATCAAGGCTGCATTTTTTTAATCAAAAATAGCAAAAACAGTAATATTGTGATCAAATAATGTTTCATAGAATTTATTATAATAATTTAAAGTTTTCAGCAGCCATCTTAAATATCATGATCCTTCAGATGTTATTCTAATATGCTGTTTTGATGCTTAAAAAAACATTTCAGGGTTCTTTGATAAACAGAACATTTAAAAAGAAAAGCATTCATTTGAAATGGAAATAAAAACGTAATAAATGCTAACATTACACACTTGTTTCCCACAGCGGATCCGGGCCACAGTAAACACGCAGGAGCAGAAACGGCTGCTAATGGATCTGGATATCTCAATGAGAACAGTTGACTGCTTTTACACTGTCACCTTCTATGGAGCCCTGTTCAGAGAGGTACGACTAAACACTCAACACACCAAATGATTGAGCAGTCATTTCATTTACCTGTTAGCATTTGTGGCTGTTTCAATACTACAGCACAAATTAGGAATTGTGTAGACGAGAGGCAGAGCAAACCCAGTAAATCAGTGTCCTTATAAACTTTGGCCGCAGAAAAAAATTCCCACAGGAAGTCCTACAATGGGAACATATTTAGTCATTTCCTGCTGTCTCAATTTTATGTAAGGTTGTAGTCGTCTCAAACCCGAGCTCTAACCTGATTGGCTCGTTGTGTTGTCAGGGTGATGTGTGGATCTGCATGGAGCTGATGGACACCTCTCTGGATAAGTTCTATAAGCAGGTGCATGAGAAGGGCATGACCATCCCAGAGGACATCCTGGGCAAGATCACCGTCTCCGTAAGTACCGTCTGATTTCGTGCATCTCTCAAAGGCAAACCTTTGATCTTCAGATTTGAATTTGTCTACTGTATTTTCTGGACTGTAACTTCAGGACTAATAAATTAAATAAACACGTTAAATCGACACACACTTTCACTTTCGTGTTGTAAATGTGTATAGGCTTTGCATTTATAATAAATATGATATAATACCACTATCATTTATACACTGCTCTTTTACATTTATTTACATTTATTAATGCGACTTATCTCAGCATTGCAATTTTTCCCTGTGCAACTTGTTTTCTGGAAAATATGGTATATTGAGTAAAAACATGTCATGAAATGTATTTTATATTTATTAAATGCGTAATGTGTTTTTTTTGCATGGCCACTTGAACATTTGAGATCATTTTAATGCTGTGTTCTGTAATGAGCCTGATGTTTTACATTCCCGTTGCAGATCGTAAAAGCATTGGAGCATCTCCACAGCAACCTGTCAGTGATACACAGAGGTAAGCTGGGAATAAAGAACAATATCGCATACGTGCTTTTTAATGATGCCACCAACTGATTTCCTTGATTTCTGTCTTTCTGCAGATGTGAAACCCTCTAACGTCCTGATAAACATGCAGGGTCAGGTGAAAATGTGTGATTTTGGCATCAGTGGGTACCTCGTGGATTCAGTGGCGAAGACAATGGATGCCGGCTGCAAGCCATACATGGCGGTAAGCCAAACAAAAGAAGAGATGTGTATTTTATTGTCTTATGCTGTGACTTAAAACATTTTTTATTCATTATCAATTAACAACAGTAAGCAAAAATGTTTTATTGAATCTGAGTATTCGAGGTTGTAATATAAATTAAAATTCATATTTTTTAAGTTTATACTATTGTATATTACTTTATTATATATATTCATTACGATTTTTATATGTTATTATTTTGTCTGTGTGAAAAAAATATATAAATTGTACTTGTTGTTTTTTTTAGTATATTCATTACATATTAATATTTAAATCATTTAAAAAAAAGTGAAATGGTCAATTTTAATTTGAAGTCTTTTAAATATGAACATGTATGGTCAGTGAAACGCGTGAAGCGTTTTGATTGTTTGCCATAATTATTGAAACGGTCTACTTCTCCCTAAAAAAAAATAAAGGTACAACAGAATTAAATGTGCACTGGGGTAAAAGGCGCCTTTGATTTTATTTTCCCCTAAACCACTAGGTGGCACAATAACTTGCCATAGCACTTTCCAAAACATCCACTCTTCAAGATGCATGGAAATATGTCTGATCTTTGACGTGATCACAGGCAGCAGCGCAAAGTTGATTCTGTGCTTATTTGATCAATTTTAAATGTTGTAGATTTAAGTAGCAAATGAGAATCACTAAAGTTATTGAATATTATTTGAGACAAACTTTTTAAAGTCCTCATGAAATCAAAATCGACCTTATTTACTTTGTTAGCAAACATTACAGGTCTTAGGGTGACCTGTTAATACACAGAAAAAATTGGTCAAAATCTGAAAAGTAACTTCCGGTCTGGAATGGCGTTCCCTTTCCAATGACGGCAGTTTGACGGCTTGGGTTTGAATATCCTTAACCACTCTCCTCCAACCGTTAGTGTGCTACGAGCGAGAGATAGAGCGGGGAGCGCTGAAGTCAAACCCTTCCCTCTGTTCTATGTTCTGTTTCACTTGGAAATGCGTCACAGCACTGAAATAAAATCAGTTGCAACTTCTGGTTCACTGGGGCTTTAATGATTTTCAGTTTTGTTCAAGGTAATTAAAGCAACAGTTTTTCAATAACGGAAGAATATGTAGAAGTATAGTATTTGGGGTAAAAGGCGTCCCTGCTGTCGGAGCTTAAGGCACAATAATTAACATGATGACACTCAGCAGGGTGACATTTCCAGTTGTTGACATGTTAGATTCAAATGGTAAATATCATGTATTAAGTTGGGTGTCCACCTTAGAGATAATTACAATATTTAAAATTTAATAATTAATAATTTTTTTAAATATATTTATTGTTACTACTGTGAATCTATATTAAATTATGGGATCTCCTTCAATGCTTTCAGAATCTTTAATTTTTAAATTAATTTTGTTTCTGTATTTTAAAAATATGTCTGTATTATTAACATGTTTCAGTGACCGTGCATTTATTTAAAAAAATATTTTTTAATCAAAATAAACTGAAAATAGTACAAACTTTGAAGAAGTATTAACTTAGAAAATATTAAAAAAAAACATTATTTTAGCTAAAGTATTTGTATCAGTACTTTTTGCCCCATGCTGGTTTTACCCTCTGTGGCCTCCTCATATATAACCTTAACCACTTTCATGATTTATTTTCACACAAAATGTGTTGTTCCATAAATGTTCAATTCAAACATATGTATTTTTTTTTGCAATCATACACTATAGGAGTGGTGAAAAGCACATGTGCTTTTAGCCTCGGTGTACCCTAATTTACTTTTTATCCCACAATTCAGACTTTGTAGTTCACAATTGCAAGTTTATACCTCAAAATTCGGAGGAAAAAAAAAGTGCAAGAAATAAACTGACTGAGTTTATCTCAATCAATTGTGTGAGATCTAAATTCACAATTACCCACTATTGTATGGTGGGAACAAGCTTCTATACGGTAATGAGTTAAATATCAGCTCTTTAAAAACTTAGCCATTAAAAAAAAAGCATACATCGTGACATTGATGTGCTCGGAGCATGAGAGACGTGATCTTAAAAGTTCTTCATATACATCCGATTTCAGTCTTTTCATGTGGCTCTGTAGACACTAGACGGGTGTGAATGTTATGCATTTAAAACAAAGAGAGAGAAGTGTCATAAATGCAAGAACATAGTACAAGTAAAAGTGATAAGCAAGCCTGAGAAAACGAGTTAATAAAATATACTTATCTCTCTGCCTCTTCTTATCAAATCACACTTCCTCTTTTGCCCACAATCAGCACCTTCAGTTCTTTTTCTTTTTCATTCACAGCCTGAGAGAATCAACCCAGAGACCAATCAGAAAGGCTACAATGTCAAGTCTGATATCTGGAGTTTAGGAATCACAATGGTATGTATGTCAGAGTGACCTCTTATACTTTTCACACTTGTTGCTTAATTAGTAACACGTCATCATTTTTTAAATGAATGACATTATGTAATGTTATATTAATGCTTACCAGATCGTTAATGTGTATTTAAACTTTGTACTGATTGTTAAAATATTTGGTCAAGGTTATATTTGGTAATATATATATACACACACACATACATACATACATACATACATACACACACATATACATATACATATATATATATATATATATATATATATATATATATACATACATATATACACATACACATACACATACACATACACATACACATATACATATACATATACATACACACATATATATATATATATATATATATATATATATATATATATATATATATATATATATATATATATATATATATATATATATATATATATATATGTATATATATCTCTACGTGTGTGTGTATATGTATATATATAAATTAATAATAGGCCCATGTGTAATGATTAGGTAATAAAACAACTTTTCTAAGACTCTATGGATATAATAATAAACCACATGTAAAATCTATTCATATTTATATGAATGCCAATGTTTCGCTTGAGCTTTAAAATCGTCATGAAATCGGTGGAATATTGCAGTATTTGTTATGACTGATTTATCTGCACACATTTATTCATTTATTTATTGACGAGCCCTCGTAATCGGTAATCTTTAATCTAAATAACTTCCCCTTCTCTTGCAACATCTCTTCTCTCATTAGCGATATTCGATGTGCACAGCAGGGGGAAAAAGGACTATTGCAACTTTGGTCACTTGACTTTTGAGATTTCACCTTACCCATGATAAGGGTCTTTCTGTATTATTTACCGATTGTTACATAAAAAACCCAGTGCCGCTGTCTCTGCGTGGCGTGTTGTGGTATGTGAGGGTTGTGTTGTGATGTGTACGTTTTTTTATCCTGTCAGATCGAGCTGGCCATTCTGAGGTTTCCCTATGACTCATGGGGAACGCCGTTTCAGCAGCTCAAGCAGGTGGTGGAAGAGCCATCGCCCCAGCTGCCTGCAGACCGCTTCTCACCCGAGTTTGTGGACTTCACGTCACAATGGTGGGCGAGCTGTTACACACATTTGCACAATTGCACATCAGATCTTAACAGTAAGCTAGGCCAACTTTCACTGGCCCAACCACAAATATGAATATAAATATATTACTGTTAATTGCATCCAGGCCATCCTTGTTGTTCAGAAACATGCATTTCAAAAATAATCATTTAGGGGATGGCAACCTTTTTATGAATTTGGCCGTTCATTTACATGACAACAGCGTTTTAGGAGTACACTCAAAAACGCAAAAGAAAAATGTTCCTGTTTTTTAGTACAGCGTTGTCATGTAAACATTAGTTTTGAATTATAAGCGTTGTTAAAACTTTGCAAAGTTGAAAAACATTCCTTTTTCTTTAAAAAATAAAAATATATTAATACAGCACATTCATTTGACCAAAAATGCCATAAAGACATTTATAAATGTTACAAAAGATTTCTATTTAAAGGCGTAGTTCACCCAAAAATGAAAATTACCGTATGATTTATTCACCCTCAGGCACATCCTAGGTGTATATAACATTCTTCTTTCAGACGAATATTTCTTGAGTTATTTAATGTGTTTTTGTATGATAAATATCCATATTTAAAATATTATGATGTAAAATATCTAGCTCCTGGCGGACCGCCTCTGTATTCAACTCACCAAGAAAGTGTGATACTCTCGCAGTTCAAAACGCTTGTGCTACATCCTACGTGTGTTTTTTCCATAAGTTGAATATTTTTCTTACATGTTATTGTTTCGCTTCAGAAGGCAATTATTTATCCATCGGAGCCGTGTGGATTTACTTTTATAATCAGGGTTCCCACTGGTCCTTGAAATCCTTGCAAGTTTGTGAGTCTGTTGTTTCTCGCGTAAGGTACTGTGTGTTGTACGATGCCATGACGTTCACACACATGAAACCCATGCAAAAGTTAATAGGTCATTTTAGAATACCGTTTAGGATATATCTAATATTTTTCAGTTTCAGGCAAAATGGAAATACAACAAAAATAATATCAGATCTGTGTCATATGGGCAAAAATAAATGCTTTTTTGCATAGTTGTGTTTGACACATGAAAACTGAAACAATGGTAACACGATGTACGCTTTCACTTGAAATGTGTCCCCACATTAAACGCTGGGAAGTCATTAAAAGGTCATTGAATTTGAAGTTTACCAAGGTGTGGGAACCCTGTATAATGGATGGATGTACTTGTTTTGGCATTCAAATTTTGGACTCCCTGTCATTATCATCATAATACTTGGATTAGCCAGGGTTTTTTTTTAATATAGCTCCAATTGTATTCGTCTGAAAGAAGAATGTCATATATACCTAGGATGGCTTGAGGGTGAGTAAATCATTGGTGTCCAAACTGTTATGTTTATAATAAATGCAGTATTGTTTCATTAAGTGATAGAATCACTGAACTGCTGTGATTAGATAATCTCAGATGGATATTAATATATGTAAATGATGTGTATACATACACACAGGACTTTTTTTACATGGCCCGTGTTTCAGGGATGACCATGACTCGAAATTCTGTAGAATAGCAATTCTGCGGAACAATGCTGACACCACATAGTTTCGTGAAAGTGAAAACATGCTCAGTAAACCTGTAGCGTACAGACACACACACACACACACATTGACTGCATTGTGAAGAAGGAAAGCGAACAGGATGTAGAAGCCCTAATTGCATCCTCTGTCACATTGTGAGGGGAAGTTCTGGAGGCCACAGCGTGCTGCATTGAGGTTCTTGCGTTCTCCTCATGCACTTGTTGCGCATTTCTAACACGCACATGCTTTGCTTTTCTCTTCTCTGGTTGTGTTTCAGCTTAAGGAAGAATTCCAAAGAGCGGCCAACTTACACAGAACTAATGGTGAGTATGATGCTGACAGTTTTTCTATCTTTCTTTTTTTATAATAACAAGCACTTCCTTGATTGTCCTTTAGATGTCAGACTTGTGCTTTCGATGCACAGTTGTACCTTCTCCCTATTAGCTTTTGGTGATGCACATTGTGAATTAGTTATATGATGCTGTTTGGTAGTTGACAGCAGTTTAACCTACTGTAATTTATCTAAACCTATTGCAATCATTTGTAATACCTTATATAAATTAAACATTCATATTTAAATTCATGGCTTTTCAAAACCTCAAAAATGGTTGAAATGATTCAAATGGTTGTAGTACATTAAGTATAGTATATATATTTTCCTTTTGACATGCAGTGGGGTCCAATGGTCTGAAACCTCTAGAAATTAGTGTTTTAAGTTTTTCTAATTAGAAAGATATTGTCTACCTGTATCTCTATCTCTCTCTCAATCTATCTAAAAACATTATTGTATATGTTATTTGTGTAAAGGCATGTATTTGTTAAACCTTAAGCATTGAGTATATACAATGCGATTCTGCTTTTTTTTGTGAGCACATTTGGCACAGTATTGACATTTTAAATCTTTTCCACACCCAGCAACATCCCTTTTTCACCCTCCATGACTCCAAAGACACCGACGTCGCTAGCTTTGTGAAGAGCATCCTTGGGGACTGAGACCGTCCCTCTCGGCAAAACTGTCGTGTTGCCGCGGGGGGGAGATGGGACTATTTCAGAAAAAGCACCAATAGCGAGACTAACACCTGTAAAACACGCCCACCTCAACAGTCAGCAGTGCACAGGCACTCAGGAGGATCTGGGGGAGGGGGGGAACACCAAAACTGAGGGTGGGCGGGGCGTTTCCTAGTAACACACAGAGTAGGGCATGGGACGGGAATCTCAGCGCGTGTGTGTGCATGCATATGTGGGGGTGTGTGTGAGAACGAGAGCGTTTGTGTGTGTGTTTGAATTCTTTGCCTGCATGTATGTGCATACATGTGCATTAAAAGGTTTTACAGTCCCAAGTCAAACTTCATCTATTGTTCAATCCCAGTCCTCCTCCAGCTTTACCTCTCAATCCAAAAAGAAAAAGCAGTTTTCGCATCGGGTGAGTCTGTTATAGATGTCTGTTGAGTTTCCCCTGTGGCACTTCAATGTAATTCTCAAAGTATTCAGCAATGTTATCCACCCCCACGACGACAGGTTCTTCAAAAAAATATATAAAAAAAGAAAAGAAAAAAAGAGAGAGTGGTATAGATATATTTATCTATTATCTAGATATGTATATATACTCAAAAAATATTTCTTGAATTTGTTAAATGAGTATATGTGGATAATATTGTGTTGGCTGTAAGGAGTGATGGTTATTAAAGTGTATGAATGGAGCATCTTTCTTTTTTTTCCCTGGATTTGCAAAGACTTATTTGTGCATCTGTCACTGAAGGCTAATCTCATATCAGTTCATAAATGCTGTCTCAATCAGACATTAACGGCCAGAAGTGAAAAGCCCACAGTGGTTGGTAGCAAACACTGCTTTTCACATACCCTCCATGGTGTCTGTGTGTGTGTCTGTGTGTGTGTGTCTGTGTGTGTCTGTGTGTGTGTGTGTGTGTGATTAAATGGGTGTACGCTTGTGTGTGCTGTATATGCTATTCAATTATACCAAGGTAATTTTGGGCAAAAGGTATCTAGTCTGTTGGCTACATCTAGACCTCTCTGTTCTGAGCCAATCAAATAATTCTCACTCTTTTCAATTGCAATCCAACTGGAAATTCTATTATTTTATTATTATTATACACAGTGCATATGTATTAACAGTAATGAGGTGTTCTGCAGTTTCTGTATGTGTTGTAACTGCTGTTTTTCTCATTGGAAACTTGACAATTTCTTTTTAATTTTAAGGTGGTGTGTAGGTATGAGCGTGTGGTCATTTTTGTGCATTAAATTGAGAGAGTGTGTGCGTGCGTGCGTGCGAGCGAACATTATAAAAGTCTGAACACACGTAGCTGACACTTTTTTCAAAGCCTCACTGTGACTTGGAAGCCTGATTTTGTGCCTCTGTAGATAAAAAAAACAAAAACAAAAAAATACATTATTAAGACAAACTACAACATCCACGCTGATTTGTCACTAAGACATGCTTTGCTTTCCACATGCTTCAGTTAGTGGAGGAAGTCTGTTGCTTTGCTTTCTGGGCTTCTGGTTTTATTCTCGTATAATTTCTGTAAGGTGGAGATGATGATGATGATGATGGATGGATGGATGGATGTGTGTGTGTGTGTGTGTGTTTGTTTAGTTTTTTTTTTTTTTTGTCTTGTGACCACTGTATACAGAATGGATAACACTGCTGATTTGCCTGTATTCGTTATATTGTTTTATTCAGACATAAAAGTTCTCTTATATCTTCGCTGCTTCTTTTTAATATGCTACATTAAAATGGGCAGGATTTCATTTCTGAAGAAATTAACCGTTTTCTTTCACCTTGGTTTATAATTGTAGTATTCTATGCACTATTTGTGTACCATAGATTTATATCGCCAACGTGGTCATGGTCTTTACAAGTCTCGCACGTGTATATACTATACTATAGAATTATATCGTCATAAATATATATTACATATATTATGTGTATATGTATTATACACGTGTGGGGTTGTGAAATGACAGGTTTCACAATCACACCCGTTTACATGCATATAAACATATATACACACACACACACATATGTTTATGTGTGTGAAACCTATCAATGCACTATTGTTTTTGTTTTTTTGCATTGTGAAGTTTTCAGGTTTTTCATATTTATTATGCGGACAAAATAAATGCTCATTTAAGTAATTACGTTGTTTTAACTCATACAATACAGGAAAATGTACATTTCAGTAATGAAAATTGAGCATAATGCATGACCAAATAAATAAATAGCCAAGACTCTTGTTTATTGATTATGTGTGGTTAATTGTCATGAAAATATCACAATGCAAAAAATATTGCTTTGTAGTGAAATGTGACCTGAACATGTTTCCTTAACATCAAAAATGCAAAAAAACAAGCATGTTCTCTTGAAACATGTGAGAACTGGCTTTACAGATTAGACTTTTCTAGTTCTGCAAGTTTCTCTCCTGAAGTGTTCTTCCTCAAAAAGATGACTGCAGGATGCTGCCCAGATTTCTGCTCTCCATCTGCCTCATTCATCCAAATTAATGTTCCCAGCCATCGTGCTATAACATTTGACATTAGAGAGTGGACATGACCGTGAGCTGACAGAGCAATAACATTCAGCACAAGCCCTTTGAAAAAAAGATTTTTCATGGCTGGTGGAATAAGAGACTTCACCATTCTCTCCATTTCTCATCTTCAAGTGCTATTTTATCAGTTTCTTGTCACTTAATTGACTACTTTATTAAGTTGGTGGTATTTCTATTAAACAGGTGCCATTTGTCCTTCGTATGTATTTTAAAAAAGAAAGCACTTTAACAGAGATGCCAACTGTTTCAGTGTGTTAGGCAGCATTGAATCAGTAATATACTGGTTTGCTGCTCATATTTTAAACATTTTTGGTATCTCTAAAAATGTAGAGCTTTCTTGTGACTTGCTGTCCCAGAATGCCCCCAGTTGTCATTTTCCATTCGCTTAGTTGATGTGACAAGAAGTTGGATTGAGAACCCAACTCGTGATGTCCTGCAAAGAATCTCTCTCTCTCTCTCTCTCTCTCTCTCTCTCTCTCTCTCTCTCTCTCTCTCTCTCTCTCTCTCTCTCTCTCTCTCTCACTCACTCACTCAGGCAGTTCACAGGTTGTCCAATCCCATCCAAGTATTTTTTTAATGTTTGGGGATGCAGAACATATGCCTTTTGAGATTTGCCTAAAGGAGTTGTAAGCGTTTTCAATTGTTTCAACCGTCAACACACGTCACACGCCCTTCAAAGCCATGTGGCGGCAAACCTGGACCTGAACGACTGACTGAACTTTTCTGATTGGTTGGTTTTGTCTTCTAGGCAGGGACGTTAATTTGTTTTATCTTATTGCATGCAGCCATTTTTTTTATGCAAAATACTTGTTTTGTAGTTGGTTTGTTTACTCTATTAAAGGAAATGTTCCTAAACGTAATCGCGAAAGTAAATGTAAAATGTATTTTGTAAAAAAATGAATACATCCAATCAAACTTACCAACTTCTCCCCCATAGACCCTTTTCACATAGGCTTACTGAGGGTATTTCTAATACCTACGTCTATGGGAGTGGTGATAAAAATCACATATTTCTCTCTTTTCACTGCTGTTATCAATCTCACTCTATTTTCTCCCTCTTTTTGAAAGTTGTGAAATCACTATTTTGGAGTTTTTCTTTTGCTATTTTTATTCAATATTACATTATATGTGAAATTACGTGAATTGTGAATATGTAGTTTGGTTTTCTATAGAAAAGCTGAAATGTAATAAAATGGTGACTGACCAGATTAAGCGACTGGCTCGGTCTGGACACCCCAAGCAGAAGAACCTCAAAGAATCTTTTAGTGATTTTAAAAAAGAACCTTTTCCACTATAAAGAGCTTTTTGTAGAATGTAAATGCTCCATGGATGTTAAAGGTTCTTCGTGGAACCATATGCCAATAAAGAACCTTTATTTTTAGAGTGTATGCGCTCCTCTTCTGTTGCATTAATGTTCATTCTTTTGTATTCAAGGGCCGGTTGTATAGGCTACAGTATATACTTTATTAATCAGTGCATCATAAGAAAAAAGTGATGCAGAAAAGTGTTCTTTCATGAGATATCCACAGTAGGATGTCATTTTATTATCCTTTGTGTTTGACCCTTTATGCTGTGGTTTGTCTTTTCTTTCGCTTCTCTGGTCAATGACAAGAAAATGGTGAGCCATGTATCTCACTGTAGGTGTCAAAAATTGCATTTCAAGGAGGTGTGTATTCGTCTGATTGTTAATTAAAGGGTTACAGCTTTCCATGTGAGTGCCCCTATTTGCCAGCTCTATATCAAGATACCCACATGCTGATTAAACTCAAGTTTTATGAATAAGTCACCTGTACAATACAATGGAAAAACGTGCCCTGGGAGCCATTGCTGACGTCTCGCGCTGTTGGTTTTTGCTTTAACCAAGCAGGCCTACTCTCAGAAAGAATGAATCGGATGATTTCATCTCCTCTTACTAGAATATGAGAACATGGCTTTAATTAATCACAAAGCTTTGTGTGCACGTTGAAGTGACTGATCCGATGAATCTCCACAGATAAAGAATTCAAGGAAATGTGAGGACATGTCTGTTCCTGTTCTGATACCGTAAAAACCTGATGGGGAAAATCTCAACTTGTGGGGTGGTGAGTGGTTTCTTTTTTTTATCCAATTCTGATAAATCTTCAGGCCTTTAAAGTTCAAATATGGAGTCAAATCTGCTTTAACTGTTATAGAGTTATGGAGAGCCACTTAAAATTTTAAGTACAGCGAACAGGTTTTTTTTGTAATCTTCTTTTGTGTTCTGAACAACAAAGAAAGTCATACAGGTTTGGAATGACATGAGGGTGAATAAATGATGAAGACATTTTGGGTGAACTGTCGCCTTTAATAGATTTGCTGCTTGTGTTTACGGTGTGTTGAACTCAGCAGCATAAGAGCAGTGAGTTTGTTTTTTAACTGCCTTTGTAAAAAGAGCAAAGTGAGTTTTTTGCTTGAGGACTTTGGGGCCTTTTTGTCAGCCTTTTTTTGTCCTAATTTTACCCCTGTTTATTTATTTATTTTTGCAGCGCTCCTCTTCAGCTGAGGACAGTTGCCATTAATTCAACAGGTTCTGGGAATGAAATTGGAGCTTCATTTTAATAAGACTGCAGAAATGAGACGCAAGTGTTGATATATATAATGAATGTACGGATGTGTACTTTTGCTTATGCTAAATGGATTTGTCGGAATATTTTAGATAGCAGTGACCGATTTTGTGAACTTAATAAAAGGGCTCAAGAGAAGGATTTTACACTTTATCGGCTAAATGCTTCTTTTTTTTATCCTATAAAGAAAAAGATTTTGAGAAATGTGGGCTTCAATAGGGGACATTTGACACATGGCTGGGCTCCAGTGTTTAATCAAAAGCTTGGGCTTTGTCAGAGGGCTTTTTTTTTTTTTTTTTTTAGCAAAATGGGGTTTAGGCTGCAGTCACGTATCATTGTGAGCTAGTGTATACGGTAAAGTGGCCACATGAACTCATTGAACTTGAGCGTATTACACATAATATAGACAGCCAAAAACAGCAGAGACGACAGACAAAACATGCCAAAATTAAAGCCTGTCTGTCCAAAAACCCAGATGGGAAGCAGGGGAGTGAGAAAAGAGAACTCCTGTGGCCCTTGTGTGTGCGACATAATGTAACGGGACCCTATTTACAGACACCTGCTTTGATGCACTGTGTGTGTTTTGACGCACATCCCCATGATCCCCCCTCTCAAGCTGAATAATGTCCCAATTGGATATGGAGGTATTTCCTATATCATACTTCACAATCTCATCAGTTGTTTCTTCTCACACTTTCACTAATAAATCCAGCTAAAGGGTAAAGAGGAACCATTCAGTGGAGACCTTTATCTCAGGTTCGAGTATGTTTTGTGTTTAAAAATACCATTTCTGGTTAATTTTTCAGGTAAAAGGCCTACTAAACTTTATTGGCATCGATGGTTCAATGAAAAGACTCTAACATCAATGGAAGCTTTCCATTGCACAAAAGATTATTTTATTAAAATGTCCTTTACACTGAGAACATGGTTCTTTAAAGAACTGTTCACTGAAAGGTTCTTTTGGGAACACAAAATGGTTATTTTATGGCATCGCTGCAGAAACCCCCTTTTTGAGTGTTTGACGTAAAGAGGTTTAATGGAGTTAAAGAGGAAAGTTTGAATGAATACATATAATGGTTATAGTGCTGATTCAGCCTTCCATGTTGCTTGTCTCTGTAGCTGATAATTATGTTGAATTTTGATCATTCTGAAGACTTTTATTTATAAGAAATTAACAAAGATGAGCGGTTCTCACAAACATTAAGAAAACAATTAAAAGCCTTTTAGTTTGAAGATAATGAGAAACAAATTCAGTCAAGCGTGTGTGGTTTTTTTGTTTACCCACTTGGCACAGAAACATCTACTTGCTTCCTCTTACTTATGAGAATTCACGGATTTGAAGGGTCATAAACACAAGACGTACAGAGGAAGTGTTAAAGTATGCTCTGCACACCATTAGTTCTGTGGTTGAAAGGTGACATTTGCGAATATGTAGAAATTTCAAATCTGTGAAGTTTTCAATTTTACAGAACAATTTGAATTGGTGTGTCTGTTCTGTTATACAGTCTGGTTCTGGACTGGAAATAAAAATCCCACTCATTTTTTAAAATTATATTTTCTTCAATTGATATGAACTGTAACTTGTAGTTAAGACAGCCTTCTGAGTTTAGCTATGAGGTTTGTTATATAAGGGGAAGTAAAAGGGTTTATTCTGCAATAACAACCGGCTACATGTATTATCTCGCTTATTGCATGGCTACTTGCCACATAAGTAAATAATTAGACACAAAATATTGGCATGAGTCCACAGAGAAAGCTGTTGCTAGCGGGTGCAAATTCAAATTAGACAGACATTTAATGGATATACGGTACCATCATACTTTTTAGGACTTTAGCTTATTCACCGTATCCCCCAGAGTAAGATAAACATACCATGCATTTTCATCTCCGTGCGTGCCATAACTCTGTCTGACACGCCACAAAGTTGGGAGCATGAAATTGTTCTTTCACTGGAACTAAGGGGCCATGCCCAGCTCCTGAAAAACAACCCCACACCATAACCCCCCCTCCACCAAACGTTACACTTAGCACAATGCAGTCAGGCAAGTACCGTTCTCCTGGCAATCCAGACTCGTCCATCGGATTGCCAGACAGAGAAGCGTGATTCGTCACTCCAGAACACATCTCCACTGCTCTAGAGTCCAGTGGCGACGTGCTTTACACCACTGCATCCGACGCTTTGTATTGCACTTGGTGCTGAAGGCTTGGATGCAGCTGCTTAGCCATGGAAACCCATTCCATGAAGCTCCCTATGCGTTCTTGATCTAATCTGAAGGCCACGCAAAGTTTGAAGGTCTGAAGCTATTGACTGCAGAAAGTTAGACTCAACGCCTCAGCATGCGCTGACCCCGCTCTATGATTCTATGTGACCTACCACTTTGTAGCTGAGTTGCTGTTGTTCCCAATTGCTTCCCCTTTGTTGTAATACCACTAACAGTTGACCGTGGAATATTTAGTAGTGAGGAAATTTAACTAATGGACTTATTGCACAGGTGGACACCTATCACGGTACCACGCTTGAATTCACGGAGCTCCTGAGAGTGACTCATTCTTTCACAAATATTTGTAGAAGCGTCTGCATGCCTAGGTGCTTGATTTATACACCCTGTGGCCATGGAAGTGATTGGAACACCTGAATTCAGTGATTTGGGGTGTCCCATACTTTTGTCCCATATATATAGCATTGTTTCTATATACTGTTTAATCAACATAGTTGATTGTAAAGTTGTGAATCACCAGTTTGTTTCATGGCTTTTTGACGAAGACTTCTAGGAAATATTATAGAAAAAGATTAATGGGGGAAAAATACTTCTAGAACCAAGGCTGCAGGAAAATGCTATGGCAACAGAAATATAAGTGTAAAAAGTAAAAGAGTGTGAGCAGTGTCAAGTAGGACTGGGCAGTGTGATGGTATACTCCATAGATTCTGCTTATATTATGGTATAATTTTGACAGATTTCTTGCACAAGTGTCTGTGGTTATTCCCTTTTGCAACAATGCGTAATTTGTGGTATGAATTGCATTTGACATATTTCAGAAAGCAGCAATAAATGCATGGTTTCACGTACTTGTGTAGTAGAAGTCAGACTTTAGTTTTACGCCATGCTATGTGCATTAAACTTACTTTACTGTGTTTATCCATTTGATTTCTCCAATGTATTTGAATTGACAAAATAATAATAATAAAAAAATCCCATGCAAAAAAGAAACAAAATATGTGTTTTTTACAGTGCAGTGGACACGGTGCAGTAGGTTATGTACAGTTGCAGAGAAACAACTATTTGTTGCATTAAATGATTTGTTGATACCACAAATGATGTGTGTATATGTTATGGCTTATCCATCCATATATAGCTGTTTTGCACATTACACTTATGATTTATTTGATTAATCTTACATTTTGGTTTGTCTATGAAGTTCCAAATTTTTCTTCAAATTTTAGAAAAAGTCCCATTTCTGAAGTATTTAAGTCACCGATGTTTTGAAATGTAGACTTTACATAGTTATGTTATATATACAACATTTTGGTGTTGAATTTCCTGTAAAAAGAACTATATTGTGTGATATATTTTTATAGTGACAGGAAATGTTGGTCTCCCCTGGTTGTTGCAATGTATGTGGTGACCTGTGAGTGGCCGTGTTTGAATTTTCATATACTTATTAATGATATTTCTCGACTTTGTGCACACACTCACACCTTTACACACATGTGTAACATTCATCATTGTGAGTGTGTTTCTCAGTGGGACTTCTCGTTGCGTGAGGGGGCTGGTTTCCTCTCTGTGCCCTGGTTTGGGTTTCACAATATAAAGGACCGGCTTCCCATACTGACAGCTGATGATGTCATGGAAACTGTTATGATTGCACTTAAAAACGGGAGAATGATTTGTAATGAAGTGCAGCTCTCTCACTCGCTTTTTTCCTCCCCTCATTTTCTTGAGGAAGTGGGGGGAGGTGGTCTTTAAGCTTTTTTTGAGTTCATTAAAGCCATCTACCTGAGCTGAACTCATACTTTTTCAGATATTTATGTGTTTACGTAATCCAGAGTAGGGTGCTTTGTGGGACCCTGTTCATGTTGAATTTAAATGTATATATACATTTTTAAAAGTGGGCCTCAAGTAAAAGACGGTTTTATGCACATTTTACATCCGTTGCTGCTTTTCCGTCAAGACACTGTAAATTGATTGCAGTACAAAAGACCCGTCGACCCGAGACACAAGGTCTCTGCAGACCTTTATATCAAACTGTCCGGTTCTCATGCCAGACCGCTCAAACAGAAAAGCATGTTGAGAGAGGCCAGGGGGCTTATGAGACTTATGCTTATGGGACATTGTTAAAGAAAAACTCAGCGGCTATTCTTAATATTTGCACAAAAGATATATGACATAAGGACCTTACATAAGGTAACAGCCAGTCATGGAAAAACTTGCATGACTAATTTACATATTAGACATACTTAGAGGCATGCACAACCTAAGTGCAACAGGCTCTGAATATAAATATCCCATTCATTTTTCCCAAAGAGAAATTTATGTCATAATGCATAAACCTTTTAAATTAAACCTACCATGAGCTGTGAAGTTAAGTGATGATTTTTCAAATAATCAAATAATCAATTAAATAATTGTAAAGAACTTAAAGGGTTAGTTCACCCAAAAATGAAAATACTGTCATTTAGCTATTACTCACCCTCTTGCCGTTCCAGACCCGTAAGACCTTTGTTCATCTTTGGAACACAAATTAAGATATTTTTGTTGAAATCCGATGGCTCTGAAAGGCCTCCATTGTCCATTTCACTACAGTGGTTCTACAATCATTTTATGAAGCGGCGAGAATAGTTTTTGCGCACAAAAAAACCTAAATAACGACTTATATAGTGATGGCCATCAAAACACTTCTTCCTGAAGCTTCGGAGCTTTGACTTTGGCGCTCCGAACCGCTGAATCATAACGCTCAAAGCTTCAGGAAGCAGTGTTTTTAAAAATCGCACCCTTAGCAGCAACGACTCCATTTTGCGAAGCATTGAGAAAGAAGCAGGTTCCCTTACACCCTCAAAATATTTACATAATATATGAATATTTAATACATAATAACTTAAAATAAGTTTTTATACTTATTATCAGTAACTGTATATAGTTTTCAATTGTTTTGTTTTTTTGTCATTTGAGATTATGGATTATGCTAATTGGTGTAATAATAAAAAAATATTTTTTTAATAATAAAAAAGGTTGTAAAAGTTTAAATGCCATGCTTTTTTTTCCAGTTGCATAAATTAATAATTTTTTGTGACCTGTAACATCACAGACATTGACAAAATGTTTGGAAAAAAATATTTCTGGAACAAGGGCTACTCATGGTCACTGTCATGTGCATATGAAGGCCTTGTGTACACATTCGGTGCGTGTTTGTGCTAGAAATAGCAGAAGATGTATGTGTTTTCTTGATAAAGAGCGTTCACATGCGGAGGGAGATGAGTTCGGAAGAGGGAAAAAAGGAGGGGGGCTAAAGCGGTGGGGTGATCACGTTGCACCTGCAGTGTCTTGCTTGTTGGGAAAAGGGAAAAAACAGGATATGGCGCTCAAACAACATCCTGTTACAACACCCCCTCCCTTCAGGCTGTTTGTGCGTGTATGTGTGTGTTTGCTAATTCATGCCTCCTGAGCAAAAAAGTGTGAATGACCTGAATTAGGATACGGTGGGGACCATGGTGAAAGGAGAGTGGGTGGTCTTGTCCTTTCAGATTGAGTTTCATCAGTTCTCTCCCATTCACCTCTTATTTCATTCATTCTACCTTAGGGGAAAGACAATGAATAGAGTGTGTGTTTGTGTGTGAGAAAGAGGGAAGGAGAAAAAAAGCCATCAGAGAGATAAATAGTGAGTGAGTGTGTGTGCATATCCTTTACTCTTAATGATAGTCTGAGTAAGTGGCCTTTTTACTGGAATCAAAGCCCTTCCTTTTGTGGAAAAAACGCTTCATGCTGTAAAACTGCTGTCTAAAATTGGCAAAAAGGTGAAAGAATAGCACCATCATTTCCTAGTGGCGATAAAATTAGGCATTAACGCACGTTTACACAGGCTTCCTACTAAGTTCTTACTGCAAGACACTTCCTTCTGTCTGTGTTCAAAGAGAAAGCGGGATGTAGCATCAGTCCTCACAGCCGTACGTGGTAATAATATAGTCTAGCTGACCTCAGTGTGGTTGTTTGCGTTCTATTTTTACCTAATCCAAATAGTTAAGTGATTCAGGACCTGAACCAATAGAGATTGTGTTAATTATGTCTATGCGCATGGAGGCTTTTCCTACCTGCTCTATTTTTCTGCAAAGGAAAGGCCCGTGTGAAGGGAAGTGTGCGTGGCGGTTGTGTTTGGCTACGGGAAGGCAAAGTGTTAAAGTTATTTGCTGAGAGGGAGTGTGGTGTTTAGGGGGCATCCTGTTCACAAAAACTGTTTCCTGTCTCAGTTTAGGATGCCATAAACAACAACGAGAAGGAGAGAGGCATACAATTATGTGTTTGAAAGATATAACAGGTTCAATAGTCACAAATGACAAGTAAGGGATAGTGTACACCCAGCTGTTTGGGGTTTATTCTGTTATAACAACCGGCTGGGTGTACATTATCCCGCTTATTACACGGTTACTTGTCTCAAGTAAATTAGACACAAAATATTGGCTTGAGTGAAAATTTTTTATTAGGTCTTACGCAAAGCTTCCGCGAAGAAAAACAGGTCCAAACTGTTTTTCCAAAGATTCGTTTTTTTACCATGTTGAAAGGGTTAGTTCACCCAAAAATTAGCCCGAGATTTACTCACCCTCAAGTCATCCTAGGTGTATATAGCATTCTTCTTTCAGACAAATAAAATCTGAGTTATATTTAAAAAGTCCTGTCTAATACAAGCTTTATAATGGCAGTAATGTAGCTCTGTTTTTTAAGTCCATAAAAAATGCAGCTGTCCATCAAATAACATGCTGCACGCGGGGGTTAATAAAGGCCTTATGAAGCGAATCGATGCATTTCGATGCATATTTAAAAATGTATAAAGTAAAGTTCCGGCTGATCGCCTTTCGCAGATCAAGATGCTTATGCTATGTCTGACGAGCGCGCCTTTTGAACTGCACAGGCACTTTCAACTCTTTTCCCATAAACTGAATACAGAAGGCGATCGGCCAAAACTTTACTTTATTAAGTTTTAAATATGGATATTTCACTTTGGCAGTTGTTATCTGGGACGTACCACTGGAATGCGGGATTGATTGATCAGAATCAAGTATTCTGTATTCAAGTATTCTACAGTATCAAGTGTAATAAATGAGAATAATTTGAGAGATGTTATCAGCTCCAGATTTTTGGTGCCAATCTCAAGAGCTTTTCCAATGTCGTTTTTTTTTATTTATTTTTTAAGCAATACAGAATATTTTTTATTAAAAAATAATAATATATTATTTTTAAGATGTTTTATTTCTTCTTTTTGAAACACTAATAGCTGTGGCAAATACAGCAATCATTACTACATGCATTATGAATACTGTACTAATAATATTTTAATAATGCAAATGCTGTTGTTGTTTTTATGCCAATTTAGTTTGAAAGAAATTAATACTTTCTGCAGCAAGGAAGCATTGAATTGATCAAAAGTGACAGTAAAGACTTTTACATTGTTGTAACAAAAATATATATAGTTAAAATATACCCCAAAAAAAAATGGGCTAGGGAAATATAGGACAGAACACATGTTGGGTTAATTTTACCCAGCAAATTGTGTTGTTTATTTAACCCAGCATAATGGGTTTATTCATTTTTACTATAATATTAGCTCTTTTTACATGAATTAATTTTTATGGATTACCATAAACCCTCTAAACTTTTTTAAATACTCCACACAATCACTGGTTTGCATGATAATTCCTTAATTTCCAATCATATTTTACAGTATACTCTCTACAAAATGCTGGGTTTTTTCAACCCATGTTTGGGGAAAATATGGACAAACCCTATACCATTGGGTTTAAAAATGTAATGTAAAAAGCATTTTTTAGAAGTGTATTACATTGTTTTATTACATATTGCATGCATTTAAGCTCGTTCAACAATTAGAAGTACAATTTTTATATTTAGAAGTAATTCAAGTGTAATCAACCTCTCTGTAGTCCCGTTTTCACCGTAACAGCACTGTATCTCGTGCCCGAGCTGGTGACTGATTTTGTAACAGCCACCCTGCATTTCACTCGTAGCCGAAATATGCTGTGACTGGCTCCATAACCTGTCCATAAACAAACAGTGAACAGCTCTGAGGACATATTTTAACATGTATTTATATTCCGTACCTTTTTGAATCAAATCATAACATTTTATGCAAGGCATCAGGTGTTTCCATTGCGCAAAAACAGACATGACACTCGTGTAGGTGACTCACATTGCGACCCCCCCATGTTGCTTTACATAAAATTAAACTATATAAAGAAAATGTACACAAACCTGTATTTTACCTAAGACATTTTGAAGGGGTCGTAAAAGCCAGTGATAAATTACTCAACCCCTATTTTGTTACATCTGACCCAGGAGCAGGGTAACACAAATCTATCCAAACTATCTAGCCTTTTCGTCAACAAATGAAAAGGCTTAACCCAGGATTATTGTAAAAAAATAACTCAAGATAACCAGCCAAACCTTCATTTGGTCTTGACTGCTGGTCTACACTCTTCTGCTGTGGCCGGTGCAGGCTGGATGAACACGACCAGCAGATCTTGCAGCAGCTGCAGCAGGTGCATGGCTGAAATACACACACACAGACACACACACATTTATGAATGTTTTTTGGCTTGCTCACAAGCCAAACCACAAGGTTTGATCCTCGTCATTTTTACCAGTTTGGCCACCGATTACAGCTCGTAAAACATGTGATATAATTACACAATTATTAGCTGAAATAAGCCTGATGATGTAACAGAGCGAAATGAAAGCTTGTTCTTGGATTGGCCCCAAACTGTTTCCTTTGGGAGCTTCCAATGTGCCCTACTGCTCTTCTTGATGAAAGGATTGATCTGTAATTGGGATAATGAAGGAAATAAGCCTTGGGACCAGCAAGGCCCTAGTTAGGCCTTGACGTGCCAACTCTTTCCCTCTCTTCCCGTCCCTTTCTGTAACTGTTCTCATGTTGACTTAGGATGCCACTGACAGATATTTTCTGGCACAGAGGTTGGTGTATATGCCCATTAGATTCTTTTGTCCAATCTTGGCATATGCCCTGTTTTTCTATTTTATATAAGGGTGTCCATGATGAGGTGTACGTGATGATGATGCATGTGTGTGCCAAATCATTGTGTCATTCAAAGCTTGTGTATGCAATGCAGGTAGTGCAGCTGTCTATGTCTGTCTGAATACACGCCCCTTCAAGCAGGCGAACTGGACTGGTACAAAAAATATATGCGTCATGGGCTTTGCAGCAAACAGGCACAAACATGCACATTCCATAGTAAGGGACCCTTACAGAAATCCAGGGGATATTTACATGATCCCTTGCTAAAAGCTCCTGCAATGCATATGCAGAGGGCACATGGTGGTTTGGGGCAGGTTGATGATGGAAGAGCTTTATGGCTTTGTGTGCCTCTTCTGTATTGTGCATTACCACTAACATTGTTATTTATATAAGGAGTTATTTGTTTTGTTTTTTCTCATTGGCTGTCTTATGACCTGCTGATTGAATTCACGACAGTCGGCATGAAACAGAAGTCGCAATAGTCTTTTCTTCTCTATCGTGACTGAATAAAAGGGCTTTTTGAGCAAGAAAAATGTAGGGTGGGAGTTGATTTTGTCCACCGGGAATCGATTGGAATAGTCTTTTCTTCTCTGTCGTGACTGAGTGAAATGGCTTTTTGAGCTAGAAAATGTAGGACAGGAGTTGATTTTGTCCACCGGGAATCGTTGTTGTATGCTGCGACAGATTTTCCCAGGTCGTTTTTGATAATTGTGATGTATTTAAGTGTATATTAAAAAAAACAAAAATGGTTAAATTTAAGTAATTGGTTACTGAAAATCTTCCTGACATTCACTCTATCTCACGTTTGTTATTTATGATAGCAATAGCAATGTTTGATGAATGAACAAATTATTTTCAGTCCGATTTTGAATGAATCAGTCAATGATAGTCTTACTTAGGCACACAATGAATCAGTTCAGTCAGAATGATTCTTTCACTAATCAAATCGATTTGGTTCTTAACTCACTGCATAAATGATCCAGTCAAAGTAACAGCTGAAGTGGGAGGTAGGCTACACTATATTGCCAGAAGTATTGGTACACCCCTCCAATTTTGACTTCAGGTGTTCCAATCACTTCCATGGCCAAAGGTGTCACCTGTTAGTGGTATTATAACAAAGTGGAAGCGATTCATTGGGTACAACAGCCACTCAGTCACGACGTGGTAGGCCATGTAAAATCACAGAGCGGGGTCAGCGCATGCTGAGGCACACAGTGCGCAAAAGTCGTCAACTTTCTGCAAAGTCTACAGACCTCCAAACTTTGTGTGGCCAAAGTATAAAGCATGTACTTGGAGACTTGGTATATAAGTGGAATATACACTTGATAAAAATGGATTTTTGTTGCTTGTAAAGTTTACTAAAGAATTTAGTTAATGCAACACAATTCATAATCATTTTGTGAGTTAATTTAATCCCTTTACATTTGTAAAATGGAAGTTTACTTTATCCATTTGTATGCAAATTTTTTTTTTGTATAAGGCTCATTTGTGCATTGTTGCACAGTTGTGTTGCCCCAAGTTTTCAAGCTAGTATCTTTTTAAACACTTATTTAGAGGGAACAGGTCAAGAAGAGGTTTCAGGAAGAGTGCAAAAGTTGACACGAAAAGGATCCAAATTTCTTGGATGTTCATGTAGTCTGTCTGCTGTTAACTCCCTCCTTGATGCCATATCACGTAACAGGTTTCTCCGATCACGAAGCTAAGATTTTCTAACCATCCTGGTGGATTGAAAGCCCACAAGGCATGGATCCAAATCCAAATGTGTTGTTGTTATATTCCTTCAACCCATTACAAAATATCTGGAAGCTTTATGAACGTATCAGATGTGCTGTGGCTGTTAAGTGCTTTGGCTTTCAGACAATGGCTCTTATTACATAGATACTTACAAACTCCAACAATACTCTGTGACAACAATTTCTCATCTAATACCAAAAACAACAACAACAACAACTTTTCCTTAATGTTATCATGCCTACTCTTTTTCATACATCAAGCCTCAAGTGGGTCAGAAGTCTTGACACCCACACAACAATAGTGCTTAATCTGAAAGAAACTAAACAAAGAGGACAGTCTAGCACAATGGAACAAGAAGTTATTACGATATATAGACAAAGGTGGACGGTGTGTGGGAAGGATATGCATCTAATGACAAAATAAGAGAAGGAATTATAGTGAGAGAGCCACCAAGAACCTAATGAGTAACCTAATGGTAAAAGACAGGGCACAAGGTTATGTGGTGTGTGTGAAAGGGAAAAAAGATTCAGATCCGATCTGAACGCTCAGTCCAGTGCCTATAATCAATGGCATTATTCCTCTTTAAGTATCTGTGTGCAGAAAAAAATGACCCCTTTCCATGAATGACGTGGCCAGTGCTGGAAAAATTAGTTGCAATGAGCAAAATTTCATTTTTTATTTATTTATTTCATATTCTCTATTAAAAAACCTTCAAAATGATGTAGGATTTGGTAATAACAACTTTTTTTCCCATGATACCACAATTGTTTTATTAACAATTAAACAGACAGCCCCAAGTGTTAACCAAGTGTTCACATAAGATAAAACAAATATTTGTGTGAATACTCACCAAGATATTTTGAAATACTATATTTCTGTGTATGTGTGTATATCGGGATTGTGCGCTGTCTGAGGCATCTTTGTGTGTATGCGTTGGATCTGTCAGTCAACGCGATTAAGATTTTCATGGACAAAGGAAAGGTATACTCCACTCTGAAAGCATTCAAATAAACATACACTATCTTGCTAAAAGTTATGGGACGCCTACTTTTACATGCACATGAAATTTAATGACATCCCAATCTTAATCTGTAGGGTTCATTATGGAGTTTGCCTACCCTTTGCAGCTATAACAGCTTCAACTCTTCTGGGAAGGCTTTCCACAAGGTTTAGGAGTGTGTTTATGGGAATTTTTGACCATTCTTCTAGAAGCACATTTGTGAGGTCAAGCACTGATATTGCACAAGAAGGCCTGGCTCGCTGTCTCCACTCTAAATCATCCCAAAGATGTTCTATCAGGTTGAGGTCAGGACTAAACTCCACACCAAACTCGCTCATCCATGTCTTTATGGACCTTGCTTTGTGCGCAGTCATGTTGGAACAGTTTGCCATCCCCAAACTGTTCCAAGTTGGGAGCATGAAATTGTCTAAAATGACTTGGTATGCTGAAGCATTAAGTGTATCTTTTACTGGAACTAAGGGGCCAAGCCCAACCCCTGAAAAACAACCCAACACAATAATCCCCCCTTCACCGAACTTTACACTTGGCACAATGCAGTCAGGCAAGAACCGTTGTCCTGGCAACCGCCAAACCCAGACTACCATCGGATTGCCAGAGAGGAAAGCACGATTAGTCACTCCGGAGAACGCATCTCCACTGCTCCAGTGGCGGCGTGCTTTACACCACTGCATCAGATGCTTTGCATTGCACTTGGAGAAGAAAGGCTTGGATGCAGCTGCTCGGCCGTGGAAACCCGTTCCATGGAGCTCCCTATGCACTGTTCTTGAGCTAATCTGAAGACCACACAAAGTTTGAGGTCTGTAGCTATTGACTGAGAAAGTTGGCGACTTCTGTGCGCCTCAGCATGCACTTCATGGCTGAATTGCTGTTGTTCCCAAGTTCTTCCACTTTGTTATAATACCACTAACAGTTGGCCGTGGAATATTTAGTAGTGAGGAAAGTTCACAAATTTGGCACAGGTGGCATCCTATCACGGTACCATGCTTGAATTCACTGAGCTCCTGAGAGCGACCCATTCTTTAAAAAAAATTGTAGAAGCGTCTGCATGCCTAAGTGCGTGATTTAATACACCCTGTGGCCATGGAACTGATTGAAACACCTGAATTCAATGATTTGGAGGGATGTCCCAAAACTTTTGCCAATATAGTGTACTTTTAGATGTTCAATTGTTATTTGGAGCATTAGGATCGCTAGATAAGGGCTTAATGAACTCATTTTTGTGAAGACCTCAAAATCAAACAAAATCTGCATTTTTTACTCGTTTTGACTTTAGCTCGAATTTATCCTGTGCGCTCTCCGGGTCATGTATATATACAGACATACACACACATATACATACATATACAGTATATATCAAATTATGATGTTTTATGATTTTAATTGCTGCATAGAGTCGAGAAGGTCAAGAGGCCAAAATCACCATTTTATGGTGTGATACAGGCATTTGATGTGTTTTAAATTTGTATAATAGATTAATCCTATGTTAGATCAATATTGATCTTTTATATAAACCACATGAGATTTGTTCCTCTTTTTCTCAAAATAGTACAAACTTAATGAGACCACAAATTGTACCCTATATTCAAGCAAAATGCCTTATGTTTCAATGAGATGGTCTTTATGTGTGTGCGCAGTGAATGAATGAATGAGAAGTTTGTGTTTACAAAGTATGTGTGTCGAGAGGAAAAAAAGAGAGAAGATTTTGTTTTATTGACTGGACACGGTTAGGCCCCTGTATGGAGGGAAAAGGAGAGGAATTTCCCATGCGGTCTGCGGTGCTTTTAGGAAGCAAAAAGCTTTTTAAAAAAAGACCTCAGCGGAAACTGGGAGAGGTGGGGGGAAGTCAGAAACGTCAGGCCAGGAGTTGGTGTGAAATTATTCCTGCCGTGAGGATTACACACACACACACACACACACACACACACACCGGATAAGAAATTTCTTTACATCTTCGGTCAGTGGAGCTCACAGGTCCATTGGCATGATCACAAGACTTCTTTCTGAGCGCCGCTTTTGTATCAAATGTCTTCATCTCGTATTCTTTCCATTGACTCTATGTAACTTAAGACAACACAACACAATTTGCTGAGGCATGTGCTAAAACCCAAGCTGTATAGTGAAGAGATAGAAGAGAGGCCTAGGTTAAAATAGAGGGTAATGAGTATTAGTAATGCTTGTATGAGATCATGTTCATTTCCATTTGTTTGTGTCTTTGTAGTTTCCATTTTATGGGCCAAGGCGATCGTATTCTGTGAATATATCTCCCATTTTAGCCCAACGCTCATGCTCAGCCAGCGGCACTGGCATTTCTAGAGCCTAAATGCCTGGGTGGCACCACTAGGCTAGTAATCTCTCATTTCAATTTTACAAAAAATTGTATTAATACATTAACTGATGTTATTTTATACAACTTTTTAAACACTAGTAGGCCTATACATTACTATTTTTATTTAAAATAAATGAATGCTGCAAGCATTTATGCATTAAATTGATCAAAAATTACAGTAAAGGTATTTATAACGGCATTCAATTTCAAACTTTTAAACTTTTTATATTAAGAATTTTGGGAATGGCTGCTGAAAATTCATCACAGGAATATAATATTTCACAATATTACTATTTTTACTGTATTTTTGTTCAAATAAATGCAGCCTTGATGAGAATAAGACTATCGAAAACATAAAAAAATCGCACTGACCCCAAACTTTTAAACATTATGTGTGTACATAATATTAACTAAATGCAACTAAAAAAATGTAATTCATAGTATCTAATGTAACCCAATTACCTCGTTTTTAAAGTTTGTGTATTACCTCAAACACATAGTTGTTGATCTAATTTTCAATAATGATTTTGGTTTTCTTGCTTAAGGGTGATGTATTTTTTTTAAATGTTAAAATATACCTCTATCCCAGCAGAGACAGCTTTAAGTAAACCATTCTTTGGTTTAATCTACCAAAAAGTGGTGCTATCAAAATATATAGTTTGTTGGAGGCCAAAAACATTGACTTGAGTTCAGGATTGTACTGTTTTGCAGCTAAGGTTAGTATTTGAGAAAAGCTACTTGAACACGGTCATTATTTATGCATATCCATGAGTAGAAATGACACACTTTGCCTTTAACACGTGCAACTGAACCAACTGAACTGAAAAAGTGTAAAGTTGCCTGCACGTGCACTGCCCCTGAATAGCTGTCATCTACATGTGTTAGCTTGTTTTGGTTTACACTGTAAATGCATCCTTGTGCAACCATTGAAAGTAGTCAATATTCCCAAATCGCTCAGTTGCTGAAAGTACCTCCCAGCACTAATACAGTTATGAGGTTATAATCCGTTACCCCGAGAGACACGGATAGCAACATGTATGATTTACAGCCTCCTAAAAGCTCTGAACTTCTCACTCTGTCTTCCATTGATAGATTTGGGGCGCGGGGATACATCTGATATGCCTGTTAACACAATTGCCATCAAGTCGGTCCTGATAGACAGCCGTTGACCTTTGCTAAAACTGCAGGGCAAGAGGGCTTGGAATATTTCATTGTTCTCATCAGACTCCTTTAATGGTCCTATGGGTTTAATGATGGGGTTGGGCCTCTAAGTGAGGTAACGAGATCCCCGGCATGCACATACAGAGCTCTTTATCTATGAGCCAAGTCGTTTTTGACTATGTTTGCTATATAGGATGAAACAGGATCTGTACCTGAGAAAAGAAGCGTTTTGGACAGCTGCAAAGATGCATCCCATGGAAGAATTAACTTGAGAGCGAGAAATTAGCCATTGGGTACCTTGTTAAAAGGTGTGTCACGTAAAGAACATACCGAGTGTGTGTAACACGTGTGTTTATTTATGTGGTTGTTGCATATTTTCCCATGTGTATCGCCATCTTTCCATGATAAGCCTTTCCCTGCAGTGCAGGGTTAAATCATATACAAGGCCACACACCCTGTTGAAAAGATCTGCTTAGATCAGCATTTTCCATGCTACTCCAGGCTGGTTTATGCTGGCTAGATCTGGTCTGGTGCTGGTCTAGCTGGAGGAGCAGCATAGCCACGCTATTTAGTACCAAAGATGATCAATAGAAACCCTTCTGTTCAAAAGTTTGGGGTTGGTTATAGATTTTTAAAATATATTTGAAAGAAATTACTTATGCTTACCAAGGCTGCAATAAACTAGCCTGACGTGGTCATACTCAATTATAGTCAGAATATGAGTCTGATACTGCTCTGCTCTGATACTGCTACTGGTTTTGATTATGGGGCGTGTGTCACCCGAACCAGGAAAGACCTCAATTGGATAGACCCTCAACCAATCAGAGCAACGGAGCAACATGTAACGTTAGTTGTCAAATGTCAACAAAACTCAACTGCACTGTGTAGCCAAGTCCGTGTTTTTCCCGCGGGTTGTTCTCCATGTCCGCGGGTTGGAGCGACCCCAATTATGTGATATATAGCCCAAGGAATGGAAATTTTAGCAGGCAACCTTGCCAAAATAACATATTTTGCTAACCAAACGCCATTTTTTTTTTCCGGAGAACCCCCCCGGAAAGCTATTGGGATTGTTTTGGGCTATAGTTTTGAGTTGCAATGGCGCGATATTGCAAAAAAACTTGGCAACCCTGTCTGCACGCGGGCTGGATTAAGTAACGTTAGAAGAAAAAGATGAGTGTAAACGATCTTTGCCAGTGTTGTAAAAAAAAGAATTTAAGGTTACACAGAGTACTTACCAACACGATCATCATTTCTGAGAGAAATAGTGAAGGTGAATGCAATTACGAACATGTTCTCCGTTTAGTGCCTTTGATGACGTGGATGATTACGTTACTGTTTATCATCTGTCCATCATGTCTAAAAGCCTGCCCTGAGAATTTCATTGGTCCGAACTGTTTTTTTAACATCATTACATCATTTTAACAGTCATCTGTGTCACACCTCACACGTGCCTTCAGAAATCATTCTAATATACTGATTTGCTGCTAAAGAAACATCTTGTTATTCTTATTAATAACAATTTTAGAAACAGTAACATTTGTAATATTTTGAGGAAAAATATTTTCGTGACCATATTTTTCATGATTCTTTGATGAAGTAGAAATAAAAAACTATTGCATTATTATTAATGTGTTTACTGCCACTTTTGACACTTTTTTCAATGTATCCTTGGCTTGCTTATAAAAAGTTTTTTTATATCTGTACTTTTATATTGTATTATAATAATATAAAGAAATATATAAAGAAAAGCAGTCAGGTCAAGGGTGAGTAAATGGTGATAAAAAAATTATTTTCTTTGCTTTGTAAAATTCTTTTCACAAATTAGATTGCAAATAATTGTAAATGTTGCTTACAGCACGTGTCACTTTTTGGTTTAGTTTCTGTTTTCATGGACTTTTAGTTTGTATTTCCTTGTTTTGCATGTGTTTAATTCCTGTTTCCCTGAATTAATTTAATTGGCTGTGTCCAAAATTGCCCCCTATACCTTTAAATAAACAGTATTTGAGGGAACAGCCATTTGTAGGGGTGTCCGAAACCATAGTGGACGTTACTGAGTGCACTCATTCAATCCCACAATGCACCTCAATAACAAGTGTACAACGGCTAGAAAATACCCATAATGCACTTTGATAGTCACGCCAAATTAATTCCTGCGTCTGACCAGAAGATGGCACCCGCAGAATCATCCATCCATTTTCCAAACCGCTGCTCCAAGTGGATACAGCATAATATCAGACATGTATAAATTCCTTTTTAATTGATTATTAAATTGTTTAATTACGGCTTATACATGTTAGTTTCCATGGCAGAGTTTAAGAAAGCAAGCACAAACTATGTAAAAGCGTCAACCCTTCCGGCGCACTCAATGTCCGATTTCACTCACTCGTTTCATTCACTCCTTCAAGTGGACTATATTAGTGGAGTAATGTAAGGAATAGTGAATGAGAGTATAGGAAGAATTCAAATACAGCAATTGTTTCAATGGTTACAGATTATGTTCTTCACCTGTGTCTTGTTTGGTTGCTTGTTTGCTCTGGTATATATTGTAAAGATCCTCAACACTCATTGCTGCAGCGTGACAGTATGGGACACTATATGACCTCAATGATCCTTCCTTGTTTGTATTTATATCGAGTTGCCATGGAAATGTAAATGGCATCTCATTGGAAGCAGTGGCAGAGGATCTGATGTATTGAGATTAATGGTGTGTGAGAGGGGAAGGTGATGTCTCTCAAGGTCATGTGGGGGACAACCCAAGAGAGATGTCACACGGCCGGCAGTGACGCTTTCTCCCTCCGTCCAGAACAATACACGGAACCAGCTGCTGCTGTGAGAGTCACTACAACACCAAGGACCCGACTGAGAACCTGTTTACCCGTGTATCGTCCAGCCATGCCTGGGCCGGACATACACACACATGAGTTCCGTCACTAGTTTATCAAGCATCCTCTTCGGTGTGTGTGGGCTGGCTGCTGTCATTGTCACCACAGCTTCTCACCTCCCCTTTGTCTACAGTAACAACAAAGTCATCGGAACTCTTTTTGAAGATCTGAACAAAGAGACCTGAATTACATTTTTGTTGTTGTTGTTTGTGGTCGCACACCCATAGACCGCCCGCAGTCAATTCACTGACCATCTGATGCATACCGCGCACAAAAAATGACAAGCACTATCCAAAAATCAGAAGTTACTGTAAGACATCTGGCCCTCAGTCTCCATTTAGAAACGTATTTCAATACGAATCATCCTCAATATAACTACTTGAACCTAGGAGCTCATAGTTGATTTAAATGGTTTTACCAGGTTATAGAGGTATGGAAGTATACATCAAAGCTGATAATCATATCTATGGCAATAGAAGTACATTTCATATCCCACTTCAGTGAAGTGAGAAGCCTATTAGAGATGTATTCCTATGGGCTGGTGGTGTTTTAATTTGTTGCAGCTGTACTCTTCAGTACAGGCACAGTTTTCATGAAGCCCTTGAGCTGTTAATATGTTAAAAGATCATTTGCAGTGGATGAATGGTGTAACAGATCATGCCGTCAGCTTCTGGTACCAGGCAATTTAATTAATTCCTTACTTTACTAATTTTTTGCTGTTGGCCTAACTTTTGCTAACTTCACCTACGCACGTTCTCTCCAAAACACTGCACTCCAAAAATGTATCAGATTTCTGATTTGCTAAGAATGTGTGAGCTGACTCTCAGATGCTTATTTATTGTTTAAAGAGTCACTTGAAGCATCTTTAACATGAACTGAATTTAAAGCATTTCTCAAAAACCAATGTGAATATTTCCCTCACTGATGCAACTGCGTGGAATCTGGCAGCTGTTTTGAGAAACTTTCATAGTCAGCTGCACAGTGGCTGTATGACAGCTGTCATATTGGAATTCATATTTCTGCTAAATGTTTTTAATCAAATAAATTACATTGTAAGCCGATTAATTATTCTGTGTTAGCACAATTTTGTGCTTCCAATGTTTTTTACATATTGATTTTTAATATTTTATATATTTTAACATTTATTTATTTGTTTGAATAAATATATTGAATATATTTTATATATATATATCTCCTGTGATTTCCTAGTGAAATGTGCTTTGTGATAATATGCAAGGTAAAGGCTTCTAATCAGGAAACCAATTGAAGGGAATCGAGAAATGTACAAACACACTCCCTCTCTCTCGGTTTCCTGAAGGTAGGATGTGGCCTTTTATTTTTAGATCACAGCTGTTCAACATAATAAAAATATTCAAGGCCCCCTGTGGCCAAAGGCTGGTGAGAAAGACCTCACCATACACAATTTCTTCAGAAATCTTAAATGCAAATATTAGATGTAATGTCTTATCGATGTGATTCATTAGTTAATATGCTGTATTTGTGATCTTAAAGTTATGCAAGGGATAATTAACAGCTTGCTGCATAATATTGCTAATAATATAATCTTGATTATACAAATAATATTGATCAGGTCATACTAGCATAGTGGAAGAGATTGGTTGTCAAGTTTAGTGGTCATTATATTAAAATATTTGACTAATCTGAATCTACGCAATCCTGTTTTTACACTGCCAAAGAATGGCTTTCAAAAGACAAAGACCCTTTTCACATGTGATTAAACACATAAAGTATCAGTTTGATCTGTGATCTACTGGCATCTGTTAATCTGTTAAGCAGTACGGGCGAACGAAAGAGTAGGAAGTCTATGGACATGCGGACATGTGTCTTTGCTTTCACGAGGGTCAATGATGTCTGTCCCACCTTGGGATTTCCCATTATAGTGTCTGTGTGTGTGTAAGAGGAAAACACCATGTTGACCTTAGCTAAGTGTGTGTCAGTTCAGACAGCTGCTCACTGCAATGTTGGACAGCTGTTTGGAGAGGGAGAGAGAGAGAGAGAGAGGGAGAGAGGGAGAGAGAGAGAGTATTGGATTGTGTGTGGGTTTGAAAGGGACAATAACTGTTTGACACTCACTTGCTGTTTTTAAACGCGGCATGTCCCATTTTCAGTGCGGTTCCGAGTTTCCATGCAGGCCAGATAGGGAAGTATTTTAACCAGCTGAGCGGGAAAGAGGAGACAGCTGGGATGAAATCTGAAACAGTATCAGACAAGCTTTTAAAAATAAAACTTTCATCCCTTTAGAAGATCTGTTTTTATCATGTAAAGGTCATTCAGGAGGGAAAGTGTGGCCTTCATTTAATTGTCTTAATAATACCCCTTTTCCATAGTGGAGAATATAGCCTACTCAGTGACCTGACTGATACGGATAAGGATAAATCTTCAGAGATTTTACACCACCAAAAATGAAAATGTTATCATAACTGTTGTTCTAAACCTGTATATCTTCAGTCAGTGGAACATGTTTTGGATATTTTTTTAATCAATGTTTTTTATGAATATTTGGACATTTTGAAAAATACACTGTACCTCTTCCTATACCTCTTTCATGTTATGATAATGGTTTATTGTAGTTAAATATATACATTTTATTTTAAATTTAAACATACATACATCCATTCCAAAAAGTCATGGGGCTGTTATTGTGTGGATAATACCTGCAAAAAAATAATTCATTCATTCATTCATTCATAAAATTATTTTATTGTGTAGAATATCTGCATAAAAATGATTCATTCATTCAAAATCACGGGACTGTTATTGTGTGGAGAATATCTGATAAAAATCATTCATTTATTCATTCATTCATTCATAAAATTGTCATAAAAATCTACTGCTTTTTTAATTATCTAAAATGTATTTAATGATTCTCTTAACACAAAATGAACGTTAAGGGTTAATACTGACATTCCAGGAATTATATCTGAAAGTGAAAGTTAAAGAGCAAACTGACATCTCCAAAGTATCTTCTTGTTTTCCCACATGGTGTTCGTGATCCACAAAAATTCCCTACTCTTAAGTAGATGACTTCTGTCTTCTTATTTTCTTGATTACTGCCGATTTGCTCCTTTCAGTGTCCAGAAACAAACCTCAGAGAACCCTTTTTGGGTAGAGTGAAGAGGGATGTCTTTGTCTTTCACATTACAGTCTCAGCTGGAGTTTCCGTGCAGTGAAGTTCTCCAAACCAATTGTCTAAAGAGAGCATTGTCTTAAAGTTACAGCTAGAATCGCCCTTAAAAAGGTCAATCCGGAGGACAGGGTTGAATGACAGTCTGAAGCAGGTCCTCAGGTTCCTTTGGGAGTATCAAACCTTTGTCCTGGGACCATTTAGCTTTAAAAAACTCCCCAAGTGGCTGAAATCTGATTCTTGCTAAAGACGCTCGATCAGGCAATAAGTAACCATCAGTTCTGGTCAACCATTGGTCAGGCTCAAGTCACATAAACGAAACAATGAAGGAGGTTAGCATCTGTTATGCATTTTCTGTACAAAACATGTCCTAGTGACCTTGTAGCTTTACCAGTAAAGATATAATTAGGATACAGATTGAAAATAGGGTACATGTTATTTACAGACCTGTTTTGGAATATCTTTTTTTCAGCAAATATGCCTTGAATACAATTGCTGTGATACAATTAACCTGTTAAAAAGCCTATTTCCATTTTGAAGGAGGTCAATATACAATTAAATTAAAAATAGAAAATCCAGAAGTGCCAGAAAACAGACTACTAGGGGATGGTTACACGAAATAAATGCAGTTTGATTCATGGCAGACGTGACCGGGGGTGTTTGTGAGAGCACTTCAGATTATATAATTAAGAATTAATCTTTAAATATTAAGCCTATTAAGTATACTTTATCATATTTGATGCACAACTTTAAGACCTCTAATTATCAACCAGGGGCGTTTCCTTCAAGGAGGCAAGGGAGGTAGTGTCTCCTCAAAAAACTGCATGAGAAAATAATATATAATTATATTATGTGACAAATAATTATATAAAAATGTGACATTAAAAAGTGTAAAAGTCAATTGTTTTTACACTCACCAACAGTGACATCCACAGGTAAAGTAACAGCAGGAGGCTCGCCTCCCCTGAGCCGACCCCCCAAAGCGTGTGTGAGTTTGATGGGGGGTAATTGAGAACGAATGGGGGAAACTCATGTATGATTGGATATATGGAATGTCAGGGCTGCCAATATTAAAAATAAATAAATATATAAATAAATATGCAAAGAAATGTAAAAAGCTAAAATAAATAAATAAATATATAAATAGACATTTTTTAACAATCAATAATTTCATTCGATCTTTGAAGTAGACTATTAGATAGAGATAGCTTCGATATTTGATCAGTATGATACTTGGATAGACACTTTACTATTCTGGAAAAAAAAAATAACGAGAGACAAACCTGTAAATATTCAATCGACTTTTCTGAAATTCAAAACAAAATATTAATGCATTTGTAATTTCCATTTCTGAACAGAGCTGCTATATGGTTGGTCACGCAGGTTTGTGCATTAAACTCAAAAATAGCCTATCATGTTGTTCCCCCGAACATGACCCCTTCTCTGCCAACGTTTTGAACACTTGGTCATGTGTTTATTTATTTATTTTTATTATTATTATTTTAAATAGCGCATATAAGCCTAAATAGAAATGATCAGAAACAAATCTACAGCTGAACCGTGTAAACGTGTAACTTCATGCCATATATTTGGATTAACGTGACGTTCATACATTTAATAAAGTTGCCCCTGGACATGAGTTTATGGAAGTAGGCTAAAGACTACCACCGTTTAATAGAACAAATTGTTTTTGTTGCTGTCAGTATTGTTTTTGGAAGTTACATTAAAATGCAGTGATCTGGTATGTATCAGCATCAGTAGGCTGTACTTATTGTATTTCGACCACACCACAAGGTGTCACTGTGGCCTCAACGCTTCACCCTCACCTACTCTGAGCTCGATTGCTATGTCTGAGGTAAACCCCGCCCTCCTCATTACCCTACGCACGAATAAATGTTGGAAGAAATAAATGCATAAATAAATAAATGAATAAATAAATAAATATAGAAAGAAAGAAATGTAGAAAGGAATAAATGTGGAAATAAATAAAAATAGAAATAAAAAATGTATAAATAAATAAAAGAATAAATAAATATATATGGAAATAAATAAATACATAAATATGGAAATAAATGTATAAATAATTATTCATTTTTTTTGTTGTTGTTGCTTTTCTATGTATATTTATTTATATATTTATTTATTTATTTTCGCTTTTTTACATTTCTTTGTATATTTATTTATATATTTATTTATTTTTAATATTGGCAGCCCTGACATTCCATACAGGAGGACACAGCCTTCGAAATTAAATAAAATGAGACACAGCTGATGTGAAGACCATCTGCAAACTGCAGTGTGCGCTCATGTGTTTTGGAGGAGGCGTGGCTTTGGAGAGCTCTGAAGAAAGGGTGAGATCTTATGTTTTTAAAGCTAGCTCGTTAGTTGCTAGCCTCTCCGGAATTGCCTACCATACCTTCAAGCAGACAGTCTACTAATACTCTAATGAGAGTTAGTTGACATGTAGTTTTTACTATAGTAGTAGAAAATCCAAAGTGGACCATAAAAGTTGACCAGCTCATTTGAATTCAGTGTAAATTTTCCATGTGGGCCATGACATTATTAATGTGGTCAATGTAAATGTAAAATTAAACAAAAAATGAAGTACCTCAGATACTAATATTGATGGTGATCTGGCATGACATGCATTTTGCTTTATAGCAAGTGATATCAAGAACAATTAAGCTGTTGTGATTTAATAAAAAACCTAGCCTGTTATAACTCATCTTTAGCTGGTTTTCTCCCAGACCCTTCACACTGACTCTACCATGACTGCACGGAAGCTTACTGTCAGCTTGTTTTAATGTCTCATTAACTTCCATTAGCTAAACACTCTAACGGCACGTTAGCACTGCCATTGTCATGGAGACCAGTGCAAGAGCGGCTCTCGGCTCTTGTGTGGGCACAGCACTTAATGTGATGCTCTCAAGAACTACGCTGCTCTTGTTTTTCTTCCTTGTGGAGAACGTAAGGGGAATGCTTACTAAGCTATGCGATTTTCTGTCAGACATTTCGTGAGTCTGGAAAGGAAGATAAAAAGTAACAGAAAGTGACTGCAAAGTAGCCGAATAAAAACTGCACTGGCTTTAGCAGAAGTGGGTGACATTCTTGGAAATGGAGGAGCAAGAAAATTGAATTTAAAATGAAAAGAATATTTAAAATAGCAGCTAGCAAATTAGCATTCATTTGTCAAGGGCTGGTGTTTTAAATTGAGTGGTGGAAGATATCTTGTCTGCTTAATTTCTGCTAACACTTTATTTTGATGCTCCTCCAACAGCCGTTCTAAGTATCTTTGCAAGTAGCCTACATCAACTTATTCTACTAACCCGAACAGTTTACTAATGATCTAGTGAGAGTTAGTTGACATGTAGTCAGTTGAACACCACACTGTGTGTGTGTGTGTGTGTGTGTGTGTGTGTGTGTGTGTATATGTACAGTTGTGGCCAGAGTTATTGGTACCCCTGGTAAATATGATTAAATATGGCTGTAAAAAAATCACATTATGAAATAAATTATTTTCTCCAAATCAAGTTGGCCATATTTATTGGCACCCTTTTATAAAATACTTTTTGCAACCTCCTTTTGCGAAGATAACAGCCCTGAGTCTTGTTCTATAATGTCTGATGAGTTAGGAGAACACATAACAAGTTATCAGTGACCATTCCTCCTTACAGAATCTCTCCAGATCCTTCAGATTCCCAGCTCCATGTTGGTGCTTCTCCTCTTCAGTTCCACTCATTTTAGGGTTCAGGTCAGGGGACTGGGATGGTCATGGCAGAAGCTTCATTTTGTGCTCGGTGACACATTTTTGTGTTGATTTTGATGTTTGATTTGGATCATTGGTCTCATGGAAGATCCAACCATGGCCCATTTTAAGATCTTTAGAAGAGGCTGCCAGGTTTTGATTTTTTTATCTGTTGTATTTGCTAGAATCCATGATACCATGTATCTGAACACGATGACCTCCTGCAAAAAATAGGCCCACACATTAAAGATCTAGTTGTATATTAAATCGTGAGCATTGGGTACTTTGTATCCCTGTTTGCACCAAACCCAATCTTTAGTTGATTGGATCTTCTTAATTATTGCCCTGATGGTGGAAATGGGGATTTTCAATGCCTGTAGCTATTTTCTTACAGCCACTTTCTATTTTTGAACCTTAACAATCTTTTGCTGCACATCAGAACTATATTCTTTGGTTTTACTCACTGTGATGGACGATTAAGGGAATTTGGCCTTTTGTGTTCCTCATATATGTACTCCTGTGAAACAGGAAGTCATAGCTAGACAATGCTAGACATAGCTAGAAAGCATGTTCCTAGTCACCCTTGTGTGCAAAAAAAAAACAAAGTAAATATTAATGGGAATATGCTTATAGATATATACTTATTTAATAGGAATATACTTATAGATATTTTACTTAATAAAAATTTCTAGGGGTGCCAATAATTTTAGCCAACGTGTTTTGGAGAAAAACATTTATTTCATAAAGTAATATTTGTCAATTACAAATTATAATTATTATTAGTACAACAACTTGAATGAGTCACAAATTTGCTTATGTGACTTTAAAATAATGCAGAATTTTGTTTTATATTATTAATATAATTGACCTTTTCCAATTTTTTTTCAAATTAATAAAACTTTCTGGTTATTTTAAGGTTTAAAATATTATATGTTCAATGTTGTTTCAGTTTTTTTTCATCCACACTGAATATTATAATACACAGTAGGCTATATTTTAAGGCTTGAATAGAAGGTCCTATGTAATTCATTCTAGCATGCTATTGCAAGTAAGGATGTGAGAACATTTAAATTGGTCTGCTTTGATGAAACTGGGTCTTCTCTCAATTTCCCTTTCACGTCAGGGTTTGAACCCTACACCTTCCTTACACACACACACATTGCTCATGTATTGCAGGGACCCAGGAAGCTGTTCCACATGAAAGCACAAGTAGGGGAATTGATAGTGTATTTCTACAGAGAAAGACGGACACACACGCTAACACATGGAAGCCCCGTGTTCTTTGGCCTCTCCTGTTACCTGCTTGCTGATTAGATGTGGAAAACCAACCTTTATAGCATCTTGCGTACTGCTCTTATCTAATGGGATTCTCTATACACAGTCTGGGCCAATGAAGTTTACATTACATTTACAGATTACATTAACTTAGTGGGTGTGTGTTGGTTTGTTCTGCATGGAAAAAGCACTTTCATTTATCAACAGAGGCTTGTGTAAATAAGATGAATCTCATCGTTTGCTAAGCTGGTATCAGTGCAATATATTTTATCACCATTGCGTTAGCCACCCAGTTTTGGAACCACATTTTCATTCACCGGTGTGATTGTCTCCACTGAAATATGATATACTGCAGTAACAGACAATGGTGTCAGATATCAATAAATTCAATCCATTTGCCGCACTTACAATGACCAGCAGTGCAAACATTTGCTTAAGGTTTTTATCTAATGGTACTTAACAGGAAATTAATATAGCAGTGCCATGTACTGCGATATCAATTGATGGAAAATTCAAGTGAGCTGTTAATATGAGCAGAATTGCCTTGTCATTTTACAAATATGATTACTTACTATGCAATAGGCTTAATCCAGTTCAGACTGGTGCTCGGATCACTTCCAGTCTCAGGTGTAGTGGGGTACAAATTATTAAGAAAACATGTGGAAAAGTTTTTAAAATCAAAACATTAGAAATAAATAATATTATGATTTAAAACGTTCTGATATAAATATACTGTTCAAACGTTTGGGGTCGGGAAGCTTAAAAAAGGTTATCCTCACCAAGGCTGTATTCATTCGATCAAAAAACATTTTTGTGTGTGAGAATTAGACTTTCAAAACGTTTTTTATATATCTTATTGCTGGGTATTACTTTTATACAATTATAGTCAGTTACTCATTTCAAATTACATGACAAAAAAAATTGTTCAAAATTCCTTCAAATTCCCCAGATCTCAATCCAATCAAACATCTGTGGGATGTTCTAAACAAACAAGTCCGATCCGTGGAGGCCCCACCTTGCAACTTACAGAACTTAAAGGATCTGCTGATAACATCTTGGTGCCAGATACCACAGCACACCTTCTGGGGTCTAATGGAGTCAATGCCTCGACGGGTCAGGGTCATAATGTTATGCCTGATCAGTGTAACCCAGACTGGGTTTCAACAACAGGGGTTTCGTACATTTAATGAAAAGATATAAAGTAATTAAATCATACAAATTTGAAATGAAAATAAAACAAATGATGTGTGAGTCTTTCAGTGGTAGGCTAATAGTGGCAGAAACATTTCATTTTTTTTTAGTTAGTGTGACTTTTTTTTTTTACTTCTTTTAATCACAATTTTTAAAGATTTAATTAATTATTACCTTTTCATCAGTTCACGAAACTTAATATTGGCACCCTTTTCAAATTATATTACCTAAAATGTGTAATGTGATAGATTACATTACTAACTGCAATTTTGATCATGTAATTTGTATTGAGTAGATTACACAGCACTTGTTTTTATAAATTTTATATATAAATTAGTATAATATATTTATTATAAATATGCAACAAAACCATTTCCAACAGTGGTCTCAGATTATTTTTGCATTACAATATATATATATATATATATATATATATATATATATATATATATATATATATATATATATATATATATATATATATATATATATATATATATTTTTAAACTTATCACAACCATGCATCACCACTTAACCCCAACCTATACATGAACAGCTGCCAATTTTCAGAAAAGTAATTTCCTTCGCATGTCTGTCTTTGTAAAAGTATTCCTCATGGATGATCATGTGCATGTGCATTAAAAAAAAGTAACCTGCAAGAGAACGCATATATTTTTCAAGTCTTCAGCAGCCATCAAAAGTATACAGGTCAAATGCATGCATTCACGCTGATATAAGCTAATAACAAAAAGTTGCATTATGTATTATGTAACCCATAAAAGGCCCGCCTCTTTCTTGACTTTTCTTCACAGTTTCTCGCTCTCTCTCCTGAGTGCTGGTGAGTGCAGTGTTTACCTGACCTCCCTTGCGACTGGTTGCTATGGCTGTGTGTGTGTGTGTGTGTGTGTGTGTGTGTGTGTGTGTGTGTGTGTGTGTGTATGATGGTTGATGGAAGGGAGATTGAACTGATGGTGAGAACAGCAGTGGAAGAGGTCAGGTGATGGGAGCAAACACTCATACTAAACCATTAGTGCTTAAAACCGCTTGACATGTCGACATTAATCTACCTCAGACCTGTAAAGTAGGGACACTTTAACGAAAGTGTACAAGATGCTCCTGTTCTCATCTACCAAGTGTGTGTTTGCATGTGTGAATATGTCCATGTGACTGTTTGTTGCAAGCTTTGTGCGTCAGAAAAGTTTTAGCTTCATAGAAAATCCTGCATTGTTGGTCGAGTTAGGCAATTCTGTTAAGCAAAGTCTGAATGTACATTATAAAATTTGAGTATGTTCTCTAATTTATTAGCTTCACGTGTGACTTATTCTTCTTATTTTTACCTCACCTTGCTCTTACCCTCCCACTCCTCAACCCTCACAGCAGACTATGTGTTGCCGTGGCGCTGTCTATGCTATTATTGGATGGTTAATTGGTTGAAGAGAATGGAGGAGGCCTTGGTTCATTTAGTGCCACTTCTGCACGGAGCCAATGACGACAAGTTCAGATGATGATTCACTGACATCTAAGAGGTGGTCCAGAGGTGGCCTGTGTTTCTCATTTACACCTACACAATGGTCTCATACACACCACTAAAGAATATAAAGAACATTTTTATAATTGAATCACCTCTATCATGAGGTTCAAATAGTCAGCACACGTGTTAGATTACAACATGATATATTAAATCAAGAGATATTAAGTGATATTTTTTTATTATAATTTTTTTATAAAATAAAAAAATGTATTATAATATAATGTATATATTATTATTATTATTATTATTATTATTATAAAAATTACAATTTAGATTATATAAAAAATATATAATTACATACATTTTTATATAATTACACTGATTTATTACACTGATAATATAATTAATATATTTATCTATCTATCTATCTATCTATCTATCTATCTATCTATCTATCTATCTATCTATCTATCTATCTATCTATCTATCTATCTATCTATCTATCTATCTATCT
Source organism: Gobiocypris rarus (assembly GCA_023029165.1). Lineage (NCBI taxonomy): Eukaryota > Metazoa > Chordata > Actinopteri > Cypriniformes > Gobionidae > Gobiocypris > Gobiocypris rarus. Next base: position 27,425,199 of record CM040920.1, read on the forward strand.
ATCTATCTATCTATCTATCTATCTATCTATCTATCTATCTATCTATCTATCTATCTATCTAATTTCAGGCTTTATTTTATGGATGTTCCATATACAATTTCAATATTGAGTGTAAGATTTTTAGAATTGAATGAATATGAAAACGACCTGTAATATATAGATATATATATAGATAAATATATAGATCATATCAAAGAAGTGAATAAAACATGTGAAGGCCTGTTCTCTTGCTCGTATGTAATTACAAACCTCAGGCTTTACTCAGGGCTTATCAGATATTTAAAGATGACCTATTCTTTTATTCATGTATTTATTATCCAGAAGCCCCTGTCACTTCTTCTTACAGCATATGCCCCAAACCTGTCTATCCTTCTCAAATTTTTTCTGTATTCTTTATCTGTAAATTTACCTCTAGCATCTTTCTCTCTTTCTGTAACTGAACATCAGACGATTTATCTCCCTCTGTGTCTCTTTAACCAGTATCGCCTTTCTCGCTTTCTCTCCCTCTCTCCGGTGGCTAAGTCAGTCTCTAAGGAACTCTAAATTAACTGGCAGAACAGTTGTTGGTGCTCCGATACTATCGGTGTATTTTCCACAGTAACAAAGACGTGCACAAGTGGGAGTGATTCAGTATTAACATGAATACATGTGTCAAGTTTATAATTCAAGTTTCTCAGTGAAATTGCTGCTAGCAAGCACCATCTCATTGAAATGCAAATTCTTGACATTTTAGAAAATGCTCATCTGACGATGGAGTGCTTTGAATAGTGTCAGTTATGCAAACAATTAAATATACATTTATTTGTTTATTTCATTCAGGACCCCAAGCAACACCCACGGTAGTTTGCGATGGGAATGTTTCCGTGTTCGCAGCTGTCATATATGTCTGCTGCAGACCGGCAGAGCTAGATGATATACCCAGGAAACCGGTTAGATGGCCACACAAAAGGTGTGATCAGAGATGTTTGCCAGAGTCCTGGCACACTAAACTTACTCTCCAAAACAATCCCATCCTCGCTACAGCTGTTGTTTTCTCTCCACGCCCCATCCTTCCCATATCGTGTCTTTGCACAGAGCTCCTGTTACCCAAATGAACCAGATTTTCACATCAACATGTTGACATTGACCGACTTATACTCTCATTGGCTATTTAGTTTGAATACATTTATTAAAACAATACATTTTTGCTTGAATGACCTAAAACTGTCAATCAGTTTCTTCAGACATCAAAACATCATCTGTTTGACAAATCAGACGGAATTTAAAGTATTGATGCTTCTGAAACTGACGCCTAAAGGTGTGCTGTGGTATCTGGCACTAAGATGTTAGCGTTAGATCTTTTAAGTCCTGTAAGTTGTGAGGTGGACTTGTTTGTTCAGCACATCCCACAGATGCTCGACTGGATTGAGATCTGGGGAATTTGGAGGCCAAGTCAACACCTCAAACTCGTTGTTGTGCTCCTCAAACCATTCCTGAAACATTGTTGCTTTGTGGCAGGGCACATTATCCTGCTGAAAGAGCCACAGCCACCAGGGAATACCGTTTCCATGAGAGGGTACATGGTCTGCAACAATGCTTAGGTAGGTGGTACATGTCAAAGTAACATCCATATGGATGGCAGAACCCACATGGACCAGCCTTTGCTCCCCATGTGCATCAATGAGCCTGTTCTCCACTGTTCCTTCCTTGGACCACTTTTGATAGATACTGACCACTGCAAACTGGGAACACCCCACAAGAGCTGCAGTTTTGCAGATGCTCTGACCCAGTCATCTAGCCATCACATTTGGTCCTTGTCAAACTCGCTCATATCCTTACACGTGCCCATTTTTCCTGCTTCTAACACATCAACTTTGAGGACTTGCCACCTAATATATCCCACCCACTAACAGGTGCCGTGATGAAGAGATAATCAGTGATAAACTTCACCAGTCATAATGTTATGCCTAATCAGTGTTTATTTTATTTTATATATTTTCTTATTTATTTATTTTTTGCAATTACATTTTACATTTTGATAAATTATAATACCATATCATAAACAATGATTTTTTTTGTTTGATTTTTTTCTGTTGTTTGTGATATGGTATTATGATTTATCAAATAAAAAATAAAATGTTATACATATTACCATATCATAAACAATGCCTTAAAACAATACTATATATATATATATATATAACGTTATTAAATTCAAACACTTTCAGAATAAGTTATGTACCTGGATTACAAAGAAAATAAATGAGAAATGTGGATAGGTCATATCGTTCACATATTCAACATCTATTTGAATAGCCTTTTCCAAATAAACATGCACATTCTTTTCTTGCCATTTTTCATGCTTTTCTGTTAAAGTGCAGGAAGACATACTGAATGAGCATGTGTGTTTTCTTCATATTAAAGATATTATATGAACTTCGGTTATTTTTATGCAAATGTTTGTAACCCATTAACAGTAAGAGGTGCGGATGTTTCACTCTTCAGAGCAGCTCAGAAAGTATCAGTGCATCTGCGTTATTTTTACACTAGTGACCGACCTCTCACCCACAGCAACAGGGGAAACTCACGCACTTTACATTCTTTTAAACAGATTCAAAACCAGAATTACACGTTTACATCGTGACTTAAGAAGATGGGATTACATCTGTTTTGACAAATATATCGGTCGGTTGAGAGAGGTTTATTACCCTCTAATGTAGTCACACAAAGGCAGTCTTCCAGCAGCCTGACCTACGTGTTGTTTACTGTCAGTGGGGATCAGTTTGTCAGCTTTGTGTTAGCTCTAGATGGCTAGCATTGGAAGGACAAGTACATTTCCCAAAATCCTTCCAGAATGGCTTCTCTCATAGATAGAGAAACCTACACGTCCTTGACATTATCCAAGTTATCCAAGGTATCGGTTTTAATACCAAGTGGCACCTGTTCTGGCCTAAGTGACTGTTGTCACCGTTGATAAAAGTATCAGATGCGTTGTGGGTAATCCCGGTTAATATCAAAGCCAGAGAGAGAGACCAAGAGAGAAGGTTGAAGAGAGACTGTGTGGGCCTCAAATTATAGTGTGTGCTGAGAGATGCCAAGAATTCTGCAGATGTCAAATGGAGCTCAGATCGGACTCTTCCAACGCATGTGAGAAAGAAGTGATAAATTCTCACCCTGACTGACACATACACACCTATAATTATAAACAGGCATGCATTCACAACCAGGCAACCCTAAAGACAAACACTACTGTATACAACCAATACAATCGCATAGAAATACACACATGCTAATGTGCTGTAAATGAGGTCAGCAGGACCTACCCTGGGGTCAGTGTTTGAACGCAGGTCAGTTTACTGGCAGGGTTTTCTGAAATGCAGCTCATTTACAGTAAGGTTACTTTGGGAACAGCTTAACTTCTCATAAATAAGAAACTTGTCACCAAAGAGATTCTTGCATTTGACTAACATACATTTACTGGCATTCCTTTTATTGCCTCAGGTAAAGCAACAAGAATGGTCATGCATGATAAAGACTTTAAGAAATTTTAGAAATGCAAACGTCTTAGAAATGCAGTCTTTCGTGATGTTTCTGCAAGTTCATGTGTTCCTAGGAAATTCCTACTCACGCAGGCCCACACGGAATCTGCGCGCGCAGAATTCCGCAGAAAACTCAGCAGATTTCCGCAGATTTGCAGTGCCCGTCATTTGAGAAGCATGCACAATCGCAGGGGTTATTGTGAGGAGTAGTAGGCTGCGCTTATTAATGTGAACTTTTTTTTAGTGAGAGAGTGATATTTTAAAATCAACAATACAATTGATAAAGCAATATTTAATCTGTCTTTTGGTGGATGTAGCCAGCAGTAAGAGAGATCAAGCTTTTTTTTTTTAAAAGAGGTTGTTCTATTTGGATTTGGATTGTAAACCTTAAATAAAAATTAAGAAGTGAAAATGTTATATTTTATTTGTAATGCTTTCAGTTCCAATATTCTTTGATCCTTTTTACACTTTTAAACCATTCCGCATAATTCCGCAGATTTTTCAAAAAATTCTGCGCAGAAATCACAAAAAAATTCCACAGATTCCGTGTGGCCCTGCATGAGTTCAGAAATCATAATTATGACACAGTCATTTTCGTTGGATTAAAAGCCACATTATGTAATTTTCTGTAGCTAGAGGGTGCTTATTCAAAACGAACGTGTAGCTTGATGACAGCTTGATTTCGTTAGATTTTATTATGCTGGAGAGGAGCGCTTCTGCTTCTTCCGCTCATGCGTATGTTAGGTAACGCAGCGCTGTTTTATGATATTAGATACATTTGAGTGTGTTGGAAGTCATTATGTTATAATGCTACTCTGTGCATTCGCTTGACGGCTGCTAGAGACACTTGTTGTACACTGCCGTAAGCTAGATCTATACTAGGCATGGTAAAACATGGTAGGCCTACTCATGGTAAATTATGAAAACAATAAGACTGACTGTGTTGAGCTGTATAACAATGGTTAGTTTTCTGTCCATGGATGTATCCAAACAGTTGCTTATCTGTCTAATAAAACACATAATATTTCAATGCGTCTTTGGTGTTTCCATGGTTTCTACAAAATAAAACCGGAAACCGCGGGTGTGATGTCATTGATAGGCGACGCACGGACACTGCCCATGTCCTGGTTAAAATTGCTTATTTCTCTGGACATTCTTGGAAACATTTGGGATAGTGTAAGTCAACTAAATATATAACAATGTTCTAGTGGTTTTTGGATATTTTAATCCAAAAATCTTGCATATTGTGCCTTTCAAGGGATAGTTCACCCAAAAATGAAAATTGCCCCATGATTTACTCTCAAGCCATCCTAGGTGTATATGACATTCTTCTTTATTCAGACAAATTATAAAGCGAATCAACGCAATAGCTGCATTATAAAGCGAATCATTATAAAGCGATTCTTTAGCTCCGCCCACACGATACGCCTCCATCCCCTCGTTTTTTTCCGTAAAGACTTGTCATAGCGCATCTTTTTCTTTGATAAATATAGTAAAACTAATTACTTTTCGGGGATATGAAGAATCCAAAACTACTCTGTAGGTACTCAAGATTGACATGAGATTGACTGAAACTGAGTGTTTAATATAATTTTATTCGTCTGAAAGAAGAATGTCATATACACCTTAGGATGGCTTGAGGGTGATATCCCTTTAACTCATAATAATCAAAAATGTATATGATAAAATTTGGCTAAACTTTTTTTTTTCATTATACATTGACTTTTTGCACAGTTTTATTATTATTTTTTTGTATTTTTATTTTATTTAAATCAGATATTTGCAGATATATCGATCACAAAAGGAGGTCTTAAAGAGCATTTCTAATGTATTTTATCTTTTAGAAGAATTACATTATTCGAATCCAGTTCAATTCAATCCAATTCACTTTTTTATTTTTTTAGACGTAGTCCACATTTGTTTTATAAGTCAGGTCCTGGGCGGGATGAATACCAGTCCCTTGCTGATGAATCTGTTTTCATTTAAAACATTTAGTCTGCGAGCAGTGAGCCATGTAAAAGAAAAGAACAACTCTAGCGCATGTGATTGAGCTGATAGCTGCCGTGCATCTTTTGCAGATCCGTTCCAGAGAACGGATTCGTCTGTATGACATACTTTCTTTCTCTCTTGTAATCACAAAATATAATCTGAGTTATCATGAGAGAATTTCAGGTGGTTGCAAATTACAAAAATACTACTAAAATGCTATTTTTTCCCTCTCATTCTTTCAAATAAATGAAGTCATGATGTCACCAAAGCTAATCAACACCAATATAAAAATAACAGGTCTGCTACCTGTGCAACCAAACAATTGTTGCACTAAACACATCCTCATTTTATATTTCGATCAAAAGCATGCCAGGCTCCCGCAGACAGAATAAGCTCTTCCTATTGTTCATGAAATTCCTGACCCCTCATGACCCCTTCTGTTTGACGTGATCCACCCACACTGTTGGCTCTGCGATCCCAGCTGTCAGGGGTCTGGCCACTAGTTTACACACCATAGACACGGCACAGACTAGATGCCAGTTATTGCTTCAAAGAGAAAAATTAAAGAGTATTTTACCATCTTTATTAGATTATTCCATTAGATTGATCTTCACATGCTGCAATTAAATTGTTTCCATGACTTCAAAAAGCTGTATGACAAAAGAAGATATTTTGAAAAATGTAAACACTCTGCCATGAAAGTCATTGTTCATCTAAATATCTGGAGAATAACACGTTAAATTTAACACATTTAGCACCCCCAACTCAAAAAAATATTGTTGGTTTAACTTAAAAAAGTAAATTTCCTGGGTGACATTCATTGAAATTACAATTTTTTGTTAATACAACAAAGAAGATCAGTTTAATAAATAGAAACCAAAATATGTTATCTGAAACACACTAACTATCTAAGTTGATTGGACAAAATATAAAAAAATTGTGATGATAAATCATGAAAATATTTTTTTACAGTGTAGAATGCAGTTAGAATGTCCCTAATATTGGTGTAAATATACCTTATATTAGGTTTTTGTATTACGTTTAAATCATATGATATTTAAAGGCACAATATGTAAGCTGTGAATGAGTGTGGGATCATGAAATACGAGAGTCTTGTTACACTTTGCAGTAATTTAGATCGATATTAGAATATCATGTTAATAAAAACAGGATGACTGTTGCTAAGTGACATGCAATTCATTTAAAAATATATTGTATGAAGGAGAAAGCTTATGCTATGTTAGCCACTTGACAAAATAGTGTCTCTGAGGAATGGTAAAAACATGGCACTCGTGGTAAATCAAGAAAACAAGTGATTGACTAACCGTATCTCAATGTTTAACAATGATTAGGTTTCTTTTGATAAATGTATATCTAAACAGTTGCTCGCACTATATTAAAGCGTCTTTGGTGTTTCTATGGAAATCAAGGGTTTCCTGCCACGCGCATCACGCGCTGCACCACCAAGTACTGATGGGGGCACCACAAAAAAATTCTCTCTGAAAAATCTACAAGCAAAATCCGCTCAACAAAGTCGCGAACGCCACATTCGTGGGCATCATAAAGTACTTACGCTTATGGCATCAAGATGGCCAGCGGCGGGACTGGGTAGCGCGGATATGACATTATTGACATGCGATGCGAGCAGACAGTTCATAACACTGGTTAAAGGATTAGTTCACTTTTAAATAAACTTTTTCTGATAATTTACTCACCCCAATGTCATCCAAGTTGTCCATGTCTTTCTTTCTTCAGTTGAAAATAAATTAAGGTTTTTGATGAAAACATTCCAGGATTTTTCTCCTTATAATAGACTCAATGGAGCCCAAACGGTTCAAGGTTCAAATGACAGTTTTAGTGCAGCTACAAAGGGCTTTAAACAATAAGCTTGTGACGATACCAGATGATGAATAAGGGTCTTATCTAACGAAGCGATCGGTCATTTAATTTATTATTTTTTCAAAAGTTTACGTTTTATAAGCACAAATGTTCGCCTTGCTCCGTTCTGTGATATGTGTACGTGACGTCACGTAATCGCGATTCGTTGAAAAGGTCACGCTTATCATAGGCAGAAGTACAGAGTCGTTGTTTACAAATGTGCGGAAGGAGGATTCAAAATCGTCCGACATCGTTGTTTTACCTTTTAACTCCCTTTTTTGTAAACGGCGTTTGACTTAGTATGTGCACGTTCAACAACGACTCGGTACTTCCGCCTACGACAAGCGTGACCTTTTCAATGTAATTGTGTATTACGTGACGTCACGTACATATTACAGAAACGAACAAGCGAACATTTGTGCTTATAAAATTTAACTTTTGATTTTCTTTTTTAAATGACCGATCGTTTCGTTAGATAAGACCGTTATTCATTGTCTGGTATCGTCTGGTATGGTTTAAAGCCCTCTAAAGCTGCACTGAAACTGTCATTTGGACCTTTAACCGTTTGGGCTCCATTGAGTCTATTATAAGGAGAAAAATCCTGGAATGTTTTCATAAAAAAAAAAAATTTATTTTCGACTAAAGCAAGAAAGACATGGACATCTTGGATGACATTGGGGTGAGTAAATTATCAGCAAAAGTTTATTTAAAAGTGAACTAATCCTTTAAAATAGCTGGATTTATGTTCGTTTTGAATAATTACATATTGTGGCTTTAACACAATAACGACAATGATCTCTTTTTTTTTGTGATGAATTAGATAAAAAATCATACAAGTTTGAAACAACATGAGGGTGAGTAGTGATAATAAATATCCCTTGAAATATTAACAATGGTCAAGTCTTCTCAGTAGAATAAACACTTTTGTAATCGTTAATTTTTTTTGTGCTTAAAATTTGCAGTGCATAAATTAGCATCAATTACCCGTTGTGATGTGACAACTCCGCAATATGCTGTAATCACAGTGAACATCAGGAAAAGCCCAGTTTCCATGAACGCTATTTGACATAGTCAGAGATAAGTCTGGAGATCTTACATGCTCACCGCAGATGAGGAGGAGATGGAGCGCAACAGGTTGGTGGCTGAAATTTCTGTCATTCACTTTGCTTCCACCCATACATCAGTGTCGGCAATGTGTGTGATGTAAAAAAAATGAATCACTGTTCTGACAGGGCTATTTTAAATGTGACCACACTTAATGCTGCGTAATGTCAACTCGGTTGTAAGAGCGCACTCAGACATAAAATGTTACATAACCCTATTTATGAGACCGGTGGTTTTCCTAACCCTGTGTTTCCAAGAACCGAATAAGTACCTTAGATTTTTGTGTCTGCAGTGTGTTAATAAATGCGTAGGATGAGCTTTTTCCCAAAAGTGATGCTCTTTTGATGCTGGCAGAATTATCTTCTTTTTTTGCCCTTGGCAACAAAGCTTTCGAAAACATGTTGTGTCCTTGCAAACACTCACACGTAATCTAATAACTGCTCGTGCGTTTTTACAGTCATGCAGCAGTGCATGCTGGGAATTGAGCCACACATAACACATTTCAAACGTGCAGTTTAGTCACTAAGGCAGATGTGCTTCCTATTTACAAAACACTTACCATCTGTTTGCACATTATTGTGGATATGTTATTTTTTATGCTCCACTGTTGTATTTTCTTCCATTACCCCGCAATAATAGGAAACAAACCTGGTAAAAAAACAAAAAAACCTGGAAAGAAATTCAATTAGTAACATTCAATTAGTAACCGTTGAGTAGGAAGGGGGTTGTGTCGCATTCTAAAATAAGACTGGAGGGTGGCCGGATTAAATTAGAATCTAGCTGGATAATGATGATGATGATGGTTCTTCCTGATTGCCTGTCGTTAGATGGGGCTGTGCACATGGAAGGAGATGGAGAGTAGAGCTGCAGATCATAGTTTGTCACAGGACCGTGCAGTTTGAAAAACACAAGCTTTAGACCACAGGACCAAAATGGTCATGACAAAAGAATGATTACTTCTAGCGTTACTAGATCAGGATGAGGAGTGATACATGACAGTGTTTATTCTGCTTTTTGGGGAAGGATGTCAAACATTGTTATTGTTGGTGTGGTTTAACACAGAGCTTAAATATTTGGATGACAGACACATTTCTTAGGAAAAAAAAAAGGTGAAGCAAAGGCCCTAAAAATACTTTACAGAACATTTTTGCATTTGACAGAAACTTTTATCCAAAGAAATACATTCCTCTTTGGTATATGCATATATATATATATATATATATATATATATATATATATATATATATATATATATATATATATATATATATATATATATATATATATATATATATATATATATATATATATATATATATATATATATATATATATATATATATATATATATATATATATATATATATATATATATATATAAAAACTATAATGCCTGATGAGTTTGGAGAACACCTGACAAGAGCTCAATTCCTCCATACAGAATCTCTCCAGATCCTTCAGATGTTGGTGCTTCTCCTCTTCAGTTCCACTCATTTTAGGGTTCAGGTCAGGGGACTGGGATGGTCATGGCAGAAGCTTCATTTTGTGCTCGGTGACACATTTGTGTGTTGATTTTGATGTTTGTTTTGGATCATTGTCCTGATGGAAGATCCTACCACGGCCCATTATAAGATCTCTATCAGAGGCTTTAGAAATCTTTAGAAAGTCTTTGGCCAGTCAAACTCTCCTCTTCACTGTGCATTAGGACGATATAGACACACGTCCTTTTCTAGGCAGATTCAAAACATCTTTAGCTGATTGAAACTTCTTTATTATTGCCCTGATGGTGGAAATGGGGATTTTCAATGCTTTAGATATTTTCTTACAGCCACTTTCTAATTTGTGAAGCTCAACAGTCTTTTGCTGCACATCAGAACTAAATTATTTGGTTTTAATAATTGTGATGGATGATTTGTCCTTTGTGTTCCTCATATTTATACTCATGTATGGTTGGAGAATACTCAGGTCATGGTTGGAGAATTTCATGCTCCTTGTATACTTCAGAGATATTTTACTCATAAAAATTTCTAGCATTGCCAATAATTGTGGCCAACATGCATTGGAGAATAACATTTATTTCATTTATTTCACAGCCATCTTTGCTCATATTTGCCATCTCAATATTAAGGGCACTGTAGCTAAAATTGTTTGCATTCAATTACTTGCATAGAGGATATTTCGGGCTGACTTCTAGCACATCTTAAACAAAACATATTTTGAAGTACACTCACCTGAAGGATTATTAGGAACACCATAGTAATACTGTGTTTGACCCCCTTTCGCCTTCAGAATTGCCTTAATTCTACGTGGCATTGATTCAACATGGTGCTGAAAGCATTCTTAAGAAATGTTGGCCCATATTAATAGGATAGCATCTTGCAGTTGATGGAGATTTGTGGGATGCACATCCAGGGCACGAAGCTCCCATTCCACCACATCCCAAAGATGCTCTATTGGGTTGAGATCTGGTGACTGTGGGGGCCATTTTAGTACAGTGAACTCATTGTCATGTTCAAGAAATTAATTTGAAATGATTCGAGCTTTGTGACATGATGCATTATCCTGCTGGAAGTAGCCATCAGAGGATGGGTACATGGTGGTCATAAAGGGATGGACATGGTCAGAAACAATGCTCAGGTAGGCCGTGGCATTTAAACCATGCCCAATTGGCACTAAGGGGCTTAAAGTGTGCCAAGAAACACCCCCCACCATTACACCACCACCACCAGCCTGCACAGTGGTAACAAGGCATGATAGATCCATGTTCTCATTCTGTTTATGCCAAATTCTGACTCTACCATCTGAATGTCTCAACAGAAATCGAGACTCATCAGACCAGGCAACATTTTTTCAGTCTTCAACTGTCCAATTTTGGTGAGCTTGTGCAAATTGTAGCCTCTTTTTCCTATTTGTAGTGGAGATGAGTGGTACCAGGTGGGGTCTTCTGCTGTTGTAGCCCATCCACCTCAAGGTTGTGCATGTTGTGGCTTCACAAATGCTTTGCTGCATACCTCAGTTGTAACGAGTGGTTATTTCAGTCAAAGTTGCTCTTCTGTCAGCTTGAATCAGTCGGCCCATTCTCCTCTGACCTCTAGCATCAACAAGGCATTTTCACCCACAGGACTGCCGCATACTGGATGTTTTTCCCTTTTCATACCATTCTTTGTAAACCCTAGAAATGGTTGTGGGTGAAAATCCCAGTAACTGAGCAGATTGTGAAATACTCAGACCGGCCTGTCTGGCACAAACAACCATGCCACGCTCAAAATTGCTTAAATCACCTTTCTTTCCCATTCTGACATTCAGTTTGGAGTTCAGGAGATTGACCAGGACCACACCCCTAAATGCACTGAAGCAACTGCCATGTGATTGGTTGATTAGATAATTGCATTAATGAGAAATTGAACAGGTGTTCCTAATAATCCTTTAGGTGAGTGTACGTTCCAGCTGTTTTTTTTCTTTCTTCTATACAATAAACGTCAATGGGGTCCAAAAAACGTTCATTGTATGGAAAAAAAATTAAATGACTTTCAATCATGGAATTTTGTGTTTTCTACTGAAGAAAAAAATAAAATAAAGTCTTGCAGGTTTGAAACAACATGAGGATGAGTAAATGAAATTTCATTTTTGGGTGAATTTTCATTTAAGGCATAATTATAGAACCTTAAAATATAATATTTTTCTGTTTACTACAAAAATGTTCCAGGAAGAGATGCTTTTATTATTTATTTCAAAAAATTCATAATTTGTTGAACCTCATAGTAAGAATTTGTGAATTGTTTTAAAGAGTGGTTAAATGAAAACCTTTGTGCTATTTGAGTCCTTATTCAGCTTTGTCTAGAGGTTTGAACTATGATAAAGCTTAATAAACACTGATGATTTAAAAGCAAAGATGATTTCCACTGTCCTGATAAAAAACAGACGAAAGCTCTCAGGGTGACAGTGGTAAAAATAAACAAAACTGAATATGCTTTGTAAATACCAGCTGATTGATAAAAAAAATAGAAAGGAAGAGACAACCTGGATGTGGATTCCAGTCTAGAATTTCACAATCTCCAATAACTTTATCAGAATATGAAGATATGTGGGATTAACACTTGAGCTATAATATCGCAGCTGCCCAGCGCTGACTAAATTCTCCCTACAACACAGATCTATTTCAGTCAGGAGTATTATAGTGGGACAGATGATGGAAAAAAACCTACAACTTCATTGTCTCTTTATTAACATTACCCCAGTGACCCATGAGATGATTCAGTGAGGAAATAACCCCATCTAGATCTGAAAATGTACGGACAGATAAATGGCGTTTCAGGTCTTCGTTCCAGCCCGCAGGTCAGTGGACTTTGAGAGACATCACAACGGTTCTCAAGTTCTCTTGAACTACTGAAAGAATGTTGTGGCAGCCACAAAAAGACTCAAGATTAAATTAAAATCAGACATGCCTTGTTTTTGCTGGAAAATTTTGACCTAAAACACTTCCCAGCCTCTCATATCCCTTGAAGATCAGGGACTTGAAAATACTAATCAAAATCATTTCTGCATCACCGGTTCTTATTCTATCCCACATGTAAAAGCTGCAGTTTATAAATGTGAATGACCAGAGGAACATTTGTTAGGTTTTAACTCCTGTGCCAGGTCCTGATCGCCTACCAGAGACCAGCTGCTGAAGGCCTGAACTCTGCTTCACACTGTGGGATTGTCTCGTCAAGGTCATGTCTGTATGCGCCAGGTCTGTCTCCTGTCCATCAGGGCTAATTCCGTCCTACACAGGAGCTCTATTTATCTGCCTGTCATCTATCTATCTATCTGTCTGCCTGTCAGCCTGCCTGTCTGTCTGTCTCCATATCTATCTGTATGTTTGTCTGTCAGCCAGTCTGTCTGTCAGTCATACTCAGTTGAAAAAGTTACTGCTCGCTATTGATATAGGCTATATAATCTAATAAAATTAGATCATTATAATTTAAATGTTTAAATGATAATTTTATTTATAGAACTAACAATAACTTTGGTAAACAATGATCGCAATAAAAAATAAAAATAATTATATATATATATATATATATATATATATATATATATATATATATATATATATATATGAATACTGTAATAATTTCAAAGTTACTCTACAAATTAATGTAAACAACTTAAAGACAGTACATTTTAAATATTTGTTGTAATGGCATCTTTTTATGTATGAAGGCCTGTATCACTGATACTACTGCTACTGATGTCTCTATGAAAAATATTTTTTTTTAAACATTAATGATAGACATTCAACATTACACTGTAATTGAAAGCTGTCAATTTTGAATTTTATTATTAAAAAAAAAAAACTTTTAATTTAAGTGAACTTAAAACAATCTTCACATAAATCCATTGTAATAAATGACATATTTACCTGTGGCTTTCATATATATATAATCAGCATACAGAAATTGGATAATGTTATCAAACACTTTATAGTTTATAACTGCATAAATTATAAATTAAATATAGATTTATTCTTAAAGCTACATTTTTTTCTGTTACCTTTGTTCTCGGCGTGTGGGAAAACAAGCCATTCCCCCACACTGGAAAAGCATGGTGTTAACCCAGTATAGCCTACGTAGAATCACTTCTGCCGCTCGACAGAGCAAGATACATAGAAAAACTGAGCCGTATTGGATCGGATTGTCCGTACAGTATTTCCGACTGGACAAACAACCCAACGCAATGGCCAGAGGTGTCATTTTCTCCGCAGAATTTATGCTGCTCCAAAATATTACATGACATGAGTAGCTACTTCATAAATCACCAGTCATTTTGATGAAGACACTTATTCAATGTTCCTGCACTTATTCATCATGTACTGCAAATGTTTAATTGTAATGGACATGTTGCACAGATTTTTGGAATTCGCTTTTAATTTCAGTGCGGCAGAGATTTCAATTTTGATAAGCTCCGTTGAAAAGTTAAAGCCTGCTAAATTGCATTTTGCAAAAAAAAAAATAATAATAAAAATAAACCAGTAAGGCATAAGTCTCTTGAAAAATGACCGGTAATGCTCCATGACGGCTCGTTGGCCTCTGTAATGTTGGTCGCAATTCGTCAACTAACTGCAAAATCATGTGTCGTGGGAGTCTGTAATTATTTAAGAGTATTTCATCATCAAAGCGCAGCACATCCTCTGGGTCCTCCAAAAGTTTCTTCACCATCAAATGTCGCTGCTCTACGTCTTGTATAATTCATGAATGTAACGCTCTCTCGAAAAATAATTTTTGTACTGTGATTTTTACCATTGGATTTCAAAAAGGTTTGAAGTTAGGACACCAGTGGGGTTGTTCTAAAGTTAAGACTGCTTTTAGGATTTTTTGTTGAGTTAGGATGTAATTCCCTTTTCCTATCCATAGTTAAGATAAGATTACACATTCAAGAAATGTCATTCGGTAATAGCTTTTGTCCTAAGTGCGGTCCTAACTGAAATTGCCATGGTTACCAAACAGATAAGATGTGTAATAAAAAAGCCATCTCCACATCGCTTTTACAACAATTTGAATCCCTCAGTTTTCGACATCTCCGAAAAGCCAAGCCAATGTTGGTTCTTGTTTTATTACAGTTCAGGCGCATCCTCTTTTTGCCAGTAGACTCTCTTCTGTTCTGCGTTTAAAACGAGTGATTCCTCGGAGGTTGGGGATTTTGTGAGCTTAATGTCAACATTTCTCACTAGTTGTGACCTAACCTCTGAACTAACTGAACTAACCTCTGCCACTCCACACCATACCGCGTCAAAGTAGCCAGAGCAACTTTTCACTATTTATGGATGATGAGACATGCATGGATGAAACAATCCCGTCAGTTAAGACAAAAACATGTTTTAGAAGTAGGATTGATGACGTATTGACTTAATTTCTAACAAAAAAAGTTACATTACTTACCTTTAAAATGACTAACATTCTTGACAGTGTTGTCTTTCGAGGTTTCCTCAAGTCTGATTGAAAGGAGCACAGTGAAATTCCACAGACGTACTTATTTAAGGTGCAAAAAAATCTCATTGTCCTCTTTTATGAGGCTGTCATTTACTGCCAAAGTTAAAAATTGTCCAGGTATCATCTGGTTTTATAACTGATATATAGCGCTATAAGGTTTTTGAGCCAGAGCTAAATATTTGGTCTTATTACTTTTAACAGGATGCTGTGAAACAGAGCAGACGGAACATGGAATTAAAACTTTGGGTATCCGCGCATTTGACCTTTTTAACGGAAGCTTTAAAGTCAAATGTATAGTTTTTCAGACACTGCTTGGGTTGGTGTAAATCTGGGTCATTCTCCTTTGAAACTGGTAATGGCTTTGTCAGATCTTTATGGTACTTTTTTTTTTACACTAAATTATGCACTGCTTTCCTATGAACATCAAGCCTCAGAAGAAAAATTCTAAATTTCAGCGTGACATTACCTTTCAGCTGTTGCCATTCAGTACTCCGTAAAAAATAAAAACTTTTCTGTTAGGACATTTTGACAGTAATTTTACAGAAATTCGTCACAATGCAATGCGTAATTCAAAATACAGGTAAAACACCAAATTCCTTATTGTATACAGTACATTGTGCCCTAATTTTTTTACAGTGCAGTAAAATCCATTTCCGAGCAAACTGTTTGCAGCCTGAGGCTTCATCCACCCAGCAGATGCTAGAAACTTTAGGGAATTGATGTTTTGTTGTCATGTGCTGCGTTATGCAAGGGCTATACCTATTCTCTCAAATTTTAGCAATTAGGTTATCTCATGAATATTTATATGGTTGCATCATTTACAGTTCAGCCCAGTTATAGGGGACATCCTCCAATACAGGTTCCAATTATTCATCTCAACAGCTGTTTTCCAGGCATTTCACTCTGCTTACTCATGCAATATTCGTAGAAAATTAGTTGCACCCATATCAGCGACAAGTCTCCCACCCATCTCAAGTTATGCCAAAATATTTTCATTAACAAATAATATGACAGGGCAGGGGCAGAGTGAGCTTCGTGACATGCCACAGAGAACAAACTGAAGACTGGAATTAAAGCAAAGATTTCTGAGAAAGACGCTAAAAATGACACATGCTGCCCAGTGACAGCAGGGATCCTTTCCCTTTCTCTCTCTCTCTCTCTCTCTCTCTCTCTCTCTCTCTCTCTCTCTCTCTCTCTCTCTCTCTCTCTCTCTCTCTCTCTCTCTCTCACTATATTTTATGCCTGTGCTCTACTGTATGTGGTGTCACATTTTCCAGAACAACAAATCAACAAATTCTGTGTAATAAATCATATGTTTAGCTTACAAAAGAAATTTGCATTGATTTTTACTCCTGTTTTTAGAAATGTTCCTTAATATGTCCTGACCTTGTTTGGGGGTTTTGCATTGAAAGTGGCAGATTTCATGTCATGGCAAACTTGAAACTCTTGCCTTTTGCTCTGTAAGCATTATTTGCATCCATGTTCATGTTCTGTCATGTCTTGCATACTTCATATAACTGGATGAGAAACTGCATTTTACCTGTTTTCATTTAGACAGAATTTCAGGTCTCAGCTATTTATTGTAGGATGCCGCTGCAGAGCAGGAGATCGTGTGAAACCGGAATAGTGTTCTCAATAAACAGACACAACACTGTGAAGATCACAGGCTTACGGCAGAGCTCAGAGTGTCTGATAGAGCAGTTTCCCAGACGGTGGCTTGTTAGAAGGTTTTTTCCGGTGATAGTTTGGTACACGGATTGTTTTGTGTTGCCTGGACAGGGGCCTCTGAGTTCAGCATTGTTTACCCTCCCTTCAGATCACAGCTGGGCAGAAAATCTTAAAAGAAATCACCTGTTTGTGGACAAATATACGCAGATCCACTTAAACCAGACCTCAAAATCATTAACCTTTTCTTGGACACAATCGAGATTTCTTCATTTACAAAAAGACATTTTAAATCCCAAAGTAAAAAAAAAAAGCACTTACATTTTTCCACATGGGATAAATAAAATGATTAAAGCGGGAATATCATGAGGAATAATATTTTCCTTGATCTTCTGAGATACAATGGTTCAATTTGCTATGAAAACACACTGGGTACGCGCTGATAGCACTGTTTATTTGAACGTGCATTGTTTTAGTGTCTGATGCTCTCTAAAGGAGTTATCCAAATCATGTAATGTAGCAAAACTAGTTGTGAACACAATTTGCATGCTGCAATTGCTGATCTTGCAGGCCCATTCGGAGTGCTGAGCTGTGGAAGATGTCTTAGTTTAAAGTTACAGTAAGCGATTTCTGAGAAACACTATTGATATTTGAAATCAACCCAAAACAAACACACACCTCACTTCATTGCTCCACCACCAAATGAAGACACAATGCAATTCTTTTTTATCTAACGAGTATATACAAGCAAGAACTTGTTGTAAGTCGCCAGCAAAACACCAGCTCCAGATCAACAATAACACTTACAACTGCCCTGTTAGCTAACGTTATAACAACAGCATATCTTGTGAAACCAACGAATGATACTCACCTATGGAGCAGAAACTACACAACCTCGACGTCTATTCCCGCTTAGGTCTCTCCAGCGCTGGAAAGCTTTTCTAATATTTCCGCAGTTCCTAAAGCTCTTGGCTGATCATAATCCTTCTTTTTTTCCAGTGGTATTCAATTTTCTCTTTTGTAATGTCTCTCAGCAATCTCTCTTTCTACAGTCTTTCTTCCAAGCTCTCTCTCTCTCTCCTCCCCCCTCATGAATTGACGCGCCCCCTACTACTGATTGGCTGCATGTGTGTTGTGGTTCTCGGTCCAATCCACTTTCAACAGGGTTTTCTCAGAAATCGCTTTCTGCACTTTTAATGTTGCTTTGAATCCTTGAAAATGTGCAGATACAGCTTCAGAAACGTTAACCTTTAAATGCATACCTCAGGGTCATTAGTGTCCCGGGATGCCATTCATTACTTTCCACCTCATTTATTTTTTAAAGTTAGACATCAACCTTCTAGTATTTCTCAATCAATTCATTATAAAAAAATATAACAATAATAATAATAATAATAAATAAAATAAAAATATGTTTCACTCATAGTTGCCGCAGGCAGAAAACAAAAGAATAGGAAGTATCGTCAGCTAAACTTGAGCAGAAGCAGAGCAAGTACTGAACGCAATCGCATCACTATTAATGGTGGATCTGGTGAAGATGCTGTCAGCGATTAATATATTGATTTTGAAGATATTGAAAATGATAGTTTTGAGAATATGTTTGAGATGGCGAATATGAGCCAGATGCTAAATATACTGGAAAATGAGCTCTGACAAGGACAGTGATAGTTTAAAACATATGCTCGAACTGAACCCTTCCAAGCTCCAAAAGGTAACAAAAGAGACTCCTTTATTTTATCCTTCTGTAACTGTTACTCTAATATTAGGAGATTTTTATATTATCCCGACAGGCAGAGATCCAACTGTGTTATAGATCCGGGTCGCTGAAGACCCGAATATGTAATAATGATAGGTGAAAAATTCATGCATGTTAGGGTTAATAATTTCTTTAAAATTATTTATTATAGGCTATATTAATTTGTTTTTTGTATATAAAATCATTTATTTGCATTTGTACCATTTCCTAAAACAAAAAACAAACAAAAAAATGATGCCTGATTTTGAGGCAAAACCATGTTTGAAAACGTGAAGCGTTATTATTAAATAATAAAACTCTTTGTCGTCATATGTTGAACCATTAATAATGAATAATGAATTATTTTACATGCTTTGATACATATCCGTAAATGACCTAAGGATGTGGAATCTAAATAGATGAGCTCAACCTAAAACATTTTCAGATGCTTCAAGTAGTTGAAGCTTTGTTGGAGCATGTTCGACATGGGAAATCTAAAAAACGCGGGTGGAGTTATAGAGGCAGGAGAAAAAAAATTCACCTACTAAGCAGTGTTACTCATGCATCTTGCCCAACAATGTGATCCCTTTAGACAGGAAGCACAGACTCAAAGCGCCTTTCCTGGTCACCACATTGAATAATTCAATAAATAAATGGAATATTAAATGGTGTGACCGGAAAAAGGTGACACCCTATTCCTTATTTTCCCACCAGTGTGACAGCCTGTCCCATATACGATCCAGACTCTAAAGCCTCCCCTCTGTGATTAAGTGTGCCCCCATTTCCCGAAAGCTCTTTAAATGTAATTTTTTTCACATTTATACTACTCCTTTTTACTTTTCTCTGTGGCTTAGCTGTTCTAGATTCTGCTGCATGTAAAATAGTAAAACAACCAATTTCTTTACTGTACTGTATAAATGACACAGATCTTTCAATTTGGCATCATTCATTGCATCTATATTGTCAAACATTTGTGCATTTACAATAAATAATTGGCTTCTAGTTGCTGTACTTTCATAGTAATTTTACTATACTTCACCTGTTTTACAATGTAATATTATATCATTTTATAAACAACTGTATACTGTGACTTCAATGATATCTGATGTGGTACCACTTGCTGTAAAGTTACAATGGATTATATGTCTGCATGATGTGCACAGAATTATGCTGCCACTGTGTTTGTTTTGTTTGTTTTCCAGAGAACTATTCATGCATGTTTAAAACATGTGCATGTTCAGTTTTGAAATATTGAAGAGAACTAATGCAATGTCCTGTGCCATGCTTTAAGTTTAAGGACGTGCTCTTGTATTACATAATTCATTTTACCACTAATACAGTTGAAAATCTTTAATATTATATGTAAAATATTGAATGTTCAGAAACCTTGAAGAAAATATGTTTAGTTTTGTTTTTGTTGTTCGTATTACTCCGTTCTTCCTGTCCATATCTGCATCATCAGAAGATACGCTAATGACTATTAATGAACAGAGCAGATGAGGTGACACACACACACACACACACACACACACACACACACACACACACACACACACACACACACACACACACACACACACACTTAGTTCCTTCCTTTTCCATTGCTCCAGAAATCCAGGCTACCTCGGTTGACATTAATGTCAATCTAAGCCTCCTGTGTATAGAGATATTTTCCATGGCACTAATCTGAATTTAGTTTCTCCATAATTTTCTTAAACACAAATCTTGTATTGGATGTGCAGAGCACGACAGTGCATTTGGTATGACACAATAACTCATTTCCTTACCCTAACAAACTGGTATTTCTCATCTTGACATAATGGTGGTGCGTGACCCCCGGTGAGTGCTTTTAAGTTAGTAGCACTTATAAAAAAAGAAGTGACACTTTGATGTCAATCATTTTTATTGTATTAAAAGCTCCAGAGGTCAGCCCCAGCAGTTCATTGACAAGTGCACGCACCAGGTTTTTTTTCTCATGTGTTCAATTTTCACTTAACCCTAACTGTAATAATATTGATTTTTTAGGTTGTATGCTTGATACAGGTGTGCCAATTTGTTAAAAAGATCTGCTTTGAGTTAAAAGGAATGGTGTGAGTGCGTTATTTCATGAGGATATTTAGCCTCTGCTTTATATCTCACGGCAACAGGCTGTTTTATGTAAGTTGTGGACATGACCCGCCCTGGGATACAGTTCACCTCTAAGGACATTTTTTGAATAGGAGAGTGAATAGGAGAATGAATAGGACTGTTCTCTTCATGAAAAGACATGGACCCATTGGGTTGTAGACCTTTTATAATATAAATGCTCTGAAAATATGTTTTTCATGCATTATAATTTGAAATGTCTAATAACAGTGAACATGAATACATCACAGAAGAATTCAAATTTTTTACTTTTCACATTTTAGTCTTTTTTTTTTTAATAATATGGCACACTCTTTTGTCTTGCTGAATATATTTTCATAGACAGCATCTGATGCATCCATATTAACTTTTGGTAACGCTAATAAAAAAATAAAAAAACATTATTAGGATGTAAATGGCTGGTTATTGGTTCTAAATATTGAGAAAATTGCCTTTAAAGTTGCCCAAATTAAGACCATAGCAATGCATATTACTACTAATAATACATTTTTGATATATTTATGGTAAGAAAGTTACTAGATATCTTCATGGAACATCCATAATGTTCCATGATGCATCCATAATGCAACACAAGAAAAATCCATAATTTTAACATATACAATGTATTGTTGGCTATTGCCACAGATATACCCGTGCAACTTATGACTGGCTTGTGGTCCAGGGTCACATATTATCAGTAATGCAATGTCTTAATAGAATATTTCAAAAGTAACAGTGTGTGTGTGTGTGTGTATGTGTATGCGCGCATGGTCCTGGTATCCCCTGTTATGGGTAGTAATACAAGGACGGCAATACCAGAAATCTTTGACCTTGTGGGGATATTTTTTGGTCCCAAATAATAAAAAATTATGTTTTTTGTTTTGTTTTGTTTTTTAATGCAAGTATTGTACAGTATAAAAACCATTAGGTCTATGGAAAGTTCCACATAAAACATGGAAATATAATATAATTAATGTGACCCTGACAAAAAGGTTAAAATGAACCCTTGAGACATAAAAGTGCCTTAAATTGAAGAAACATGCATACATAAAAGAATATGTATTTTTATGTGAAGAGCTGAATATGTCTTTAAAGAATATTATTATAGCAGCTTTAGACAATTTTATAGCAGCTGTCCGTAGGTCACAAAATTCAGGCTGTATATCTGTGTTTTATGTGTTATGGTTAGTCTTTCCAGTGTTTCCAATGTTTATTTAAAGAACTTACCAATCCAAGTTACCCAGGGAACACAATGACTTTTGACCATTCAATCTCGTTTTATTGAAAAAAGAAATAAAATAGCATGTACAATAATAATTACAATAATAATTATAATAAGAACAATAATATTTATCATAATATAAAAATCTGTACATTCCATTGTTTTCTTTCAGTACAATAGGGAAGACTGGTACAAAAGCAACTGCATAATGTATGGGGATATTTACAACAAAGAGAAAGAAACGCTGCCCATAGACCCACAGTTATTAAAAGTAGTGTTTCCTTCGAACGAGTCAACAGTAGACTCGGGCAAACCAGGTTTACTGCATAATTGGCTGTTCATCATGTTTCTTTTGAAATATGACCCCCATCAAACAGCATTAATAGTGAGTTATACTCTTTTTGTATGTTTAACACAGCCGTATACACACAGTATTTTCAAAATAAATATCCCCTAAATTTATTGTCTCCTTTTATAGAGCTTTCCGGAGAACATGCTCTAGTGGCTGTTTTGGGTTACTTCAGGTATTTAAAAAACAAAACAAAAGGTGAGAGGAGACAAGTTAGACATCACAATCAAACGTCAAGTGATATCTCAGGAGCACATTTTGTGTGCAAGTGCGGTTCTGAGCTCAGATTCTGTGTTCTGATTGTCATTGGATCACAGTACCATGATCTCAGTCTAATTACCCAGTCCTACATACACAGTTCTTGGTACACCTGCCAAACAAGTCATTAGGGTTGTATTGCAGTTTGTCAGGCAAGACAAGAGGTTAGAGTTGATTGAGAAACAATTAATTATTAGAGAGGTTTAAAGTTAGAAGGGAGAGTGGATTCTGTTTTCTGTCCCGTTTCTTTGCAATAAAACCCAAAGCTTTCAGCCATCATACACTCACACAACTATATGTAATCCATGCAATTAGAACCTTAAATCTGAAGGTTTTCTACTAGCAACATTTTCCAACCCAAACACTTGTGTAGCACTAAACTACAGTAACACTGAAGTTTTGGGATGAAAAGGAGAGAGTAACGGTTTGAAAATAAGGCAAGCTAACCTGTAGCAGTCTTATTTCCAAAGGGCTTTGTTATTCATAGTCTCTATTTGGCTTAGAATAAGAAAATAATCAATAAAAATAAACCATATATGTGCGTAAGCAAACAAAAAACATTTCTTTTTACTTACAAATATATATATTTTTACTCCACGTCATGACTTGTCCTATTGTTCTACGTCTAATAAAAGAATTTGATGCATTCTTAATGAAGGATCATTTTGAATACTCTTTGGTTTAAAAGTCTAAAACTCTATATAATATGCAACATAGCAGCACTTGTAGAAAGACATTCAATAACACGTTCACTCTCTTTGTCCCTGTGGACATGACGACTGCGATTCTCATTCTGATACTGATCTAAAGACCCTGTCCGATATATCGCAATAAACAGGCATGTTCCTGTGCATTTTTCTTTTCAGATAACCTGAAATGTGCTGCGGAAGGCTTCCAACTTAATGTTTCTTTTAAAAGAACAGACACTGAGTTGTCTATATTCCCAAATAGAGATCACCCACCTAAGCCCCCCGCAAGACTGTTCCAGAAATACCCGTGGCTCACACAAAAGCCAGCGGACTCAAATAGAAAAGGAAAAGAGGGGATAATGGAATAATTAACTAGACGGTAGGAACAGGACTTTTTAATGATACTTAAGACATTGACTAACACTCTTGGCTGTGTTTTTTCCTCATTTGTTATTTCAATTAACTATTATTATATCAATCGCCTAATTAAATTAACACAACTAAATATCTGCATGATAAATAATGATATTATCAACTTTGGTAGCAGCATGAGTGTACTATATTGGTCTGAAACTCTCTGACACTGACAACTGCACATGGACACATGCCTGCTCATTTTCAAGTTTTGCCAACCAGTTACATCCTCTCTGCTTCATGACATTCAGAAGCAACGGTCTAAAAAGGTAGTGTCACCTAAATGGGAAACTCTCACTTCCCTTGATGTGCATTCTTCATTAGCTGTGCAGTGCCTCTATGCTGTTTTATTTAACCATGCATATTCGTAAGAACACTCTTGTACAGTTTCTCTGTCGATTCCTCCCCGTAACTGTACCGTTAGCTTGAGTCTGCCTCGCCGAGGGGCTCAGTTCAGCTCAATGTGCCTGTATGAAGAGGTGTCTGTTAAACCTTCCCGTTAGTTTTGCACAGTCATATTTCGGATTCCCGCCGTAGAGGCCGCGGTTCTAAGGGAACGGTGGCCTGGCTGTGGTCAGAGTCTGAGCTAGTGTCCGTGTTTGTCCCGCCAGGGCCCAAGCTGTCCACGTTCACTTCCTCTTTCTCCTCTTTGTTTGAAAGGGCCACCTCATTCTCATAGCAAAAAGAATTTGAGTTGGATAGGATATATTTTTTCTCAGCAAGGTCCCTTGCGCTGCACAGTGGGGTGCTGGGCACTTCGTAGGTCTTGTGAAAGCGAGAGTAGTCTACTTTGTAATAGTTTTTCTCCTCAAAGAGGACAGGCTCAAAACGGTGTCCCCACAGGATCTCACTGGCCACGTAGGAGCTACGGCACTGGGTGGTCATGGCCGTGGCCTCCACCATGCCCTCCAGGATAACTACGATTTCAAAGTCAGAGTTGTCCATTTCTTGTTTGCTCATGTCATAGAAAGGGCTGTCCTCGTCGATCTCATGGACGATGGTGATCGGTGACACCAAGAAGATGCGGTCAATGCCACTGTCAAAGCCCACGTCGATGTCCATCTGGTCTAGAGGGATAAACTCTCCCTCGGCAGTGGTACGCGATCTGAGGAGCTGAGCCCGAACGTGGGCCTCTACCAGGTGGCTTTTGCGCAAGTTGCCCACCCTCCACATCAGACACAGCTTATTGTCCCTCATGGCAACCGTAGAGTTGTGGCTGAACACCAGCGTCTCGTTCCTCTTCTTGGGCTTTGCCATCTTAGCCATGACCGCACCGATGATGAAGGCGTCAATGATGCAGCCGACAATGCTCTGAAATACCACCATGAACACCGCGATGGGGCACTCGTCTGTAACATAGCGATAGCCATAGCCGATAGTGGTCTGCGTCTCGATGGAGAAGAGAAAGGCAGCCGTGAAGGTGCTGACGTTGGAGACACATTTGGGACTGCCATTCTCCAGGTCTCCGTGGAATATTGCGACCAGCCAGAAGATACATCCAAAAAACAGCCACGACAGAAGAAAGGCCAAACAGAAGATAACGAACATCCATCGCCAGCGAATGTCCACGCACGTGGTGAAGATGTCAGCCAGATAGCGCTGACTCTTCTCGCTGACGTTGATGAACTGCACGTTGCAGTGTCCATCTTTCTTGACAAACCTGCTCTGGGTTTGGTGACGGGTGTGAACTTTGCTCTTCCCGTTACCGTACCCATTTGGCACCGCAGCAGTGGCCAACTTCATACCGTCCTCCTCTGATGACACAATGCTGTAGCGGTTGGCCCGCACACTTCCCATCACCTCAGTCTGGGAGGTCTGTGCTGTTTCTGCTTTGGAAAACAGTCTTAGTTTCTGGAAAAAGCGTTGGAGAAACAGTTTTGAAACACTCACGGGGACCAACACAAGCAGGAAATGGTAGGGCTGTTCAGAGCCGGACGCAGGAGGCGTCTCTTTGCTCCAGTTGGACCTTTTGATTGACAGAAAGGGCCAAGGATGGGGCGATCACTCCGTTCTCATCTGCTCTGGTGATATCATCGATCAAGTGTCCTATCAAAAACAAGAAACAAGATACACGTTAACGTTAATTGGCACAGACTGTAAATTCAGCATTCTCACTGCAGATCTGTTTCAGTCTCAGTTGCTAAATTAACTTAATCAGTAAAAATCAACTTTGGATCTAAAAGCACTCGTGTCTCTGAGACCAACGTGATGCACATAATTCTCACGCATTCTCTTGCAAGTCTCAGCTTGAACTGATAAATTTCTACACTGATTAAATCTTAATGTTAACATTTCCCTGTGAATTTAGTATCACATCAAATAATACTAACTTTGATACATGGTATGTGCTTAATCAAAAACTCATACTTTGAAACTTAAGAGGACCATGTCCATTCCTTTCAAACTGAGAAGAAAAAAACAGCAGTGTCAGCCAACAAGACCAAAATGGTCAAAATAACAGAACCCAAGACGGACTTCTCTAAATCATTATCTCAGTGAGGCTGGGAAGTAAATAGTGAAGTTTTTTTTTTTTTTTGATCGTCAGTTTTTTTTCAAACTTATTTTTATTACTGATCACAGTAACGTGGGCAAAGATACATTTCTCTTATTTTTTCTTGGGCACCATCAAGTAATTTTACATCATGTCATAATTTTAATTACCAACTGCACCAACACTTTCGTCAATTTAATTAAGTAAAAAATACAATGATATTTTACCAAGCAGTACCCTACATTACTTGATAATGCAATGCCAACCTGTCTGTTTATGTGCTCTGCCATATACTGTAATTGCCCACAGGACCATTAATAATACCCGTTTTCACATACTGTGCTAATCAGGGTATGGGTGAATGGAAAAATTGCTTTGTCCAGTCATGTATGTCTCTTACCAATGCACTAATTTAAATGGGCAAAAACTCTTCTACCCAATAGTGGCATCCTGAAATCACTAAAAAAGCCGCAACAGCTGATCTTTTAAGACCTGTTCCCTAAAAGATTACGTGTTTTAAAGGGAAAGACTAATTTAGTCAGTGGCAAAAATCATGCATTCTGATCAAATGTATCCTTAATTAATTTCTCAAAGTACACAACATGCTGAACTATTGCTTAAACATCAGCGAAGGTAAAAACAAGCTAAGACTGGTTTTCAGAAGGGTGCAGAGCAGGGACTGAGACGAGGCTTGTTGACTTGAGAGCTGGTCCTCTGGGACCTCATCTTCTCTCTCAGCAGTATAATGAGAGCCCTGTGACAATTCCCTGAGGAGGGCTAAAACACTACTCATTAAAGCTCCTATTCTGCCCTCAATGTTCCTAGCAACCATAACTGAAAAGAAAGGTCCCGTTTTATCTTATTTAGCAGACACATGGAATGCAGAAGGATTTGAGAGAGAGAGAAAAAGAGCAGGCGAGTAAGAGCTAATGACAATCAATTAATGAGAGATAGAGATAGAGAGAGAGAGAGAGAGAGAGAGAGAGAGAGAGAGAGAGAGAGAGAGAGAGAGAGAGAGAGAGAGAGAGAGAGAAAGAAAAGGATATATTTGTATTTAAAACAGACATTACATCAGTATTTTTAGTAGCGAGGACATTTCTGCCTTCTAGAACAAAAGTAACCAGTTTATTTCTTTTGGTTTAACATTTTGTATTTTACTAAAGACTGTTTTTCACTTGTGGCTCCACAGACATTCAGATAAGGAGCAGGTTGATAGATGCCATTATTTCTTACATGAAACATAATATGACAGTGTTTATATCCAGGAAAGATGTTTATTTTGATGGCGTGGACCAGTGAGGACCAATGGAAAATGTTACATAAAAGTCTACATTCTTTTGAGTGATCAAACTAGGATTAATATATTTAAAACATGGGTGCATATTTTAGGGAAATTCCTTTTGCCCTATTATCGCTGTTAACAGTTTACACTATGTGGTGTGCATGGTCCTGACAAACAAGTTAAGCACCAATTTAGCTGCCAATTGAAAGTCCCTGAGTGTTTAAGGCAGAAAAGGGGATCTGCGTGTCTGTCAGCCGACTGACTCCTGACAACTGCTGAGCGCAGCTGTGCTCCAAATATATTAGACAAATGCACACTTAGCAACAGTGAGCTCAGTAGAATACTGCTAAAAACAATACTAGGCTATATAACAATTAAACTCACGTGTTGCATGCAACAATGCACATATTGCAGCACTAAACCCCATATGTTACATTTATAAGGCAAATCTGTCTTGCAGGCAAAGTCTGTCATATGGAGAAGTCAACAGGTGTGGGAGGAAAATATATTGTCAAGTCTAAACCTTATTCCACAGTTTCGCTTTTTTAAATGAATACATAAGAAGTGCTTAAAGTTGCTAGTAAGACAAATATGCGTCACCTTGTGTATTTTTCTTCAGAAAAAATAATAAAAGCAAATAGAAACAACACTCCTATAGCTTTCATTGTAGTGTCATGTGACTGATTCTGAAGGTCAGAAATTAACTTTAATGAACAAACCCTCACCATCCCATAAGTAGGACCACAAGTGAAAACTCTTTGCAGTCTCCGGTTTCACCTAGACAGCAATATTTAACTTTTTGATAAGTCTTCTGCTTTTTCTTCTGAGAACATGTCTCCTATACACTTTCAACTAAAGCTAGAAAAGAAAATATCGTCAAACAGGCCGAATTTATTTACAGTTGTATGCAATAACAACATATATCAGCAAATATATTTATGACCTTACCTGGTCATTTGTAAATGAACCCGAAACAGTTCTCATATATACATATCCAACGAATGGTTTTTACTATCCACACTGTCTTCTCGTTGATCTTGTTCTCTCCACGTAGTATATTAATAGCATTTGATATGAAGTATATGAACAGCAATCTCCACGTTTCTCTTCTTGTTTGCGGCGTGCGGTAACTCATGTGCTGTTTCTTCTAGGCTTCAAACCCATTTAAACAACACGCACCGGCTAGTCACGCCCCCTCTCTTAAAGCCGGCCAATCCTACGAGAGGGAGAGTTTCACGCGCGGATAAAGCAATGTTCCACTCGGACTGCAACACACAGGCACAGCAAGTGAAATAGAGAACTGCAGCGTGCGAATTAAGGCTTGAATCCCCCCAAAGGAAGCCAAAACAAAAGGTGGCTGGTGTCTAAAAAGTATGTGTGTGTGTTTTTGATGTGTGTTTAAACAGAGTTTTCAAACAATACTTTCAGTAACCACCACAGTTCCGTTACAAGTACGCGGTAAATAGACGTTGACAAACACAAGTCGAGTTTGTCTGAGGTAACCGTTAGCAACAGTACTATTTTCTCAATGTCTGGGGTTACTTCGACAAAACTCAGACAGTATCTGTTTTTACAAGTCATACATGTGATTTAAAACACCAGTTAGCGACTGTGAAGACAAAATTGTCTGGGCGGGAGAAACGTCGACCGGTTTCGCTTTGAAAATTACAGTAACGTCAACTCCACTGAAAACCATTGTGTAATCCCAACATTGACCGCCGAGATTTAACTATGAAATGCAAAGTGTTGAAGAATCGCCATTTGGGAAAAACCTAAACGATAATTTCCTGAAATAAAATGGGACTTGCAGTTTAGTTTGTTATTTTATGGAACATAGCCTAACTGTTACTTCTTTTCTCAACAAACATTGGTATAGAAATCACATGCTATATATATTTTTATGATAGTGAGACCAAATGCAATATAGATACCATTTATCTTTTAGCCAAACACTTTTTTGTACACACATTTTGTTTCACTAATCAAATGCTGTAGGCTATTAATAATTTAACATGAAAGACGACTGTGGCCTTTTAGCCTATATTATGCCATTGACCTTTGAATGCATACAGTTTTGAAATGTGTTATGGGTTTTGCTATTATAAAATATGATCAACAAATGGAATAAGTCTAAGATTCATAGCATGCATATCCACAGCATTACTCAGATTGTATTCTGGCTTTGTTTAATTCCCAGCTTCTTACATTGTATTGTTGGGAATCAGCCCATTGTGAAAGAAATGAATGATCGTTTATTGTTTAATCAGAGGAATGTTTCTCCTTCTCTTTATAAGTGGTCCAATGAAAACCCAGCAGTAAGTGTTCCACAGGCCTTTGCTCTTCCTGGCTGCTGCGTGTCACACACTGCTTACTTGTCATAAGTAATGAGCCGTGTTAAACTTTTATTTGTGAAGCTGTTGCAAAGTGCTTATTTTAGTTACTTTCTTGTTCAAGTCTATAAATAATACAGACTATTTATAGGCGAAACGTGGTACGTGAGCTGTCCGGCCTCTGTTTACCTTTCTGCCTAATTTAAGGCGATGCTTGGACAGCACTGCATCCAACCACAAGGTGGAGGGCTGGAGACTTCACTTTCTCAGGAAAACCTCCCGAGACCCAGCAATTTTATTCATTGTAGTAGACATATGTTTTTTGTTAATATCTCTGAGACCATAAATGCCACTGTTTAAAGTCCTGGTCTGTCTTGAAGAGGACATCTTGAGCTTTTCTGTCATGCTAAATTATTGTATTTGGTCAATGTGATAACATCAGTGTATGGCTTAACAATTATAGTAACAGTTTATTTTAGGGTTCCATTCTCATTAACTAGTCGCCTATTAGCATGCATATTACCAGGACATTGGCTGTTTATTAGTACTTATAAAGCCCATATTAAAGCCTTATTATTCATGACTATATTCTGCATCCCTTAATCCTACCCAATACCTAAACTTAAATGCTACACAAACTAACTTACTAACTATTAATAAGCAGTAAATGAGGAGATAATTGAGACAAAAGCTGAAGTTAATCGTGAATATGTGTTCCCCATACTAAAGTGTTATAACAATATAACTAAACTATATAGCAATAACAAATTATTTTTTCTCTCTCTAAAAATCTTAGTCATCTTTGATTGTTGTTACATAAGCTTTTATATATATTATATATATATATATATATATATATATATATATATATATATATATATATATATATATAATATATACTGTTTATATACACACTGTATAGAAAGTATGTATAGAAAGAGAAAGAGAGAGGGTTCTTTCAACAGTCATACATTGTAGACTATACATTGAGGGCTAAATGATCATTTATCATCCGCTAGATTGTCCTTTGGGTAAGTAGATGCATGGTGTGTAAATATTGAAAATTGTCACTGGGGCTCTTTTTCCAAAATATTTTATTAGTTGTTTGGACGGAAAGGTTAACCACTTTGCAAAATAAGGTGGAACAATGTTCTGCACTTCCTCAGCTAATGCCAAAGAGACACACTGACTGACCACAGTTTGGTCAGGTTAACGTCACTGTCATTATAATCGATCCATTGCCTCTTATGTAGGTTGACGGTTTGGGGTCATAATTTAATCAAGGAGGTCTTTTTTTCTCTGGATATCAAAGAACCGTCAAGGTCATAGAAGAGTCTAATGCACATGTGTGTTTTGTACAAAGACATTTTTGCTGTTTTATAGTTTTGTGCAAGGCTGCTTAATAGTACATGCAATATATAGAACAAAATTAAAATACTATTCAAACACAGCTTATACATATAATTTTAAAAGTAATGCTTAATGGTTTCTCATCAAAGCCAAAGTACCTAAAGGGATTTAATGTGATATTCCAGTACTTGTCCAGGATACTATCTTTGTTAGAAGGGCCTTTTAAGATCTTCCTGCTAACTGACAACACACATTTAAGACAAAATCTAACTATAAGTGCACTATTTCTAAAACTAGTGATGCCTTTGAGGAAGCCCCATTTCAAAGTGCTGTAGCAGAGTTAGGATGTATCAAGGCCATTGTTATAGCTCGTGTTCTTGGACAGCACTGCTAGTGGATGCTTTTTCTGCCTCAAGACTATTCCCATTAACCAATTCCACAGCTGCCGTTGGAGAACTTGTGTTGAGTGGTTTGTGTTTTGGCTGTTGAGAGTACTTCTTTAGGTCATAGTCCTCTGCGCTTAATTCTGGGACCAGGACTTTAACTGTGTGGTTGAACAGGGCGTAGTCCACTCTGTAGTTCTTGTGGGTGACCCTGATCATCTCCTGAAAGTGCTGGCCCCACAGAATCTCGCTTGGAGTGTAGGATGTGCGTGTCTGGTGAAGGATGCCCGTGCAGTCGTCTGTGTAGGTGAAAGAGACCACCAGCTCAAAGCTCTCCTTTCTCAGGTCCTGCAAGCTCACCTTGTATAGAGGACTGCCAGGACTGATTTTATGAACTATGGTTGTTGGGGTTGCCAGGATGATGTTGTTCTCTTCAATGTGGAGGTCTTTGTATGTAACATCAACTTTCCCTGTGCTTTGTGCCAGGTGCTGTATCAGCTGTGCATGAGCTGTCCCTTCTACCATGTGGTTCCTTCGGAAGTCCCCGACCCGCCACGACAGGCACAGGTGACCGTCACGTAAGTTGATCACTGCACAATTGCTGAACCCAACTGTTTGGGCTCTCTTACGGGCTGATGCCATCTTAGCGACGGCAATGCCAATGACAAAAGTGTCAATGAAGACACTGATGACATCTTGGATGGTAACTACGATGATAGCGATTATGCAGTTGTCTGACATGCCCCGAAAGCCATAACCAATGGTGGTTTGGGTCTCTAATGAGAATAGAAAAGCAGCTGTAAAACTTCGAACCTCATAAACACATGGCTCATTGTTGGGGTCTTTCATATCACCGTGGGTCAGTGCAATGATCCAGAACAAAATTCCAAAAAGAGCCATGATAAAATGTAAGAGAGGGCAAATGTCAAGAACATGACTCTCCAGCGGATCTCCACCAGGGTGGTGAAGATGTCAGTGACCCAGAGAAGCCACTCCTCTGGAATGTGGTGCACAACCATGTTACAGCTCCCATCTTTTCTTACATATCGTTTCTTCTTAGAGTAATAGCCGTCATCTGTGAGCACACTAGGAATGTTGTCACTGCACTTCACTCCGGAATACTGCACCGTGCCTGAGTTCATACTGCCTTAGTCTAGAAATGAGAGAAATTCTAAGTCAGATTCACAGGTATACCCATAACACTCCACTTGCATTAACCGGAAGAATCATGCAAACATATACAGACCATATCATTACAGAAGCCCATGCATTATTATTATTATACATTTTTTTTTTGTCTTATTTTGTTGTGATCACTACTTGAGATTTTGTGTGTTTGTGTATGTGTGTGTGTGTGTGTGTGTAGATTCACTGATCAGGCATAACATTATGACCACTGACAGGTGAAGTGAATAACACTGATTATGCCTTCATCACGGCAACTGTTAGTGGGTGGGATATATTAGGCAGCAAGTGAACATTTTGTTCTCAATTTTGATGTGTTAGAAGCAGGAAAAATGGGCAAGCATAAGGATTTGAGCGAGTTTGACAAGGGCCAATTGTGATGGCTAGACAACTGGGTCAGAGCATCTCCAAAACTGCAGCTCTTGTGGGGTGTTCCCGGTTTGCAGTGGTCAGTATCTATCAAAAATGATCCAAGAAAGGAACAGTGGTGAACCGACAACAGGGTCATGAGCTGCCAAGGCTCACTGATGCACGTGGGGAGCGAAGGCTGACCCATGTGGTCCGATCAAACAGACAAGCTGTAGCACAAATTGCTAAAGAAGTTGACGCTGGTTCTGATAGAAAGGTGTCAGAAAAACACAGTAAATCGCAGTTTGTTGCGAATCGGGCTGCATAGCCACAGACCAGTCAGGGTGCCCATGCTGACCCCTGTTCACCACCGAAAGCACCAACAGTGGGCACAGAAGAAGGTGGCCTGGTCTGATGAATCACGTTTTCTTTTAAATCACGTGGATGCCAGGGTGCGTGTGCGTTGCTTACCTAGGGAACACATGGCACCAGGATGCACTATGGGAAGAAGGCAAGCAGGCGGAGGCAGTGTGATGCTTTGGGCAATGTTCTGCTGGAAAACATTGGGTTCTGCCATCCATGTGGATGTTACTTTGACACATACCACCTACCTAAGCATTGTTGCAGATCATGTACCCTCTCATGGAAATGGTATTCTATGGTGGCTGTGGCCTCTTTCAGCAGGATAATGTGCCCTGCCACAAAGCAAA
This sequence comes from Gobiocypris rarus, assembly GCA_023029165.1. Taxonomy (NCBI): domain Eukaryota; kingdom Metazoa; phylum Chordata; class Actinopteri; order Cypriniformes; family Gobionidae; genus Gobiocypris; species Gobiocypris rarus. Next base: position 27,459,194 of record CM040920.1, read on the forward strand.
AATGGTTCAGGAATGGTTTGAGGAGCACAACAATGAGTTTGAGGTGTTGACTTTGCCTCCAAATTCACCAGATCTCAATCCAATCGAGCATCTGTGGGATGTGCTGAACAAACAAGTCCGATCCATGGAGGTCCCGCCTCGCAACTTACAAGACTTAAAAGATCTGCTGCTAACATCTTGGTGCCAGATACTACAGCATACCTTTAGAAGTCTAGTGGAGTCTATGCCTTGACAGGTCAGGGCATTTTTGGCAGCAAAATGGGGACCAACAGAATAATAATATTATGCCTGATCGGTGTAGATACATCATTCAATCTCATCAATGTAAAAAAATTCAGCGTCCGAATCTTGAGAAGTGGGCTACAGCTTTATCTTTACATAGGCAATAGTGTTTCTAAACATGTGGTCAGTTTCATTTCCAGCCAACTTAAGGGATCAGACATCCATGGATATAGAATGATGTTTGACAGACGCCGATTAAATGGTTTATGGCTGACCAAAGAAATGGTAAGCAACAAACTTTTTTTTGTCATGAGATCATGAGAAAACAACTTTGGTTGTGCTGAGAAAATAAGACAGAAAACAAAAATACGCACACACACAAAATGCATGGCCTCCCAGGGCATCCGTAAATCTCATCCTAAAAACTATAAATCAATATACAAGACATTTAAAAATATCAACACAGAATTTAATGATGCCTTTAGGGGATTTGCCAGATTCAGAGTCTTTTTGACCACATAGATTTATGAAAAGTTTTGAGGCCCATTCACTCCAAGAACAATAACTAATGATAAAGTTATATAGTTCTAAAAATCATTTAAATATAAAAGAATAGTCCACACCACAACAATAATGAAACAGAGAAATTATATTGTTCAAATCACTTCACAACAATTTTTACGATTTGTAATGACTTTATAGAGCTTGAGTGTTTAAAACTGGCAGATGGCATAACTGCAGCATGAGCTTAGAATAAACAGAACAATATCGTCCGCTGGTGTGGACACTAATATAGTTATCGTTATAGTTGTTTATAGTCATCATTCTTGGTGTGAACGGGCCTTTACAGTGCTTACACATAACACTGTTACAAAACATGATTTGATGGTTGCTGGCCGCACTCTGTGAACTATTTTTTTGTAAAGGTTTATTTACACTAAACTCATCTTTGTTTGTGATAGTAACTGTTATGGTGTTTTTTTTTTTGTTTTTTTTTTAAAAGTTGTGTTCCATATAGTCGAGCCTGCCTCTTACAATTCAATGTATTTTGATGAGGGTCATGGCAGGTAATAATCTGAAGTTGTCAGGTCGCTTAATAAGGTGGCAGGTTGGCTTTTTGTTTGCATGGTTTATCGGTAAACACTGTATCATATTATCTTTGAAAATTTGGCATGGATTGGATGTTTTTGTTGATATAAGAAGTGAAAAAAATTACCCACAGTGTGGTATTGTGTTTTAGTACATAATGCTAAATGTAGTATTTGCAAACCTTTACGAGAACATATTTTTTAAACACCACCATACTTTGTCTCTTGGTCATAAGCGCCAAGCACACTTGTGTTTGGGCCAACTTTAAGGCTGGGTGATGTGTGGAACAAGAAATGGGTTGCGGTCAGTGGCTTGGCCATTTTATGGAGATGACTTAACACAAGCTCAACTTGAGGACACCATATTGAATGCTGGAGCAGAACAGAGACCGGATCTTTTGACATAATCCACATTGTACACTGCTGAAGGGTCTAAAATCGGGGGACAGAAAGAGAAGGGGGAGGAAAAATCTCACCAAGAAGATAAAATCTGGCTTTACGGCTTAGACAGGGTGTCAAATACATATGTACATGCATGCAGTTCTATGACAGCAGCTGACGGATGCCTTCCCCTTTTACCTCAAGTCATTGCGTGTTGGTCTAAATTTTCCCTGTTGTTAAGAAATACTAGCTATAGCTTATTAAAATGTTTGCACATAATTTAGTTATTCAAACAGATATTCTGGAAGAGTTTTAGACACTTCATGGCCTATGTAACGGTAGACATTTATATCTGTTTTTGAACATCATTTGTGTCAACACTAAACAGAAATACCATGCCGTGGACATTCCCCCTCTTGAGTAGGATGATGTACAGACTTTTGTCTGTGGCTTTACGCACGAGCGCAAACACGAACACCCATGCACATAAAACACAGTAACACACACACACACACACACACACACACACACACACACACACACACACACACACACACACACACACACACACACACACACACACACACACACACATAACATTTATGAATGGGAGGCAATGTAAAAACATATCTGCTTGTATGACCAGACTGACTTTGCCCTTGATGAAGAAAATTCTCTGCACACACACAACAACCACATGCTTTCTCACTCACTTCCACACACCTAACTACAAAGATGCATCACAAATTATGATATTTTCCACAACACCATAATATATATATATAATTATATCCTCACGCACTTTATGTGCCGACTCTTGGTTTAAATCTTTGATTTAAATGTGTCCCTGTCTTTTATCAAAGCATGTACTTCCAGCTGAGATGGAATTCACTGTCCATTGTCGCTTTTCTGTGTAGTTGTCTATACTACCAAGTATAAAACAAATGAATAAGATGCTGGCTTGTTCCCATGGAAGTTTTGTTGTTAGGGGGCCACGTGACCTCAAGCGATACTGGCTTCTGCATTTTCTGGCTGTTTTTTTTTCTTTCATTTACTGACATTGAAAAAATCTTGCTGTTCAATGGCATTATTTTACTTGTGTTTGTCTCTCTTGTCTATGATCACTGATGCTATGTAACCGACAAATATGCTAGGCTTATACTAAGAAAGAAAGAAAGAAAGAAAGAGAGAGTTCTATATTTTTCCAGTTGATGATTTTTTTTTGTCAGAACTTCATTCATGTGTTTCATCAGAATTTTCGTCGGATGTTGGTTTGACTGGTACATTTGGGCTTCCCAGTTCTATTTAAAGATGGCAATCTGGGAATGTTTATCATTGGTAATTCTTTTTTTCAGCTTTCCCTTTGCTCAGTGTCAATACAGTTTATCATAATAGATTGGTTGCCTGGAGATGCAAACCTCATTGCAACAAACCATTGTGATCTTTCCAGTTTGTGGGATTCTTAGAAACTTAACCACATTGTGTAGCAGTTGTGCTTAGAGAAATCTAATATCTTCTGTTCTTGGTTGCCTTTTTTAGTTCTTCTCTCTTCATAAGTTTGGCTTGGGTTGCTGAGTAATTCTTACATGTGTTTATGTAATTTAAGTACTGAGTGTAATTTAAATCTCGTGCTATTCATTCATCATCGGATCTGTTGTCTCACCTCCACAAATTTTGTAATTTGCTGCTGAAGCTTTGAAAAAAAAGACTTTCACTGAATATATTATATTATGAAAAAAACAATATTGAGTAATTTCAAATTATGAAAAAAGCAAAAACATAAAATTGTTCTAATTTGTTCTGCCTCAAAAAAGACTTCATTTCAGCTTATGTCACCAATACCTCTTTTTTTCAGTCCTTGCCCTCCAACCACCCCTGATATGTCCTGTAACATCAACTGTTAACATCAAGAGTCTTGCTCTATTTTTTTCCCTCACTGAACATCTACTTTAATTTACAAATACTTTAGATCATGGACTTAAATTATCATTGAATAAAAAATTATAATAATTATACTTTTTTTGTCTGTTTATCACACAAAGCTCTCATATAACTTAAGACTACTTGATATAGTCCTATAGTGGAACTTTTGTAGATTTGTGTGATACTTGCATACTTTGGTGCTTTTGCATCCTTTTTGAAGCTTTTAAGCTCCAGTCCACCTTCACTGTAATAAGATCAGTGACTGCCATATTATTCTCCATTTGTCTGATGTAGGAAAGTCATACGGGTTTGGACCAACATTGAGGATAAGTATGATGACAGAATCTTCAGCTTGGGTCTCAGCCAGGAAAGCAAGAGACTGTTATCTGGGTGGAGTCATGTGCTATCTCCATTAACCATTAAAGGAAGCATTTCTGAACTGCAACACCATGCGAAGGTAAATTAAAAGGGAATGGAAGCTTCCCATTGGGAGAACTTTTGGCAGTGGACTGATCTATTACAGCCAAACCACTGTGAGCATCCTCTGCACTGATCGCTACCTCCACCCAGCCATACTGGGCAGCAGGTTCCACTAAGATTATGGATTGATATTTCTGTAATCATGTGAAATAGTCCAAATGTAATCCAGTTATCTTCTCTTGTTAACTGTGGGATACAAACAGAAGAGGCCCTGTGGTTTTGTCTCCTTTGAATATTTGTGTGAAAAAAACAACAGTGCAGATTGTTTTAAGTTAATGCAATTACAACCGCAAACTCAATTTCCACTATTACTATTATTCATTCAGTCCTAAAGGGTGAAGCATGTCATTTCTGTGCACCATCCTAACAATAAATACTTATTTAATTATTTATATTTTTAAGAATACTTATATCTGCATATGAAACTGAGAAAGTAGAAAGTATTTTAACCAAGTAAAATGATACATTTCACAGCATAATTTTTGCAGTTCTTGCTCCAACAAAATGATAACCACAAAATCACCACCAAAGCAAGTTAAAATTTATAATTTAGATTTTTCAATGTAGGTTTGGCCAAACTGCTAACCATAAAACATTTTAAATCGATGTATTGCATTGACACATTTATTTGATAGTAAACTTGAAAGCATGCCTACTGTGAGTTTTACAGTCGTGTTGTGGCATTCAGAGCACTAGAGAGGGTCACAAAGCAGTCTCTGTATCACACATTCCGAATTAGACATCATCACTTTCCGTCATGCCCAATATGTCTTAATGACAATCGTTGTGCATAAACCATTTACAGTCTCAGAATAGCAACATTTACAATGGGCTCTTCAGTTAGCTCAATTAGAACTGACTCCCGGGTAAATTTTCACAGTTAAGGGCCCTAAAATGTATTAATGGAATAGCTCACCTCAAACATTCTGTCATTATTAACCCACCCTGATGCTGTTAATCATTCTTTCTTCTACAGAACATACAGTTGTGGTCAGAATTATTGGCACCTCTGGTAAATATGATCAAAGATGGCTGTAGATCTGCATTGTTTATCCTTTAGATCTTTCATTCAAAATTTTTGCAAAAATCTAACCTTTAATCAAGTAAAATAATTGAAAGTGGGGGGTAAATCACATTATTAAATAAATGCTTTTTATTTTTATGTTGGCCATAATTATTGGTACCCTTTTATCAAACACTTTTCACAGCCTTTTTTTCTTTTGAGTTTTCTGCTGAATAATGCCTGATGAGTTAGGAGAACACCTGACAAAAGCTCATAGACCATTCCTCCATACAGAATCTCTCCAGATCCTTCAGATTCCCAGCTCCATGTTGGTGCTTCTCCTCTTCAGTTCCACTCATTTTAGGGTTCAGGTCAGGGGACTGGGATGGTCATGCAGAAGCTTCATTTTGTGCTCTGTGACACATTTTTGTGTTGATTTTGATATTTGTTTTGGATCATTGTCCTGATGGAAGGTCCAACCACAACCAATTATAAGATCTTTAGAAGAGGCTGCCAGGTTTTGATTTTTGTTGTTGTATTTGCTAGAATCGATGATACCATTTATCTGAACAAGATGTCCAGGACCTCCAGCAAAAAATAGACCCACAACATTAAAGATCCAACAGTATTTTTTTATCCCTGTTTGCACCAAACCCATCTGCTGGGTTTGCTGCCAAAAAGCTATTTTTTTTAGTTTCATCTGACCATAGAACCAGGTCCCGTTTGAAGTTCCAGTCATGTCTGACAACTGAATATGCTGGAGTTTGTTTTTGGATGAGTGAGGAGGATTTTTCTTGAAACCCTCCCAAATAACTTGTGGTGATGTAGGTGCTGTTTGAAAATTAGTTTTAGGCTTTATGACCCCAAGACTCAACTAATCTCTGCAATTCTCCATCTGTGATCTTTAGAGAATATTTGGCCACTCAAACTCTCCTCGTCACCTTGCATTAGGACGATATAGACACGTGCTCTTCCAGACAGATTCGTAACTTCTTTAGTTGATTGGCTCTTCTTAATTATTGACCTGATTGTGAAAATTGGAATTTACAATTTTTTAGCTATTTTCTTACAGCCACTTTCTATTTGTGAAGCTCAACAATCTTTTGCTGCACACCAGAACTATATTCTTTGGTTTTACTCACTGTGATGGACGATTAAGGGAATTTGGCCTTTGTGTTTCCTCATATTTGTTCTCCTGTGAAACAGGAAGTCATGGCTGAATAATTGTATGTTCCTAGTCACCCTGGTGTGCTTGAATATTTGTGAATATTTGTCTGAAAGCTTGAAGCTTCATCCTTGTTCAGTGTAACAACGTGTACATGTCAAATGTTTTTGTAATGACATAAGGGTCAGTAAATTATGATATACTTTTCTTTTTAGGGTTAGCTGTCTTAATGTACAGTTACATTATTTCAAGCTCCTAAAAAGGCAACTAGCTTCTCAAAAACTGCACCTTGTACTTCCCTAAACATTTTCTCTATTTTCTATACAGGCCACTTTTGTGTAATAAACGGTGAATGGGAATTCACATAGATTTAGACAATATACATACTAAAATGGTGTAATTCTGCTTTGTCCTTCAGATGACCGTCTCTCATGACAGACACTGCTACCAGATCATGTGGTCAAGTAAAGGATGCCAATGTTTTATCAAATCATTGTGGCGCAAGTAATACAGTAAGTGTCTTTGAAATGTAAACAGCCCCCTTCTCTGCTATGTTTACTGTTTTGACCTGACTACCACATTAATTCAGAGATAAATTTCACTGTGTACAAAATAGTAAAATGCTGCATGCATCAATGCTAGTGTGTCTGGTCTGCAAACTATTTTTGATTGTCACAGAGCACATTGCTCTGGTTTTAGAAGCAATGATTAGAGACACAGTCAATGTCATCGCTAAAAGATACTTGTCTAAAGTGTGGTTTCTTATTGTGTGCGATCATCCCAGATTGATTCTTTCTCTCACAATCAGCTATAGGAGAAGGTCATATGCATAAACTGCTCATGTGGGACATATGGCAATGTTCTAAATGTCAGAGTCCCAGTACAGCTTACCTCCGCTATGTTTCCTGCACTGCTCGAGGGCTTTACAAGACTATTACATGCCCACTTAAAGCTAGTAACGTCCATGCAGATACACAGTGTTCAGTCGCACGAAACCACCCTGTATGTGGGGAGCAGAACTTCTTTGCCCTAGGCTCTGTCTCACCCATAATGACCTTCAATTTCTCGGTTCCCAGGAAGTTAGAGGCACTTTATTTAGCTAAAGTTTTACCAGTTCCATCACAACCTCCCAAAGTTTAATGTTACATAAACCTATAATAAGAGCAAAGATCTAGGAAGATGGCACGTGGTGTATTACAGGTGTAGTACACTATTTAAATTGCAATCATGTTAGTTAAATCCCATTGTAGAGGAATTGAAATGAGTACTAAGCTGTTTGGTCACCTTGTAAGGACTTTTCCACATTACAATATGCTTAAAGTGCCACTTTATTACTAGCATAAGTACTGTTAGCCGCGCTCCGTTAATCTTTGCCCGAAGCACACATCGAAAACAGAGATGTTGACATTTTTAATGTCACTGGAGTACGTGACAACAGTATTGAATTAGTTTACGATTAATAGAAACAAATTAGCATGGAATGTTTATACAACATTATGTTTTATGCTTGGTCAACTTTTTAGATGTTCCAAGAAAATTCCCTTTTACAGTCTAAAATTTGTACTGCATGCATTATTGATTTTTTAATTGCTCAATACATACATTACTAACAAATAATTTATGGTTAATTTATAACATGTAAATCTATTTTTAAGTATGAAATTCAATAGATGGAAAAAAATACACCCTTATATATTCGTTTTAAAAGCAGCTGTCTGTTTTTGTGCTTGTAGGTCATTCGAGTCCAGTGTTTTCTTAGATTACAGCATGTTCTTTTAGACACACATTTTTCGCTCCCATTTAAAGCTTGAGACTTGTCCTCCCTAAAGCAGCTCGAGTGTCACCCATATCCTGACTCAGCCCTTCCTCTAACGCCCCAAAAACTTATCAGACTAGATTTATCGCTTCTCACATGCCTCTTTCTGATCTGTGTCTGACAGCAACAGGAAACAAGAAATAGCATTCACTTTTTGGGTCATGATGACTGGTCTTTTAGGATTACACTCAAATTTTTGTCCACCTCATGCTCTTTAAAAAAAACACCCATGCAAACTTAACACTAAGACTCTGGATCTATTCTTTGCCATTTTTTTTTCTTCAAGTTTTACGATAATTTTAGTTATTTCTTCTCACAGATAAACTTATTTCTGGTGAATAGATAAACAGACTAAGAATGCAGATGTTGCCTACCTGCTCTGTGTTTGTTGCTGTGAGAGTGTGGCGTGCTTTGATGTTTCCACCTGAGTGCAGGACTGCACACAAACTACACTGGCTGTAGAGGCTGAAATGGGTAAGTGTGTGCGATTGAGAACCAGCCCACCTGTACCTATGCTCGAGAAAATTCACATGCGCCGTGTGCGTGCGAGCATGTGTTCAGCTTGCAGCCATAGTGACTGCTGATGGGTTGTTGACGTCAATAATCAAAGTCACTGTGATATAAAAATTTGAGTGTGGTTTTTAGTCCATGCTTTGCGGCCATCTATACATTAGTGTAATAAATGCTCTATTAGCACAATCTTGTCTTTCGTACAATAGGAAATTTACATCTGTCAGGTTATTTTTTCAGGTGTTTAATTTAAGTTTAAGCTTAAATTTTTGTTTAAATAAATGTTTTTTTCTCATTCCTGTTAACACATAATCCCGCTTAATCAAAAAGTCAAGTTCAGCATATTATAACTTATTATAAGCAAAAATGTTGTGCAGGATTTGCTAAATTACTAAGCAGTCTAAAGTGACGTTCCTACAAAGGATGATACCTGTACCTATAACTATAATGTTTAGTAATAGCTCTAATTCATTGGGAATAGGGAAGTCCACGCCACCTCTATAATGATAACAAAACAGAGGAACAATATCATTAGAATCACATTCGGAACAATTTTTTTTTACATCTGATGGAAAACAATGAAAACATTGACAGCCAATCAAAGTCCATCTGACTTTGAAGAGCTGCAGCATTTAAAGTGGTAGAGGACATATCTGCGTCCTGTCCTTATAATAAACAAAACATTATCAGTTATTGGTGAGGACGCTAATATAGTTTTCATTCTTGGTGAACAGAATTTAATTCATTGGCTTCATTTGGCTATAACAGTTAGCAAAACTTTAAATTACTTTTGGTGTGTTCCTCATTGAGAAGTGAATGGATTGTGTAAACTAATTATATGGTGCTTTTTTTGGAGCTTGACACTGTAAATCACTTTCACTTTTTATTGTATGTAAAAGAGCACTGATGTTCTGAAAAATACAGAAGAGCAAAATCATGAACAACATGAGGGTGAGTAACTGATTAACTGTTTGATTTGGGTATACACAAATAATATACAAGTAACAAAAAATGGCCTGAAGTAAAATAAAACCTGTAACATGCTCCCGGGAGTGAGGAAATGTTGTCACAGTAAACACAGACAGCATGTACCTGACAAGCTTGTTATCGGAAGTCTTGAGTTACAGATAATTTATCACAGTGACACAATGGTTGATCTGAATTAGACATTCTAAACCCAGTTATTAAACAACTGTTTTAAAAGAACTCAGAAGGAGAGAATATGAAAAAAAGACATACAGAAGTACCATTTGTGCTTTGATAGAGGGTAAAGAGTTTACAGTAGCAGAGGAGAACATTCTTTCTCCTGTTCTCTCAAAAACACCTCAAAATGAGACAAAAAAGGTCTTACTAGGCCACATCATTTTGTCCCGTTCATGTCCACTCTTTATGGACATGGAAGCAGGCCCTTTTTCAGATTTCAGATAAGCAGGGTAATTATCTCACTGTCTTGCTTGAGCTTGAGAAAGAAATAGGTTAGCTTGACTTATAAACATTTTGGACAGGTTTCTGCTGTTTTGTGCCTTCAGGCAAACTTAATGCAATGGAAACAAGCAATTACTGTTCAGCCACCAGAACTTTTCCATCCTGGTACAAATGAAAATGACTCCTAAATATCAATGTGTAGATTCACAAGATTCAATTCAAGATTAAATTTTTAAAGTTGTTTGTGCATACAGTATACAGACAGTAGTAACAATGGACAGAACACAGTGGACAGATAATTGATATAATCAGAATTTAAAGGGATATGTCACCCCAAAATGAACGTTTACTCACCCTCATATTGTTCCAAACCCATTTGATTTTCTTCTGTGAAACCCAAAGGGAGAAGTGTTTGACACTATTTTTTGCATTTATAAAAAAGTTTACCAAGGACTGTCAAGCTACAGAAATTACAAAAATCACTGATTTAAGCTTAGCATCAGTGACATCCAACCTGGTGTGGGAATTCGTGGGAATGATTTCTGTAATATGATATGTGAGGACGTTGAGGAATATTGTTATCTACTAGTGTTGTTCTGCCCAATCCAATTCTCTGTGTGACAGTCTTTTGTTAACCATTAAGTTATTTGGGTCAATCTGCAGTTCAGCGTCATATGGGTCCTTGTCTGTTCTGCCGATTCAGTTACTTTTATGTGGTTTCTTAGTGTTCCATTCATCCCATGATGACTTCAGTCTGTGTAATATTTATCCAGAAAATGTAATATCAGCACTTATTGAGTCTCAAATTAACTTAAAATGTTTTTGTCAGATGATTAACCTCTAAATTATGACATATCTGACTGAATATTCATGTTACGTAACTACATTAGCATTCAAAATGTTTGGGTCGGTAAAAATATATATTTTTGAAAGATATACTCTTATGCTCACCAAAGTTGAATTTATTTGATCAAAATACAGTAAAAACTGTAATGTTTTAAATACAATTTACATTTAAAATAACTGTTTTCTATTTTAATATATTTTAAAATGTAATTTATTCCTGTGATGGCAAAGCAGAATTTTCAGCATCATTACAGTCTTTAATGTCACATGATCCTTCAGAAATCATTCTAATATGATAATTTGGCACTCAAGGAACATTTATTCTTCTTCCTTTTGAAAAAAGTTGTGCAAATTAATATTGTTGTGGAAAATTCTTTGATAAATAAGAAAACAAATACAATTTGTTTGAAATGGAAATCTTTAAAAAAATCTTTTACTTTGACTTTTGACTAATTTAATGCATCATTACTGAAAAAAGGTATTCATTAAACTTTTGTTTTACTGTCGGCAAACATTTAAATGAAATAAAAAGTGAATATAAAACAGCAAGAGCAAGCCATTTTTACTTCTGTAATGTGATTTGCTTCCGAGTGAGAAGGGACATGCAAAAAACTCAATTAAAAAAATACCTGGGATACTGATATTCTGAAACAACATCTTTCTCCATCTAACTATTCCCTGCTTCTACTTTAACAGTAGATATTTTCTATGTTGCACAGTAGGCTGAAACTGTCATCAAGATCCTGGATGTGCACATGCTTCCAATTAAACAATATTGAATTAACCCAAAAATGTGTGACTTTCTATGGCTTTATTTCTCCCCTTCTGACCCCAGCCACAAAGCAGACCCTGTTAGTGTTTAAACCCTAATGTGATTTAATCAATTAACTTATTGATTAAAGTCTAATTAGCTAACATTTTGACACCCTAACAAATATTTTTTGAAAAGTTCATGGTCAATATTTTTTGTTGTTCAAAAACATTATACTTTTATTCAGCAAGGATGCATTAAATAGCTCAAAATTGGCAGTAAAGACTTTTACATTGTTACAAAAATATTATAAATTAATGATTTTCTTTTGAAGTTACTATTCATCAATAAATATGTTCCATAAACACAGTTTTCAAAAAAATATTAAGCATATTTAGGGTATTAAAATGGTTTCTAAAGGATCATGTGATACTAAAGACTGGAAGAAAGGCTCCTGAATGGCAGCTTTGCCATGACAGGAATAACTTATATTTTAAAATATATTAAAATAGTTATTTTAAATTGTAATAATATTTCACAATTGCTATATTTTGATCAAGTAAGTGCAGCATTAGTAAGAATAAGAGACTTCTTTCAAAAAACTTTTGTGTGTAGATCCGTATGATTATAATTTTGACTGTTTTACCCAATATTTGTCTATGCGATTTTATTTAATATTTTAGTATTAAACAAACAGGGACAGGGACAACAAGAGCCATTAAAGACAAAAGGTGAGATTCTCAGTAATCTGGCTCATTTGATTTACAATAAAGAGAACAGGAACTGGCAGAAAACTCTTGCCGGAAACTTTGCTTAACATAATACTTCATCTGATGTCACCATCTTTACCTTAAATGCTAAATATAATGTACATCCCTTTGTTTTAAACAGATTCTTTTGTAATCCCACAGTCCCCCCCTTTGAGAGTTGTAATACAAATTTACAAAATACATAATACAAATTTAAAACTACACAAGTCCATTCTGTATAGCTTAGCAAAAACCCCATCATCCAGTCATGTAACTTGAACAATTTACAGGCACATATAACTTATTCATTAATGTATCCTTGATTTACGCAAATGTAATAGTATTTTTTTATATACTTCATTCTTTCATACGTCTGTTGATCGTATAGTGGTTTTACATCTTAACAGGGTAAACTTCTTGTGACCATATCTTTTTTTTACATATAACCGTATTACAGTAAACATGGTTTATCTTATGGTGTTTTTCTTAAACTACACTGTTAAAAATGTATTGTAATTTTAGAAGAAATTCCTGGCAACTAATTGCCATAAATTTAAGATACAAGTAAGATGCAGGATTTTTACTGTTTTTTTAAAACAATAAAGTACTGTAAATATAGAGCAGTGATACTGTGATTATAGTAGAGTTATTACAGTAAAATGCTGTAATTTATTATAATTTCCTGTATGTGTACTGCAACTCAGTTGCCAGGAATTTCCTGTAATTTTACAATTTAATATTGTAATTCAACATACTGTATGTCCTGTTAACAGTGTAGACTTAATTGATTTGACACCTATGGACCAGTGATGGGGATAAAATACTAAGAGGGGGAGGAAGTCTTCGCCACAGGGTTGGCCCCTGATGCCTGCTGCCCTTCGGTTCTTCCCTGGGCTCCTTACTGATTTGTGTATCCTATTCTGTCCCTGTAGGTGGTGTGCACACTGTATAGTGTGAGACATGAATTCATTTATCTTTGAAGCTTGTAAATAAGCTTGCAGACAACAGAAACTTGTTGTAGAAAGCAACAGCATATCCTGCCTGACTGTTCCTTATGCAGTATGTAATTATCCTTATGCAATAACCCATTTCCGAAAATTCCCCAAATAATGTAATTATGAATCACCACATTTCCCTTCTTCAGTGAAACATCAGTCATAGTAGATGTCATAACAGAGGATGGGTATCCTACTGGAATATTCTGTAGTATTACTTTTTAAGGCTGTGAATACTTTAACCAGTGTCCCCTAATGGAAGGAAGAGACAGTTGCCTTCCTTTTGTTCTGTTTGCAAAGGAATCTATTTTCATCATTGTTGTAAATTACTAGGGAAATTAAGCACTCACGGCCCAAATGGTCATCTACCCAGAAAACTGCCCCAGGACTTTAAGGATGAAGGAATGGGCTGTTTCAGAGTTGCAAGTAGACTGAGTAGGAGCTGAGTAACATTGTTAATTTCTTTTTATTTATTTTTTCTACACTCTTTCATCCAATGTCCAGGTTTACCACATTAATGCCAAATGCCCTCTCTCGTAGGACAAATTTCTGTTGATTCTCTGTGTTGACCTTAAAAGATGCTGCTGCAATTTTTACTCTTGCCTTGCTATTAGGGTCTCTTTCCGAAGTAGCTAACTTTTTCAAGTTATTTTGCAGAGTTCCACTGGACCATGTACAATCTAGGAAAGGTAGTGCATTTCTGTATTCTGGTAAAAGGCTATCAAACCATGTGCAAACTAGTGGTCCGTTATCATCTAGCACCTTCTCTGGAGTCTCAGCTATTCCACTGTATGCTGCAGCTGACTGACAAAATATTTAACTGTACTCACTCAGTTTCATCCTTCTTCTGTACACAGTGATTTTTGACCAGTCCACTTTTGGTCCAACAATGTTCTTTAACACTCTAAGAAGTCCCTCTCTTAATTCATCTTTACTGGCATGTTGAAACTCAGAATTATTTACAGCACTTTCAAAATCGTTGAATTCTGACTCAGTCATATATTAGCTGGGTGAATTCAGCTAATGACATATCATAGAGCCGTTTCTTTCTGGACAACTCTCTCCTAAACTCAGAAAAAAATCCATGCACTGACGGCAAACTCTCAGCAAGTCTTTCTTTGGCTTTATGTCTGAGTGTTACTGACTGCTTGTAATTGCACTTGTAATCTGGTTTAGAAATGGAACAACATAAACCCCTTTACCCTACTCTGAGCCTTTTGTCTTGCTCCACACACTTCAACTGAATTTTTATTCATCAATCCAACATTGCTATTGTCTTCTATTGTAAAGGAAGACTGTAATTCAGGATAGCTTTCATCTGACTGTTGGTCACATCTGGTTGAGGCTTTATGGCCCACCTTTTTCGTGAGATAGGTCACTCGACTGTGCAATTGTTTGTTGTGTTCTTTTAGCTTAGCAATACACAGAGCTTGTTCTTGTGCTAAGGATAAGGTACACTCTCTGTGGCAGCAGATAATGCCCTTTATGTTTTTCTTTATGATACATGCACCCAACCTTCTTGCATTCTTCAGTAGACCATACTTTATCTGGAATAATCACAAATTTCTTTGTCAGAACCAATCTGACTGATTTGGACTCAGTCCATGTCCTCTCCTAACAATGATTTGAATAAACTTGTAAATTTGTTAACACAGAGCAACTGTTTACCTTCTCTGACAGAGAAGAGAATAACCTAGTTAATATATCCGTGTCACGGCACCAAAAACAGTTGGAAACTCAGATGCAAAGACCAGGAGACTTGGATGTATCTTCAGCAGGATTCTTTATTGAGCACACGTGCTGTTGGTAGCTGCAGTCCATCAAGTCTAGTAAGGCAGTATACATTGTAGTTTATATAGATTTTAGGTGACAGGGGAAACGAAGCAAATGGGTGACGACCTTAAACAAAGCATGCAAATAAAGTATCCAGATAAAGGGACCTGCCCCAGATAGAGGTCTTCACAGGTCTTAAAATTCGTACCTGAACCCGAAGAGACCCATAATGTGCTACACGGAACCGACCCGGACCCGTCTATTATTTCAAAAGCTGGACCTGGACCCGTGCAGATCCGAGAAATGCCAAAAATGTAGTACCCCGGAACTGACCTGGACCCGTCTATTATTTGAAAGCTGGAACCAAACCCGGCAGGAAGACACAGACCCGACTGGACCCGGTCGTCTCAAATTCCACAATAAACTGGCTGACTCTAACGGCTGAGCGAAAGAGGTTTTTCTTTTTTTTAACCTTATTTCCCAGCTTGATCAATAAAATGTACTTCCCTTAGTTTTAAAAAGATTCTTAAATTTATAATCTCACACATGATTTATTACGCCTACATAGCCGCTTACTAGGTTTTGGAACACAGTGCTCAGTAAATTTTGCGGTTAGTTTTCATCCCATCAAATTTTTAAGTATCTTTGAATCTGACACATACAATTGTTTTTTTTTCTTTGTGATGTTCTGTGGCCATGGTGCGCAGTAATGATATGGCACTTGTCTCATTCTTCTAAGGTCTTTTAATGCCTATGCGTGAGTATTAGTAAGTGTGCATGTCTGTGAGTCTATTCAAGGTATTTTGTGTCCAATGATTCAGAAAACATTCCCTGTTTAAGTATCTTCATTCAAGCAAACCAGCAAACAAACAAACAAACAAACAAACGATTGTAGCACTGCAGGGACCCTGTGGGCCACCCTGTCTACAGAAAACTCTGGTGGTGTGGTGTCCTGGTTTACTGTGGGTCATTAGCTTGTCTCACATGTGAACTATTAAGAGAAACACAGATGACCTGAAACAGACTTATTTATGCCTGCTTCTAGAGAAGGACCTGTAGCAGTCCAAATAGGCTAATGTTTTCATCCAGCTTTCAAATGACACTGTACAAATAGGTTGTGAATGCAGTATGCAAATTGACTGCAAGTTGAGCTTTTTTGTCTTCATCGTATCTTTTAATCAAGTTTCCTTATGTTTGAAATAAATTAAGACAAAAGATTCTGAAGGTTTTAAAAGCTTTCTAAATCGATGCAAAGACACAATAAAAGTATTAAAGTGTGGTCCATTCAGGTACTTGTTGTTATATTACAAGTTTTCTCAAGTCATAAAATAGATTTGTGTGGGTAACAGATGGTTGTTCTCTGATTCCCAAAACAACAAAACAGTAGTTAATATTTAGCTGTTAGAATTATTTTTAAAATAAATATGTTCCGAAATCAATTCCAGGGTGTAAATTGATCCTTATAGAAAAGTTTATTTCTGACATTGGCATGTGATGTATTTGGCCTCGTGTTCCATTCAGAGTCTCACATTTGCATCCCAGTTTCATAAGCATTCTCATGTCAGTGGCGATGAGGCCGTGTATTGATGCTAATCTGATAGAGCACAGCCAGGGGAAATAGCCACTTTTCTCTGGCCCTTTTTCACCCAACCTCAGCCCTGCCCTGACCGCTTGGCTCCACACACGTTTCCATCTCAGACCTGTTTTTTCCATGTTGTATTTTAGACTTAGTCCTTTCCCTCTCTTTGTTCTGTCTTTCGTTCTGTCTTTTACTCTCTCATTCTTCTGCCGAGATCCACATGATTATGTTTCCTGGTGACTGCGTTAAATGGCTCTAGGACAACAGAGAGACTGAAAGGTCTTCATAAAGATGTCACTAGCCTGTCAGACTGTATTTTCTGTATTTTATTGTACTTTATTTTAAATCCAACAAAAACCTCTTGGCTTCCGTCACGTATTGACCTGTTGTCAAGACGAGAGCTCTTAACTTTGGTCTTGACTTGTATAAATATTTTTAAAGTCTATGATAAAGTGAAACTAGGACACTTTATCAGTCGCTTTTCATATAAAATAAACAAATCTACCGTTAGTGGGAAAAACAGTGATGTGAATTTACTGTAGTATATAGCCTGCTTCATCTTATAAGGATAGAACAGTATTGTGAACCCTCAAATCTATTTGCATACCTCTCACACTCATTCATGCCCACGTTGGTCACCTGTAGTATTTTTTATTTGAACTGTCTACACTAATGTCTAGAACCTTGAAAAAACCGAATCTATAATGGCCCTATCCGCAATGCTAAATGCTGCCGTGTTCTGCAGTTCGCTGTTATGGGAAGAAGGTGGTGGGAACCGGCGAACATTCAGATATATACAAATACTTTATTAAATAAATACAAACTAAAAGTAATGCAGGCATCCCCTTACGGACAGCTCCCACACACAAATAATAAAACATACACTAAACACAATGTAAAATCCAGGCCTGGTTCTCCTTTTATGCATCCAAGCTCCTCCGTGAGAGATATCAATCACACCACCGACCTTGTGATGTTCTCTCACAGGCCCTCACCCTCGACTGCTTGCCACAGTCCACAAACCTGCTTTTCAGGGGAAACAAAGGCTAATTAATATTCATGAGCCAAGCTGATAAATTGACAATTTTTCTATGTCCCTGTCTAAAAGGACTGCTCTGATTTGTGATTTTTAATTAGTGTATTACTGTAGCCTAAAAAAGTTGAAAATGCATCTGACTGAAAAAAATCTGAATGCAACAAGCTCATGGTCAAAGTTATATTAATACTGATGTTAGTAGTTGCATGAGTTTGATGGATCTATTAATATTTATGAAATACAATCATTTCATTCATATGTGTAATGACTTGTAATGGTAATCATGTTGTGATAATTTTTTGTCCGTCATCAAATTTCCATCCTGCCACTCTCCACACACATTATTCATGTTCTTCAAGTGCTGTGGCAGTTTTATCTTGACATATATTTTTCTTGACAGTTTACACTGATTTATATCAGATTTATTCTTATTTAAATAAATTTCTAAATATTTTGTACACTTAATAGATCAATAATTCAAGCAGTGTAAACACCTCTAATATCATGTTCTTTCTTGTTTGTTTTATTTTGACTGTAATGTACTTTAGCAAAGCTTTAGTAAGTGAGGTGGTAGTTTGTTTTACAGAAATGTGTTTTCAATCTAGATAATGTGACAGTTTTATGTCCTTTCTCTTACTACTGTGCCATCAAAACATACTTAAATACCAAATACAGGGAAAAAAAAAAGCTGGAGAAAAAGTTGGAGCACAACACATTTAGTAAATTAGCGTGTGGAACTCAAGTTGACACCTGCAGCAGTTCCAGAAGTAAAAATCCCATCTATTTTCTCCATAGAGAAATAGTTGTCTAGCATTTATCCATAGGCTGTAAACCTGCTATGATATGCAGTGTAGTTAAAGGGTTAGTTCACCCAAAAATGAAAATAATGTCATTAATTATTTACACTCATGCCGTTCCAGACCCGTAAGACCTCTGTTCATCTTTGGAACACAAATTAAGATATTTTTGTTGAAATCCGATGGCTCAGAAAGGCATTACAGAAAGTAATGTAATTTCTCTCTCAAGACCAATAAAAGGTACTAAAGACATCGTTACAAAGTCAATCTCACTACAGTAGTTCTACAATAATTTTATGAAGCGTCAAGAATAGTTTTTGTGCAGTAAAAAAAACTAAATAACGACTTATATAGTGATGGCGATTTCAAAACACGGCTTCACAAAGCTTCGGAACTTTATGAATCAGTGTATCGATTCATGATTCGGATCGCCTGTCAAACCGCCAAACTGCTGAAATCACGTGACTTTTGTGCTCCGAACCGCTGATTAATAACACTCCGCTTAAAAAATGTAGCCATTTGAAATAAGAGACAACCACTGCATTTTATTACGATCCAAACAAAGATACAAACATGTAGCATGAGCAGTTGTTTTTGACATTAGATTGCATAATTTCAAGACTTAGAGCAAATACAGAATGAACTGACTTTAACTTTGTGAAATTGTTACATAAGACACCTGCACAAAACAAAAACAGATGGACTGAATACGAATGCAAATTCAATCTATGACAGTAGGTGGTGCACTTTTGAGCTGCATTTTATTAATCAACCTGATAATTTCAAAATAGGAGAGAGAGTGACATTTCTTTACTTTTATAATGATGATTGTGCAGTGAGCGTCTGCAACTTTCATTTTCATTTGCGGCAGTTTGCTGAAGAGATATTCAGCTGTTCGTCTGCGGACTGTGGCGATGCGTGTTGCAGTAGCGCTGTCATATCTAACTATAACATGCCATATAGCCCATAACACGCTCTCACACATTCATTTATTAGCATTGTTGGGAGGTGTAAAATTTACATATGTGGTTTCAACAACCAGATTAATTTACACCTCCTGTAGTGGTTTGAGTGATTGGATTTAAATTTACAATGGCATTTACACCTGCTCGTTTCATGATTGAATCCAGCTATCTGATCAGAGAAAACGCAAGTGACCATGTGTAAACAGGCCCACTGTGTCTGGTATTTTCTCTGCTGCTTGTCTGCATTCTTCTCTTTGCGTCTGTCTTCAGCATGTCCTATCTCTGGCTTGTGTTAACGTCCTGTTAACAGACTTCGTAATATTTTCACACAAATGACATTCGGGAAATGATTGCAATGCAATTCGTGTGCAAGTCAGGAATAGAGATCAGCCAAAATTAAACTAAAAACCGTCCGGTTGCTAGTTGTGTGTTTGGAGCACAAATTAACAAAGAATACATTGCAGAGAATACATTTTTGGAGCAATTTCGAGCCTTGATAATGTGTTGTTACTTATTTTTCGTTTTAATTATCGGTCGATCGACGGGTTGGCGACCACTGATTTAAAGTCTACGGAGAAAACGAAAGGCGAAAAAATACTCTTGGAACCCAGACTGCTGAAAAAAAATGAATGTCACTGTTATGATCTATTGTCATTATATAATATTTTTCTCCATGGTGAAAATATGACAGACCGATGATTCAAACTGCATACAGTAACAGGCATTTGATGCATGTCTATGGAATTCTTTCTGTTGTTGTTATACTCACCTCAAAATTGTTTTGTTGAAAGAAATCCCCTCAGTGTGTGTTTGTGTACAAGCAGCCCTTGACATGAGTCATATAAAATGACTGTATTTTAGTCTTTTTGTATCTCTCTCTCTCTCTCTCCACTCTTACAAACCCACACATATTTGTCGCACATAGCTTTGGAAAATCTGCTGGAGTTTATTTGCAGATAAAAACAGAGAAGAATTGTCATGTAAATGTTTCCAGCAATTAAGCTTTTCCACGCTTTCCATTGCCTGCTTAGTGGTTGACTCTAAACCTTCATTATAATACCTCATTGAGCTCCAACATAAAGATGATGTGGTATGCATTTGTTTATTAGCAGTTTTTATCATAAACTGTGACCTTGAGTAAAATGATATAGAATATATGATTATATCACATATTTTGCAAAAAAAAAAATATATATATATTCTCCTCTTGTTCATTTTACATTTTGTGACAGAAACCATTGTCCATTTATGTACCTCCCTTCGAGAAGGACCCCCATGCAACACATATGTTGCATACCTTTCATGTTTCTCTGAAGAAATCAAATAATACAGGTTTGGAATGACAAGCGGGTGAATTAATGAAGAAAAAAAAAATTTTTTTGCATGAACTATTCTTAAGTATTAGACAGATTTTCCAGATTATATTAACGCAGAGGTTGTGACTTCTTACTCCTAAAGTTTAAAGTGCAAAACAAGCCTCCAAATCACATGATGAGGCTTGGTAATGGAGACATTAGAAGAAAGAGAAGAGACAAAGGAAGACCAATTATTGATTACAGCTAGAGAGGAATACTAAAGATACGCTAATGCTGGGTTTGGATAGGGTTGGATTGGATAGAAACTCACTTTCATTCAAAGAAATGGTAAAGAATCTCTCTTTCCCTCTTTGTATTATTAGTGTCTATAAAGACAGTGATGAGAGATCTCTGGCTAACCTTCTGTCGACTCCAGCGCTCCAGAGAGAGAAAGTCAGCGAGTACAGTGAGAGGTCCTGTAGATGTCATTGGTGTTCACTGGGCTAGTCTGGGTGGAGACTTGGCGCCTGGGTTTCTGACAATCTGTCCTAGGATGAACTGAGAGACTTAGTGGACAGGAGTCAGGACCGACACACACACACAGAGACACTGATGGAGTATGTGAATGAGGAGGAAATCAGCTGTTTAGGAGAAACAAGAGCTCAGCCAAAACTCACCGCACTGTCTGGCAGTCCTCCTCCTCCTCATCGCTCCATCGTTTTCATTTTCAATTATGCTCTACCCCGGTCCATCATTTTCCTGCTTTCTCTGTCTGTTAAACAGGCCAAATCAAATCTAACTCTTCTTGCTGGTGCTGTTTATCCTGGTCTCCACAGGGAAAATTGACTTGACTCAGGGCCACTGAGGAGATGTTATCTTTTTTCCGCGGACATTTTCGATCTCAAATCACATCATACTCATCATTTGATCTAGAGGGTTGACTTCGTAATAATTGTGTTTTCAGGCACGTGATCATGTAGCACTTGCAATAAACACTGGTAAATGAGCTGCATGTGATACTGACACAATCTATCACTAAGCAAGTTAAAACAAGGCTAGTTCACACTGCCCTAGCAAACCAACAGGTTTTAAGGTTGCCGTGTGTGCAAATATCTGAGCAGAGAAGAATATTTCTAATAGCTTTCTACCAAACACCCTCACGCTCTTTCTTTTAAGGTCAAATGTGATTACTTCAGAGCACTGTCAGAAAGAAGGCCTTTGGCAGTGTGTAGTACACACTGCAACAAACACTAGTGCGCAAACACGTACTGGCCGGCAGTGACGCTGGTCCCTACAGCTGGGTCTCCAGCACGGAGTCGTACACAGTGGTCCACCTGTGACAATAAACACTGTGATTACCTCCTAGAGCCTACTGACGCCATCTAATATACTCAAGAGATCATCACAAGGACAGGGTGACCATTCCATCCATCTCTCTCGCGCCACATCTTTGTGACCCATTCCCACCTCCTCCCTCTCAGCAGAACAGAGGAGCCTCAAGGGAAGTACACTGGCTCAATTCCCACAGCATTTTCCATCACTGAGACCAGGAGGTGAGCACCTGTGATGCAATTACAACAGCAGACAGCATTTGTGCAATTCTGCCTGTTTACATTTTCTCTAGAAATTCTCTTAAAGGTGCATTAAGGTGGTAGGACTTAGACAAAAAAATCTTTCAACAATAACAGTGATGTCACCTTCAATGACTCTACTAGGCAAAACACATGGCTGGTCTCCAAGGTTTGCACTGACAAGATTAAATTTGACAGTTAAGCAAAACTAAAATTTCCGCCAAACGTTTTAAATCATTTTTAGCAGCCAATTTTTTCATCTTCTTGCAATCCTTATAGCCGTAGGCTATGGTGAAATTTGGCACACCAATTAGGTGAACAAATGTCCCAATGAATTCAAGAAACTCATTATATAATATTGGCATCACAGTCTGTTTGATTGCTTTAAATCAATTTTGAAACAGACATTGCTGTTTTTTTATCATGAGAAACCAGCATTGCAATGTGTAACCCTATGTAATGCAAGTTGGTGGACTTTGTAGTTCTTTGGCCCATTAGTATAATATTATAATGCATATGCGTAGTTGCACAAGTGACATTTTTATATTTTTTTGAAACATTACAACCTGAAAGTGTTTACATTTTTTTTTATCTCACAGACCAGCAAAACTTTTGGAACTTCTTTGTAGAGGTGTTAGTGAGGCCAGCAGGGGGTGCTCACCCTGTGGTCTGTGTGAGTCCTAATGCCCCATACAGGTCCTTCTCAAAAAATGTGCATATTGTGATAAAAAGTTCATTATTTTCCATAATGTAATGATAAAATAAAAATGTCATATATTTTAGATTCATTGCACACCAACTGAAATATTTCAGGTCTTTTATTGTTTTAATACTGATGATTTTGGCATACAGCTCATGAAAACCCCAAATTCTCAAAAAAATTGCATATTTCATCCGACCAATAAAAGAAAAGTGTTTTTAATACAAAAAAGTCAACCTTCAAGTAATTATGTTCAGTTATGCACTCAATACTTGGTGGGGAATCCTTTTGCAGAAATGACTGCTTCAATGCGGCGTGGCATGGAGGCAATCAGCCTGTGGCACTGCTGAGGTGTTATGGAGGCCCAGGATGCTTCGATAGCGGCCTTAAGGTCATTCAGAGTGTTGGGTCTTGCGTCTCTCAACTTTCTCCTCACAATATCCCACAGATTCTCTATGAGGTTCAGGTCAGGAGAGTCGGCAGGCCAATTGAGCACAGTAATACCATGGTCAGTAAACCATTTACCAGTGGTTTTGGCAGGTGCCAGGTCGTGCTGAAAAACGAAATCTTCATCTCCATAAAGCGTTTCAGCAGATGGAAGCATGAAATGCTCCAAAATCTCCTGATAGCTAGCTGCATTGACCCTGCCCTTGATAAAACACAGTGGACCAACACCAGCAGCTGACAAGGCACCCCAGACCATCACTGACTGTGGGTACTTGACACTGGACTTCAGGCATTTTGACATTTCCTTCTCCCCAGTCTTCCTCCAGACTCTGGCACCTTGATTTCCGCGACAGTCCAGTGCTGCTTCTCTGTAGCCCAGGTCAGGCGGCTCTGCCGCTGTTTCTGGTTCAAAAGTGGCTTGATCTGGGGGAATGCGGCACCTGTAGCCCATTTCCTGCACACGCCTGTGCACGGTGGCTCTGGATGTTTCTACTCCAGACTCAGTCCACTGTTCCGCAGGTCCCCCAATGTCTGGAATCGGTCCTTCTCCACAATCTTCCTCAGGGTCTGGTCACCTCTTCTCGTTGTGCAGAGTTTTTTTGCCACACTTTTTCCTTCCCACAGACTTCCCACTGAGGTGCCTGGGAACAGCCTATTCGTTCAGAAATGTCTTTCTTTGTCTTACCCTCTCGCTTGAGGGTGTCAATGATGGCCTTCTGGACAGCAGTCAGGTCTGCAGTCTTACCCATGATTGCGGTTTTGAGTAATGAACCAGGCTGGGAGTTTTTAAAAGCCTCAGGAATCTTTTGCAGGTGTTTAGAGATAATTAGTTGATTCAGATGATTAGGTTAATAGCTCGTTTAGAGAACATTTTCATGATATGCTAATTTTTTGAGATAGGAATTTTGGGTTTTCATGAGCTGTATGCCAATATCATCAGTATTAAAACAATAAAAGACCTGAAATATTTCAGTTGGTGTGCAATGAATCTAAAATATATGAAAGTTTAATTTTTATCATTACATTATGGAAAGTAATTAACTTTATCACAATATGCTAATTTTTTGATAAGGACCTGTATAGTGATGGGGACACTATACTGTTAAAGATCACCGTCCTTCAGATGAGATGTTGAACCGAGGTCCCGACTCTCTGTGGTCATTAAAAATCCCAGGATGTCCTTCGATATAGAGTAAGGGTGTAACCCCGGCATCATGGCCAAATTTCCCCATTGGCCTCTGTCCATCATGGCCTCCTAATCATGCCCACATGTACATAGTAGTTAAGGCCACCTAAAATAAAGTGGGATCAACTTTTGTTTAATGTCAAAATCAGATGGCATGAGAATTAAAAGTGCTGCCACCTCTTAGCATGTCAACCAACATCAGCATGTTAGCTGTAGGTCATAATTTACTTAGTATTTTTGTCCTGTTGACCAATTGTTAAAACTTTAAACACACCCATTACTCTCCACACTTGCATTCAGATGCTCTTGCACTACCAAAAGCTCAAGTTGTACTTTATTTTTATTTTTAACTTTGATTTTCGTTAACACAAATCTTTCTCTTCTGCTTTCTAGCCTCATGTAGAGTTGATTAGAATCCTTGCCCATGAGAGTGGCCACCATCTTGGATTTTGAGCACAATAGCTGCATCCCAATTCAGAGGCTACACCCTTCAAATTCTGATTGCATCACAGAAGCATGGTGAATGCTGATTTTGAAGGCTCCTCCAAATGCGTCCTTTGTTTCCCATGCAATGAAGGATACAACAGATGGATCCTTCGCTGCCTTTCCTACCCCAGAATTCATTGCGTGCCAGTGATGACAGGTGAAATTGCCAAATCACACTTTTTAACGCAAGTATTGGGTTTCAACTTTACTCAAATATCCAATTATACAAATGTAAAAATAAAACTCTAAAAACAGTTCAAAGACATATCTTACTAAGATGTGATTTATATATAGTTTATACTCTTTAATATATACTTCCAAAAAAGTCAAATACAAGCGTAACTGCCATTCATCCACGGCAGCTGTTGAAGTTGCTAGGCGACAAGAACAATCCTCTGTAGGCTGGACCGTCCCATTTAACCCAACCTGTATGGCATTTGAAGGATGCAGCCTCAGCCCAATATTCCATTTTGAATTTAGTTCCTATCTTTCATCCCTTCTCCCAATTTTGATTCAATAACATTTGAAAAGTTATTAGAATATTTTTGATATTCCAAACTGTGTATTGCAGCTTTAAATTGAATAAGGAAAACGACAAACAGGAAGTTTAATATTAAATCTGCCACAACTTATAAATAATTGCATAAAATATGCAATGTATGTGTTGTCATTTGGCCTCTTAAATACATAAATACTCCTTAAATACAGAAATACTCTTTTTTTTCAGTCACAAAATGCCCTCTTCTGGTTTCAGTTGAAATGAAGAACTGCAAACATAGTGATGATCCCAAGCATCTATCATTATATCCAACCAGGTACTAGCAAATGTGACAAATGTGACTTTGAACTTTTTTTCCATCTAAACCCTTAAATCTCACATTGACTTTTTCAATCGTCTCTGCTGACTTTCCCTCTTAGATCAGGGGCTCATTGCTGCGCTCTAGGCCTTCGGACTGCTATCAAGCTCCCAAATGTCAGTCAGTGCACAGTAGCCCAGAACCACATGTTTGTGTAAATCAACAGACAACCAGTGGAATGATGCGTCTGGAGTTATGCATCTCAGATGTACAACTGGTTCCAGCTCTGGTGGAAACTTTGTGTAATAGTTTTATGGGCAAATATATTTTCTCGTTTAAATCACGACATGTATCTTACCCAGTCCTAACAAATCCCTAAGCCATTCTACCATATTATTTTGATTGATAGTCTCACATTTTAACCCCCTATAAAGGAACTTTTTTTCATCTCTTAGGCTTGCAGCAGGATAGATTTAACATTATTAGTATATTATTTCGCTCTTTTGGATGATTTATTCCATTCAGATGTCAGCAAGGGGGCAGATTGTATTGGCTACATAAAAACAATTAAGAGGGGAGGGCTGGTTTCATTTCCTTCCGTTACGCTGCCCCCCTTGTCTCGCTGTCCTGTTGTGGGAGAATGCTAGAGAAGGCTTTGTAGATTTAGGGTGCTAAATAGCCACACACATGGTTTTCCTAAGCTGTAAATTTTATGGATAATTTCTGATGTGGTTAGAGATTTATACCCCCCAACAAAGACCGACATCTGCAGGTAATTATTCCTCCACTCACACGCTTTTCTCCGTTGCTTTCTCATTCTTTCAAACACACACAATTTCTTTTTTAACTCCCACATATTTTTTACACTTTGTCACTTTTTGACCTGTCTGCACTCACTTCGTCACACAGCTGAGGTTGGTATTTCCTCTATCTAAACTTTAATTTGATACCCTTAAACAATTAGATGTCCAGAAAGAATGAGAGACAAAGAGAAAGTGAAATTCAGGAAAGGAACAGTGTATTTCTCTCAGCAAGTCCTCTGAGGCCTTTGTAAATCAGACAGCTTCAGAGTTCAGGTCTGTCGGAGGGCTTTGGGTTATGTCATAATACACGAATTTGCCCGAATACAACTGCAGCCAAACCAACTCATTAGGGAAGTGTGTATGTGTGTGTGTTTATGTGTGTGAGTAGGTGGGATTTGAAGAGATCTAATGTTTTTCTGGAAGTTTTGTCATCTCGAAGGCAAAGTGCTTTATATTATTACAGTATCTCATGGAATCCAAATACCTGTAACATTTTCCATCCTGCTAATATTTTCCATGATATTTTCCCACACTGTTCACTTTCTCGTACACGTAATATCTTTTTAATTATCCGGTGGTCGGTGCTTGCGCAATATTTAGCTCAGATAGGACAAATCACTATGAATGAAGGCTGATTCTTGTTTATGTTTTTAGGTGACTTTTTTCAAAATGATGATGGACGTTGCATGTCCCTCTTTTCTCTTAGCACACAGCCCTGACGATGAAAGATAATTAATTAAGGATCTATTTAATATGAAATCGCATTGGGCATTATTTGAGGGCACAATCAGTCAAGTGCACTCATTCTATCCTACATTACACCGCAATAATGAGTGTACAGCCGATGTACACTCAACGGCTGTCCAAATTTGCTCACTCGTTTTCATTCACTCCTTCAAATGAACTGTATTAGTGTACTAACGTAGGGAATAGTGATTGAGGATTTAGGGGGCAATTTTGGATTCAGCCAATGACAAATTCCCAATCCCAGCCACTGTAGTCCATATACATATATACCAGGCAAACAGGTTAGGTAAAAGAAACCTGAATTTACTATGTGTCGTAGCTTCTCAGATTAATATGCCATCTCCATCATCTGATAACTACTGCCATTAACAATAGTAATTGTACACAAACAGCTCTTTTAAAATCAAAATTAATTCCTGCATAAAATGTATTGTCTGTAAGTATAGCCTTATTTTCTGAGAAAGAAAGCTTTGTTAAACATTGTTCAACATATCTTCCTTTGCATTCACAGAAGAAAGAAATTCTTACAGGTTTGGAATGACATGACTAGATTTTAGTAAAACAGATTTTTTTTAGTAAAGCAGAGATATCAATCTCCAATGGGGTCATTTGAAGATTAACTGAATGAGTTTGTTGCTTTGTAGACTTTCACCCCTGTACACTCACTTACTATGATGCTGGCAATGTTGGTTGATGATTGGCTGCACTTTAAGCTGGGATGGAGGTATGACCTTCTTTGCCCTCTCTCATAATTGGTCTTTTCTGGTGTCAGTCATTTGTTCTCCAACCTCGCTGACCTCTTTGAGTCCATTAAGCCCTGCTGGGGTCCTGGGTAGCGAAGGCTAAACTCTGCGGCTGATGTCCAAGCGCTCTTCTGTAGCTTTACCTTTTTAAAGATAATTTATTTTGATTTAGTGAGTTAAGCAGGTCTTGAGCAGTCAAGTTTTGGCTTTGAGGGTGCCAAGTACTTGTCTTGTTAATCCCCTGCAATAAAAAAGAAGAAAAAAAAAACACAACAGCTCTGCTCATAACAAGGGCACTGTTCACTTCTCCTATCCTCTTTTGTAAATGAAAAATTTACTGCTATGGCTTTGAACTCCAAACCAAACAGTAAATCTTACCCGCTAGAACTGAATAGGAGAGCGCTATGGGTAAGGGGCAGAAATAGCTCTCATTAGAAACAGCTTGTTAGGTTATTTTTCTTGTTACCAAATGGTTGTCGAATACTAAGAAAGAAGACAATGTTATTGGTTTCTTACTGTTTGGCACCCAAATTTGTTCCTAACCTTCAGAATCTTGGATATGGTATGTTTTTTTGTTTTGTTTTTTTTTCAGAAAATAAATGTTCAAAAACTAAACTTGTGGTGGTAAAGCAGCTTGTCACTGGGACAGTACCGTCAAACTAACACTTTTAAATTCTGTCTACCCCTAAGGGATACATATTAGTAAAAAAAAGTACAAAGGTGTTCCAATGACATGCTGAAGTTAGGATTTGTACGATTTGCTGTCTGTGATTTTTCTTCTTTACTGTATGGCTTTTTGTCTTGGTTGCAAAATAATTTGATGCCTATAAAATAATTTAAACCCATTTATGCCTGATATTCATCATATCCACATACTTTGGGAAATTAATATTCCCAATATTCTCGCTCTCTTTTCTTCTCTTTTCACTGTTGTGCATTTCTTGGCTTGCAAAGAGCTGAGCAGTGAATACTTGACATGTGCTGTTACCAGACAAATAAAAAATGAACAAACCAAAAGAATAATGGAAATTTTTCTTGTTAGCGTAATGGGAAATGTTGGCCTGGTGCTTTGACCTGCTCTGGTGATGCTGGGGCAGCACATTTCTAGCACACATAATGTGAAGACGGTTCATTCCAATCCTAGTGGTTTCACAAGCCACGTCTGCAGGTGTCACAGAACTGGCAGATGGCGCTTGGCACTGGTCATTGGGACTGTAAAGCTGCCCTCGTTTTGTGACTCTTTCGACTAAGGGCTGATATTGGAAATCATCTCCTCGCCGATTTAATCTGTTGGCCAATAAACGAGGCGTCTGGACATGGTTTTTATGGCCTGTGAGGGAGCACAGGCCCATGTGGTCAGATCATACTGGAACACGAACCTGCCTGCGACCCTCATGCATGCACATCCAGTAAAAGCATTCAACCATCACTGCCAGTTCTCTCAGGTAGAGGAAGGATGATATCACTTTGTAGGCCCTCCACAGCAGCACCCGTTGTGTTTTACCTGACCACCACCATTGCTGAGAGTATCTGGCCCTTGACCACCATTCTTACACAATCTCTCTGAGCCTTTCATTCATGGCGTTAGCTTCCTGAAACCTCTAGTAGAAGCACAAAACCCCATGGATGAGCGCCAACATACTGTGAGAGGTAGCAGACAGAGCACTCACGAGCCGTTTTACTCTCCTCTCTAATTTCCTAGAAGTCAGGGGAAGTGCAAGCTGAAGCCACTGTCACGACTGGCAGTGTTTGGGCACGCTCCAGCTAGAACAACTTGTGGTTTTTCTGCTTGCATGAAGTGGAGTGATTCCACATTCTGGTGGGTAAGCATAATGACATGCTGACCGGGGAAAAAGTGAGGATGGACGATGCATGAGGAGGAAGAAGGAGGGAGAGATAGAACCAAGAGATGGATGCTAATGAGAACATTAAGGACAGCACAGACAAATAAGGTCAAAGTCAGGGCACACTGCTAAAACAAAAGAAGAGTGGAGGGAAATAAAAAAGACTGTACAATTTGAGGTTAGTGGTGCTGTGGAAGCGAGCAGCAGACAAAATACTATAAGACAAAAACACGAATAAAACTACCAACTCCCGCTAGGTTCTCAAGTTGATGACCAAAAAACACAGATTGAACACAAGAACACATTTTGTGAAATTGGCCCCTTAGAATATACTGATTGTAGACAACAGAACAAGACAGAACCACAGTTTACTGTTTTTCACTGGAGGTCAGATATGTGTACAGGTATATGGACACACAAATGTATTTACAATGCCGAGACCTCACAGTCATTCCACCCTCCTAAAAAAAAAAGAGGGAGAGAAAGAGAAAGCTCTGATGTGTTTATAGATCAAACCCCTCCAGTAGTACCACAGAAAACGAAGGGGAAAAATAAGGGGAAAGAAACAACCCCCTCCACCACCACAGGAGGCTGCACATAGTTTCCATTCACTTCTTCACTTGCATTATAAAAATAATTAAAGGAGATGTTGTGAGGGGGAGCAAGTGGCCCTGATGTCTCTCTGCTCTGTCATCTCAGCGGGTCCAATCCAGAGTCCATGCAGGTCAGCTCACTTCAAACATCACCGTGTGGATAGGGTTGCATCTACTGTTGATTCCAAAAGGATTTGAAAACGTTTTGAATTAACACATGTTTAGCACATTGACGCATCAATCAAAACCTTGAAATATGCTCACTGTAAAACAGTTTCATGACTTAGGTATTGACTTCATTATAGAGCTCATTCGTCTAAGCAATGGTTTATAATGTTCTTCAGTGGGAAACAGCTGTGGTGACCACAGGCTTTCATATTTGCCACAAGCTTCATTAAGATTACAAAGTGTTTGTCTTCTTTTCTGTGTTCATTTATCTTTGCTTTTGTAATTTGTATATGCTAGCAAATTGTTGTACATACGTCTCATGCTAATGACACCGCACGCCCAAACAATTCCTCTGGGCCACGTGGTGCTTGTATAGGGTGTCATGGGATACTTGATGAAGCCAACTCTCTCAAAAATACCTGCACTCATTTGAAACACATTAGAGAGCAATGTGTTCATTCTTTCCGATGCGAGGTGATGCACTTGTCTGGTATGAAGTCCTCAGTTTGTGGGCGGCCCAGAGAGTCAGGGGCCACGGAGCGGGCAGGGAAATGATGAAAAATGAAATGCAGCAGCCATTCCTGAAAACACACAAACTCGATATATCAGCTTGCGTGTCTGGCTCTCAGGCAGTGCAATTTTTTTATTCCTCCCATGAGCAGACGGTTGTGTGTGAGAGAGACGTGTTGTTGCCATGTGTTCTCTTTCATGCTGCGTGTTAATGAGTAAAGATGTACAGACAAAGGCGTAGCAATGTTTAACTGATTCTCACACACTGCTGATGACACCTCGTGGGCCTTGTGCTGACCTCATGTTCCCTTAACGTGAACATGCATCCTTGCAGAACACTGTAGTAGATTAAGCACAGAGTTCGTGTTTTTAATGTTGGGTTCGACCTTGTAGACTCTGATTCGAGTCCAAATCCTTAACCAATTGAGTTTGAGTTTTGAGATTTATTAATGTCTTGTTGTCTTAATTTTGTAAAAAATTAAAGTCCAAAATGTCATTGTCAGAGTCCTTTTCAAGTTCAAGAACAAGTCTACTCAAGTGCATCTGAGTCCATTCATAATTGCAGTCAGAGTCCAAGTACCCCGACTCTGTTAATTTCATAGACAAAATAACCTTCCAGATTTTCTTTACCATCAGAAGTTGCCTAAAGTGTTTCTTTTCCCCTCTAGAACTCCATGTTGCAAAACAGATGTGATATATTACTTGCGTTAAGCCACCAAAATGTGTATAAATGTTTTTACGAGAGGTTTTGTTTCATATGAGACGGCTAATATATAATACTGCGACGTGACACAATGACCTGCACTGCTTGCCACAAAAATGCAAGGAAAAAACTGTCAAACTTTTCCATTGGCATAAAGACTAAATATTTTACAATAAAATGATGCAAAATACAGTTTTGTAGCCAGTAGGAAATATTCTCAATTCGCCCGCTGTTGGTGAAAATATCTTGTGTATTCCACTGGCTTATAATTTCACTAATGTTTGGAACAGAGCTAGTGTATCTTTTTAATCTTCTCTGTAATTGCATCTGTTTGATTGGCTGAGGGTGAAGTACCACTGATGTGAATGCTGTCTTATAGTTGTTCCATAGTAGCCAAATTGGTGTGTATACTACTGTGCTAATTTAAAGAACAGAATGAGTACAAGACTACTTCGATCATCAGATGTCTTGCATTCATACAGGCTCACAAACCAACACTGGTGACTCATACGTGACCCATCACGGTATAATTTTTCCATCAAAATGCTGGATTGGTCTGCAAAACTGAAATGATTTTTGTGTCTGTGACAGCACTGTCAATTGCCTCAGTTTTTATCCAACTGATTAAAACCTGATGAAACTGAATCACTCCACCATCCAAACCAACTGATTCACTTAAATTATTAAAAAAGATTAACTATAACTAGTTGATATGCACATTCCTAATTATGGCAGTTATGCTGAATTATTCATGAAAGTGTTGATTTTAACGTGTTCGTAAAGGCAATGTTCTATCTATCTACAGTTGCAAGAAAAAGTATGTGAACCGCTTGCAGAATCTGAAAATGTTAATAATTTTAACTAAATAAGAGAGACCATACAAAATGCATGTTATTTTCTATTTAGTACTGTCCTGTTTACATAAAAAATTTTTTTACATATAGCCCACAAGGCAATAAAATGACCCCGTTCAAAGGTTTATGAACCCTTGAGTTCTTAAAACTCTGTCGTTCCCTGGATGTTTTTTTTGTTTGTTTTGTGATGGTTGTTCCTTGTTTGTCCTGAGCAGTTAAACTGCCCAACGTTCTTCAGAACAATCCTCCAGGTCCTGCACATTCTTCAGCTGTCCAGCATCTTTTGCATATTTGAACCCTCTCCAGCAGTGACTGTAAGATTTTGAGATCCATCTTTTCACACTGAGGACAACTGAGGGACTCAAACACAACAAAGGTTCAAACATTCACTTATGCTCCAGAAGGAAACACGATGCATTAAGAGCTGGGGGGTGAAAACTTATTGAATTCGAAAATCAAGGTAAATTGTATTTAATTGGTCTTCCAGGAAACATGTGTCTTCTGTTGCTCTTCCAAGGGCAGTACTAAATGAAAAAATATTATATTTAAACAAAATTAGAAAAATGTGGACATCATCCTCCTGTTCAAAAGTTTTGAGATAAAGCTAGATCATAGTGAGATGTATGTGTAATTGTCATTCAAGTTTTGAGTGCATGTTTGTTTTTGTGTGCTAGTTGATCTCCTAGCATACACTTGTATGAGAGGAAAGTCTGTATCGACTTTATGTACAGTATGGCACATCTCTGAATCGCATGGCACAGGTCTGAATACACATCTTGTGTGATTAAAAAATTGGCACGTGGCGTTAAGTGGCAGGGAGAGTGCCAGGATCCCATGCTTGATCTGTTTTGGCAGCTGGAAGTTCATTTGTATTGGCCTGAACCCTGTTTTCTCCTCTTGTTGTCAGCAGGCTTATTTTAGATCCCAGGATCAAGAGGTGACTTTCCATGGCAGAAAATTAGCCGCTAATAGAAGCTTGTTTAATTAGCCCAAGATGAATTAGTCTGTGCCTTTTGCGAACATAGCGTGAACGCTTTGTGGTTGGGGCACAGCATTCTCAAAAGATCTATCTTCTGCTTTGATGTTTATTTTTGAAAGGGACTCCTTCACCCATTGGGTCTAGAAATAGCATGTAAGTCAACTTTGCACATACAGCTATGATTATTGGAGGTCATTCTTAACAACTATTACCAAAAATGATTATTATTTAGCGCATCTACATGCTAACCTGATCATTTATAGAAAGCCAATTATGCTATTTTGGGGATTCTGGGAATCAGCAGTTGTTTGTAGTGGCAGAAGATGTGTAGATGTCAGGATCCTGCTGCAGATCACCTTGATGTCATCCTTGGTTAGGCTGGACCACACGGGTAGTGTGCAGTCCATGGCTCTGGTCTGTATTGTGAGACTGGTCTGTTTTCACAGCTGTTCTGTTCTGCTCAGAGCGCTCTGCCTCACATCCCATCGCCATCAGACTCAGTCAATCCCTGCCAACCTCTCCTGGACATTAATGGCATTCTCAAATTCTCTAGGTGGTCCACTGTAGTTATAGATAGATAGACAGTCAGAACACTTCCTTTCCCAGAATGCATTACCTGCTTGCATTTAATTTTATAGACTTCATTGATCATTTCAATCAGAGTGCTTATTGCCTATACACAATGCTACAATAAAATACTAAAACTTAACACAACCTAACCTTACCCAGTGAAAGTGGCCGACCTGGTTTGGGGGAAAATAATCATGCGACTGTCATACAGATAGAACACATTTCCCAGAATGCATTACCTGCATACATTTTTTCTAGGCAGACAGGCAGAACAGAGATGGTCTTATTATTGGGAGATACCAGTGTCCGTGGCTCTACCAATCCAGAAAGTAACAGCCAACTTGAATCACGTGTGCCTTGATAATCAATCACATTACAGCCTTGATGTCATTGACTGTCATACAACTCTGAAAGAAATTCTATCACTGTTTGCAAATACCATAAAAATGAATGAGAATTGCCGTAAACTGAATCTTACCTGTTGCAAAACTGTTAGCAATTTGACTTTTATTTAAATTTTTTCTTGATGTAAACTCAACAGATAAATCCGAAACAAATATTTAAGGGCAAACATGTTGAAGATTAGCCCATATACTGTCGATTCTTTAAATGATAAGCTGTTTTTTAGGCAGTTTATTAAGCAGATAACGTCTCCGCCATTTACATCCATTAGAAAAAAAATTGCAAATTTAAAGGTGCAATGGGTCATCTGGAAAATGTTAAATTTAGCCTGTTAGCATTGAAAGCATATGATTCCACCCTCCCTGCAAATCGCCTTCCAAAGCCACGCCTCCTCCCAAACACATGAACGCACACAGACCAGAAGCTAGACGACCAGAGACAACATTTTTGGATTACATCATGTGTATTCAACGGTGATAAAAGTATAGTGAGTAACAGTACTACAATAATGACAAATGTTTGCCTGATGTTTTTGCTCTGTCTGCACAGCGTATATGTGAACACACTGATGATGTATGATGTCTGCGTGAACAGGCTGCGCAGTGGTATGCAAACACACGTTAACTGACCGGGAACACGTGGTATAATTTCATTCGGACCGAATACAATGATTGAATGAACATTTCATGGTCCTTTGCTTTCCACACATGATATGTATTTATAAAAATACATTTAGACCGCTTAACATAGCGATTGCTATAATGACAGCATAACAAAATGTTGCTGTAGAGAATCACCTATTGCACCTTTAACGAAGTTCACATCAAACGATAGCAACAGATATGGGGCCAGATTTACTAACAGCTTGCGCCAGCGCAAAACCCTCTTTTGACATTAAAAAACTACCGTCAGGATTTACTAAAGACGTGCAGTAAAAAATTAGCTCTGAAAAGGTTTGGAGTTATTTTTGCGGCTGAACTTATTGCATTTGCATTTGTAGGAGTTTCCCTTTCAGATGCAAAATTTATGGGAGGAGAGTATTTAAATGAATCACGCAATGTACTGCCCAAAAAGAGCATGTTTTAAACCAGATGCTAACTGGTAGATTGCATTGGTCATTATGGCAATTCTTTCATTTGTGCGTCGTCAGTAGATCACGTGCTGAATTTTCTCCTCCCATCTGTGCTTTTGTGGAATTGCACTTTCACGCTAATTTGCCATTTAGTTAATCTGGCCCATGAGCTGCAATTTATTTATCATTAGCTATTTTTTAAGATCAAAGATTAAAATAGGAGAGAAAGCTGCATTGGCACTGGTAAGAACAATTGGTCTCACTACTGAACACTACTAAAGATGACTGTGTGTAAAGCGTCTATGACATTGAACTTTCAGTTTCATTTGCGGCAGTTTGCACGTCGGCATCTGTGGTAATGTGTGTTGTAGTAGCCCTGTCATATATATATAACACGCTCTCACACATTTAATTTTTACCACTTTGAGAGGATTAAAGTTTACATATGAAGAGTTCAGATGCAAAAGCCGCTAAACGCCACCTCCGTCAAAAATTAGATAATGATATTGATCTAATGCTCTCAGCACATAGTATACGTTCATCAAATGCTTCCGCTTCAAATCCGCTAAATCCCAGCATCAGCCCATTCAGAGATACCAGTTCATTGTTAGGAAAAAAAAAATACCACTTCCCTTTACCAGCAAAGTCCACAGAAACCAATCAGAAGACGCAAATCAAATCATATGATTTCAAGATGAATGACGGTGTGCGTATTAGCCGACTTTCAATTGCCGAGCTACAAGTTTTTATCATGTTTTGTCCATCATTACAGTGGCAATGACAGGATTTTGCGAGTAGCAAGTAAACACAACAGTGTTCGTGTGTTGCTGTGCTGTGAGTGTGAAACTCTTGACAGAAACAGACGTGGCAGCCACTTGCATCACAGCTCCCTCTACTGTGTGGATCAGTTTCTTCATTGTTACATTTTGAATTCTGCTTTCATCATTTGCAATGTTTCCAGTTGCATCTTTAGTGATTTTGCAACTGTTTACTATGGCTTGTTGTCCAAAGAGGTGGATTTATAGGTTTTGCCAAAAAATATTAAATTAGTTAAATAACAATGTATTGACTACAGTGACATTATTGAAAATAAGGCATTTCAATAACTGACTAATAACCTTTTCATTACCATTAATGTGAAATTACTAAACATAAACATATGGTGCCTGATAAACATGCTCATTTAAAAGAAAACATGTTAGATGGACTTACGTCTGAACTCTTCATATGTAGCTTCAAGAATCAGATGCATTTTTACTTGCAAAGCACCTCCTGAAGTGGTTTGAGTGATCGGATTTAAATCCATCTCAAAACCATTTCGGAGGGCATTTTCACCTGGTCTTTTCATGATCAGATTTATTAATTATTTCTAGATAGATTGACAGAGAGGATGTATTTCTGGTTGGTTGGATGTTCCTCATAGGTGGATAAAACAGAAGTAGGTATCTGTCATGAATCTGCCACCAGAAATTCTTCATGGTCGTGACAGCTTTAGACTTCCACTCTCCCTTGTTTGTTTACACTGCTTTTCATCTCTGAAGAGCAGACAAACAAGTCAATACTCAGTACTGCCCTTCGGCAGCCAAGAAAGTTTTTCATATTTGTAGCATTTGTAGATACATCCATGGAACTCAGGCCTCACCCAAAGGAACATGGCTTTAATTAGACCCCTCTGTGATTTGGTGTGAGTCAGGAGGGAACCCTCTCACAGTATCCTGCTTCCTATTTGCTCCACATCCGTTTCTCTCTGTGTGTACACAGAATAAATAAGGCGCATAGGAAATTTGCACGAACGACTTGTCATAGTGTGGTTATATTGTGCAGGAAAAACTGACAGATATGTGGACTTTTACTGCGAAAGATATGATATTGATATTGTTAACTTAAAGTTGTTATTGAAGTGTAACCATGAAAAAATTAGATTTGAGATTTTAGTCTTTTCCCATTCAGATAAAAATGAGCTGTATTTCTATAGCCTATATAGAATGTATAGCTGCTCAGGAGCCTTGCTAAGTGGTATGACTTGCAAGGGAATATGTTCATAAAGTAATATTACTGTAGCTTACTACTTACTGAATACTGCACAGCATAAAAGGCCTATTTATTATTATTTATTTTTTTTAACTGTTCAAAAGTTTGGGATTTGCAAAAAGATAAAAAAAATTCTTATGCTCACTAAGGCTGCATTTATTTGATCTGAAATATATTATTAGAATTATATATATATAAATGTGTGTTTTTTTTTCTAAACTATCTTTTTCTATTTTAATATATTTTCAAATGTAATTTATTCCTCTGAACTGTGAGAGGGTTCCCAAAATTGTACATAGACTACATGTTAATGTTTTATAATTTATACTTTTATTCAGCAAGAATGCATTAAATTGACCAAATGTGACAGTTAAGACATTTATTTTGTTACTAAGGCTTTCTATTTCAGACAAATGCTGTTATTTTGAACTCTCTATTTATCAAAGAGTCCTGTAAAATCGTACACAACTGTTTTTTAACATTAAAAATAATGTTTCTTGAGCAACATCATGTGACACTGAAGACTGGAGTAATGATGCTGAAAATTTAGCTTTGCCATCACAGGAATACATAATATTTTAAAATATATTAAATTAGAAACCATTTATTTTGAAATGTAATAATATTTCAGCCTTAGAGAGTGAGCATAAGAGAATTAATTTAAAAACATACAAAAATCTTACAGATAAATAGTCAACCTGAGTGCATTGCGTTATGAGACAATATTCCACACAGTAAGTAATCTGTAATTTTGGCAAATA
Organism: Gobiocypris rarus; assembly: GCA_023029165.1. Lineage (NCBI taxonomy): Eukaryota > Metazoa > Chordata > Actinopteri > Cypriniformes > Gobionidae > Gobiocypris > Gobiocypris rarus. The sequence goes on from CM040920.1 coordinate 27,497,960, forward strand.
TTAGATAATTTGAGTATTTACAATATACATACTACGCGCTGTAGGTCAGTGTCTATTTTTATTAAGTGCAAATAGCCAACCTTGTTGGCGGATGCTATTTTAATGAACTCCACTGTCGATCTGACAACTTACCCATATTACAAATAGCACATCACTTCTTGTGTGAATAACATCTATCAGTACTTGCACTTAGTGTTCATGGTAATGTTTGTGCCAAATGTAAACAGCATCCAAAAAACATCTTGTTTACACCAAGTAGAAATAGCCAATGCCTTAATACATTCAGCCTTAAGTAATGAGATGCATGTTCAACTGCATGGAGACACGAAAGTGTGCTATGAAAAGAAAAATGACCTAATCTACTTCCCAAACCTCTGTTCTGCCAAGGAAGAAATATGCTAATTTGCCAGAGTGATACCACTCGCAAATTAAAATAAAGGAGCTCAGTCATCCAAAAATCACACTCCATTTGCATTTTCCCTATCCAAACATCAACACCACATGATAGAGCAATTGGTCTTTGATGGCAGCAACTCCTTTGCTTGCATGCTGAGACCTCCACATGACCATGCACATGGCCCTGGTCTGCTCGCTCGCTCTGTCTCTCACCTTTCTTAATACCTCACAGCTGAAAGCAGTCACCAGCTCCTGTCCAACTCGATGATACCAGAGAAAAACAGAGGTGTCTTGCCAGAACCAAATATATCTGTGAAAAATTAAAGTTGCATTCCATTTTTTTTAACAACACTGGTGTAATGTCAACATCAAGGGAGCTGAATTTCGTGTCTTCTCACTTTGTTTTCCGACAGTGATTCTCAGTGGATCTTCTTGATTCTTTTTAATTTCTCTTCCCCCTCCCCTGTTTGGACAGCTAGCGTGCTAAGCTGACTGGCCCTACAACTAAACAGGCCATTTGGAAAGGCATGTGAGTGGGTTTAGTGTGTGTGCTAAAACTGTGAAGGTGAGTAAATGGTTGTTTTTGCCTGTGCTTACTGGAAAAGAAAAGAGAGATGAACTGCTGAAATATCCTATTTCACGCCTTCCGAGCGAAAGTTGTTATTAATTTGTTTTTTTTTTCTTTTGGCCAATAAAAGCAATGAATGGTAACAGGGCAGAAAAGATTAACCCCAGAGCTAAAAAAAAAGTTTGGAAAGAGAATTAAAAAGTAGGTGAACATGTCGGAGACCAAACTTTTCCATTCCGCCATCACACCTGATTTATCCAAGATATTACTGGAAAGCTTGCCATGACGGCCGTCTCTCGCTCTATACACTGGGGCCCAGTCCCAGTCTCTCCAGGCTCCCTTAATCATGGAGCGTGCAAACACTTGTGAAGGTTCTGTGGCTTCATCAGTATATTTCCAGATATTAACATCACCACGAGAGGAAACATTTATGATTAAAAATAATAATAACAGGTGAAAAAAAAAGCCACTGAAATTAGACCCAGCTGGAATATCGGTGACGGTTAAGTCAAGCAGAGGAAGAGGGGGAGGGGGAGGGAGAAAGAAAGAGAGGGAGTGAATGAGTGCACCAACATGTAGAAACATGTTTCATAATGAACATATTTATGAACTTGCGATCCAGGGTTTTCACCGCATTTTATGTGCAGATAAATAATATGTGTTAATAAATTGCATTGTGCATTTCAAAATAAAGTAATACATACTGATCAGGCATAACATTATGACAGGTGAAGTGAATAACACTGATTATCTCTTCATCACGACACCTGTTAGTGGGTGGGATATATTTGGCAGCAAGGGAACATTTTGTCCTCAAATTTGATGTGTTAGAAGCAGGAAAAATAGGCAAGTGTAAGGATTTGAGCGAGTTGGACAAATTGTGATGGCTAGATGACATCATCTCCAAAACTATCTTCTCCGAGACAAGCATCTCCAAAACTCCAGGTCTTCTGGGGTGTTCCCGGTCTGTAGTGGTCAGTATCGATCAAAAGTGGTCCAGCATCAGGGTTATGGGCGGCCTCATTGATGCACGTGGGGACCGAAGGCTGGCCCGTGTGGTCCAATCAAACAGATGAGCTACTGCAGCTCAGATTTCTCAACAAGTTAATGCTGGTTCTGATAGAAAAGTACAGAATACACAGTACATCACAGTTTGTTGCATATGGGGCTGCATAGCCCCATGCTGACCCCTGTCCACTGTCGAAAGCGCCAACAGTGGGCACGTGAGCATCAGAACTGGACCACCGGCAGAGGCAGTGTGATGCTTTGGGCAATGTTCTGCTGGGAAACCTTGGGTCCTGGACCTGTGTTACTTTGACACGTATCTCCTACCTAAACATTGTTGCAGACCATGTACATCCTTTCATGGGAAATGTATTCCCTTGTTACTGTGGCCTCTTTCAGCAGGATAATGTGCATTGCCACAAAGCAAAAATGGTCCAGGAATGGTTTGAGGAGCACAACGAGTTTGAGGTGTTGACTTGGCCTCGAAATTCCCCAGATCTCTATCCAATCAAGCATCTGTGGGATGTGCTGAACAAACAAGTCCGATCCATGGAGGCCCCACCCTGCAACTTACAGGACTTAAAGGATCTGCTGCTAACATCTTGGTGCCAGATACCACAGCACACCTTCAGAGGTCTAGTGGAGTCCATGTCTCAAGGGGTCAGGGCTGTTTTGGCAGCAAAAGGGGGACCTTATTTAGTTTTCTATAATAGAAAATTATGAAAATACATTTATCAAGTGTGTTATCATGGCAGCTTAGTGATTCTTTAATGATTAAAACATGACTAAATTAATTCAAGGTGCACTTTTTTACAATGCAAAAATGCAGGTTATAAGTGTTTTGGGTGTCTTCTCACGATATTATTTGCACCATATCACAGAGCCTCTAAGGACTTTTGCAAAATATAAAATAAATAAAAGTATGTATATAGAATTCGTGTGCGCACGAGAAACATTAAACTTAGCATGTAGGACAATGCACACTGAGCCACCTATTGCACCATCAGCCAATTTCACGGTGTGGTTTCTTGGCAGCCACAGAGTTTGCGTTAAAGCAGAGCTAAGTCCTGGAAATATGACGAATTGCCCTAACGAAAGCCAAATTTTGAACACTTCTTCACAGAACCAGTCTTTTTTATAGACCCTTAAACTTGGCAAATAGGACAATGCACACAACCGTATCAGCCCATTTTGTGTCATGATTTTTCCGCCGCCACAGAGGATGCGTTAAATTAGACATTAGGCCTTGACATTACTACCCTACAGAAAAGCCAAATTTTGAGCAAATAGCTCTGTATTAATTCATGTGCATCCATGCTCTCGTTTTCTTCATAGTAAGAGGGTAGCGATGCTCAAAGGAAATAAGTTATAAAACGAGAAATTATAATGCTTAAGCATGCAAAATATTTCCTTGTGCAAGTGAATAGTTTCTTGAGTGCATGTAAAAGTCTATATATTTTTTATTTTAGAGGCTCTGTATGTTGTCACTTTGAGAAAATCAAGAAAATAAGAATGTTTACAGATGACTGAACCATATACCAAATGTTTAGCTGAAAATAATGCTGTATGAACCATTTGTTAAATATGGTCTGAAAATCTACAGAGAGGTTTTGAAGTTTGATTCTGGAAAAAGTATGGAATTTTGAAATGGAAAATGTGTAACGGCTCGTTAAACACAGCTCAAAATATTACACCCTCATTGATACTTGACAGCAAATCAAATTAGACTTTGCGCCTTTGTGGTTGTGCATAGATTTGAGAAGCATTCTACCTGAAAAAGTTAGTATAAAAAGCATTATATCCATTCAGTGTGAAGGGACAGACAGGCATGCTGGGTTCAAGGGCTTCAGAAAATAATTAGACATTGTTATTTTGTCAGACATTACCTAGAAACTGTGTAATGAACACTATAAATCCTTTTCAGGCTGTATCAATCGTCTCTGCTGTACAAATGCTTTGAAGATCCCCTGAAAATTTTTTTTTATCTCTGGAAGCAGCTCTGTTGAAGTACCTTTTTATTTTAGGAACAGCCAGACTTACAAAAAGAATGAAAATAAATTTTCAGATGGGAGGATGTTGTAATCCTTTGATGCGATCATGCTTTTGTGATAGTGACAAGGTAACAAGGAGTTTGGCAGGAAAGTGGCATGCATCTGTTGGAATATCTGGATAATGATAAGTGATTCTTGTCTTAGTCTCCTGTGAATAGCAGCACCTGCATTATGGTCTTTATTCATGTTGCCTTTGATCCACACAGAGTCTTGAATATTCTAGAAACTGTGACAGTATGAATGGTGCTGAGCTTGGAATGCCACCTCCACAAGGCTTTGATTCTCCTGAGAAATGATTGTTACTGTGAGTAGATCTCACCACTCCACATCAATTGTTGTTCTATGTTGTTGTTTGTCTTCTAATCCTAGCTGAACACTTGGCAATGGCTTGTGCTCACCGTGAACCTTCTTATGAGAACAACTAATGGCTCCCCATCCCTCCCAAACAGTGACCTTCCTTCAACCCATCTTTAATAATAACATAGTGCCCCTCTGATTCTTGCATTGTTTATCACCTCTTAGTATCCCACCGTGCTCTGTACAATGATGTGGTTCTACAATGGAAAACATTTCTGCTTTTCTGTTTCGCCCAACAAATGATTTAGGCACAATCTGCTCCTTGTTTTTTGAACCTCAAGACCTTTTCTGGCATAAGATGTCTTATCATGATGTACCTGTTTAATAAAGTTTCTTGTATTAATTTCCATGGTTATGGCTTTTGTTATTCCATAACAAAACTGGTTTATGAGGCATCTGACAATGTAAAGCCAGCTTTGTAAACCAGAGCTCTTCCATGATGTCACCACCTCCTGCCAGGTGCATGACGAGCGTGGACAGCGGGAAATGTTGTCACCGTCCAAGGTTCAGTCACTCGCTCTATCGAAACACATACTGATACGTGAAATTTGCTGCATAATTAAATAGGGGAAAAAACATATCTGCTCAGAATCAAAGGGACATCTTTGGAAATTATTGTGAATTCAAAACACACGTGTTCACATTTTCTCATCCTCAGTGAATGGAGAGCACCCAGTGGTCTCGCTGACAGGCCAGCTGTAGGTGGTCTGAGGCCAACTGGAGGAGCTGGTGAGAGCTGTTTATGGAAGAAGGTTACAGAAAGCACTCACTGAGAAACATCCCAAACATTCCTACTGAGAACGTCCCACCAAAAGTCAATTAACATTGCATGGCAGAAAAGCTCATGTCCCTTATAGGCATTGGCAAGTTCTCAACAGAAACACATCACCCAAACACATCACTTCCGACATTGCTTGATTCCTGGCAATAAAGAATTATGGTTAATTACAATTGTCAAACACAGGAAAGTTACCATTCTGCTTAAAACCGGGCAGTAGGTTGATCAGGAAGCTGAATGTGTGTCTAGTTCATTCCCAGAGACGTGATTGGTGCGACTCAGCTCGGCTCAGATGGGATCTGCACAGAGTCTATTGTGCTTATCGATGACTGAGTTCCTGAACAATATGACCTCATTCAAGCTCTCTGCAGGAGTGGGGTGCTCTAGAGAGTCCAACTTATAATGGCACAGAACCAGCAAACCTTTCTTTTTGTTGTGGTATTGTTCCACTTGATTGGTTTTCAAATAAATGTGTATAATTCGTAGGGTTTATTGCATGAGTTTTAGGGACTAACCTGCTTAGCTTGGTTCTGTTTCAGATCTACAAGTTGGATGGCAAGACTCATTAGTTGCTCATCCAACAACTAGTGAGCTCATGGAAAATCAGGTAATTTTAAAATTGTGATGTATTTTGAAATTGTGTGTGCGCATGCAATCAAGGGTTGTGTGCCGTTCAGAATTAAATTGAGAATGCTTTTTAAATTCCAGATGATTTTGAGTTGAAATATATAAATTGTCTCTTGTTTTAATTATGGAAAAGTAAAAAAAAGTCTTTATATTTTAAAGTTTTATTGACCTTATAGATGGATTTATGAACCAGAGTGGAGGAAAACGTTGCGTCCGAAATCATGTACTCCGAGTAATTATTTAACAACTGCTAAAAAGTATGTTCTGAATGTGTGTAGTAGGAATGTAATCTGGATGCACTACATTCCCCATTTTGTCGTTATCATGTGACCTACCAGCATCAGTTGCGTCGCTTCACTGGCATTCATAAATCTCTCCCGTGGCCTCATGGGATAATAAAGCGGCCATCGTATGCACGCTTCAGAATCTCGCCGGAAATAGTAGGTCATGCTTATGATAGGATGACCAAACATCCTGTTTTCCCAGGACATTTCCTGTTTTCAAGTCCTGTCCTGGCCGTCCTGCATGGCTGTTTTTTAGAAAGTGATGAAAATGTCCTGGTTTTCATAATTTTCCATTGGGCCATTAAATTGACAGGCACGTGAATATCAGTTGCAGCGTCGGCGCTCCTACCACGCACATGATGCATTCGATTTGCGTTAAAGTAACCCGCCCACCCATATGTATTGCATCTATCTAGAAAGTAACGAAGAAGAGGCTGTGCAATGCACACACCGCAAAAGAAGAGACAGTGCGGAAATTAGAAGTGTTACCTTGGCAATTAACTGAAATAAAATTAGGTGAAAAAGTTTTTCACCTAATATTTATATTTTACTTCAGCTTTATTTCAATCTTTTTATATATTTTTAGTTTTAGTAATAACCCTGGTGTAAAATCTTTGATACTTTTCTATAGTTTGATACTATTAATAATGGATCCACTCTACTTAGCCTGTGATAGCGCTGCTGAGCCATGCTGTACAGCTCTTGTATACTTCATTTCCACAGGCCACAGCCTGTAAAGTGACTCCACCATGAGAAAAAAACAGGGTTGCTGACTGGTGTGACCTCGCTGACCTGCTTTATTCTCAGCTCAGTGAACTGTGAGCACATAACAGGAAAGTGAACATGAATCAGTTTTCTGAGATATTTCCCAACAAGGTGTGGGATGTAAACACAGCTGATGTTTGATGATCAAATGTTTGAAATTGAATGTGTGTGTTTGTCTGATACTATACTCAATACATTTTCCATCTGATCCAAAGGCTCTGGGCCATTGATAGGATGTAGTTTTGTGACGGTCTGTTTGGCATTTCCACTCCCTCACACTTTTGTGTCAAAGTGTGCACTCGTGCCCTTCGTTCACATTGATCACTTCTGCAATTTGTAGAAGGGAAATCTGGAGATTTGTAACATAGTCTGCTATAAAATTATGCACTTTGCGAGGTTTAAAGCTATAGCCTCAAATAAAATAAAAAAGATTAAAAATGAAACAAAGGTTAAAAGGTTATGTAGATCTGCTTTTTAAAACTCTCTAGTTGTAATTGAATACTTCAGTCTGGATTTCAATCGTTTAAATCTGGTTTGGGGGCGAGAATGCAGTAATAGTTTATGATCCATCTGCACGAATGACTGTACGTATTGACAAAAATATTGTTTATATCCTTGAACATTTTGCGGCAATGCTTACTAACCTTTTGAACATGCAATTAGATAGACAGACAAAATAACAGATGAATCAGACGATTCTATCTGCATAGAAAGAGTATGAGAATATTTGGCAATAGAAAAACTGCCTGTGTAAAAACAACACCACCCCCAAAAAATGATATAACAAATATATTTTTCACTCTCTCAAGAAGCTGTTTCTAATATAGTTGTCAGGAACAGATTTTACTGCATTGAATCAGCCTTATGAAAAGCATGATTCATGGTGTCCAGAAGCACAATGAACAACCTTCCACACACACACACACACACACACACACACACACACACACACACACACACACACACACACACACACACACACACACACACGCAGCAGCCCAGTGGAAAAATCTGCCCTCGTTTTCCACCAAGACAACAGGAAATTAATTAATTACCTTTAAGTGGTTATTGGATTGGGAAAAAAAGAAAGACAACAGAGGATGAGTTCAGAACAGCTTAGAAACAAAAAAAGGGTTGTGCTTATGGATTGTGTTTGATGTCACAGTGTATTACCAGGTATAAGACAAGCCTTCATCAAGGCGAAAGTATTATCTGGGTATTTCACATAGTTTCCTTTCCCTTCAATTTAAGAATAATTTCTTTAATAAACTGCCCAGTAAATAAGTCTCACAAGGAGATGCATTTTAGGTGTCTGAACTTAAAGGTGCTGTATGTAAGTTTTTGTAGACCTGCGCCGTTTTAGCTGCAAAAATGCATCCTGTGTGATTTATTGACTCGCATCGCTTCCATACTTTTGCAGAGTATTGTGCATGAGTAGTTATTTAAAAGTAACTTTTAAAAAATGCGTCTTTAGACTTGCTAACCTGCGTTTTAACCGCAAAAATGCGTCCTGTGTGAATGGCCAAGCTAATTAAAAGATAAACAGCACATTCTTATTTCAGTGCTGTTATTTGCAGACAGTTTGTCTTATACATTCAGTTTAACAGCAATTACAGCAAGCCAAAGAGGGCAAGGTTTCAACTGAGCTATGCATTTTAAACGCTTACATTGTTTTAGCTCTATCCATGCAATAAATGCACATTCTTATGAGCAAGGTTTTTGTTATAGCTAATTTCAACTTGGCATGAATCAAATCAGAGCTGCATAATCATTTTTACAAGATACATATTTACGGATACAACTCCTCATAATTCACACCTTAATAGCACGCAAATATTTCTGCACATTTCGGCTGTGTGATTGTCAGCCTCTGCTTTTCTGCAACAGACTGAAGCGTGTGAGTAATGCGCTGCTCCGTTACTTTTAATTAATAAAGAAAACAAATATTGTTTTTGATTGATAGCACTTCATCAAATCTTTTATTATTATTATTATTACTATAAACCTACTGGTGTAATGATGTAACCTGTAAAAAGAGTCACATAAATACATTGTATAACATTGTAAATATTGTATAATACTGTAATGTGTTAAGAGAATTCTTTGTTTTTTTTTACACAGTGCCTCCAAAAAAATAAATTAAATTATTATTTTAAAATAAAATGAAAATAAATAAAAAAATCCATGAATAAGCACATTTTGACGTAGAGGGAAGCTAAATGGTGAGTCAGATATGGTTGTGAACATCAGCAGGTTGTCATGGTGCGTCACTGGCCTGCAACTCACTGTGGCTGCAGAGACGCCATGCTTCAGAAAGAACGAAAATGTGCAAGGGGGAGAAAAGAGGGCGAGTTAGTGATTGTGGATGGAGAGATTGAGAGCGGAAAGACTAATGGTTGTGGTGAAGAGGAGTACAGGATTGGAGGAAATTAGCTGATGTGGAAAATGTTCAAATGCCGTGACTGAAAGACTGAATTCTGGTCCACGCCCGCGACCACATCCATTTACCTTTACTGGAGATGCAGATATGGCATCAAATCTTTGGCACAGTTTAATCTTAACTCAGACACATTGTAAATAAAACATTACAACTAATGTGGAACGTGACCAGCATACCATTCAGCAACCAAAGCCATGTGATGTAATCACATTTTGGACATGATAGACGTCAACACTGACACACCAGGAATGCTCTGCCTTACACAATATATATTTTAAAATTCAATGCTATACTAAATTAAATAAAATTTCAGAATTTTTTAATGTGATAAAACACAGTAAAATATTGATTGTGAAACCAATTTTAGGCACAATAAAAGACCACAAAAAGCTTAAGGATGACAAATACAGTGGCTTAAACTGGACAAAAAACGGCACTTATCCAATCCATCTAGGCCAGTAAACAGTTTTGCCTGGAATCCATGCAGATGAGGGTGCGTCAACACAATGGCCAGCCAGTAGCCTTTGACTGTTCCCATTTGGGTTCCCTCAATTGCCTGTCTGGAGAGTGTTATGGGATCTGTCTCAACTTTTGGAATTGTGCTCTGTGAGAGCGGGAAGACGTAGGAGGCGCTCGGCATTAACCTGATGCTTCCTAACCCGCAGATGTCGGTCCTGAGATTCGGTGGCACGCTTCACACCACACTCCACCTAGCCTGAGTCACGATATCTAGACTTGAGTAAACTAACAGAGTAAAAGAGCTGCTGAAATATCCCTGTCAGAACTGGGGCTGGATTCAAAAAACAGTCTTAGAAGTTATTCTTAACTGTTATTTCTTTTCTGATTTCAGATTTGATTTTCTATCAAGACATTTCGATTTCTCAACGATCAAATGAACGTTCATAGAATGGATCTCAGGACGGCCTATGGGTAAATATGTCAAGAAGCGACATGTGGCAGTCTGACAATGTTTTGATGGGTGAACTCTGAGGAAGGCGAGAAGGTCTTCAGACAAACAATGAGGTAGATTAAACTGGTTTACAAGTAAGGGAGGGGAACAGACTAAGCTTTGGGCTTGGAAAGCGGTGACCCCTGACAGGAGTGAGGGATCAGGGAAGAGGGTCTGAAGTCTCCAGAACTGTCACTCTCCTCAGGGGATGTTGTCGCGCCTGAGGCAAGGCAACTGAGTCAACACAATGTGGGGCTCGTGGTGGTCTCTTTCACCTAGACCCTTCTGACCAGGCGAAGGAGCTAGCTGTGCATATTCAGTAAACAGAGAAAAACAGCGGACGTTGAATAACCGCAGGCCATAGGGGGCAGGCTCAGGAATGGTGGTGGTCTGCGGAGCGAGAGTGAGGAAAACGAGTCGTCATGTACGGCATTCTTGAATTCTTCGACCGTTGATACATGCCTCAAATCGGTTATGCATTTTTACAATCAGCTGTATTTTTTGTTGCTGAGATATTCTTTCATGATGGAATATCTCGATCATCTAGTGTGCTAGCCTTGAAGCCACGACTATGGTTTGAGTCATCAGAAAAACTGTACTGTTTGGACCCAGGTTTGATTGTGTTGGCTGGATAGACCATGTTAATAGTGGAATGAGATTGTCTGAGAGCTGTCTATTAGAGAATGGTGAAGATATCGTGTCCCGCCTTTGAAATTAGTTTTAGTTGCTAGTTTGATCTGACTTTGTAATTATTATTTGAGAACTTGGTGTTTCACAAACCAAAATGTGACCAGTACCCTCACATATGCATTTAATTTGATACATTAATATTTTATTTCTAGAAGGTCTAAATGTAACGGAGGCCAGCTAGTTAAAGCTATGCATGTAAACCTCACTCTTCTGATCTCAAGAGGCACACTAGCGACTGATGCTAGAGACTGTGGGTGCCCATCTCCCATTCCGGAGACGGCGGTGCGAGTCCCGATCGGAGTGGGGCGAGTATGACCGGAGGGGGTTAAATCGGTGCTGTGACCCGGATGGGAGTAAGGTTTAGGTGGTGAGTGTAACGAAGGCCAGCTAGTGAGAGCTGTGCAGCTAAACCTCAATCCCATGATCTCAAGAGGTGCACTAATCGACTGAAGCTGGAGATTGTGGTCTTTAGCATTTTTCTGAGACACCGGTTTGAGTTCCACTCAGGGTCGGGCGAGTTGGACCCAAGTGGTTACATAAACATATAAACAAGGGCCTGATAAAATTCTGTATTTACTTACCCTCATGTCATTCGAAAATCTGCATGGCATTCCTCAATGGAACTATTCTATTTTTATTTATTTTTTAATGCACGTACAGTGGAAGTCAATGGTTACCAAAACAGTTCAAGTATCTTTGCATTCCAGAGAAAAAATAAAGTCATACAGGTTTGGAATGACATGATGGTAAGTAAATGGTAATATAATAAAAATTTTAGGGTGAACTCTCCCTTTTATAGTTTGCTGTTAAACCTGAGATTCAGTGGAGAGCAGTGGTGGATTTGCTCTGCCCTGAAGCTCAGATATTTCCCCCAACAAACTTTCCTTTATGACTTGTTTTACACCATTGCATGATATAGCCTTTTTGTCGTTGCATGCAAACTGTTTTCCCCACAGCACTTTCACTCCAGTCATTCTGGAGAAGAGAGAAAAAGTAGGTGTGAGAAACTAATGCAAAAGAACATTCTATTACATATATAGACATGCAGGAATTACTTTTTATGATCAAATATTGTATATTTGTAACATGGTTACACCCCTGGGATTTTTAATGACCACAGAGAGTCAGGTTCTCAGTTTAACGTCTCATCCGAAGGACGGTGCTTGTTACAGTATAGTGTACCCATCACTATACTAGTGCGTTAGGACCCACACAGACCACAGGGTGAGCACCCTCTGCTGGCCTCACTAACACCTCTACCAGCAGCAACCTAGTTTTCCCAGGAGGTCTCCCATCCAAGTACTGACCAGGCTCAGCTCTGCTTAGCATCTTGGGCTACTGGATGATATGGCTGCTGGCGTTGTAGAAAACAGAAAAGTTAATTGGCAATTTTCTGCCAGGATATTATCCGTTATTTATAATTTCCTCTAACCCGAAAACGCAACACATAATTTAAATTATGGATAAAACACCTGATAAATATCAATACGGAAAATTACTTCATATTAACTAAGTAGATCAGGCCCTATTCTTACAAACTTTTGTGTATTACTTTTAAAAGTAACATTTCCCACAAATGTCCAGCAGAACTTTGCATTCAAATGCATCTTTCTCAAGTCATATGGTTTATTTCTATCAAATCACCCTCACATTCTGTAGGGCTGTCTGCCTGTCAGAGCCCCAGGAAATGTAGCCTGACGCTAGGAGCACTCGTCTGGCAGGCCCCTAGTTCCCATGCATAGCTCTGTTAATGGCCTATGCATCTGAATCGAGGAGGAAGTGGATTGAATAACACGGGCTGCACAGGCCAGTTCTGTTGCCTTTCTCAGCTTCACCACAGCAATTCCTCTGTCTTGATGACGTAATTCTCTGTGTGTTTCTTTTGGCTTGTTAGTGAGCCCTGGGGCATGACATTGCCGTTTTAGTCAGCGTTTCGATGAGTGAGCCATGAGTTCTGGTGGTCGCCTTGTCTCACTGTCTTCCCTCTTTGACAGCAGAAACCATGCAGGTGGAGAGAAGAAAAATAAAATGTAATTATCAGAACTCTGACACACCTATATGCAAGAAAGTCTAATCGTGTTAGTTTCTATGTATGTGTGTATATGTTAACTCTTACAATATAGGCCAGGGGTCATCAACTATATTTGTCCAAGGGCCAGAATTTTTCTCTGCAGACACTGTAAGGGCCAGATACTCGTAATATAAAATGAAATTAGAATTGTAGGTTATGTAGCGCCCCCTGCCCTTGACCTTAAAAGGGTGGAGCACCGGGTTCTGACAGATGTCTCCAGACTATATATTAATATTCCTCCTATTACCCCATATGACTACGGTAACCCAGATTAAATATATTTATGCTCCTGAAGCAATATTCTTAAATAGTGTGAAAATTAACCCAGCCCTGAATAACCACAAGCAAGGCAAAAGGTAAGTTTAAAGAAGTTAACAATGGGGTTTATTTATATAAAAAAATATGGAAAATAAGAAATAAAATAATTATATGATTCAGTAAAAGGGGATGAAATATCCAAACGACTATTGTGTATTTTCTTTATTGTGTATTGACCCCCGCAAAACGGTTCTCATTCCCGCTTTAATAAGGCCGGCGACACACTGGCTGCGTGAGCGTCTCAGCTGGGTGGCGTGTCTGTTTTTATTTCGGCTCCCATATTTAACAGGTTGGAGTTTGCACACTGCGACATGCGGAAAATGTGTGCATGCTAGAAATAGAACCGACGCGTGTTCCAGCAACAGGAGTGTTCTCTGGCTAGAGCGTAGAACAGTGGAGTTTGTATGGACCGAAGTGCATGTCTGAGCTTGTGTTTTGTTACTTTGACATTGTGGAAAAATAGAATAATAGAAACAAAATGTATTTTTTTATAATACGCGCGTTTTATATCACTAGTGCAGTGTCCGTTCTCGGAGTATAAGCCCTGCCTGCGTGAGGTGCGCCGCTTCCCGCTCGTGCTGTTCTGACTGTAGTTTACTAAAAGTTTATTGATTCTGAATGTGTCACGTCTCACGTGTCCATCTATAGGGCCTATTGCACCAAATGCGACACTGCACTCCCTTGTGAAGTCGATTGGATGAATGGTTCTCGAAATAATAATAATGCAAACGGACATACAAACACAGATTCCTGCCTTTATTAGTGAGAAAAATATGTTCAGCCCCTCTCTCCGAAGCTTCCAATAGTTGATGTTCATTACTACCGAAGCTTCGAAGCACAAAAAATGGTATTCAGACCTGCCCTAAACTTTTCTATTCCTGAATTCAGTGTTATTCTGGGGGCCGGATGGAAATCTCTGGCGGGCCGGATTTGGCCCGCGGGCAGCCAGTTGACGTTGCATGATATGCTTGTGCACATTTCATATACATATAGTGTACCGGTATATATGAAAAAAAGTGGTTATATCAAAAATGCACCTGCACTTTGGATGGGTTTATAATAAGCATGTTTGTGTTTGCTCTAGACAAAGTGTTACGGTATAGTTCACCCAAAACTATCCATAACACCTCAGCAGTGCCACAGGCTGATTGCCTCCATGCCACGCCGCATTGAAGCAGTAATTTCTGCAAAAGGATTCCCCACCAAGTATTGACTGCATAACTGAACATAATTATTTGAAGGTTGACTTTTTTTGTATTAAAAACACTTTTCTTTTATTGGTCGGATGAAATATGCTAATTTTTTAGATAGGAATTTTGGGTTTTCATGAGCTGTATGCCAAAATCATCAGTATTAAAACAATAAAAGACCTGAAATATTTCAGTTGGCGTGCAATGAATCTAAAATATATGAAAGTTTAATTTTAATCATTACAATATGGAAAATAATGAACTTTTATCACAATATGCTAATTTTTTTAGAAGGACCTGTATATATTACTTTGTTCTGTGGTTTGTAACCAAGCAGATCCCGGCAGCCATTCTCTAACGTTTGGTTGTGACGTATGTCATCTCAGCCATTCCCTCTGTTCGCTGATTGGACCGGATAAAATTTGGAGAAAACCAGAGAATACTGCAAACCCAGATGGAGTACTGAAGGAAAATGAAAATTGAGCGTAAGTACGTAGGAGGGCGGAGCCAGTCTACTGCAGTGTGACATGCAAAATTCACTTTCCCTTACACATAAATTCCCCTTATATTTACATTTATAAATATATATTTAACCTACAATCTTTATGTTGAGAAAATGTCCATGGACATGCATGTCTATTTGTCAGCTACCCTTCTGCACTTCATTAAACAGAATTTATGAACTGCAGAAAGCTTTTTCTATCTCAGTCATGTTTGCTTCTAGTTTTTACTGAATAACACAGTCATTTTTAATATAGTCTGTGAAGTTAATGTTTCTTTGCAAGTGAAAAAGAACTCACTGAACCCCTCTGAGATATTTTTGGGCAGTGCATCTCTTTGCAACGGTTGACCTGATTCGCTCAATTATACTGAGAATAAATACTGATCTTAAACTGAGCAGCGCAATAAAACAAATTATATTAATAATCACATCAATATCTGTTTCCTGCTCAGTGGTTAGAGAATCACTGTTGTTTCATGATATGATTAGCCTGTAAAATGTATTCTAATCAATCCAGCATGCAATCTGGATTTGCAGTTGTTGCAAGCAATGACTTGCTGATCACAAGGTGTCAAAGCTCAGTGAAAGAGTATGTGTCGTAACTGACTCTTCAGTTATTTTTAAAGCATTTTACCAGGATTTGACCCCCTACCAGTCAGAATGGGGACAACCAGACAACCATATGAGCTCTTAACCCATTCTTTCCTTGTTGTTCTTGGCCCTCCGTGTTGAAATGCACGATAGGAACACTAGTGGAGCGAGAGAGGAAAAAGAAAGAAGTCATTAAAAATTACTATGCAATCATTTCATACTATAAAAATATGGTCTGCATTTGTTTTTGATTATTCTCATTAGAAATTATATGAGAAGCCTTAAAAAAGTACAATACTTTCCATTTTATTTTAAGGACGTCATGAGAACGCAGAAAGTGTGTCTTGAGGTGAACTGGAAGAGCTTTAGTCCCACTTCCTGTCTATAGAAAGAGAGAGAGAGAGAAGTGACAGGTAAAGTGAAAAACACTGATGATCTCTTCATCACGGCACCTGTTAGAGGACGGGATATATTAGGCAGCAAGTGAACATTTTGTCCTCGAAGCTAATGTGTTAGAAGCAGGAAAAATGGGCAAGCGTAAGGATTTGAGTGAGTATGACAAGGCCAAATTGTGATGCTAAATGACTGGGTCAGAGCATCTCAAAAACTGCAGCTCTTGTGGGGTGTTCCCGGTCTGCAGTGGTCAGTATGTATCAAGTAAGGACAGGGTCATGGGCGGCCAAGACTCATTGATGCACGTGGGGAGCGAAGGCTGGCCCGTGTGGTCCAATCAAACAGACAAGCTACTTTAGCTCAAATTGCTCAAGACGTTAATGCTGGTTCTGATAGAAAGGTGTCAAAATACACAGTGCATCACAGTTTGTTGCGTATGGGGCTACAAAGCCGCAAACCGCTCAGGGTGCCCATGCTGACCCCTGTACACCGCCAAAAGTGCTAACAATGGGCACATAAGCATCAGAACTGGACCACGGAGCAATGGAAGACATGGGAACACATGGCACCAGGATGCACTATGGGAATAAGGCAAGTGTGATGCTTTGGGCAATGTTTTTCTGGGAAACCTTGGGTCCTGATATCCATGTGGATGTTACTTTGACACGTAACACCAACCTAAGCATTGTTGCAGACCATGTACATCCTTTCATGGAAATGGTATTCTCTGGTGGCTGTGGACTCTTTCAGCAGGATAATTTGCCCTGCCACAAAGCAAAAATGGTTCAGGAGTTGATGAGGTGTTGACTTGACCACTGAATCTGTTTTGGCAGCAAAAGGGGAACAAACACAATATTAGGGAGGTGGTCATAATGTTATGCCAAAATTGTGTATATATATTCAATCAAGTCGATGATTGTTTTAGAAATTCTTTTATATATTTTTATTGTTAGTCTAATAAAAAAAGTCAGGCATTATCTCATAGGGGATTTATTGACTTAAGAATGAACATATACATACTACATCCAAGAAATTCAGAACAACCTTCAGAAGAGCTAACAGTAAAAGTAATGTTTTCTTTCTCATATTATTTAAAGTAACTTGCATTGCGTCCACTTCAAGTCATTGTTTTTTAAAATCAACATTAGAGAGTTCTAATGAGCTGAGTTTATTGTGGGACTAAAAGAAAATAGCACAGTTTAAATGGGACGTTAACAGGTGCTTATCTGTATATTGTTTGCTAAACAGTTCTTCGTTCACTTTTTGGAGCCCAATCTGTTTGGATAGAAACAGCCTTTGAAATAAATAATCTGTTGACTGTAAACTTCTTCACAGGGTTTGAAGGATGGGTAACGGCACCTTTTGCGCCAGTTCGCTGCACATGGTAGCCTAATGTGCGGATGTGCTATTTAAAGTCTGGCCTTCCCTCACATCAGGTCAGAGTACTGTCAACATCGAGAAATGCAAACAAAAGACCGCTTGGTGTTTGGCCCTGTGCGGAGCGGAGTCGAGTGCTGCACAGATGTGGGCTGCGAGCAAATGCTCTGTCGCATGCTAAGTGACACGGGGCTGCTGGTGCGCATGGTCCTCGGGATCATATTTTCCCCATTAGAAATTTTAGCTGTAATGTATACATGAGAGATTAACTTTGCTCTTCATGCGTCTGGGTCATATTGCCAAGGATTATGTCCTTGTTTTAAAGTGCAATCATGCATTTTTTTTTTGTTGGATGCCCTTCCCAGGTTCTCCTACTAGAGTTTAAACTCATATGACCCTTATATGCACACACCAAATAGCCCCAACAACTGAAATAAGATTGTGTTTAGTGACAACAAACAGAAAACATGACACTGTGCTGTACAATGCAACTGATTTTGTGATTTCTAGGTGTGTTTAATTGGTAAATGATTCCCTACATTTAAGGAGAGCTAAGGGGTCCATTTGTGATCTTCTATGTAAATGTATTTATTTGAAGTATTAAATTAATATATTTAATTAAATAATTATTTCAATTAAAGCATTATTCACAAAACACATAATGACATGCCCAGAGATGATACTATGGCTTTTCTGCTTCTAATACTCCTTTTAATAAATAACATCAATAACAACAATAATAAACAACATGTTAATATTAAAGGGTTAGTTCACCCAAAAATGAAAATTCTGTCATTAATGACACCCTAATGTCGTTCCAAATCAATAAGACCTCCGTTCATCTCCGGAACACAGTTTAAGATATTTTAGATTTAGTCCGAGAGCCTTCTGTCCTTCCATTGAAAGTGTATGCACACTCTACAGTCCGTTTCCAAAAAGGTAGGAAGTAAGGTATGAAAAACATCATCAAAGTAGTCCATGTGACATCAGTGGGTTAGTTAGACTCTTTTGAAGCATCGACAATACATTTTGGTCCAAAAATAACAAAAACTCTGACTTTATCCAGCATTGTATTCTCTTCCGCATTTGTTTGAAATTTGCGGGAGACACCTGGAACTTCTGGGAGAGGTGAAAATACATGTTTTCGTGACAATACTTTGCTGTTCACACCTTTTAATGTATGTGAAGTCATTCACTTCGGACTGCAAACTCTGGAACAATACTGTATCTTGTTTTGCTGCCAGTTTGTAGATTCAGCGGCAGTGACATAGAAGTAGATTCTGTGCGCCACCGCTCAAAAGTAAATGATTGATGGGATTGCAATATCAAAATTGTTCAAAATGAAAATCATGAAATAGAAAAATCAATATATTAACCCAAGCCTAAATTTATTGGTCGAGTGAGTTCTGAACCCGTAACCCCTCGCATTTAAAGTAAGAAATATAGCCTATATATCTCTAGACCAGACTTTTTTTTTCTGTCAGAATGGGTAATAATAGATCATGCTTCTCAGATACCTTTCTTCTAGGTATCTCTCCTCTCGGCATTTACTGTTGAAAAACACTGTAATGGTGAACAGACTATGAAGGGAGCAATAGACTAAGCACAATTAGCCCTTCACATTCCAGCTGTTTCTATAAATACCCCTTTCGTGGTCTCCCCTCTCTCTGTCATTCTCATTAAAACAGTGGAAAATCAGTCTGTGTCTGCCGGGACTTTAAGCCCCGCTTCCCCTTTGAGGAAATTAAGGCATGCAAAGGGCTCTCTCAATCTATATAAGAGGCTCCGGAGAGCTCTTAGAATTTTAGCTCTAATAGATTAATTTTAGTCTGGTTCAGGTGAAGTGACAATCTTAATGGGTCAGAGTTGAACCAAGCTTCAAGGTTGATAAAGAGGATCAGGAAAAGCCTTATAGGTGATACCCCTGACAGACTATGAGATTGTTTCGGTGGAACAGTAAGCTACTTCTCTTTGCTCTAGTAGTGTGTACACCAGCACTTGAAAGTAGTGTAAGATACAGAAACGGGTGACAATTTTGTTTCAGATCAGTTTGACTGTAGACATACTGCTCAGGATTTCTTGTGTGCGAGCACTATTTATTTACACAGTTAAAGTGGCAAATATGGCACCCCTGATGGAAACTTTTCATCGAGTATGACATTATACATTTGTATCCATAACCTTTAGTAAGGTGCTGCCATAGCTGTTGCTTCCATCTCAAACATGTTTACACAGATTTAAGGACAGAGTGCTTGTAAAACACTACAAATATTTAGCACCCCAGATTAGTCAAGATTATCTAAGGGTGCGTCTCAATCAGCTCCCTAGTTCAGTAGACAGGGCACTGATCAGGGAGTCAGCCCATTGACTTATGTCCTGATTAGTGCCCTGATTACTGAACTAGGGAACTGATTGAGACGCACCCTATTTTTACCTTAAATGTGCATTATCAGTTTATTATATATATACTGTAGATTGAATATAATATAGATATTAGGTCCATTGTAACAGACTTGGTATATCACTATAAAAGGCTCTGCATTCTTTATATTCTCTGGTAATGACCAGCAGCGACAAACAATGTGGAGTGAACCAAGTATTTCCCAGGTGATGTAATTCTTTCACAGACAGCCTGTGGACCTTCATGCAAAGAAGGAATTCAAATGCCTTCATGTTGTTGGAGATGCAGAGGGTGGTTAATGGCACAGAAGGGCCCAATATGCATGTGAGCTTCCAGGTCTTGACGCCAGGTCTTGACGACATGTGCTGTGTCCAGGTGCTCTTTCCAACCGCTTTCCCTTTAAATATGTTGAGATGCATTGTAGTATTTTTCCAGCTTCAGCCTTGGCAGCCAATCGCACCTAAACGAGGGTGTTTAGCTGGCTGAGCGTAGCGGCAAAGCGTGCCCTCAAGCCATGGCATCCAGAGTTCAAAGCACTGCTGTCTGGAAATAGAACCTCAATCACCTTGATTGGGGAGAAAATGACCTCTTGTCTGCAGCATCTGCAGCTGTGCCGATGGGAGATGGGTATTATTGAAAAGTGAATTCCAGGATGGCTGGATGTATTAACCTGGTCATTCCATGGGGATCTTGGTAATGTGTGGACAAATGCAGACGAATAGTGCTAGATAAATCAAACAATATAATCTTAAATGATTTATAGTTGTGTGTTTTTTGCACATTTATTAGCACATTGTGTAATTCAACACAATGACAAGTTTTCTACATTTCACTTAAATTGTTAGACGTGCACTTTAAACGCAAATTTTCATTTTAATGTGTACTTTATTGTTTATAGGTTAATGTTTTATGGCTGGTGCATTTAATGCACATGCACATTCTACAGTAAACAAACTCCATTCCTATTGCCACTATTTTGAGCATTATGATTCCTACTGGTGGTCAGTCTTCTTTATACTGGCTTTTATCCAATGTAATCAGATGGGATAAGATACACTACCATTTAAAAGCTTAGGGTTGGTAAGACTTTTAAATGTTTTTGGAAGGAGATTCTTATGCTTTGGAAGGAGATTCTTATGCTAAAAAAGTTCTTCATTTATTTGATCAAAATACAGTAAAAACTGCAATGTTGTGAAATATTATTACATCTTACAAATTTTATTTTAATATAAAAAAAATATTATTTTTGAATTATAATGTATTCCTGTGCTGGCAAAGCTGCATTTTCAGGATAATCACTCCAGTGATCCATCAGAAATCATTCTAATGTGCTGATTTGCTGCTCAAGAAACATTTATGATTACTATCAATGTAGACACTTTTTTTTTTAAGTTTACAGCTAAATATTTTTTGGAGACTGATAAGAAAGTTCAAGTAAATGGCATTTATTTCAAACTGAATTTTTTGTCAGATCTTCAGATCAATTAAACAAATGCTTGCTGAATAAAAGTATTCTTCAAAATAATAAATCATTCTTTTGAATGGCAGTTCGATGTTTAGCTTTTAGGGTGTGTTCACACTTGTCATGTTTGGTTCGATTAAAACGAACCCTGGTGCGATTGCTCTGTTATTGTGGTTCATTTGAATAAGTGTGAAAATACGAAATATACGTCATAAAACCGTATCCCTATGCCTTTGATTCGGTAACTTTAGGTTTGCTGTTAAAAATGCCATTGTGAACGCTAAGCGGACCAGGACTATATGTTTTGTTTTTGTTTTTTGGTCCGGACCAAACGAACCGAACTACAAGTGTGAACGCACCCTTAAAAGCTGCTGATGAAGACCAATCACATGACTCCCCTGCATTAACCAGAAAACACCATTCACACGATCATGACAAATTACACTCAAGTTATCTAAAAAAAAATGTTTTTAATAAAAATAGATAAAAGGAGAAATGTCTGTGATACATTGATCTCAAAATATATAAGAGCTGTTGGCTGAGAGAGAGAGACCCATGTTTTGAGTCTGACCTGGGGTCAGGTTTCGATCCCACCTCTATTTTCCAGTCTGCACTTCACACATCCTGTAAATAGAGGCAAAAAGGAAAAGTACTTCCTTACAAACAGGTATAATGCTCAGTTATTAGAGTCAAATGCCGATCTCCGGTTGATCTAATCCTCCTCCAAGAACTGAAGCTGTTCGTGACAGTCAGATAAATTATTCTGTGAATTTCAGGAAGCATTAGAGATGCTAAAATCCTTCTGAAGGCATTGTAAATGGGGGAGGAAAATATTACAAGATATTAAGTGAGGCAGGACCGGACAGTTGTTGTTTTGTGTAACTTATGACGTCATTGTAAATATGGGAGGAAAATATTATGAGATGTTCAGCTCAGTGAGGCCGTACAGGACAGTTGTTGTTTTGAATAACTTGTGCATGAGTTTCGTTGAGGTGTTTTGTTGATGCTGCCATTCCTTTTGGAATTTTATTTTTTGTATGTTTGAAGTTCACCAGAACCTGTGGTTCACCTATGACAGGAAATGGCTGTGGGTTCTTTCCGGAATGGGGTTAAAAGACTCAGCCAATGGGTCCTTCAGTTTCCACCACATAACAACAATGTTTCAATTCGTCTAATCGGGGGTATTTAGGCTAAGTAAACTATTACTCTTTGGGATTTTTTTAGAAGACATGGCCCAGTCATGACGGTCTTTTATTCAAACCATTTGTGTGTGGTTGGGAGTCAGGGGCGGGCAGCAGCCGGCAGAGCGAGTGGAAGGATGGAGAAAAGATTGGATAGCCCTGGGAGAAAGTCTGAGACGCGCAGAGTGAGAGGTCTTGGCTGCCAGTGCAAAACCACACGCAGCTTGCGTGATTGTGGCTCTGCTGCCTGCACACGCTCTCCCTCTCTACTCCCAAACTCCCAGAAGCACCTGCACGCACCGCCACCTGACCTCCGTGACCTTTAAACTTCTGAGAACTGTTCGGACAAGGATAAGACAGAGAGAGAACAGTGTGACAAACATCTAAGTTTAGCTCTTACTTCACCCTCTCTTGTGCGCATTTCAGACGAACTCCAGATTGAAATAATAAAAGCACAAACTGAGTCTCTGACCCGTGATCATCTGCGTCTCAACTGATATCTTACTGCTATAATTCATACATGTTTTTCCATTACAAATGCACTTCGTCGACAAGCTTTGGTCGGTTCACGGTGCACGTTAATTTATGACGCTTAACGAGAGCACTACAAACTGATAAATTAATTTCTTATCAGGTCGTAGTGTAATGGTCTCACTTAGGGATCCTTAAGAAGTCTCACACATACACACACACTAAATATGTATAAAAGGAAGAAAGTTTGAGTGGGAGCCAAAAGCCAGATCTCGCCAGCAGCTTTTTAATGGCACAGGTTTATAATGAAACACTCCTTTAGCCCCCTTCCCAAAGCAGTGACGCTATCCGCTAGACACACACACATATTAGAAACGCACGCTATTCATAACATGTGAGGCTATCACGAATGGAAAGAGGCATTTCAGGGGATGAAGAGAACTTGAGCCTTACGAAACCCAGGTTTGTGAAAGAAAAAAACGTGCTTAACTTTCTTGGTTTCTTAAATATTACATTAATACAGAAGTCTGCCACTTTTGTCCAGTTAAAGCAGATGCACTGATGCCGGCTCTCAGGTGTTTTGAGTCAATCTAAATGAGGTTACAATTATGGACATGTCCGTACCGCTTCGGCTCTGGCGGGCCTCCATGAAAAAGTCATTGATGAAATAAAACTTCCTGGAGAGAGCGCACAGCCTCAACACACACAAACCATTACTTAGAGTCTGACAGTGACTGTTATGCAGCCCTTGTTACGCACTTCCTAAGATGCAAGGCATGCAGAACGATAGCACAACCTCATAGACAGAATAAAATATTGTGCATTCGATTTAAAAGTGTCTCTGATTTGCTCAACGACCCCAGAAGAGCTCTTGATTCATCAAAAAAAGGACACTCAAAAGAGTAATTTGTGCTCCTGAAAACCAAACAAAACACGGAAACACCAGAATAGATAAAAAAGTTAATTTGGGGATTTTTAGAATCAGTACATTAAATTAAAAAACGATTTTACCTAGTGTCAGATAATAACATAGCACTTTTTTTAAATGCCTTTGGCTGGTTGTTGCAAGACAACATTTAGTCACATAACCACCCATGATTCAGCAAGCAAAAATATTCTGTAAAGCCTATATTTAGCTTATTCATTTATTTATGCTTTCCAAAAAGGATATGCTTGAATTTCTTATTGCAGATTAGGGGCTGGGTTTACTAAACAGGAAAATTAGCATGAGAGTGCAATCCTGATGGGAGTTGAAAGTTCTGTGCGTGATCTACTGACAACGCGCAAATTAATCCTTTCCTCGGGTCATTTTGACCCGAAACTCATTTTTAATTAATAAATTAATAAAAGTGTTCATCGGAGTGGTCCAAGACCCTAGGACTTTTGTCATACTTGAACCACGAATACACAAAAATAAATAAATAAATAATTGGATTTGACCATTTTTGTGGTTGAAATATTAAAAAGTAACAAATCCTTCCCTTTGGTCAATTTGACCCCCATAGGAACGAATGGAATGCGAGGAATGCTTCAGTACACAGAAAAACATAAAAATCCTCAAAAACTAAACTAGCATAACTTAAAATACTAATTAAAAAAATATTTTATACTGTCTACATGTGTATCTGAATGCAGATTGCTGCAAGGCCCTCTACAAGAGTCATAAAATATCATGTTATATTAATATTTTTTCCACGAGAGGTCAGCAAAAACACCCAATGTAAGATATTTTGAGCTAAATTAAAAGGAATATGCATTAATGTATGAACGAATGTGCTTAAATAACGGCGCAAATGTCAGTAAATTGACTAGTGCAAACCTTAGTAAATCATGTTGCGTGATTCATTTAAATACTCTCCCCCATAAATTTTGCGTCTGAAAGCGAAACCCCTACAAATGCATATGCAATAATGCCTTTCAGCGCCAATTTTTCACTGCGTGTCTTTAGTAAATTCAGTAGTTTTTAACGCCAAAAGAGTGTTTGCACTGGCGCTGGGTTAGTAAATCTGGCCCAGGATTTGCAGAGCTTCCCATAGTGTCTCTTTTCTTAGCCACCTAGCCAACACACATTTGGGCCCCAAAATATTCCCATGTGTGGCCAGCATGAAGCTGTCAGCTCTTGTTACCCCAATATCACCCAGCAGCTTTGAACGCGCCGAGCTCACCAGAGCAACAAGTTCGCAGCCTGTGTCATTTCCGCTAGTGAAAATTCACAGAAAGGGGTCATTCAGGCCAGAATCACCTGATACGAGAGCCTCGTTGCAGTAACAGTTGTGTAAGCAGGCACCAATTTATGACCAACGGAAAATATAGAACCCTCGATTCTTCAAGGATCACTGGGACTTGGAGGCCACAGCAAAACCATAGCCAAAAACAGACTGCGAGTATTCAGAAAAAGACTGTGTGACGTAAAGAACGTACAAGAGACTGATAAATGGTCAGAGGAAAGGAAGGGAAAAATGTCCTTTTCCTCTGTTTTTCTTTGCTTTCTCCGAATGAATGGAGTTCTGTTTAGTTGACTTCGAAAGCAGAAGTCATTATTTTGACAGTGACCCACCAACAGAAGGTTAAGTCATTACAGAGGCATCCTAGGCCACTTTCAACACTCAGATATTTCAGGCATTTCTTTCAGAAGTAGTAACCAACCAGCAAAGAGTCTGGAGAGAATGGACCTTCAGCGTGAATGGACACCATGTAGCCTACTCTTTTTATGGCTTTGGAAGGTGTTTTCTTTTTTTTGTCACCACTCTTTTAGGAAAACATTTTTCAATGTTACGTCAGTATTATAGCGCACTGAAAATTAACACTTTCTCTGCCATTGACGGAATTTTCCATCAATACATGTTTTCACTGTTTACACAGTAGGGGGCGCTATTAATCATCTTCTGAAAGAGTACAGAATCTCTGGATCAAAACAGGCGAAGAAGAAGATAAAACAAGCAAAAAAAGGCAATGGGGCGGATTCCAAATGGTGTTTTTGCACCCTTGAAGGGCACTTAGGGAGGGA
Organism: Gobiocypris rarus; assembly: GCA_023029165.1. Lineage (NCBI taxonomy): Eukaryota > Metazoa > Chordata > Actinopteri > Cypriniformes > Gobionidae > Gobiocypris > Gobiocypris rarus. Next base: position 27,523,834 of record CM040920.1, read on the forward strand.
AATGCCAAAGTAGGGGCGCAGATTGAGAACACACACATATAGAGCATATTTTAAAAACTTCCACATTACACTTTCCACATGAAGCTAATGAGGAAATTACGTGGTCTTTCTTTGCGCCATCCGACAAGTGTGTTCCAAACGGCTTCATTATAACACACAAGTGCCTATATAGTAGGCGAAAAACAGTATGTGACAAAAAGATTTATGTCCGAATTCACAGTACTCATGAAAGTAAAAAGTACTTCCGGCGAGATTCTGAAGTGTGCAAACTATCCCATGAGGCCACGGAAGAGTGGCAGTAAAGTGACGCAGCTGACGCTGGTAGGTCACATGATTATGTAGTGCGTCCAGATTACACTCATATTACACAAACACTCATACTATATAGAACCGATTTTTTAGCAGTCGTAAAGTAATTACTTATTCAAAATAAGTACCTACTCAAGAGAGTATGTGATTTTGGACGCAGCCAGAGCTTATGCACATGTAAAATTACGTGATCATCAAACATTATGCTTTGATCACCTTTCTAAAATCATATCAGTAGGTGATTTTCTAAGCTTTTTGTTCAAACATTTTATGAAACTTTTCATAAAAAGTTGCCATTAAAAAGTTTTATAAAACTTACCCACATTCAGTTTCATGAACTATGCATGAAGCTAGAATAAAATGTTTTTATATTGCATGTTTAGATATTCATACAACAAAATATTCTGTGGTAAGTTTTGTGAAAATGGTCAAAAATGCTGTCATTTAATTGTGCACACATACCTAATAATATTAATAAACAGTAAGTATTATTGTTTTTATTATTATATTTTGTATCTTAAAATATTAATGACCTTAATACCTTAAATACCATAAAAATCCATATGCAAGTGTTGAGTGTGAATGTTTCTTCTGTTTTGGTTCATTTCACTGAAACCGCTTTGATGAAGTGTGCTGATTTAATATTTTAAAAAGTATAGATTGTCAAGTTCTGAAGCAACATTAGATGTTTTGGAACTTTCAATATGATTTGATACCTTGCTCATTCGCTGAATCATACCAACAGGTGGGTAGTTCTGTGTGGCTTAAAACTGCACAAGCACCAGTTTTGTGTCGATCCCGTCACAGTGTGACAGTGTTGCCCTCTTGTGGTACACTTGCGTGTTTACATGTTCATGCATACATGTAAACATGTTGCTGCAAATCACAAGGTCAAAAACTGATATTACAATTAATAAATATCTTTATATGCAGAAAGTAACTCTATACATACATACATTTGTAATTAAATGTTTGCTTGGATCCAGTGTGTTTTCTGTGACTTGGCAATGCAATATCAGGCATAGTGTAGAGCAGTGGTTTTCAAACCTGTCCTGGAAGCACCCCAGCCCTGCACATTTTGTGTTTCTCTCATTTATCACACCTGAATCAACTCATCAGCTCGTTAGAGACTGCAAGAACTAAATTGGGTGTGTCTGATAAGGGAGACATACAAAATGTGCAGGGCTGGGGTGCCTCCAGGACAGGTTTGAAAACCACTAGTGTAGACCTAAGTCATATCTATTTAAAATTTTCAGAAACTCTCCCCCGATCTGTTTTATCAGCTTGAAACTCTTGTTATAATACCACTGAATCTAGAAGGAAACAAATGGCACAGCTCTGTCTCCTGGATATCCTTCAGTAAAAAGAGCAGTGGTTAAACTTAGTAACGAATGTATGTGTAGCAGTGGAAAAACGTGACTCACGTAAGGGTGGTGGGGTTCAGACAGGGGCAGGTCTGGCTGAATGGGGATCTTCTGAGGGAACTGGGTCAAGTCTCTGGGTCCAGGACGAGATGAACGAAAGATGGTGACATCGTGGTTTGAGCATATAAACCGATATGTGGGAAATGACTGCACATCATTGTTGTATGTCATGGTATGGCATTGCAGATATCACAAATATATACATAGATTTATTCAATAAACAAAGGTACTCCTATCTGATTTCATTCACCCTTGTGATGAATTTTTTTGTAGTAAAAAAGTCACTCTGTTCATTTACCTCCAGAGGGCGATCAGAGGACAGAATAAAATGGAATAGATATTTAATACTTTTTCTTTCAAATGCATTAAATGCTTAATATTGTATATTTATCTTAAAGATAACGGTTCTTTAAGCATCTGTGATTCCAGAAAGAAAATTTAACACCCCTTTCCATCCCACAAAAGGTTATTTAAAGTGAAAATCATTTCTTTAGATTATTAAAATGTTCCTCACACTCAGAAAAAAATGGTTATTTTAAGGGTTCTTCTATGTGAAAACAATAACCAATATAACCAAGCATGCTATAACACCCTTGACCCCAAAAGGTAAAGCCTCACTGCATGTGTATGGTACATATGAAATGCACATTTGAATACACATATTGCCATTAAAACAGTGGTTGTATCTCATAGTTTGTGTCCTTTTCTTCATTGATAGAGTGTGCAGGCTTTTTAAAATGATTTTCTTTTGGTACACATATAACATTGCTATAGTTTACATTAGCTAGGTATCAGCAGTGTCAATGTGATCTGTTGCAGGAACACGGGAGAGATGGTGGGGATGAATTGAGGATTAATAAAGCATCAGGCACCACCATGATAACACAAGTTGTCAAATGCAGGTCTAGATAAATTATGTCTAAGAGTGTGAGACCAATCTATATCAGCAAGCAATAGCCGTCATTTCACCGTTTCAATTAAACTAAAGACCTGATATATTCCGGCTAGGATGTAAGCAAAGTCAACAGAGATTACAAGGTGTTTGGTTTCATTGTTTGGTTGACATGTTCTAGATGACTATAGTCTATTCTTGGGCTATTAGAGGTCTATTACATTTTCACTGACAGCCTAAAATTTGCTTGTTTTAGCCTGACGTCATGGCTGTGGTCAGAAACTGCTTGTGTGTCTCTTATGGTTACTTCTCTTGGTTGCTGATTAAACGGTATTCAGAAGCTGCATTTTTGTTAAGTGATTGAGTCATCCATCCTCCTTAAAAGGATTTACTCTTCCTCAAGCCATCCTAGGTGTATGACATTCTTCTTTCAGAAAAATACAATCAGAGTTACATTTAAAAATGTCCTGGTTAACCCAAGCATTATAATGGAAGTGAATGGGAGCCCAAAATTTGAAGCCCAAAAAAGTACGTCCATCCATTTTTAAAGTAATCCACCACACGGCTCCGGGGGGTTAATAAAGACTTTCGAAGTGGAGCGATGGGTTTGTGTGAGAAAAAATAACCATATTTAAAACTTTATAATGTAAAATATCTAGCTTCTTCCATACTGCCTTACGTATTCAATTTACACAGAAAGTGTAACGCCTCTCACAGTTCAAAACGCTTACACAATGTCCGACGTCTTATGTCGCCAGTTGCACTTTCTTCGTAAATTGAATACCATTTACTGCTGCATTATAATGCTTGGATTAGCCAGCACATGTTTAAATATAACTCAGATTGTATTAGTCTGAAAGAAGAATATCATATACACCTAGGATGGCTTGAGGTTGAGTAAATCATAGGGTAATCGTCAACTTTGGGGGAACTATCCCTTTTAATTTTTATCAAGGTTTAATTTTTTCTGTATAGACAATTGCTATTGAACATTTCAACATTTGTTGCTCAGGGAAAAAATATGCATTTTATCTTTTGTGACAACATGCTCCAGTGGTGGGGTAGCCTATTGTCACACTACATGGGGTAAGTTGTCACAATGGAGCCAGCCATTAAAGTTAATCGCCTTTTTATTGCCAATGTGTGAACGTGTAAAGAAACTTAAAAAAACCGAGACCTTCCTCGACGTTATAGGCTGTAAGCCTGCAGACTGTTTTCGCCAGGGAAATCAAAATGATGTGAAGTTTACGCGCGCTTCCGAGCCCTTTTTCTTTCGTATACACCGCTATAGCCTATCTTTATATAGTTTCAAAATGTTATATTTTATTTTTCTTCATTTATATAATGTTTTTCCGTGTATAAGACAGAAAAAAGTTCTTGATAAATAGTTGAGTAGAAGGGGAGGAGGCTGGTGAAGGGAGTGATGTTCATATGTTCAATCACATCCACCTCATCTGTACCTGCGTGAAAACTGTCTAGATAGAAGATGCTTTTCTTTTCTCGGTGTGTTTGGGTATCCTGTTTTAAAGGACTTAGCGCAAACATGACACTGTAGATGTTCTTTACACGTGTCCAAATGGTGCCTATGCAGCGTTGAAGCTTTTTAGTCGTTTCACTGCAAGTCAAGATGAACACATCTCAGCAGATTCACTTCTCCTCCACCTGGAAAGTTGAGTCGGTAATAATTTCTGTCATATTCTCTATCATTTTTTTGGTTGGTACCGTGGGGAATTGTCTTGTTCTCGCAGTTCTCATCCGCAACGGCCAGATGAACACAAAGAGCACCAACCTGTTCATTCTGAACCTCGGGCTGGCGGACCTCTGCTTCATCGTCTTCTGCGTGCCTCTCCAGGCTACCATCTACACCATGGACGAGTGGGTATTTGGACCCTTCGTGTGCAAAGCTGTGCACTTTATCATCTACCTGACCATGTACGCGAGCATCTTTACTCTGGCAGCTGTGTCTCTGGACAGGTACGATCCTTTAGCGCACAAACAGCGCGCGCTTTTCTTTCCAGTTCAGCGAGTCATGAAACGCGTAATTGATTGAGATGTTATATAGTCAGTAATATGCAATAATTGTAGGCTACTGAAGGAAAGTGTTAGCATACACGGAACTTAATCAGAACAATGCAGAAAGAAACTTTAATTGCTAACGAATTTGACGGTAGCCTATATGATGCAAATATAATCTTATTGTTTCATACATACTCTTGGTATAATTTTGAAAACAATCCAACTGTTTAATTAAGCAATAACATAATAGGACTTTTAAAATTAAATGATTAATATAATCAGAATATAATCATTATGCGCAGAATAACTGAATTGCACTTTTTTGTTTATTGCTAAAAACATATTCTCACTATTGTGACGTAGGCTACACTATATTGCCAAAAGTATTGGGACACCCCTCCAAATCATTGAAGTTTAAATCACTTCAATGGCCACAGGTGTATAAAATCACCTAGGCATGCAGACGCTTCTACGAATATTTGTGAAAGAATGGGTCGCTCTCAGGAGCTCAGTGAATTCAAGCGTGGTACCGTGATAGGCTGCCACCTGTGGAATTAGTTCATTCTTGAAATTTCTTCACTAAATATTCCACGGTCAACTATTAGTGGTATTATAACAAAGGGAAAGCAATTGGGAACAACAGCAATTCAGCCACGAAGTGGTAGGCCATGTAAAATCACAGAGCGGGGTCAGCGCATGCTGAGGCACACAGTGCGCAGAAGTCGCCAACTTTCTGCAGAGTCAATAGCTACATGCTTTGTGTGGACATTAGATTAGCTCAAGAACAGTGCATAGAGAGCTTCATGGAATGGGTTTCCATGGCCGAACAGCTGCATCCAAGCCTTACATCCCAAGTGTAATGCAAAGCATCACATGTAAAGCACACTGCCACTGGACTCTAGATCAGTGGAGATGGGTTCTCTGGAGTGACGAATCACGCTTTTCTGTCTGGCAATTCTATGGATGAGTCTGGGTTTGGCGGTTGCCAGGAGAACGGTACTTGCCTGACTGCATTGTGCCAGGTGTAAAGTTTGGTGGAGGGGGGATTATGGTGTCTGGTTGTTTTTCAGGGGTTGGGCTTGGCCCCTTAGTTCCAGTGAAAGGAACTCTTAATGCTTCAGCATACCAAGACATTTCGGACAATTTCATGCTCCCAACTTTGTGGGGACAGTTTGGGGATGGCTCATGTTGTTTCAACATGACTGTGCACCAGTGCACGTAGCAAGATCCATAAAGACATGGACAAGTCATATGACCTCAACCCAATAGAACACCTTTGGGATGAATTAGAGCGGATACTGCTCTCACAACTTGCGCCTCTAGAAGAATGAGAATAAAATAAAAAAATTCCCATAAACACACTCCTAAACTTCGTAGAAAGCCTTCCAAGAAGAGTTGAAGCTGTTATAGCTGCAAAGGTTATAACACTGTTTGTGATCAATTGTGAGTGACAGGTTGTCCCGCCTTCGCACCAGTAAACACGTCATCAGAGAATAGATTAGACAAAGATCACGAGGGAACATATGATGTGAAAAAAATATGATGTGCATGGATAAATAATTTATTATAAACGCTGCAATGTTCCATACAAATAATTGTCCATTGTGATTTCATGGTGACTTACTAGTAAGTAATTAATTTAGTAATAATAAAAAAATCTGTTGCATTTTCTCAACAGATATCTCGCCATTCGGTACCCCTTGCGTTCAAGAGAGACAAGAACACCCCGTAATGCTCTGACCTCCATTAGCCTGGTGTGGGCACTATCGCTGTTCTTCTCTAGCCCTTATCTCAGCTACTTCCAGCAGATGGATCTAAACGGGACAACCCTTTGCATCCCAGCGTGGAACATCTATCATCGTCGAGCCATGGATGTCTGCACTTTCATATTCGGCTACCTCATCCCAGTCCTCATTCTCGGCATCACATACGCCCGCACCATCCGCTACCTGTGGACCTCCGTGGACCCCATGCAGGACATGTCGGAATCCCGCAAGGCCAAGCGCAAGGTGACCAAGATGATAATCATTGTGGCTGTGCTCTTCTGTTTATGTTGGTTGCCACATCACCTGGTTATCTTGTGCATGTGGTTTGGCCACTTCCCACTCAACCACACAACCTATGTCATCCGTATTCTCTCTCACCTGGTGGCGTACACTAACTCCTGCCTGAACCCCATCGTGTACGCCCTGGTGTCTAAGCACTTCCGCAAGGGCTTCAAGAAGGTGTTCGGCTGTGCGTTCCCTAACCGGGTCGTAAACCGGATTCACAACGTGCAGCCGGCGCAGACGGTAAGCCTGATGGAAGCTGCCACGTGTGAAGGATCCAATCATTGCGACGGGTCAACCCGGGGTCGCCTCTGGAGCAAAAGTAGCAAGAAGATGATGACAAGTGCCTTCATGACATTTAATGTGACATAATCCACTTACACTCTCACCCACTGTCAAATCAGTGCTCACCAAAGTATAAAACTCTTCTTTTCCGGAGGCTTTTAACAGCATTTGAGCTGTGATTACATAACCAAAGTTGTCATATAGGCACGGGTTGTCAGGTAGAGAGGAAGCAGTGCTTTTTGTGTTCTTGATGAAGACAGTGACTGATGTTTAAAGTGTAAAATCTCCCGCATCTGTGTTTTGTCAATGTTGGCAGCTTTCGTCACTGTGCAGTGGTGACTATGTGTTTTGTGACTGTGACTCATATAGGGTTATCCGGAGGTACGAATAGATTCAATTATCACAGGGCAGTGCCGGCATCAAGTTGTTTAGTTCAAACATAACAGTTTGATCATATTTGAACATATTTTTAGAATTTGTCACCTTAATATTCCCCTGTCATTCTCATCTCCTTTTGGATTATTGCTTGGATCTGTTGTATGGGTCAATGATATATGAGTGTCTATGATAAAGACAAGGAAAAATCTTTTGAAAACCTAGTTTAAAGCACGTGTTCATATGGTTTTGGAAAACATGTATATATATATATATATATCACCCTTTTATTTTTGAGGATATTATTTTAATATCCCAAAATATTAAAAATAATTTTAATTAATAAATTAAAAACATTCGCTGTCTTGGAATGGTACACTGTCATTCAAAATTTGGGGGTCAGTAAGATTTTATAATGTTTTTGAAAGAAGTCTCTTATGCTCATCAAGGCTGCATATTTCTTGCCCAAATATTTGAACAAGTAATTGTATGAACGAATTGCATTTTTAATTTGGTTAAAAAATTAATTGGCCCGCATAGTACATTTCCTAGATATAAAAAACTGATTGCATTTAACGTCTTTCATGGACAACAGCTGAAAGAAAAACTGGTTGACTTTGTTTTTAATATTATATAAAATGCCTCACATATGTACCACTACCTCTTTTGTGTATTATAGGTTTATGGTTTTGTCAAGCATGTTGCACATTTTAAAGATAATGCACTGAATGCGTCTTCTACTTTGGCTCAACCAAAATGCTCAGAAAGAATTAAAAAGCCGATTATTGAATAAATAAACAGTTCTTAACTGCTATGAAAATAAGTGTTGGCCTTTTGTGATGATACCTAAGCAACAGAGTGTATTGAATCATCACTCAAGCTGTTATGAAACAGATCTGCACTAGAATATCCTCTCATCTTGGTTCTCCCTGGATCTGGCTTTACTGGGAATGTGCCAGTTGGCTGGTTCTAACACGGAGCTGCTTCAAGCTCAGCTGTTGCTTAGTGAGTTTGTGGGTAATATGTGCTTTCAGATTTGCTCCATCAGTGGAAAAAGCCCAGCGTTGCAGCCTCATTTAATGACTTTATTTAACCAGATTTGTGGTTATTTTATACTTCCCATGATGCTGCTTATATGCTAAAAAGGGAATGAGGGCAAATCTTTCTGAGGACCTCTTCTCTGTAAAATACCATTTTGGAAAGTAGTTTGTTTTTTTAGTAACACTACAAGAAACAGGTCACTGAGTGTGGATGTTAATTTTAGTGACCTTCATGTGTGTCAGAAATCTTTTCATGCACTATGTAATTGTGCTGGAGACTTTGGTGCCAATGTCTCTCATCCGGTTCTTCTTGAAGAGCCACTCTGCAGTTGAACAGATTGGCATATACACAGAGGACAGCTGTGAAGTGGCAAAAGCAATTCTGGCTCTCTACTGATGATTATACTCCCCTGCTCACCATGATTATCCTTCCCATGTGTCCTATTGCAGCCAGCCACCAATTTAACTCTTCACCAGGAGCCTAACATTGATCTGACTTTTTGACAAAGAGCAGACATGATAGTCATGGACAATTAAGGCAGTCAGTAAAGAAACGTGTCCCAAAAGAAATCTTGTCCTTTAGATCAGTGGTTTTCAAACCTGTCCTGGAGGACCACCAGCCCTGCACATTTTGTATGTCTCCCTATATCAGACACACCCATTTCAGGTCTTGCAGTCTCTAGTAATGAGCTGATGAGTTGAAGCAGGTGTGATAAATGAGGGAGACACAGAAAAATGTGCAGGGCTGGTGGTCCTCCAGGACAGGTTTGAAAACCACTGCTTTAGATCATGGTTAGGCCAATGTTTCCCAACCCTGTTCCCTGGAAGCACACCAACACTACATTTTCCAACTCATCCTAATCAAGCACACCTGACTCAACTTATCAGCTCCTAAGTAGAGACTCCAAGACCAGAAATAGATGGGTTGATTAAGGGAGACATCCAAAATTTGCACTGTTGGTATGCCATAGGGTTTGGATCTGTATGATCCATGATAGCTTTCTCCGAGGAACAGACCAAACTCTTCCCATCTGCCAGAGCTCTTATTTATCATTTACACCTACAGTATGTTCAATTAATAATGATATTTATATGTAGTGCACCAGGTTTGTCGATGGAAAAACACAGCACTCAGTATTACTTTTTTTATTTAAAGTATTACTAATTTCTCATTTTCATTAAACATTTTTTATCATCTATTATTTATATTTTATTGATTTATTTCGATTGACAAAAACTATTTTTAATAGTTTTAGTTAAAAAATATAAACATAACACTGCATGATTAAAGTCATAAAAATGTGTCAAGAAAGTGCTCAATTTAAAGGTCCTGTTCTTCGTGATCCCATTTTTCAAACTTTAGTTAGTGTATAATGTTGCTGTTAGAGCATAAATAATGCCTGTAAAATTATAAAGCTCAAAGTTCAATGCCAAGCGAGATATTTTATTTAACAGAAGTTCCCTTTCAAAGCCTACAGCGAACGGCCGGTTTGTACTACATCCCTGTACTTCCTGCTTTAATGACGTCACTAGAACAGTTTGTTGACTAACCTCTGCCCACAAGAATACGCAAAAAAGGGTGTGTGGTCTTGTTGCTCTCCCACGTGGAGAAGAGGGAGTTCTGAGTTTGTAGAGTGTGTTTGTCGCCATGTCTACAATAACATTGAGCGCATGCATCTTCCCGTTATGGTAAGAGGCGTGACCTTTCTGGGCAACGTGCGCTAAGCTGCTGTCGAATCACAACACGGGAAGCGCTGGCACAATCAGAACTCGTTACGTATTTCTGAAGGAGGAACTTCATAGAACAAGGAAATCATCAGGCCGTTTTTAGAACAGTGAAAACAGTGGTATACAGATAAGTAAATTGTGTGAAAAATACTCTGCTTTTTTACATGCGAAACATGAACTTGCACACTGTAAACACAATCAAAGCTTCAAAAACACATGAAAAACGGGACCTTTAACAAATAATTGCAAGTTAGTTCACCCAAAAATGAAAATTCTGTCATTAATTACTCTCCCTCATTCCAAACATGTGAGACCTTTGTTCATCTTCAGAACACAAATTAAGACAATTTTTATTAAATCGAAGAGCTTTTTATCCCCATGTAGACTGCAATATAATATATTTTAACAATGTCTTTACTACCTTTCTGGGCCTTGAAAGTTGTTTTCAAGGCCCAGAAAGGTAGTAAAGACATTGTAAAAATAGTCCATGTGACTCCAGTGGTTAAAACTTAATGTTATAAAGTGAAGAGAATACTTTTTTGTGCTCTTCCTTCTGGGTTCTACATCAAAACACCGGCTCTGTATTGGCTGGCTTGTGCGTCAGCATCACACGCATGCGTCATGGTGCTCACGTGAACAGCGTCGGGCAATACAGAGTCGGCGTTCTGACATAGAACCTGGAAGCGTTGCACTGTGTTTGCAATGTGAACAGCACAGGATACAGACAAGGAGGAGAAGAAATTGTCATTATTTTGGTATTTTATACTGGTCCTTCTAAAAAAATTAGCATATTGAGATAAAAGTTCATTATTTTCCATAATGTAATGATAAAAATTAAACTTTCATATATTTTAGATTCATTGCACACCAACTGAAATATTTCAGGTCTTTTATTGTTTTAATACTGATGATATTGGCATACAGCTCATGAAAACGCAAAATTCCTATCTAAAAAAATTTGCATATCATGAAAAGGTTCTCTAAACGAGCTATTAACCTAATCATCTGAATCAACTAATTAACTCTAAACACCTGCAAAAGATTCCTGAGGCTTTTAAAAACTCCCAGCCTGGTTCATTACTCAAAACCGCAATCATGGGTAAGACTGCCGACCTGACTGCTGTCCAGAAGGCCATCATTGACACCCTCAAGCGAGAGGGTAAGACACAGAAAGACATTTCTGAACGAATAGGCTGTTCCCAGAGTGCTGTTTCAAGGCACCTCAGTAGGAAATCTGTGGGAAGGACAAAGTGTGGCAAAAAATGCTGCACAACGAGAAGAGGTGACCGGACCCTGAGGAAGATTGTGGAGAAGGACCTTGGGGGACCTGCGGAAGCAGTGGACTGAGTCTGGAGTAGAAACATCCAGAGCCACCGTGCACAGGCATGTGCAGGAAATGGGCTACAGGTGCCACATTCCCCAGGTCAAGCCACTTTTGAACCAGAAACAGCGGCAGAAGCGCTTGACCTGGGCTACAGAGAAGCAGCACTGGACTGTCGCTCAAATTTTGCATGTCATTCGGAAATCAAGGTGCCAGAGTCTGGAGGAAGACTGGGGAGAAGGAAATGCCAAAATGCGTGAAGTCCAGTGTCAAGTACCCACAGTCAGTGATGGTCTGGGGTGCCATGTAAGCTGCTGGTGTTGGTCCACTGTGTTTTATCAAGGGCAGGGTCAATGCAGCTAGCTATCAGGAGATTTTGGAGCACTGCATGCTTCCATCTGCTGAAAAGCTTTATGGAGATGAAGATTTCGTTTTTCAGCACGACCTGGCACCTGCGCACAGTGACAAAACCACTGGTAAATGGTTTACTGACCATGGTATTACTGTGCTCAATTGGCCTGCCAACTCTCCTGACCTGAACCCCATAGAGAATCTGTGGGATATTGTGAAGAGAAAGTTGAGAGACGCAAGACCCAACACTCTGGATGAGCTTAAGGCCGCTATCGAAGCATCCTGGGCCTCCATAACACCTCAGCAGTGCCACAGGCTGATTGCCTCCATGCCACGCCGCATTGAAGCAGTCATTTCTGCAAAAGGATTCCCGACCAAGTATTGAGTGCATAACTGAACATAATTATTTGAAGGTTGACTTTTTTTGTATTAAAAACACCTTTCTTTTATTGGTCGGATGAAATATGCTAATTTTTTGAGAATTTTGGGTTTTCATGAGCTGTATGCCATAATCATCAGTATTAAAACAATAAAAGACCTGAAATATTTCAGTTGGTGCATGAATCTAAAATATATGAAAGTTTAATTTTTATCATTACATTATGGAAAATAATGAACTTTTATCACAATATGCACATTTTTTTAGAAGGACCTGTAATAGGTTGATAAAGAGAATTATGCATTAAAACATTCCTAAAATAAAACCAGCATGTGAAGTATTCAGGATGAATCTCTTGACTAGTTCTTTACCTCCTCAGTGGTACTTTCTGACAGTGAGTTGGCCTCTTCTAGTTTGTTCTTGTGTGTGATGTTCACTCTACCAACCCCCACACGTTTTTAATGGCTTTCTCCTGAAAATGCAATGTGACAGTGTTACAGTCAAGTGAAAGTTTACCAATTAAGATCTACTCTTCTGCCTTGCCTCTCAGGGGCATGAGATGTCTTAACTGATGTTGATATATGGTGAATTCAGGGTGATTGGGACACTTTGCCATTGAGGTGACTTGGAAAAAGTGTCCCAATCAATCTGAATTCACCCTATAGCAGGTACTGGGTGTCTCTCTAACGATGTCACCTCTGCCCACCACACACCTCAGTGTGTACACAGTCTGTGGCTGCATCCAAAATCACATATTCTCTTGAGTAGGTACTTATTTTGAACAAGTAATTACTTCACAACTGCTAAAAAAGTACGTTCTATATAGTATGAGTGTGTGTGAATGTAATCTGGATGTACTACATTCGCCATGCTGTCATTATCACTTAACCAGTGTCAGTTATGTCGCTTCACAGCCGCTCACAAATCATCTCCCGTGGCCTCATGGGATAGTAAAGCGTCCATCGTATGCACACTTCAGAATCCTTATATTACATTAAATATTAAGAGGGCACATCATAACAGCATGGTGCATTATTTCATGGTGCCTTTGATGGGATTGTTCACCCAAAAATGAAAATTACCCCATGATTTACTCACCTTCAAGCCATCCTAGGTGTATATGACATTCTTCTTTCAGATATTATATTAAAATTGCCCTGGCTAATCCAAGCTTTATAATAGCAGTGAATGGGAGCCTAAAATTTGAAGCCCAAAAAAGTGCTAGATATTTTAATTTATAACGTGTTAAATATGGATATTTTTCTTACACAAACACATTGCTTTGCTTAAGACATCTTTATTAACCCCCCAGAGCCGTGTGGATTACTTTTATAATGGATGGATGCACTATTTTGGGCTTCAAATTTTGGGCTATCATTCACTGCTATTATAATACTTTGATTAGCCAGGACATTTTTTAATATAACTGATTGTATTTGTCTGAAAGAAAAATGTCATACAACTAAGATAGCTTGAGGGTGAGTAAATCATGATTGTGTAATTTTCTCTTTTTTGGGTGAACTATCCCTTTAAACCTCTTCATTCAATACAACCAGAAGCGCTTACATGTGCAGTATATTGCATTACAGTCTCATCATGGCTGAAAAGGTTACAAATCAACATTCAGTACCTAACCACCATGCAGTTTCCTTAAAGTTAAACACTGCTTACGTCTAGATCCTGCTGCAGCCTTCATAAGCTCCATCATTTCAGGCACCACACTGGGACGTAACAGGTAGTTGCCATCCTTTACCGTATGTTTCCAATCAGTCCTAATGGAAGAACCTGCAAGTAAAAGCATGCTCAGTGAAATGAACAGAGATGTTGCCTCACAGCAGATTTGTGCCTCCAGTGAAGTAGATCCAATTAGGACCTAAGACTTTCTCAACAACAAGAAAAGTAAATGTTAACTGCTGTCAAACAAAGGCCCAACGTTGCACTAAAGGAACTGTCAGTGCATATACTAATTTGAAAGAAAGAAAGAAAGAAAGAAAGAAAGATAATTACACCACTAAATAAATAAATTCCAACCAAGTTTGTTGCATTTGCATTTAATTTTGTGTATTTAGGCAAGACAACAGATCTGGTCATTTTATGTATTCAAGTTTAAAATATAAAAATTCCAAGAATAATTTGAGATGTGATGGACATGACTTGTGGATATTGTTAGACTATTAAATAAACAACTGAGAGTATGGCAATTATATTAATGGGCTTCTCTATTATTTTTTGGTTAGTTATTTGTGGTGAAATTTTAAAACAAGCTCTTCCACGGTTTGAGTAATGTTTACAGCGTTTTGGGAACGACCTGTAGATTTATTGAATTAATAGAGAGGGCGCCATCATCTTCATCACCACCATCATATGGGTTCATAAGGGCGGTAGATACATTAATGACGGGTGTCACCACTGAATGTGATTCACATTTCACTCATGAAGCTACCTTGAGAAAACAAACCTCTGATGACAGGTTATTTGCATTTGCTTTTCTGTGTAACTTATGATAGATGTGGCGGAATATGCGCGTTGACAATAATGCCAGCAAAAGACCCGCTTATCGAAACACTTAAAGGTAGGTTTCATATCCCTTATATCACCATTAAGCATTCTAAGGCTGTATCTGACATCTTCGATGTGCTGTTGTGTGGTTATCGATCAGTTGTTCTGGTCACGTAACTGAAGATGGCAGGTTGTCTGAGAGCTTCTGTTAGCAGCGCCTGTTGTTTGTAGATAAATAGACAGCTAGCATACTTGTTTTGAGCTCTCAGAAACCCCGTTTTGAATTAGTAATATGGGATTTAAGTAGTCACCCTGGAGGGGATGTTTTGAATGCAGCTCTATCTGCGTTACAATATCTGCATTTTTTTTTTTGTAAATCGCAGGAACTAACATTTGTATTTAATAAAAACGAGTTTGTTTTTTAAGTATTCATAGTCTGTCTCTATCATGCTAATACGTGAGAAAGTCACCATGAAATCAAAATTGACAATTCCTATTTTTTTATGAATTATTGAGGTATTATAAATTATTTATCCGTACACATAATTATTGGCCTGGTAATCTTTAATGAAAATAACTTCCCCTCACTCTTTTAAAAAATTAATTAATACTTTTTTTTCTTCAAAGAACAATTACATTTAATGTATCAATAAACAGTATAAAAAGGAAAATAAAAAATATATTTCCGGGGGAAAGTAAATACCCCCCCTTGCAGCTACATCTCTCCTCTGATGATGCATTTACTGGCACAAGGGCGTGACAACCTGTCACTCACGCGAGATCGCAGCAATAGCCAACCATAACAATCCAATCAATTACGATGGACAAAATCAAGTCCCACCCGCCATTTCTTCTTGTTCGAGAAGCCATTTAACTTGTCACAATAGGGAATTTTGTTAATATTTAACTGATTTCTCTCTGCCAGTAAAAATACAACCAAAACACACAAACCAAAAGCCGGTCTGGAGCAGTGAGCGACAGAAATTACCCTCTCAGCTCAAACTGTTTCATATTCACTCTGCTCCAGATCCATCTTGTTTTATCATATTCCTGGCAACCGAGTATGGCAGTGTGTGATGTTTTGGTCTGGTTTAATGATGCAAGGGTTATTCCACCTACATTACCATCTTGTGGTTAAAAACAGACAACTAATCATTAACCATCATCCTCCCTGTTAATTCCAAGTGTGCATTCTGAATTTGAAATCGGAGGGCACTGTGACTGACTCCAACCCACACCTGGCATCCTGCTGTGAGCTCCTGGAACTTATACTGCAAAAGGGACTACAGCGTGAGCTCCACACACCAACACACACTCTCCTGTACACCTGCACATCGTCATCTGTCAGCAAACACAGGACGTACACTCAAATATGAGTTATTATTACACCTGGGCTGGCACACATTGTGAGAAAATACATACATATTACATAATAAGGAGGTGTAGTGACAATACTTTAATAATTTGGACACACTTAACTCAATTTATTTTTCCAATTATGTTATAACCTTTTGACCCGAATGTTTTTGCTTAAATGCTTCAATGTAGTTGTACACAATAAACTGTTTTACATATGCATTTCTTTACAAAACATAGAACAAGATAGTTAAAGGAATACTCCACTTTTTAAAAAAGGCTCATGTTCCAACTACACTAGAGTCAAACAGTTGAGTTTTACCGTTTTTGAATCCATTCAGCCGATCCCTGGGTCTGGCGGTAGCATTTTTAGCATAGCTTAGCATAGTTTGAATCTGATTAGACCATTAGCATCTTGCTCAAAAATTACCAAAGACTTTCAATATTTTTCCTATTTAAAAAATGTACTCTTCTTTAGTTACATTGTGTATTAAGACCGACGGAAAATGAAAAGTTGTGATTTTCTAGGCCGATACGGCTAGGAACTATACTCTTGTTCCTGCGTAAAAATCAAGGAACTTTGCTGCCATACCATGGGTGCAACAGACACAATGATATTACGCAACTCCTAAAAAAATTGTCCCCAGTACGCTCTATGTGCAAGCAGGTTGTCACGTTGGTTATGTTTATGGAAGTTAGCCTATTTCCAGGCGCTGCGTAATATCATTGCTCCACTGCACCCTTGATTATTATGCAGGAATATATTCAAACTCTCTGGTCATTTTTGAGTGAGATGCTAACGGTCTAATCAGATTCAATAATCTATGCTAAGCTATGCTAAAAGTGATACCGCCAGAGCGAGAGATCGGCTGAATGGATTCGAAAACGGTAAAACTAAACTGTTTAACTCTAGGGTAGTTGGAAAATTTGCCTATTTTCAAAAATTCCTTTAAAGAAAAAGGAGACAACAAGTGCTTGCAAAAACATCCCATAAATATAAATATTAGAGGCAGAAGTTTGTCTCTTAGATAAAAAAACAAACAAAAAAAACAAATACAAGCAAATAAAAGTGCATGTACAGGACACTATATTTATTATATAATGAATGCTGCATGTCATTCATGTTTGTAGAGCCTGTTCTCAGCTTGGCACATAGAGATTACTGGCATTGTTTCGAACAGCTTCTACAGCACGACACATGTGGCAGGTGAGTCTTTATGCACTCATTCTCATTTTTAGTGTAATTTACCATAGGGTGAAAATAAAATCTGGGATTCGAAGTCTAATTAAAGGCAGGGTAGGCAGTTTGTTCCAGAAACATTTTTTGTTATGCTACTGGTTGAATGTCTCTTCACATTCTGATAGCAATCACTAAGTTAAGTGGTCTAAATGTATTTATATATATTGATTGTGGAACGTGTAGGACCAATGCAATAATACAAGGTCCTACCTGCCTGTCAACATAAGTATTTTCATACCTCCGCACACCTGCTCACACAGATATCACATGTCCTCATGTTATGCAGATTTAGTCAGTCACCGAGCACCGCAACTGAAACAGCAGCCACCTTTTACAGTTCCTCCTGAACCAAAATAACAAGCTTATGCTGCGTTCACACTAGGCTTGCTGCGATAGTCGGTATTGCTGGTGTTACGGGTGTTCAAGCTCAACTTCCATAGGAACAAATTGAAAACACTCGTACTGCTCCGCACCGTTATGAATGCCAGTGCGACCATGCACATTTTACTTTCGGTTTAGAATTAGCGATTTAAAAGCCCCCGTCGGTGATACCGATATTACCGGTGTTGTCACACATCGATTAACTGGTGAGAACATTTCCTCACCGTCTCATCCCTAGTTCACGCCATAATTACTATAATTTGGAAGAGATAGACGCCTGTGATGTTACACTTGGAACGATTCGTAACTCGAATTTATGCGTTTCAATGGCAACACTATCAACGCTAGAAAAGAAACTGCAGCAGTCAGGTGGTACAGGTCAGTGTCTCTAAGTTGTTTATGTTCATTATTGTTGTAATGTTATGTGCTTTGAGACATGAGGTACGCCGTCTCTCATGAAGCTTTTGTCTGCTCCTTGCTGTGCGCGTTCATGTGTTTTGGAGGAGACGCTCTGAAGGGAGGGCTGGATCTTATGCTTTTAAGGCTAGCTCGGTATTGCTAGCCTCTCCGAAGATTGCCAACCCTACCTTTAAGTCCAGAACATAAACAGTAATGTAGAATTTTGAAACATTTAGTAATATAAATAAAAGAGGTATTTTAAATTCTAAAATTGCTGTTTTTGTCATTCCTAAATTGTTATTAATTTCTAATAATTGCAATAATAATTGCTTTAATACCATTTTAAAAATAACAGCTTATGATTAATCACAACCACAACATTTCTGAAAATATATATGAATGATCAGAATGTTCTGTCTGCCCGTGAAGGTTGAGTTCAGTCTCTTTGGCAGTGCAACAGACCACAGCCTGCAGCAAACTCATTACCTCTCAAGGCCGAGGACGCTTCTTCATACGGCTCATGCTGATGAGGAGAGCCCTGGGAAATGTAGTAAAACACCTGCTGCACACAAACAGAGTAATCGAGGTTAGTGGACACTCACAGAGTGATGACTGAATCTGGTCTTTTACAGAGAATCAACATTTGTTTCATTTCTTTGCAGTGGTATTGCCCTAACATTTCTATTCTCCGAAATGAGGAGTTTGTAGGTAAGTTTTTTGCTTTCTCAAACCATCTAACTTGACCATTGTATTGTTTTTTGCTGTGAATAGTATCTCAACTGTTTCCGAACAGAACCGTTCCTTTCGCTGTCTATGGTGTTGTCAGAAATGAACTTTAAGATCAGTATTGAGGTATGAACCACTGTATTTGCTGTATGCGTCAGTGTATTTGAGATTTGTCGCAGGAAAGTGTTCTCATTTTTTACTGGAAACTTCCTCTCTGTGACTTTAATCTTAGAATTGCAGCTTCCTGGATGAAAGCTGGCTGCTTCCGGTACATTCTTAATGTTCTGACATGCTTCATTTACCTGTATGTGCATGAAGAGGTAATGTTGAACTGCATGTTGCGAACCTTGCTTGTGTTTTAGGTGTGTCAAATCTATGAAGCTGTTCCCTGTCGGGAGCTGGGAATGGTGCTCAGGTTAGCATGCCTGCATGTCTTTTCAATTCTGAATGCTGCATTTGTTTGTGTAATTGTAGCCAGTTATTCTAGAAATCATTTTTGCTGTTTTTGATTTTCTAGATAATTCCTAGTTAGTATTCCTATCCATATAACATATTCTATCAATCTTTCTTTCTAAAGGTACCTAGATGGACGTGTGTTTGTGCTGGAACTTCTTCAGGGTAGTCAAGCTCAGGTGGAAATGTTTGCCGAGCCTGGTGACATCATTGATGAAATAAATGGGATATCACTGAGGAATGCTAGCAATGGGCAGGTCAGAATCAATTTTACCCATAAAATATGTCCTGCATGACCCAACATAAATGTATATTAGATTTCTTCTAAAGACAGCCTGATATATGTGTACTCTGTTATCAGCTGTACCTGAATTGATTATATAATCATGATAAGCTTCAGTGTTCCCATTGTGTTTGCTTAGTCTAATACTCATTCAACACAAGATGTGGCTCCTGTCACATCACTTCTAAGGAGAAGTTCACTGAAAAATATTCCAACCACATATTATTTTCTTTCTTCTGGCAAACATTAAAAGAGTTGTTAGTTACAATGTTCAAGCTGCTGGTTTCCATGAAGTGGTTGATAATAAAAACTGCACATCATTAAACTACCATTAAAGTTATTCAAATGATTCATACTATTTATGCGCTATATTCCAAGACTTCTGAGCCATACGATAGTTCACCAAAAAAAAAGAAAGAAACTTCTGTCATAATTTACTCACCCTCGTGTCATTCAAAACCCATAAGACTTTTGTTCATCATTGAAAAACAGTTATTTTTAAGGAAATCTATAAGATTTCTCATTTTAAAGTTGACATATTTTTTTTCAAATACTTGTTATTGATCTTTTCTTATTTGTCCATGTATATGGTTCATCTGCAAAAATAAAAGTACACATTTTTCTCGATCTTCCAGTGTTAATCCTGCATAATCCCGCCCCTTTCTTACAGTCGACTGCAAGCTCGTATTCAGCCATTTGCCTCCTTCCAATCAACAATGGATGCACAGAACCAAGTCAATAATTGATAATCCGATAATCTGTTTCACTCAGATGTACATTTTAAAATGTCATTGCAAATGTGAAACAAAAAGTCAACAAAGGTACTGTAAAGATCAATATCTGACTGACAGGCCACACACTTTTTTCCCTCCAAAAGGCAGGTGTGGTTCTGTCTAAGCTCAAGGGTCAGCCACTTTCCATTCACTTTATACGTTGGAGAGGAGAAGATGGGTCCATCTATCAGCCGCTGGTCAAACACTTACGGCAACTCAAACAGGAAAAACCCTCACTTCAGTTTGGCCCAAAACCAGCCTCTCAGCAGGACAGAACTGCATGTCAGAAGAGAGGGCAGACACAGTGTGTGAAAGACGGCAGGTACTCTCAATAAAGACTTCACGTGTGTTTGCAATTGTATTAGTCTCAAATACCATAAACAGTCTAGCCTGTTTGATTTTGTTTCATTAACAGGATCCTGTACGCTGTGCACCTCTTAGGAAAAGCAAACATAGGAATGGTACAGTAGTTGTGTAAACATCTCTCTTCATGGTGCTCTTGCGTCGTTTTAATCTATGCATGTGTAATTTTTGAGTCAATATGTGATACTAAATAAAGTAATTTTTGAATATCAATGTTATTTTTGTTTAATCTTAAGTATGGAGGTAAGGAGAGTCTGCAGCATGCCATCCCTGTGGTTCTAGAGAGCAGACAGGCGAGAAAGGTACATCTACAATCTACAGCCATGTAGGAATCATTTTCACACTTAAATTGGCACCTCTGAGTCCAGACCCTAAATGCATTGAAAGCCTTTTGGATGTGCTGGAGTAGACTTTACACAGTGCTTGACTCTTGCATTGTCAATACAAGATCTTGACCAAAAATTGATGCACCTCTTGATGGAAATATGTGAGAGAATAAGAGTCAATGAATTGTGCCTATTTAAATCCACATGTGCCTATTTAAATCCAAACATCGACTCTTTTTTTTTTTTTTTGCCTGGCCAGTGTATATAAGCTAGTTGTGACATATGTATAATTTTTAATGCATGCTTTCTAATTTCATTATACAGGAAGTACTGCTGGATGTAAAGGAGACTCATCTTACCTGTATAGAGAAGTCCAATAAGCAGGTTTGTATTATCCAATGTTATATATACGTATGACTTGGGTGTATAATTTTAAGCCAAAGTCTCTCATTTTGATCAGGAGCTGTTTCAACACCACTTCCCTGAGATATCATGTGTCGGGAGGTTTGGAAGCCAACCTGATTTAACAATTTTTGCCTTTTGTTTATTGTAAGTATACTTTGAGAGTATACTATAAAAAAGAAACTCAGATATTGAAAAAATGGCAGGCGGATTATGAGACTGGTTTATCTGCATTCCATTTTCTTATCAGTGACATTTACTTCCGTGCTTTGTGTTTTTGAACTTGGACTTTCTTGGACATTCAGTACTAAACATTAAATTGGTTTCAGAGATTCACCGCAGGCAGGCAAACCAACAGGCTTCTGTTGTGTGGTCCTGCAGGCTGCCACAAGTAGTGAGTGTGAAGAGATTGTTAACCGTATAGGTGAGTGTGAAACCACTTTAATTCATAGTGTTAATGTAATAGGAGGATTCATATGTTAAGCGTCAATCACCTTAGAAATAATTCATATCTTTCCCCCCTCACAGCCGCTGGGTTCAAACATACAGAATGGTTTGTGTGAAAAACCCAGAACTTAAGTGGACATCTTCTGCATCATGTGTTTTTTAACACTATATGTATTGTCATATATTCTAATGTATAATAACAAGATAGTTTATTGTTTGTATTAGTATATATGACAGACAAAACCTTATTGTAATACCCTGTATTTGAGCTATGTTGTTTTGACAGAAATACATGGAAGTGTTCAGTCAGATTTCATGCCTTTATTACTTTGTTACTGTTATAATAGAACTACACACATATTTTAACACGTTAAAAACAGCAAGAAATTGCCATTAAGCTAAATGCACACACAAGGTTAAAAAAATATTAAAAATATAATGTATGTATTTATTTATGCATTTAAACATGGAAATAAACAGAAGGTTTTATGATTTTTAAAAACGGTTTACGTTTTCTTTTTCTTTTCTGTTTTACAACAAAGACAAATTAAATGTGTCATACAATAAATAATACATTTAACATTATCCACTCAAATAAGTAAATATATGTTTTTTTTTTTACAGTCTATGGTCATAACATGTAAACGCCTATACAAAATAAATATTTTAGCTTTTCATCGAGGAAGATGTTTTTAAGAATATTTTAAGATTGAATAAAATGCAGGGCAAACGTCCTTAATTTGTTATGCAGTATTTATTATTAAGAAATCAATATCACGTTTGGTGTCCTTTGTTTGCGACTGTGAATTTGAAGCACATCTCGCTCTGAGTTTGAGTTCATTATCTCTGACTTCACTCTCCAATGACGACGAACGAATCGTTCTTTTGACTTGATTCTTTTCAATGAATCAGTTGAGCCGGTTCACACAACAGGTCTGAACCATTCGTGTACGCATCGAACTGAATATCCCTAGTGGCGCTCGAATCAAACTGTTCAAAAGAATCGATTCTCGCGCTACTAAAACGTCATCGCAATGGCCCGGAATTTCCTCTTCGCCAGATCTGGCGCATGCGCACATCAAAAAAAGAATGCGGACTTCGCAGCTCTCCCAATATTAAACTGTTTGATGGCTTTCATTCGATAAATCATGTCGAAAGCACCATCTCAACCTGGTTCTTCGGGTGCCGCTGCCAACCTAGGACCTTCATCGTCCTCCTCCTGCTCCTCACCCTCGGCAGGCGGCACGACGTCCCCCGCTAACGTGCTGCACGCACAGCCCGAGAAACCCCAGCACTACACGTACGTAACGAAACACCTTTACACCCACCTGATTACACATGCAAATCACATATTTCATGCATCACTAATTTTACACGCCTCTGATGCTTATTTGTGGGGTCTGATGAGCTGGAACAAGAGTTGTGTTTTGTGGGGGCCTAGTACGTTAGTTTGATAGTATGCATGCTTTACATTTTGAATGGTACACTTGAGCATCCTAGCAAGAGGTCTGGTGATTTGTAAACAATAAAGAAATCAAGATATACAATGATTAGTCTGAAATGTTATTGATAGTGGAATTGTGGTTAAAGTTACATCTAATCTTTTGATCTCCACCATACAATGCACCATACAATGGTTTCCCACATTTTCTTAGCAATGAATTTGCCTATTTTTTTTATAATGTCTAGTCATTTATTGCTGTAAAAAGATTAACGATAACTGAGCAAAGAGCAACATTTAGTTGTTTAAGGGTTTTAGAGATGAACCAAAGCATTTATACTTACTATAGACTTTTCAAGGACATTTTAAGAGTTTATTCATTTACTTCAGGGTTATGCCCAGCATTGACATGGACTGTATTAAAGCATAACCAGAAATATATTATAAAATCACTATAGCAGTTTATATGACATTGTCATGATATTTTACAATTTATTTAACTTTTCCAGGTGTTCATTGATTATTGAATGAGATTTTGTTGTTATAGTAGTTTTTAAATTCTGGAGATAAGTGTGCAGTTTAGCATAACTAGACACGTACATACGTACATACATACATACATACAGTCAAACCAAAAATTATTCATACACCAGATATAATTTTTTTATTAGTGTTTGCAGGACACTATAGTTCATTTATGTAAGTGAGGATAGCAAAATAAAGTAAACTGTGACATATCATACCCAAAATTATTCATACACTTTATCCTGACCATGTTTTGATTAAGTGTTTTTTCTTTAATTGCTAATGCGACTTACACCTCAGACTGAACTAAATGAAGCATTGCTTGGTAATTGGGTGACTTAAATTTGTATGATCTAATTGTGAACTTAAATTTAACAGCTGATTGGTTGATTGTAATCCATTACATACCTTTCTATCAAAGTTATTTGTCATCAAGATGAATTTGTTCTGACAGTTTAACTCTGAGTTCTTGTCATATTTTATTACCATTTTCTAAATTATAGTGAATAAACTGTGGTGTCTGAATACATTTTGGTTTGACTGTACTGTACATGCATGCATACATACATGTGTCTAGTTATGTATGTATGTGTATTTATATACACATAATATAGTGGAACAAGATATAGGCCTACATCCCAATTACAAAATGTTCTGTGACTGTGGGATCCCTGACAGTGAGATCCCTGAGATGGTAATCCATCTTGGCTCTTTATCTTCCTTCATTTTGTTTTATATTATACTTCCTCTCTTTCTGTGTTTAAGGTATCTGAAGGAGTTTAGGACAGAGCAGTGTCCCCTATTCGTGCAGCACAAGTGCACTCAGCACCGGCCCTTCACCTGCTTCCACTGGCACTTCCTGAACCAGAGACGGCGGAGGCCGATTCGCAGACGAGATGGAACTTTTAATTACAGCCCTGATGTGTACTGTGTTAAATACGACGAGGGTGCAGGGAATTGTCCCGATGGAGATGAGTAAGAACCGGCAGATACTCTGTTTTTTAAGCCGCCTAAATTTATGTTGAGATATGTCTTTTAACTAACTTAATTATTTATTGCCAGGTGTCCGTTTTTGCACCGAACAGCCGGAGACACAGAGCGGCGGTATCACCTGCGGTACTATAAGACTGGTTCCTGTATCCACGAGACTGATGGGAAGGGCCACTGCAGTAAGAACGGCCCTCACTGCGCCTTTGCTCACGGCTCCCATGACCTCCGTAGCCCTGTCTATGACATCAGGTAGGGAGTTGACTCTAAATATGAAAACTGTCAACATATATTCACTGTATCATTTCAAAAACTATATATATATACTATATATATATATATATATATATATATATATATATATATATATATATATATATATATATATATATACTATATATACTTTTGTGACACACAAAAAAGATATTTTTAATTTAAGTCATCAGTTGTATTGCATCCACATTTATTATGATACACTTCCATCTACTTTGAGATTGGTATGATTTTTATTGTATGTCTCATTTATTTGATCAAAAATACAATAAAAACAGTAATATTGTGAAATATCATTACAAGCGTTAATAATTGAGTATATTTTAAATGTATTGTATTCATTTGATGGCAGTCTTGAGTGTCACATGATCCTTCAGAAATCATTTGAATATGCTGCTCAATAAACATTTCTTTTTTATGTTGAAAATAGTTGTGCTGCTTAATATTTAAAAAATAAAAAAATATTTTAAATATTTTAATATTAGAAAGTTCAAAAGAACAACATTCATTTGAAGGAAATCTTTTAACATTATTAATGTCTTTACTATCAACTTTTTCTACTGCCAGTTTTGATCAATTGAATGCATCCATGTTGAATAAAAGTATTAATTTCTTTTAAATGCATATTTTTTAAAGTGGTAGCGTTCATTTTCTTTGGTTTGGCAGTTATATTTTTAATTTCTTGTTCAGAGAGGTTCAGGTGTTAGAAGCCCAAGCTGCTACTGGATTGGTTGAGGGAACTTCTGGAGAAGGGCAGTCAGGAGTCGGGGCTAGCACTGCACTCATAGAAAAGATCCTGAGTGAAGATCCCCGCTGGCAAGGTGAAATCAGCCTCTATACATGCATACAAACACACACTCAACTTGAATATGAACTAAAATGTCACTTTTAAATGTATGTGTCATTCTTCATGTCTATCTTTGCTCATTTTTCTTCATGCAGACAACAGTTTTGTGCTCTCCCACTACAAGACTGAGCTTTGCAAAAAACCTCCTCGGCTGTGCCGTCAGGGCTACGCATGTCCCTACTATCATAACAGCAAAGACCGCAGACGGAGCCCTCATAAGCACAAATACAGGTCTGAACAACAAATACTTCATTGTGTAGAAAACTTAAAGGGAGTTCACTTCCAAAAACTGGCCGTTCTTACTCTCTGTCATGTCATTCCAAACAAGTTTGCTGATATTTTTTCACGGGACACAAACTGAGAATTTTTGCGCAGATCATTTCCATACAACAACAGTTAATGGTGATGAAAAAGACAAAAATGCTATATCTTATGCTTCTAAAGTGATAGCTTTTTGTAAAGAAAATACCTACATTTAAGCCATCATCAAAACTCTCATTTGCTTTCTAACAACTGGAAATTGGTCTTAACAGCTTTGGTTCTCCATTTGTGTTTCATGGAAAAGTGATCATACAGTTTTGAAAATAGATTTGGAGGCCCGAGACCATTGGCCTAAATAGTGACGTTTAATAGCGCTTCTCTCCAATGATGCGTGTTGTTAAGAAGTCTGCATGCTTTGTATGTTTCTATGTGAATGAATGCCGTAGTTCATCATCTGCACAAACTGAATCGCGCATGACGCTCGTGGTGTTTGCCACCTCACTATATGAGGTCACTTTACATGAATTTTTCAGCCGAAAAAGTTTCACAATTAATTTTTCAGCCGAGTGAAATGGTGAGATGTTGGCAGACATCTTCCATGCTAATAGTAGTTTATGGTATTATGTGCGTGTTTGTTCTTGAAGAGCCCTGCCGTGTCCCTCAGTGAAGCACAGTGACGAGTGGGGGGACCCCAGTAAATGCGAAAGCGGAGAAAGCTGCCAGTACTGCCACACGCGGACAGAACAGCAGTTCCACCCGGAGGTATGTAACGGAGCTGGACTCTGTTTAACATCAACATTTACAGCAGGGACATTTATGTTCTTGTTCACTTATGAACCTGATCTAATAAAACTGTGCCTATTTGATTATGCTGTACTTGTGATGCACGTTAAGGTTGCTATTTTGTTTGGCCCTTTGGCTTAAGTGGCTCTTTTTTTTAAGGTTATTGATTGTTGTGGCCATGAATTAAGATTCATTCCCATTACTTTAAGATTTAAATAAATCTTAAAATAAGTTCCCATTTCTTAATTCAATCAAAACAAGCAAACTAATTAGTACAATGTGGCCTTGATTTACTAAAACAAGAGAACAAATGATTCAATCAAGGCCATGACTTGCTGAAATGAGAGACCGAATTTTTAATTTGTGGCCACAATATATATTTTTGTCCACTTGTCATGTACGGGGCTCTGTAATAATTAACTTAAAAATAGTACAATTTCAGGATTCCAGATGTTTTAGAAGTTCTTCTGGGGTTCCCGATCTTTTTATTGAATTATTATTATTTTTTATTATTATTATACATTTTACATGATTGTTTCAGTCATTTGTGACTTACTTAGATTTTTAAGAGATATTTTATATACATATACAAAATGGGTATTCTGTACAAAAGTGCCTATGGTGTTTTAGAGGCGAGTTAAAGTTTTAGTTGTTTTAATTTATTTTAATGCTTGATTTTTCTTTTTTTAAGTCATTTTAAGTGAACTTGAGGCCTCTTTAAATGTTGCTGAGGCTCCCTCTTGTAGAGAAGAATCCACCCAGAACACCCTGATATTTTTTTGGTGCTTTCTAATAAGCAAGAACCACTAGCATTTTCTTATTTTCCTAATAATTAGCATTTTCCTCCACAGATCTACAAATCCACCAAATGCAATGACATGCAACAGAGTGGAAACTGCCCCAGAGGGCCGTTCTGTGCTTTTGCTCATTTAGAAAGTAAGGTTATGTTTTTTTAAAGTTACCATGTTCTCACACACTATTTACACCATACATTGTATTAGAGTGTTTGATGATGGTGTGGGATATAATTTTTGTTGTTGTAAATTGTGATTGTGTCAGTTCTGTTTGCTTCTCAGAAGTAAGTGTCAGTGATGAGCAGCTGGCCGCACAATGCAGTTCACCTCCTCTTGCAACTTCCTGCCCCAATACCTTAGACGACTTTAGCCAGTGTGGCCTGAATGCCGCCACAGAGGAAGGGCTGCTGGGAAGGGTTCTCTTTGAGGACTCCTCCAGTCTTGATGCCTGTCTAGGAGGCGAGGGGGGTTATGGGAAAGCCCCTGGGTTTGAGAGGGAAGACCAGGTAAAGCTGCAATAACACTTTCTTCATTCTTTTATTTGAAGGCTTCAGTTTGAAGACATTGGTATTCTTGGGTTGTGGAAAACTTAAATAATCATAAAATAGTGTAATTTTCATAAAATCATAAAAGTGTAATTTTTGCTCTGCTCTACAATATTTAATTGGCTATAATTGTGCTACTGTTAAAGGTTTGTAAGATTACTGTGGTTTTTAAGATTGTTTATATTTTTTGAAACAAGTCTCTTATATTATTACAATTTAAGATATGTTTTCTATTTTAATACATTTTAAAATATAATTTATTCCTGTGATGGAAAAGCTGAATTTTTAGTAGCATTACTCCAGTCATCAGTGTCATCATGTAATATGATGATTTACTTCTTAAAAAACATATCTTCTTATTATCAATGTTGAAAACAATTTGGAAACTGGAATACATATTTTTTAGGAATCTTTGATGAATGGAAATTTTAAAAGAACAACATTTATTTGAAATGGATAACTTTGGTAACATAATGTCTTTATTGTCACTTTTGATCAATTTAATGCATCCTTGTTCAATAAAACACTATTGTATCTCTTTATAAAATTCAAAGTATGTCTGTTTGTCATTTTGGTGACATTGGAGGGAATTCCAAGGATTGGTACTTCACATACAAATGGAAATATCCCCCAGAAATCTCAAAACAAGTTTTTATTTTTATTTTTATTAGAACATAATTTTCACATCTTTCATACAGGCCAAATATAGAAGTTTTTCAATGGAACATCGCAGCAGAGACATTTCCTCCATGCACAGCAAACAGGTATTGATTCCAAACAGACATTAATACAAATTACAAATAGGCTAAGCACCTTTTGTATTATTCCGCGTGGTGTGTTTTCAGGATTTGTTGGTGTTTCTGCCTGTCGGCAGTCCTCTCAGTATGTCCTCCAGCGTACCTTCCAGCCTGGCAGCCACTCCACCCAGCCCTGCACCCCCAGGCCCCTCTTCAGGGATGAATGCCAACGCTCTTCCTTTCTACCCTACAAGTGACACAGTGGAGTCTGTAGTGGGTGAGTTATTGGTCAGGAAGATAGCTCACTAGGGTTGTAATGGTATGAGATTTTCACGGTATGATAATCATCTTAAAAAGTATCACGGTTTACTGATATAAAAAAATCTTTATTGTTTTGCTCTGTTTATTATTATTATTATTATTAGTTTTATAATCAATGACAATGACCCTTCAATAAATGAAAACAGATACGTTTTTTTATTTTACATATGTTTTATTATATCAAACTTTTTCTAAAAAAAAAAACAACAACTTATGGAAGTATGAGTCTTTTTTTTTGGGGATACAAGACATTTGAACCACCCCACATTTGAACAAAATAAGGAATGCTATTTCTCTTTAGATTAGGAAATAATAAACCAAACTTTTATATTTTGAAATTGTTATAATTTCAGTTACTCTCAAATTAATGTAGAAACGGTTTAAAGACAGCTTATTTTAAATATGTGCTGTAATGGTATCTTTTTATGAATGAAGGCCAGTGTCACTGATACTAATGTCTCTATGAAACATTAATGACATGACATTTGAGTATAAATGAAAGCTACCAATTTCAACATTTATTAGGCTTCAAAAACAACTTTTAATTTAAGTGAATAAAAATAATCATCATAAAATTTTATATTTTATATATATATTTTTATATATTTACCTTTGGCCTTCCCTGTTAGACATATACAGAAATGTAATAGTTATCAAACAGCTTTCTTAACTGCATAAATAATACATTAAATATAGATGAATCATCTTTTCTCTGCTGTTCCCGTTACTTCTCTGTTCATCAGTGCTGCTGTCACTTTAAAACCGGCGCGCCGCCGTACATGACGCGGATCTGACGCGCTGTCATGCGCATCTCATTTTCTCACGTCCGTTTAAGACGTTATTGCAATATTTTAAGACTGCTACGACCATACTCAACAAAACTGGCATTTTGGCAACATTCTCTGTGTTGTTATTGTTGTTTGTTCAAGAGCGAAAGAGAACTCTGTGTGCACAAGACTGGCGCAACTAGGATCTGATTGAGACACAGCCACAGAAGACAGGACATCGGCATACAGCCCCTTCTCTTCTGTAATAATCAGAAATTATTCTGCGTCATGGAAATAAAATGACCTTAAGTTATAACCAAAACATCTTTATCTACACGGAAGAATGGTGTTCATGAATATGGGAGAACATGTTCGACGTATTTTCTGCTTTTGCAGCCACTTCGTGCAAACTGGATAACCATCTTCAAGGACAACCGCGTTCGTTTTTGGATAACCAAAGTATTCCCATACTGCAGATTGTAACTTTTTTGGTTGGGGATAGAGATTAGAATTTTTAGCCTCTGGCTCTGACATTTTCTCAGCTGTACACCACGTATGAGTGGAGTCTAAGCAGTGACGTGTAATGAAGTTGCATATGCGCAGTAGTGCAGGTGAGATCTGCTTTCAATCCCCAAACCGTGTATAAGCAAATGCACCCGATATGATAATCATACATGTAAATATCACTATAAACCGCCATACCGGTACACCATTGCAACCCTATAGCTCACCCAAAACTTCAATTAAAATATGTTACTGAAAATTTAACATTCACTATTTAACTAATGTAACCCTCTAGCACCCTCTAACTGCATCCATTCGGCTCTGTGTGACTGTGCGGCTAAATACAGTTCTTTCTCATAACTGAAAAATGAGAGGGATTATCCTACAGTTTAGGTGGAAAGGATCTCAAGCTGACTAGCTGAAGACGTTTCAGTAGCTATACCTATTAATAGACGCAGTTCTTCCTTGAAAATAAATTCCAGCACAGCGTTACAACAACCATAATGAAATGACCCTTCAGATGATGCTTTACAAAGAACAACATATGATAATTTATATGTTCAATAAAATCCTTTACTCACCTTATGAGTAATAAAAACGTCATCACGGCATCGCTTTAACAACAATTCAAATCTTGCCATCTCCAAAAAGCCAAGCCAATATTGATTTTATTGCAAGCTCTGTGTCCTCTTTTTGCCGGCAGACCCTCATCTGTCCTGCATTTTTTTAAAACGGTGATTCCCCGGGATTGGAGATTTAGCTGCTCCATGTCAGCATTTCTCACTTGTTGGGAGAACTAACCTATGCCACTCCACAACATACACGCGTCAAAGTAGCCTGATCAACTTTTCTCTATTTACAGATGACGAGACACGCATGGACAAGTGACTTTACGCAATTTCCTGTGAAAACCATCCCGATAGGTCTAAAACATAAACAGGCTTACCATAGTGAAGATAAAGAGATTGATGATGTGTTGACTCGTTATTCAAATTTTGTTGATTTGATGTTGAACAAAAAAGTGACAGTGTACCTTTAAATATTATTATTTATTCAACCCTACGTTTCATTTTCTTCTATCTAACACAAACTTGTCATTGTAAGAGCAGATGTTGTTGGATGAGTTTTTGGTTGTAGAGATGTACCGTACAAAAATATACCTTGAGCTTTACTATTGATTAGAATTATTTATGAATGTTCAGTATGTTTAAAACCGTATATATTTCTCCTCTTAACTAGAATCTGCCCTGGATGATCTGGACCTGAATGACTTTGGAGTCTCGGCTCTTGAGAAAAGTCTGGAGAGTTCGGCTCTACCTAGCATGGGCCTCATGTTGGGTTGGTGACGACTTTATAGTCCTAATGATAGGATAGCGTAAACTGTACTGTCATAACTTCAGAAAATCAACTTTGACATCCATCTTCAATTCTGTTTTTCCCACAGGAGGCAGTCAGTTACAGAGTTCAGCACCTGTCAACATCCCTGGCTCCCTAAGTAGCCCCTCCCCTTTCAGATCGCCCTCACCTTCTCCACCAATCAGAGCTCACCATTCTCCATTCCTCTCAGCGCAGTTGCCACAACCCAGCCAATCAGAGAGCAGTTTTTTGGGGACCTCCCATGGTTCTTTAGGTTTGAGATATTTTTATTGGTTTAAATGGCTGCTGTCCAGGTTAATAATAATGAAATGGATAGACAATGCAGTGGATCCAGTCAAACATGATATTGTTTTGTTTTTGTAGGTTTAAATGGCATGAACAGCAGTATTTGGGAACATTTTCCGACAGGCCAAAGCTCGCCAGGTACCCCCCCTGCCCTGCTCTCCACGGGGAGCATGTATGCCGAGACGTCACGTCTCAAACAGGAAGTGGAGGAAGCACACAGAGTGCTAAAACACTGGGACCACAGCTGGAGACAGATGGCTCAGGTCAGACTCTATCTCTGTGCGTGTGTCTGTGCCTGTGCGTGTCTGTGTGTGTGCGTGTGTGTGTCTGTGCGTGTGCGTGTGTGTGTCTGTGCGTGTGTGTGTCTGTGCGTGTGTGTGTCTGTGCGTGTGTGTGTCTGTGCGTGTGTGTGTCTGTGCGTGTGTGTGTCTGTGCGTGTGTTTGTCTGTGCGTGTGTTTGTCTGTGCGTGTGTGTGTCTGTGCGTGTGTGTGTCTGTGCGTGTGTGTGTCTGTGACCTAAATTGAGGTCCCCATTGGGGAAAAACTTATAAATCATACAGATTAGAGTTTTTTTTTGAACATGTAGAAATGGAAAGTTTTGTGTAAGGGGATATAATATACAGTTTGTACAGTATACAAACTAAACCAGTAAACCAGGTGTGTGGGTGTGGTGTGTGGGTGTGGCCGGGTAAACCCTACATTATGGGGACAAAATGTCCCTACAAAGATGGCAATATCTGAAATCCTTGTCCTTCTGGGGACACTTTGAAAATGTAAAAATGCAGAAAGTTTTCTGTGATAGGTAGATTTAGGGCTAGGGAATAGAATATACAATTTGTACAGTATAAATCATGTCTATGGAAAGTCCCCATAAAACATAAAACATTTTTTTTCCCTTGAACTCATTTTCCAGCTTTTTTTCAAATTCTGAGAAACAATCAGGATCATGTTGGTACTGTTGCTTTAAGACATTCACATGGAAGTTATGATTTGCTATCCCTATCGCATGTAAAAAATCACCAACATTTTCAGTCTGTTGTTCATCATGATAGGCCAACTTTCAGAATACAAATGAAGTCCTGAGCTGCAATATGTAAAGACACTCATGATTGTAACGACAAGATTTCTGAACAACCTTTTCTGTTAACTGCCACAGTCATTGGCCGTATTAAAATCAGATGCAGAGGAAGCTCGTCACTTGGTGGGGCAGCTGGGTATGGAGGCGGAGCGAGCGCAGCATGCTGAAGCGGAGGCGCAGCAGCAAGCAGCTCTCCTGGAGGAGGCGCTAGAGAGCCTACGGCATGCAGAAAACCCACATCTACAGCTTCACCAGCTACAGTTACTGCACAGACTTCCACTCAGCTCCATCTGCAGCCTGCAGGCACAGATCTGCTCCTGCTTACGCACTGTTGAACAGGTCATTCACACACCTGATGAATCTCCTGAAAACTGACATGTTGTTTAATCCAAAAGTCAAATGAAGAAATTGAAGCATTTTAAACT
This sequence comes from Gobiocypris rarus, assembly GCA_023029165.1. Lineage (NCBI taxonomy): Eukaryota > Metazoa > Chordata > Actinopteri > Cypriniformes > Gobionidae > Gobiocypris > Gobiocypris rarus. Next base: position 27,557,600 of record CM040920.1, read on the forward strand.
GTATTATTTAAATATTATCATATTATATAATGTTACCACTATTTGTTAACATAAGTTAAATAGTAATAGTAATATTACTATATATTATTTAGTAATATTTGACCTGGACATTTCTTTAAGGTTCACCTAATAATCTGATGTGCAAGTAGAGGTCTATTAGATTTAATAATAACGCATATTGGATTGTATTTTAATTGGTTTTCTCTCTGCCTCGTTGCTTCTTTCAGGCTGTGTTCAGGAAGCAGAGATTATATTGTCTATCTTGCGATGAGATGGGATCAGTGACATTGCCATGCCAACACGGCCTACACTGCGAACGATGCGCATCCTCGACAGAATGCCCGCTGTGTACCGAACACCAGTAGAGCGAGCATGAATATCCCGCAGTCATACATTTAGACGTAATCCTAATGCTATAATCCAAACACTAGATATAAATCTTGACCCCTCACAGGATCTCGTTTGGATATTGCCCAAGTTTTCAGTTTAAAACTAGGGCTAAATGTGTCCTTCAAAGCCCAAATCTAAAAGAAATGAAACCACCTCAGCCTTATCTTGGCTAAAAGCTGAGACTTAATTGAGAAATATGATCTTGTTAGATGCATATTGACCATATCAATAAGACATGACATAATCATTTACACTAGCATGCAATCAGTCCTAAACCTCAGTGGGACCATTTTCTTCCTCAAAAAGAAAGAAAATTACTAGAGAAATTGACATACATGATCATTTTGTGATATTTTCATGTTTGTGCGGACAAAACATCACATATATAATTATAATAATATGCTTGTGTCTCATTGTATTCATAATTTCCCATGTATTTTAAATGAGAACAAAACAAACATAACCTGTATTAGTATTCAGACCTTGTCTAGGTTTTGTAAAGCACTAATAATTGATTTGGTGCTCACATGAAACACATTTAGAGAGTTTTAGGAACTATTTAAGTGATGATCATGATACCAAATTCTGATATTTACTTTGTGCTTTATGTAGAAGCATAACACATACAACACATATATAGTAAGACAATCCATTTTTTTTTTTTTTTTTACATCTTTAAGTCGAAATGTGGAATGTCCTTCCAGAACATTCTGAAATGTTTACAGAAGAAATGCAGTTTGTGTATCTTCAGTGCAGCTTAAATGACTTTTACCAGACTCGAAGATTTGTAATTAATACAGATTAGCATAGTAGGTAGCTATATAGGAAATTTACAATTACTTTTGTAGGATTTTTTAAAGGAGAAATTCATGGAGACGTCTACACAAAAACATGGGGAAAACAACGGTTTTGCAGCTTTTCATTCTCAGGATTTTTGTTTTTGTTTTTAAAGGTCATGGTAAACTGGAGTGCAAAAGCAAGAAGGCAAACACTTTTTATGTAATTCCTAGAATGTGCATATTTTATTTAATGCATTGATTTACTAAACCAACAGCACGTTCCCAACTGCAGCTTTCTGTTCATGTAGAGGCGTTTTACGAGTACATGTGGAGAGTATAAATCATGTGCACTGATTACCAAACATAAGAGCAGTCATAAGCTACGGCTGTCAGAAGAGGGCTTGACTTTCGATTTATTTGGATGATTTAGTTGAATTCAGTTTGAAGGCACAGTTATATGGGATGCTCAACAGATGACTTCCTTTGAAACAGAACTTCACTGTGAATTCAGAAATCACATGCTCAGTTTTGTTCATATACAGTGTCTCAGTCTGATTTTGTAAAAGACAATAAATGTATATTTTTGGATGAAAATGTTTATTTTTTTAATTTCATAGAATATCATTACAATAATAAAAAAAAAGTTGGGCATTAAATAATGTTTTTTATATATAACAAATAGACAAAAGTGAAAAATGTTAATATGATCTTGATTGATGTTTTTGTCCTCAGGCTTCCTGAGACTTCTTTTCTCTCTGTCTGCGTAATTTAACGAAGGCCTGAGCTTCTTTTTCACCCTTTCTGGCTTCAAGTAACCTCAAAGTATTGTCACCTACAAAAACAGATGGCACAAGAGCATATTGAATCACTACATGATGCATTCTTAAAGGAAAAAAAATACAATTTGTCATAATTTAAACAATCTAATTTTATTTTAAACCGTGTGCATATAACAGGAAATGACGTACTGTTGGGTTTGGGGTGCATCAAAGGTAGGCGTATCTGTGCAGGTTCTGGATTATTCGGTCCGCCTCCGACTCCTGGCACTGCCTTAAGAGACAGAAACGCCTCTCCTTCGAAGTCATCGCTCCTCAAAGTGTCATGGTCCAGAACTGTCACCAGCAGACATGCTCCTGGAGACTGGCACTTTTCTAATGTAACGGAACTGTTCCCCCCCAGAGGACAGAGACCACATTACAACCAATACAATTATATCTGGATCCTCTAAAGCAGGTGTTCTCAACTCCAATTTCCTGAAGAATTTAGCTCCAACCCTGTTGTAGTTCTAGTAATCCTGAAGGCATTGACTAGCTTGTTCATGGTTGGAACAAAACTCAAGTTGAGAACCCCTGCTCTAAAGACAGCCACATCTCTATTCAATTGACCAGTTTGTATTTGTATTCTACTAACGTTGGGAAGTACAACAAACTAATGAGCGAGTGAACACAGGTGATGTAAAGGGCATGTTAGTAATATGCACCTATAGGTGGGTACACAACGCACGTACACTCTGCTTATTATACACACAGGGAGCAGCACACAAACACATTCTGCCAAGTAAACAGCGAATCCGCCATGGAACAAGCGCAACTGGCTTTTAAAGGGAATGGGAGATGAGACTCTGATTGGTTTATTGCACGTTACGCCTAAAACACACCCATGACTCATTAAGAGACTAGGTACAACCCTTTTAGACTATGCGCCAGGCACGC